>JAVKLA010000026.1:7201495-7229576 GCA_034782735.1 Sagittarius serpentarius
GGCCCCCTTTAGGTACCGGAAGGCCGCAATAAGGTCTCCCCGGAGCCTTCTCTTCTCCAGGCTGAACAACCCCAACTCTCTCAGCCTTTCCTCAGAGGAGAGGTGTTCCAGCCCTCTGATCGTGTCCACTGATGTAGTCACTCCATCGTAGAAGGCCACTAGCCTGGTCAGGCAGGACTTGCCCTTGGTGAAGCCACGCTGGCTGTCTCGAATCACCTCCCTGTCCTCCATGTGCCTCGGAATAGCTTCTAGGAGATCTGTTTTTCCATCATCTTCCCAGGCTCAGAAGTAAGGCTGATAGGTTGGTAGTTCCCAGGGTCCTCCTTTCTACTCTTTTTAAAAATGGGTGCAATGTTTCCCTTTTTCCAGTCACCAGGGACTTCACCTGACTGCCATGGCTTTGCAAATATCACGGACAGTGGCTTGGCAACTACATCAGCCAGTTCCCTCAGGACTCTGGCATGCATCTCGTCAGGTCCCATAGACTTACGTATGTTCAGGTTTCTTTTCTTGAAAGAAAGAAGAGTTAAAGCAATAGCTACACGTCTTATTACAGTCTATAAAGACGCAGAAGCACGGAGGTTGCATAGGGGGCAGGCTGTGAAAATGGGGCATAGAGCATCAGATGCTGTTGGGCGCATAACAATGTGAAGAAGTGGTTTTGGTTCAGTAAGGAAGAAACCCTCATGTGCCTCTGGCGTGCAGAAAAGTCTTGCCATGAACACCTGCCCTTGACTTCAAGTCTGACTTTGGAAAGGTGAACAGAAATTAAATTAGGCAGTGACTAGAGGTCGTGGAGCAGAGGAGGAATAGAAAAGGTAAGAAATGAAGGGGAAAAAAAAGAAAACCATGAGGAGAAAAGAGGGAGAAGGAGAATCTTTATAATGTCTTGAAAGTCAAAAGAGCAACCTAGAGGATTTTGTGGGCTTAATTGGCCTTGGTTCTCTGTAGGTGTCTGCTTTCACCCCTGCTTTCTGAATGCATGTTTGAGTGCGTGTTAACCTTTAAAAGGCAACAGGGGTATATTGGCTTTTTGTTTAGTCTGAAAGCAGTCTAATTCACTGGCAACGCAGCTAGACATTGTAAGAGAGTAAACCATAGACAGAGCATGCACTAGTTACACAGGAAAAAGAAATTGTCAGCATTTACTTATGGTCCAATATACAGAATTTCAAACCACATCCTCTCTTTATGAGGAAGCTGGATTCCTGTTGACATGAGCTGAGGAAAACTAAGCTGGAGTTGGAGAGGTGGATAGCAAGCAGCAGCAGGCACACACTAATGCCGGCTGCCAGCTCCCACCCATATTCACTTATCTCCCAGCAGCTTTCTGTTTCGAGGTCAGGCAAGCGGGGAGGGTGATCAGGATGTAGCAAGAAGAATACGATGACCCAAAGCTACGGATCTTGGTGTTCTGCCTTGTGGCTTTTGGTTGTTTGCCAGCAGGTCCAAAGGCAAAGAAGGACAGAACAACAGGACTGAGATCTCAGTCTCGGTATACGCCTCATTTCTGTTTTGTTTTGTAAAATTATTTTCTTTGGAATGGCTCCTAAAATTACATCTTCTTGCAAACAGGAGAGATGAGTTTCACAGCATGTTCTAACAACTGCGTATACCTTAAGGACATGGAAGTATTAGTATTCAACAGTAAACTCTGATAGCTCTTACTGAATGTCAAAAAATACAAAATACTAATGACTCATTAAATCTTCTTCCCTGATCAGGTTCTGCACAGTAATGGAAACACGGCAGTTACTCACCCAAGCCTTGGCACAAAATTCTGATTTGGCATAACTACTGTAAATCTTTCAAATGCTCACTGATTTTTCTCTCTAAAATGCCCCATTTTGCATCACGCATATTGAATTTCTTCATTTGAAGGTGAAATGATTGCTTCCTACCTGGATGATGCTGCCTTCCGTATTTGTTCCATTCACTTTGATACACTAAGTCTGAGCTTCACCAAGTTAAACTAAATGAACTATAATGAGAAAAGTTTGACTAAAATGCAGCATCCATCTTCTCCTCTCAAGTCCATTAGTTGGTCAATGGTTATATTACATCATCCCAATTTTTGTAGCTTAGTTTCAAAGGGTCATTGCTCCTGGGAGTTGCCTGCATTAGGACACTTACTCTGTTTCAGTAAGACTAATGTCAGTATCTACAGCTCCCTTACACTGAATCCCAAGTTAGTGTATTATTTATGCCACAATGAAATGTAATATGCAAACCAGTATGTTTTTAATGAATCAAAATTAAACAACAACTATTTAAAATGAAAACTTTTTTGCAGTTTCTTCCACGTGCATCTGGCTATTTCACTGCAGACAAATTTAGAGGAAAACTTATAGTAGCACAAGATACAGCTTAATATTTGACCTGTACTTTCAACTCAAGTATGCCAACGCTACTACCTCTCCAAAATAAAGTTTCTGTGCCAGTAATAATAATAATAATAATAATAATAATAAAAAAAAAGACCACCAGCATCTTGTGAAAATACAGAAAAGTTGTCTGATAATATGAGAAGAAAGTAAATAGGGTGCAACTGAATTCAGAGAGACATACTATGAGGGTATCTGTTCGGAGGCAAGTGTACATAGATAGGAACTGCATTAAAGAAAATTTATTTGGCTGGAATGAAGCAGCTGTACATAAAGCACCTCATTTTTCTCGCAATTTTGAAGCTTTTTTAATTTAAATCTCCAGTGGCACTATGTTGCAATTTAGATACTATAAAATAATGGAGCAATTTGTTGTAATTTGGTTTTACAAGTAATTTCTTTCTTGACTTTCTTCTGTTTATTGCTTAAATGCATTAATGAAAATGTCATTTTGGAAGGGCTATCATTCTGTCTCCAATCACCTGGGAAAGTGTCAAAATGTGTTGGGCTTTCTTGGCACTTTGCAACATCTCTGACCTCTAAAAAACAGACACAAACGCACATTGTAATGCACTGAAACATCCCAAGTACTTCAACAACAGCAGAGCTACTCTGAAGTAACTACACAAGTATGTGGTAGGCACTGCTTTTTCTGTTAGCCTTCTTTCTTGGGACAATAACGTTCTTAACATTTACATACTAACATACACATACTGACAGTCCTAATGTGTGAAGCACTAGCAGTTGTTACAAGAGGGCTACTAACAGCAGTACAGGACTTTTGTACGGTCTGTATAATTTTGCTGCAGGATTCTTTTTTTTAAAAAAATAATTCTTTTTTTGAAAATAAAAATAAAATTGTCAATTATTTTTGTCTGATATCAACAAGGTGTAAAGTGTTAATAATGCATGGTTACTGAGTTTAAAAATAAACTCTCAAATCTGTAATGGATTCTGTATGATCAAGGAAATATCTTTTCAAAAGCTGCTGTTACCTTGACAGCTGGATTTTCTGGAGGGCACAAAGTTTATTAGATTCCCCTTCCAGATGTCTGTGTTGGTAAGGGCTAGGAGCACTTCATTACTTGACCACTTCAGGGTTGAGTTCTCAACTCTGGAGGGGAAAAAGAGACCACGGAACCACTTTCGTATTTCCCTTTCTGCCAACTCTCGGGAAGGAGCTGTCATCATACATGACAGAGCTGTGCTTATTGTGCTTGGCTGGAACGAAGGGGAGCCACACTGAAATCATAAAATCCCACTGATACCAATGGAGTCGATACCTAATGAAGAGCCACTTGGTGGTGGAATGGAGAATCCAAGAAGTCAGATCACAAATACTCACTAGGCTCAACTAAGCATAGCTCACCTATAGGGAATGCATTTTCTAAGGCTAAACCAATCTTACAATGACCTTACAGAATCCTGAGCTGCTGCAGTAGCAGATTCTTAGACTCTTTGTGTGTTTCACATTAGACAATCATTGGATAGAAATAAAATCATAATTAATCAGGTTCTATGGATAAATTAATTTGTCCATAGATCAATTTATCCATGGATAATCCTATATTTAAATAATTTTATCCATGTACTTACTACAACCTTGTAACTCAAACAACTTGGATACCGAGTCAAGTCTGTTACTTGCTCTACTGCTGAATCAGGGTGCCTAAATTTTAAGTATTGCAACATCAGAGCTGAAGAACCCAAGAAACCAAACTGGATTGTGTTCCTCTAATGACTTCTTTGTTAAGAACTCCATGAAAGAAAAGCACAAACAATATAAGGTTTTCATCCTCTCTTGTGCTTCAGCCTGTAGGCAATCTGATGATCCAAGATTAGAAGAAAAGAGAGATTGTGATGTTTCCCAATACAAATTTGCAGATTTGTAAGCTTTGAAAAGTAAATTACAGGAAGACACTGGAGATGAGTGGTGCAGAGCAGTACAGAAAATCAGAAGAACCCTCAGAACAAGAATTGCTGGAGTCAATGGAACAACTGTAGAAGATAATAAATACACATGTAAATAAGAAACATGGGAGGCTAACGCACAATTATTAAGATCAGTATAAAAAAGAAGTCTGAATTTGATGCAGAAGATATGCAGAAGGTTTTGAAGAAAGAAGAGATTCAGAAAATTGATAGCAATGAAAACATTAAGACTGTATTTTGAAACTTTCAGTGTCTTTAGTGAGTATAAGACAACTATGGACTTTTTACCAACTTAGAAAGAAAAGACACTTTTAGGTAAATATGACAGTGTCATGACTTTCCTGAAAAGATAAAGTTCTAGCATGGCCAGGGCATCCAAGCTAATTATTAGGTTGGAAGGACTCATTACCTCTTGCCTGGTATCAAACAAGAGCCAGTAACTGGCAGCATTTGCTAATCCTAGTTACAAGGTTATATAAACTATGATTAACAATTTAGATTAATTTATGGAATACAGGGTTACAAGTGGAAAACCTTTACTCTGGGATTTGAACATTTCCCAGCACAGCGCATGGCCTTGTTTCTGACGATGAATTTTCATTTCTTCAGCACTTAACCAAACATGGCATAGTCGACAAGTGCGCAATTCCTCTAAAAAAATGTAGTTGCGTATAGTGAGGAGCAAAGGTGATCCCCCATGCGCCCTTCAAAATGAATAGAGAGAAAGAGGCACTGCTAGGGTATAATTGATCTGATCTATTTTAGATGTCTCTGTTAGGATAAAATCTAACATGCCCTAACAGTAACTGCTGCCTTCCACCCAGAGGTGATGAGATCTGATGTAGATAGCTACACTCTAGATGTCTAAATGAGTTGAACCAATTCCACCTGAACTGTCTGCCTGAGCAGTTGTAAATCCCTGGGGCCATGGTCCAGGTGCATCGGCCTCTCTGAAAATGCACCTGCGTGGGTGGTTTGTGGGAGGATCCCTTCCCACCGCAGTGAATGAATGAATGAGTGTTTCTCCTTGCAGAGAGAGGGGAATTCTAAATCTGGATGAGCATCTGAGATGCATCTGCTTATTCTGGGCACACGCAGGTCCTCTAGGTTTGGACTCTGTTGTATGAGTGAAGCTGGAATGCGCAAGGCTGAAGGGTAACCAGAAGCGTGTGCTGAATTATCAGCTGAATCCCATGCACAAACAATGAAGAAAACATGTAGCATCAGCCAAAGTGTTAGGCAAATACAGATGAGGTTTGGTTTTTTTTTGTTTTTTTTTGTTTTTTTTTTTTTAAACCTATTCCATACGTATAGGAAGTGTGGCTGATTTTTAAATAAATGTCTGTTGGAGGGGGTTTTTGAGCTTATCTTGTCTTATGATAAAAACGATCAAGGATAAAGGGCAGATCCCTGAGGCACTCCATTCCTTTTGGGTGGCATTCTTAAATGTTGAGAGTATTTGCTGCTCTTGATGATGTCAGCTGGTATGGTCTTCAGCACATTTTCCTTTAATTTAAATAAAAAAATTCTCATCATAGTTTTATTTCTTGAAATAGTCTGTGTTCCAAATTTGTTCTGTATTTATGTTCTAAATCTGAAATGAGTGACAACAGATGATTCCAGTAAAGCTCAGTTATGAGATTCTGGATACAAGGGAATTGTTCAGCATAAGCACAGCAGGCACTAACACTGCTTAAGGCTTAGGGGTGATCTCTGCGCACAAGCACAATTACAAAGCCAGATCTGAGTAACAGATGTTTCCAGTTCCCAAGGTTTTGGTTAACAGAACTTATTTTATGTAAGCAATATAAAAGAGATGTTCGAAGTTCAAATGCACTTACATGTTCTCTTGAAAAGAGAACAAAACAGTGCCCAGTTTTAACGGTACTTTGCAAAGGCTATAAAAGTAATTTAAAACAACATTTATAACCTATTCAAAACCACAGCAGATATGATTATTACAGTGTAGTTATCTGTTTACTAGCTCTCCATCCATCTTAAATATTAAGGTGTTTTTGCCCGTTTGTCCACTGTTGTTCAATCCAAAGTTGTTGAAGGAATGAAGACTAAAGATCAGAACTGAGATATGATTAAAATAGAAGCTTCTCTCAAGACTGACAGTTGTGATAAAGAGTGGTAAGCAGAGCTAATTCAAAAGAGGTCTCTGTGATGACCTCAATTTTATGATGTGCTGACTCTACAAGTAATTAAAAATGGCCAAGGCCTCACTGAATGTGATTGAATCTGGCACATCACAGATGTTTCCAGCATGGCTATCTTTTTCAAATTACTTTACTGATATTATAAAATAACTTATTGTATTATAAAATTTTGCTCTCATACAACACCACTATTTGCATCACTTGTAAAAAGTCTGGTTAGTATTTTCGTCATGAGTATCTCCATAAAATTATCTTCCAGGTTGAAATTTGCCATGCCTTTCTTTTATATATATCAAGCAAATTTTTCTTTCATATGCAGAAGCATAGAAAGATTTCAAGTAACTGGAATTCTTCAGTACATGCTGTTCATAGCGTCCACTTGTTCTGCACAAAAAGAAAAACTCAAATGAAGAGGGCTTTGCTGACAAGCAGGTCATACTCCTCCCCTCTCGTGATTCATTCATGTGGCTGAATGCGCCACACTCATCGGATTCCTCACGACTGAAGTATCACAACTGCACACACAGGCTGAGGGAGAGGGGGAAGAGTGCGAGTAGTGACGGTGCACATGTACAATATACCTTGGAAGAACTACTGTTGTGAGGAAATGCTTCCCTTTCGTCTTCCAGTGTTTGCTGTATGCACACCCTTATGGTGGTGACTCCTGTTCCATGCCTCCCCTCCGCCTCGGCTCCCTTGATATACGTGCAGACAGGTATGTAGGTGAAAAATAATGTAGAGGATGCCATATCCTGCTCAATATTATGTCTTAGACCGGTGACAGCACAATCACAGACTTAAAAATAGAGCTCCAGGTGGTCACCTGCAAGGCGTCTATAACTGCGACCATCATTAATGAAGCTTTCACGGTAGCTTGCGCTCTGGTGGAGTATGCTGTAATCACTGATGACAAGTTCACTTTAGCAATCTCACCGAGCAATCTGACACTGCCAGCTACCCAGTTCAACAGTGTAGGTGTAGAAATCATTACAGCTTTGTTCTTTGCACTACTGACATAAGCAGCCATGGAAAATATGTAAACGACTGTCCCATACAAGCAGCAAAACCAACTCCTATTCATTTTAATGTGTTCAGTGACATCTCTGAAAAACGGAGGCTTTAGGAAGAATACCAGCCACCTGACTTGCTTAAGTGGAAGTCAGTTATGACAGTGGGCAGAAACCTGGCACGTGCTCTCAGGGAGATCTTACCTGCCAAAAAGGCCACCAACATCAGTGCATGGATTTCCTCCCCTCCTGTTACTGAGGTACCTGTCTCTCACTTGCTGGTTTCAGAGGCCAGCAGTCCTTCGAAATAGGAAACGTGTTGTAGGTGCTCAGGAGAGCAGCTCCGACTGCCAGCACATCCATGTGGAAACAGGCTCGCTAGGAGACCCGACTGTCTATTCCCAGCGGTCACCTAACATCCCCTCCTAAGGCAGGAGGGACATGTCTTCCACGAGAGCAGGGCAGAGTCCCTCCGCAGACTCAGAATTACGGAAGGCAGGATGATCTAAGTCAGCAGAGGTAAGCCTACCTCCTAAGGTCCTACGGTCCATACACAAAATGTTATACGTGCCCTGCAGGTGAGGCACTACAGTGTGTAAACTAAATTCTAATGAACAAGATTTTGCAAGAATACGGGTGCCCATAAATAGCCAGTAATGCAAGACAGAGAAAACAGATTGTGCTTGGAAAATTCTTTTCACTTCAGGATTAGTATTTCCAAGTAAAATCACTGCTTAAAAGAAGACCAGGTGTGAAGTAGCACCCACGCCTTTGCTAATAAGATATTTTTAAATATCCGAGTCAGAAATGCTTCTGAAAAGGTGATAAACACGATGTCCTGTACCATCTGATCCTTCTAAACCATGCCTTTTCACAGATTTGAGTCCATCAGATGAGTAGAAAGAAATTGTTTAAGCTTCCAGAAGAAGTATTTGATGGTGTTCTTAGTTAACCTGAATGCAGTAAAGTATATGAATGCAAATTTATATCTAGCGAATTAATGCCAGGGCTCATAAAATCACATTGCAGTAGAAATATCTCACTAGTCAGGGAGCAGAGATGCTTTACAAATACTGAATCGTAACTGTAGACTTACTTTTCTGTTATGTAATTCATTCTCTTATGACTGACTGGGCTTTTGATTTGCATAATGAATGCAAATAAAAATCACTGTACTTCAATTAGTCAGATGGTATTTTTAGGCAATTAGCATGTAAGCATTAGTATTACTAATATGATTAAGCAATGATTTAGCAAATGTTTTTATCCTGGTTGGCTTCTATACATCTCTTTCTAGATTTCCTTCATAATTCTTACTCGTAGGACCATAAAACTCCACAACTACAGGTTCCAGCCTTTCTCTCTATCTTATTACACAGTTTAACCCTAGCAAATACTTCCAAGTGCAAAAGGAAATCATAGTATCAATGGGGAATGGAACGGATAAAAGTAAGCCTTCATAAAGAATCAGAGAGAAGTAGAAGCCGTAAGAAAGGTGGAGTTACTGGATGCCACAGAACAGAAGTAAAATTTAAAAGGGGACATACTTATTCTAAATATATGGATAGGGAGGTCTACCAGAAATCCATCAGTACAGTAATTTAGCTTAACAAAATACCTAGAAGATGTATAATTATGCCCTCAAATTATCAATATCCTATAACATGTAAGTCACAAGCTAGGAAATACATACTTTTATGCTTTTAAGCATTGGACACAGGTATTTCATTAAAATATGAAGCGATGCTTCTTAAATTATGTATTTAAAGTTTTAGTGAATGCCAATATTATACATTTGTTTAAAATACATCTGTTTCCCTTGGAAATATTGAAATCTTTTCAGAATATACCCATAAGCTGTTAAATATACCCATATTTGGATAGCATATATATTTATATATATTTATAATCATACTCTGACAAAAGTTGACTCTCTGGAACAGTGACATCATTCCTGCTATAATGGTTTTCAAATCCAAGAAGGGTGGAATGATGTGGGTCACTTTTGAACTGGACGTAAACCCTCAGTTGAAGAACTGGCAAAATACCACAAACTGACTGTACTACAAGTGATTTCCCACAAGATTTGTCCTCCGAAGGCACAGCTGCTGGCTGTCAGACATCCATACATGGATAATATGAGAACAAAGCTAGTTGTCATTCATGAGCATTATATTCATTATGCATAGTATACAGTTAGTTAATAAATGGGAAGATGTCACTTTTGTAAGCACATTTCCGTAAGTTTGGGAAACGCAAATGCTCAGTTTCGAAACATTGTTTTGAGATTTAAAGAGTTTTGCTCATCCATTGTTTTCCCCTCAGAAACTGCAAGCCATGTAGATCACAAGAAGTGAACACTGTCAAAATGACAAAACTACGAGTTACGTGTTATTCAAGGATATAAAATATATGAGCAACAGAATAATATGCTAAATAATATTCTAAAATGCTATAAATTATCAGAAAAATGTTATCATCAGACTGGAAAAATGCCTAAATTGAGACACTAGTTTTCAGATAGAGATTGTTATTTGATAACTGGGGATATAAAAGGGTATGTGTGCTGCCATGAAACTCTGGATAATATCAGAAAAGGCTATTCCAGTACCTAACATGGAACCTGGGGAGAAGCTGGCTTTTAGGGAACTGCTAGAAATGTCTCTCTCTAGAGCAGCTAGTTCCATTAGTTGCTGTTGTAGATTTCCCAGCTACATTTTGGGTTACAAGATAAGATGTCTGAACATGAGCTTCTCTAATTCTGTTTAATTTCCATCTTTTGGAAAGCAACGTACCTGTTTTCCATTAAAACTTTGCTGTGATCTAGTTAGAGGTGGCAGCTACATTCTGTGGAAGACCCAGCAGACCTCATCGAGGCAAGTTCTCAACATGCCAAATAAACACCAAAGTACGAGGCTTGTGGCCACTTTCATGGAGAACCATGGAAGTGGTAACCCTTTCTATAATATTCTAAATAATACAGAATACATATAATAGATATTATAATAATATCTATTATATATGTATATTATACAACATGTATACTGTATAATGCTATATTACATATAATACAATCCTATTGATTTTCCTATTCAGCAAGGAAATATGAAGCATCAGCTCAATTCCCTCCTCACCTTGAGGGGAATGAAACCTCTGTTACCTCTGTTTACCAGACTACAAAATAGTTTGGCAGGAGTAAAGAGCGGGATTGTGGCAATCCCTGCGTTGAATATCAGGCTTTGCACAACCAAGTAATCTGGCAAGAAACAGAGCAAATAAAGAGGAGATAACCCAGTGGTCAGGACATTCACCTGGTTCTTCTTCCAGGATTACTTTTTAAATCGTAACTGAAAAACCCTGGTCTCCTCCTACTCTTAGCTGAATGCCCTGAACACAAGAATAACCTGTGCTTCCTCTTGGTTCCCAGGACCATACAAAAGAACAGGCTGAACCACAGAGGAGGAGAGGTGACCCAGTAGATCGGCGCTTACTGTCAAAGGAGCACTCCTGCACCTGCAAGCTGTGTAGGCACTTGTCTGTATCAGGCAACTAAACTGCAGAGAGAAGTAGGAGTCCAGACATATTTCTGTTCTCACTAATTAAAATTGGCTAATTTTAACCAGGTACCTCCTCAGTGGTGTTTGTCTGGGGAGGATATTTCCCGGATAGACTCAAATCTTCCCGTTGACTGTAAACATGCCATTGAGATGTTTGTCGGACACTTATTACATGCAAGACCCTGTTTTTAGGTCTCCGCTAGGTCCTAAAGTCTTCACAAATTTTGTAAATGGAAACTAGGCATCTTATTTAGATATAACAACTCCAGGAAAGGAATTAAGAAGTAGGCAATGTTATTTTAAACCTAGGAAGGCTTCAATTTTGAAATGTAGATTTTGTTGTTATAATTACTCCTACCAGTTGGAAGTAAGTGCAAGCACATCTCCTTTGCTTTATAGGCGAGTCATGAATTCAATCTATTAGACTGGAAAGGACTCTGTATGTTTCCTCCAGCTTACGGAATGAAAAGACAGTTACTGACCACAGTATAATTGCACTGCTCTGTCTCCATTACTTAAGCTATAAAAAGTTATGTTCTAACACACTTATCTCTTTGTTTCCAGAAGAGCAGTCTACCTTGAAATTCAGCATTTGGACAGGAAAGCCAGCAGAATGTGTAATTCAGAAGGCCATTTGTGTCAACTTTGTTTGTGATCCTGCCCTAAATCTGAATGACAGAGAGCGAATGTGGCCTCCATTCATATGACACAAGCTGAAAAGTTATGAGCATTAACAGCTTTCCAGTCAGCTCCTTGAAACATGCAACTACATTTGAAATGGACGGGTTTTCTTCAAGCAGTATTCCCTATATTTAATGCTGCATACCGTGGCACTTTATATCACATTCATCCAGCATATCACATTCACGTGGCACAGCACAACCACTGAAGGGAAAATATACGAAAAATAGCAGAAGGCTAATAGATGGTGAAAGCGTGGAGATAAGGCTTGAGGTCAGCAAATAGGTTATATTACCTATAACTTGGTACTTAATACCTTAGTCTGGAAAGGAAGCATATTCAAGTTTAAAACAGAAAAGTAATACTTAAAATTGCATTTTAACTTCTAATATTGAAGTGCTTTTCAGGTAGATTCCTATATTTAACAGTGTGGAATGAAACAGAATATTTATAAAGCATTACAAAATAGCCATTCATTGGTGAACTTGTCTGAGCTCCTTCATAAAGGAATGCATGAATTTTGTTTACAACCACATTTAAGACTACCCTTGAAAGCAAACTTTTTCCAGGATGAGCTTTGTAACTTGGTCGTCTCTGCCTACATCTTAACATAGCATCTGCACTGCAAACACACTTGCTTCTTGATCCTCCCCAGAAGCCCTCCATGGAATCATTGCCATCTCTGCTTTCAGACTTGACACTGATTATGGGTGGTAAAGACAGAAAAAAAAAAAAAAAAAAATTAAAGGAACAAGGCATTTTGAACTGCTCTGGGTAAGGGCCTACCAGGACATGAGTGAGTGCTGTATACATTGCACAGCTTCATGCCCTGATATTCAGCATTTTTCTTAGGATTAAGCTAACTCCAATTCTAGTGCAGGTGTTTAGCAGCTTTGGATTTATATCAAATACTAATGTCCATCACAACTATCAGTGTTGATGTGGCCATGTAGGTACTTCCTTGACACTGTAATAATTATTAGCAAACTTCTATATTCTGGAAGAATCTGTACTTCGCACTATTTGAAGTTAATTGAAGACCGAACTGAATGGGATTACACTTGAGCTCTGCTAACACATAGCAACATTCTAGATTAAAACATACGTTTATAGTTGACACAATAAAGATCGCTAGAGAGATAAGCCATGAGGTAAACCCATCCATGCAGGAGAACTTTACAAACACTTTGAACTAATCTCAATGTTTTCCTTCAAATAATACCCTATTTCAAAAACAGGTGAAAAATTTGTAACAATAGTTGTATGTAGTCTGAAACAGTGTAATTGTTTTTAAATGAAGTACAGATAAGAACTTAAAATGTAACATAGCATAATGGATGTAGGATAAAACTCTTAGCTTTAAGCCCATTAAAATATTATTAATTGATGATGCACTTGAAGCAAATAAACAGCCACAGAAAATAATGGATACGTATCCAATTAAAATTTGCTGAGAGCTCCTTGACTTTCTAATTACAAAATTCAATGTCCTGCTTTATCAAAATTGAGATAATCTCAGGAAATGACAAATTTACAATATAATGAATACACTCCCTACAAAACCAGACAATATTCACTGCAATGCAGAATCCTACATTTTGATCAAAGTCTGTCACATCCAAATTCTACCATAGTAGAAGACACACATTTTTGAAAGTGGACAACACATAAAAACTAATGTCTTGAGCTCATTCTGTCTTCAAATGCAAGCACAAGGTATCTTACTGTAAGTAAATCTTAAACGTCAAAGAGAAAAGGAAAAGAAGCACCTTAATAGTTTCCCTCCCATTTGCCATTCTCAACTCGAAAATTCAGTCACCAAGATACAGAGAGTGTTCTTGAAAGCTTCAATCACTTTCCACTACTTTCTAATAGTTACCCCCATTGGAGAAGAAATATTAAGAAGAGAAATTATGACAGAAAGTAGCAAACTGCCTTGGTAAGAAAGAACAGAAATATCACTGTTAAAGAGATCCTCTTTCATTTCAAATCTTTCTTTGAACTGGCTTATAAAATGAAACATAACATGTTCATGAACAGAACATAATTTGAGTTTATTACCTCATCATAACCAACATATTCTAAACTATTGGGGACACTCAAAATCAGACAGAATAACACACAAAGAAATGCTATCCCAGAATTAAGGAGCTCCGAAACACAAAGTACTTTAGAATGGTTTTCTCACCCCAACCTGCTCTTTAGTCATACAGAGCTTTGCACCTTTTCACATTTTTCTTATTAGTCTGTTTCCTCAGTTTGATACTAGTTTCTAAAAATCTTGACTAATTACAGGTCGACGTGCTGCAGACAATCAATTTATATTGTAACATAGTAGGAAAAGTCATACTTAAGTGTTTCAAAACTGAAAAATAGAAGTTTACAGGAAAAACTCTCTAGAGTATATTATATGGCTTTAAATACTCACCATCAGCAATAAATAATTCGTAATATATTTCAAAATTGCAAAGTAACATATAATTTTCCTTCAAAACAATAATTTGCCAAGTAAAACAAAGTTAATAGTTCTGTAAATGCTGTTGAAAATCCATGTTCAGAAACATGTGAATATCTACAGCAAACAATGTTTACTTATTAGATTTATGTTTTTATGTATAGATTCTTACCTGAGCTGTTTAAAAGCTTCCGCCTTCACAAGTGGTGTTTCTACAGAGTGTTCAAAAAGTGCTCCTTCAGGCCCTGCAAAAAAAAGAAAAATACTATATTGTAAAAGTTCAAAAGTAAAAAAAGCAGCGACAGGGATTTATATGGCCCCTTCGATATCCGAAATTAAGTTAAGAAAACATATATTAACAATAAGGCAATTAAAATATAGCTACAGTCCTAGGATTACAGTACTGATTGAAACAACGTGATACACAAGTAATGTAAAAGTACAGGTGTAAATTCTTAAAAAGAAATCTAAAAAGTCTGAAGACAGAGAGATTTTAAACTACTTAGGACAACAAAGTGAGTAAGAAAGATTTTTACAATGTAAGTTCCATTAGAGCTGAGATAATTTTAGACTATTCTATACATAACACAAATTCTGGAAAGATTTTTCCCCCTATTTTTAGGCAGAGTTGTTGAATATAGAATGGTATTTATGCACATAAACCAGCAATAACTATGGGATCAGATAGTTCACCTCTTGCAATGAGTAGTTTTATCCCAACGAGGAAGAAACCGTGGGCACCCAACCTCAACAGGAGCCTCCCTGTTGGACCTGAAAGCTCTGCAAACACCTCCCCTTCTGCTCTCCTGAGGACTAGTCATTGCAGTATCACCAGCTCAGTGACCACCTCCTGCCTAAGCTGCCCTGGCATCAGGGAACCCGCTGAAGTAGTACGAAAGCCCCTCAGCAACAGAGGTGGCTCAAAAGAGCAGCTAAACACCACCAGCTGCAGCAAGGGTGGAGTCTCTCACCTTCTGTTCATTGGCTTTGTGAAGGCACTCATGCAAAATTGGGGAGGCCTTAGCTTGAGTGATCTCCAGCTTAGAGGATTCACCTATCTAAGCACTTTTCAGGTGAATATGTAACAAGGCAATATATTTTAATAGTTAGGATATTACTCAACGTGGCTTTTCTGGCTGCTCTTTGAATTAAAACAGAATGTAGTTACCCTCAGGAAAGAATTCTGGGCTGTAGAAAACCCTGTCAGGGCTTCGGACTCCATCTAGAGAAACAAAATCTTAAGACCCCTTTTGAGCTGCAGGCTGGTGAATGTGCGTGCATGCATGCATGCTTATTTAAATATTATCATAGTTAACATATTAAATGCAAATACACGTGTGAACAAAAGAAAACACTGGGTTTTTTTTGTTTTCTGTCTGGAAGACCTGAAGAGATTGGGATGAAAAAGTGAAAGTACACGTAGAACCAGGCAGAGGGAAGGAAAGACGAGGAAATGGATGATCATAAAGTAAGGTGTAGATGGTACAGATGTGTTAGATGGTATTAGATGTGGTATAAAGGGAAAAAGATAATAAAAATTAGTGGGGGCAACCACAGAGAACGTGGTAAAAGGAAAAAAAGTGCCATCAAGAAATACCATTAAAAATGAATACATTGCCGAGCCAAGTGACAGGAAGACTGTCACTTCATGAGGGCTGGGGGCAAGGTCTCAGGATGTCCTAAGAAAGCATGGAACGTGCTGCTTTTTGAGAAGAGCTCTAGCTGAAATCATGATTCCTTAGAATGAAATCTCCTTAGCTGGGATGGAAGAGAAGTGCACAAAATATAAGAACTGCCATACTAAATCACTTCACCACTTCAAGGAAGCATAGCTTTCCAAGCTTCTATTTAAATTTTATTGTTGACATGCTCATCACAAATTTAAATAGGTGAGTCTTTCTGGAATCTGCTAACTGGCATGAATGTAACAATGGAAAATATAAAATTCATTAATTCAGACAGGACTTTAAAACTTCTGCATTAGCATTAAGATTATTTTGCAAGACAAAACCTAATGTCTGCCCAGACGTAGTTAATTATTCTCCTGTTCTTCTATTTGTGTTGGTGGGTGTTACAAGGTGGCAACCTTACACATTGGAGATGATGAAAAAAAAAGCTTAAGGAATTAAGTAAGTTTGTCTGAAAATGCTGATTTGGTACAACTAAGATATTTTGCGGGGATACGCTGATCTGGCAAAACTTCTGACTTAGTTTACTTGCCAGCTAGAGGTGGCAATGAATTCGTTTTCCTTGAGGGACTGCCTCAAATGTGATTCTTCTGACACTGGTCCTTTGAGAATGTATCATGATCCTTCACTGTCCTTTATTCCACTATGTCCTACCTGACAATTCTTAGCAAAGCAAGTATTTCACTGTTTTCTTTGCTCAAATTTTCATCTTGGATTACAGTGAATGAGTTGTAATTTCAGTGAAATATATACTGTCACAATACTACCTGTGCTAACAAAAGACTTATCTTGTCAGTAACTTGGAATGATCTCCAAACACATGATTTATTGGGGGATATAGCTTGATCTTAATGTCTTCCAATTGTAGTTGTGGGAAGTCCTTAGATGTGTCTACGTTAGGAGGTCATGTGACCTGAAAAGGGTGGATTTATAGAGTGATATACTTGGTGCTAAAGACCTGCTGCTCATATATACAGATTCAGGGGATTTTACTTTGGACCAACTCTAGTCTCATCCTGTGGACTTAAAACATACTTGCCATTTTGATGAAGTAAATGTATTTTTGGAGGCCATTTCTCAGTTTGGTTTCATCCAAAAGGAATCCACTGTATTCGCTCCCTGACTCCTCCATGGTATAAACCAGTGGGACGTAAGAACTGTCAGAACCATCAGACCCGCAGCAACAGTGCAGTCCTGACTGAACAAAATGCTGTTATGGATGCACATTTTGGCTTGATGACTGTGGAAGGCATTTTAAAATTTCCTTTATTTTCCCCTTCCTTTTTCTTACTCATCCATGCATCTCCTATACCAACATACGTTCTAGGGTGTGCTCTTCCATTTGAGTATGGTTTGGAATCCATTTTCTTTTCTGTTAGACAGCTGAAATTTTTCAGCAATTTTCAGTACCAGCTTAGCCGTACTGAGTCACAGGATGAGGTGCAATGAAGATATGATACAAGCGAATTCCTATTCTTAGATAAGCTGCATAGTTTCTTATAATGCCAGTTGTATGAAACGGCATAGTTTGAATTTTCGTGCCTTGGTACACTGCTGCATATCCTTACATATGATGGTCACGGCGATAAGAATTAGACTTTGTGCCAATTTCTTGATCTAAATAATAATAATCATGTCACACAGTGAGGATCTTGGTGCAGTTTCTGGATACAAGATTCATTTCCATCTTGTTTTAAGGTCTACAGGAAAAGCTGAACATCTGACAACACTGCTGTTCTGGAGAGCAAGACACACCAATTATCACCTGGCTTCTTCCAGTCGTCTGAAGAAGGCCTCATCTGCTTCTTCCCGATCAGGTGGCCTGCAGTATACAACCAGCACCATGTTGCCCATGTTGACCTGCCCTCTGATCCTGACCGATAAGCTCTCAGCTGGCTCCTCGCCCGTCCCAAGGCTGAGCACCAGGCACTCCCGCTGCTCTTGCACAGAAAGGGCAGCTCCCCCCTCACCTTTCCAGCCTGTCCTTGAAGAGCCTCTACTCCAGTGAAGTATTTTGAGTGGCACATCTGCAAAGCACCTTAACTGTTTGCATGTTATAGTGTGTCGTTGCTGTAGATACAGTCCTCAGATTGAAAGCACCAAAACAACCAGTGCATACTGCAGCAGCTCCATGGAACCTAATGGTGTAACACTGGTTTACTGCTATTAAAAATCTAGTCTTATGTTTGCATTTTTATAAATTTTCCTGCTATATCTGTGTGTAAAACCCCCACTTTTTGTTTAGACCACTTGCTATAAACCATATATTTCAATTATTAGAAAGATTAGGGAAGGAAATAATCACTTTCACTAATATTTTGCAAAAGTAACATTAATGGCTACTCACAGAATCATGAAATGGCATTATCTAGCCATCAGAGTAATATAATCAGAGTAATAAAAGGTAAGTGGAGACTAGTAGTTTAACTACATGACCACAGTTTATTATCTGCTACCACTGACAAAATAATAATTAATGACTTCAAAAGGAAAATATGTGTCTCTAAAACTCAATTGGTGAGTTTTGTGTCCACATTAGACATCACTAGTATGGGCAGGCTCTGAAAATCTCTACTCTGTACTCCGCCTGATTTTCATATGATTCCTCTGTCATCTTTAGAAATCCATACAATCACTACAGCAGCATTTGCACAGAAGTTCACATTTGGTGATACAAAAATGAATAGTGTTTGTTTGCATTTGAGATGCAGCTTGATAAGGTTATAAAAGCAAATATATGACCTACTTGTCTGTCTATGAAAGGGATGTGAGCTGATCAATCAGATGCCTCTTCTAGTCCAACTTTTACACTTTTACCAAGGTTTGGACTTTTTGCATTAAAGATGACCAGATACTCACAGAGAGATGTCAGAAAGAGAAGCCTGACAAAATTCATTAGAGGAGGGGAGAGAACATCTATACAAAGAGAGATTTGTGAGGCTTGAGTGCAGTCATGGTTGCTGAAGCCTTGTTTGAAATGAAGCAGATCCTTATTTTAGGGATCTGCTCCTGTCTCTTGGTCCAGGCAGGTCTCTTGGTCTAAGCACCACTGTGGCTCAAAACCAAGGCGGCGTGTGCAGAGACCAAACTCCCCCAGAGAAGCCTGACTGTATTGCTAGTTCTCAGCCCGTGCAAGCCAAGAGCACTGGAGTCAGCACTAAACCCCAGCAATTACATCATTTTAATTAAAAATCATCTTTCTGAATGCCTTTATGCAACAGCATTGTCATTGGAGCACTCCCTCCTCACTTAGCAGTGAACAACTCTGGGGATCTCACCCTCTACTTCTCTTTTTGAAGGCAAACCATGAAAGAGGATGAAATGAGACAGCACGTAGGCAGAGGCAGAGCTTCACTTTGCTGACAGACATCAAAAGTGCTTGCTCCCAGCTGTCCCCTCATGCTGGGCACCTAACATTTTGTATGGCATTACAGAGCACTGTCCTGGGAGGTGGGACTGCAGGACTGAAGTCTCCTGGGCCAAGGAGGGAATTCAGCCCAGGTCTCTCACTTCCTAAAATGGACACCCTGCTCTGAAAGCGAGGTGGGGGTCGGTGGCTTTTCCTAAGTAACAAGCAATAGGACAAGAGGAAACGGCCTCAAGTTGCACCAGGTGAGGTTTAGACTGGATATTAGGAGAAATTTCTTCACCAAAAGGGTTGTCAGGCACTGGAACAGGCTGCCCAGGGAAGCGGTTGAGTCACCATCCCTGGAGGTATTTAAAAGATGTGTAGACGTGGTGCTTAGGGACATGGTTTAGTGGTGGACTTGGCAGTGCTAGGTTAACGGCTGGACCTGATGATCTTAAGGGTCTTTTCCAACCTAAATGATTCTATGATTCTATAAAGACAGGTAAGTGGTAACAGAGATAGTATCACTTGCATGGAAGCAGGGGCTAATGGAAGAAAGCCACCAGGAAACATCAGGGTTAATGCTCGGGGCGGGGGGTGTGAGTGGTGGTGGTGTAACAGGGAATGAAAAGGCTTATTTGCATATTCTAGAGCTGTCACCTCTAAGCAAGATTAAAACCTTGCCTTCCTGTGAGAAAAATTTCTTCATCAAACAGCATTAAGTTTGAACAGTATGACACTAAAAAAAATAACCTCAGGGCAAATTTTTTTTTTAAAATGGCCCTAAACTGATTTCTTGCCTTCATTACCTACTTTATCTTTTAAACTGTAAAGAAATAACATTAATTATGATATGAATACTACTATATTTACTATTTAGTACACTATTGTTTATGAATATAACATAATTTAATCCTAAAATACACAAGATGAAGACTAATTTTCTTAATGAGAGGACTGAAGTCAGCAAGGTTCATTAACACCCCCTCACACCCTATCAAACAAGGACTATCTGCCTCTTCAGTCTAACAGAATGTTTATTCATACTCTCAAATTGTCTCCTACTTAACTTACCTTCTGAGCAGAAGCATTTAAATTAAACACACATCTTCACATTGCACTTCAGCATTAGCTACTCAAACTGGAAACCTTTCCATAGAACAGAGCACTAGAAAATCACCAACAATACTCAGCAAATACTTTAAGAGATTATGAAAGACAAGCAAACACAAGAACAAGTAGTAAACTGGAGAAAGGTTGATATAATATGCTTCTACATAAAGATACTGGTCCCCTCTGCCCTGCCAGCTTTTTTTCAAGAAAAGTGGAGCATAAACAACTGCATTCTATTAATTTCTTACCTACTCATCACCAAAATATTACCTGATACAACCGTCACGATGTATAAATTATAACTTGTACTTGTTAAAGAGATTTTCTGTGCAGTAGTTGAGACCATTTTATATCTGCTGAATGCTAATTATTTTTCTATTGTATATAATTTTATTTACTTGAGACTATCTTGTCCCTTCTATGGACAGCCTTCTAGCTGGCAAGTTCGCAGGGCAAGCAAGGGAGTGAAAAACAGGACTCCTGCGGCCATGGACTCTAGCCATTTGTGCAGCAGGATTCTATTTCCAGCCAGTGCTGTGACCTCACTCCTTCTGCCATGACAATATTGTTAGTCATAAAGCAACTGGCACTTCACCAGCCAAGGCACTGTTACAAGGTGGGTTTCACTGTCACCAACGCCAACTGAATGTACAAACCCTACCAGAACAAAATGCTGATGTTTGATACTTCCGTAGCAGCATAATAAACGTCTGCAAAAGATGCAGGTCATTACTGAAATAATATTAAAGAGGATGCAATTGGAGTACATGCTTTTTCAGGTAGCATTAATTGTCACGAAGGGTTAAGCTGAATTAACTGTCATGAAGGGTTAAGCTGAGCTTCAGTTTCATACACTTAAATTTAAGTGTCTATGACGTAGGTGTCACGGATGAGCTAGAGGCAGAATTTAGTTGCCTAATCTACCATGCCTAGTACCTACTGTCATCTAAAATACCCTGGTACATCCTGCCTGGCCTCCAGCTGCCACGATCAAAGGAAGTGCCTCCTGTAGAGAAAGCGATACCATGTGGTGTCTCAGATGCCCTAAGGTGCTTCAAACTGCTGGATGCTTATGTTTCCGCATCTGAACTCAGCCACTATATTCAAGGGAGATGAGCGAGCCACTGAGCTCAACCTGAAGTAGACAACCGCATTTGGTCGGCGGAAGATCTCTCCACGTGCCAGGCGTAGGTGTCTCCTTCACGCTCTGGGCTGCACTGGCTGTGCTGACGGGGAGGCTCAATTCAGTTGTCTGAACATGGGCACCCAGACCTGTCTGTGACGCTGTGGGCTGTCTGAGACACTCCGCTGGTCATGGCTTTCCCCAGGCATTTGCTCTTCTTAGGAGAACAGAGAAAGTCTGCCGCTATTTTATTCTACCACATGGGCCAGAAAATGTCTGACTGAAATAGTATGAGGTCAAACATACCAAACTGGTGGAAAATTACAATTCCTGAGGTACTGGGTTGGATTAGATTATTCTTAGACTTTTCCTGAAATACCATAAATCACAGACATTTGCACTCTTGTGTATTACGTTTTAGCTGAAAACTGTCAGGTTTTCTTACAAATCGTTGCTGAGATTATCATAATTCACACAAATAGGAGAAGTAAAATCAAATAGTTCACTATATTGTACATAAAAAACTGCAAAATGTTCTTTGTGTATTTTAAGCCTGAGGTAGTCTGTTTCTTACGGTATGAACTTTTCAAAATGTATTTCACATTGATCTTGTTCTGTATCTAATATGTTTAAAAAATTATCTCAGTACACAAAGTATTACTAATTTATCCTTCATGCTAATAGTATAATTTAAATCACAATTTTAATAAATTAATTTGAAGCAAAGCAGGCATGAATCTCCTCTCACTTATATTAATTTTACACTGAAATAACCTCACTGACTTTAATGGATTTGTTTTTGAATTGTACTACAGTGTAAAAAAGAAACAGGCAATGTGTCTCTCTACAATATCTGCTAAAGTAAACAATTATCCTTGCAGTGTAAAGATTAATACTGGACAAGTCAGAATACATGTTTTAGCATAACAATTTCAACTCGTATGTGAATGACTTTTACTTACTTTGAGCAGAGATAGACCTTTTCCAAATCAGTTAACAATTATGCAGTTTTTCATATCTTTGTTAAACATGCTTTTCTATTAAAGTTTAGCATCCCTTGGGCAAACAATAATTATTTGATATGGTTTCCTGGTTAAACAAAGTTGTAATTTCAATTAGGTTAAAAAGTAAAAAACTTAAGATAAGACCCTCAGGCATAAACAAAATTTATTAACACATTTATTATAACTTAACTTCGGCTTTGAAACACTAATTGTATAGTTACTACCACATTTGTAGTTTTGCACAGTGAAATAACACGAATATATCCATTCAAATTAAGACCTCAAGATTTCAGAGGACCAATAATTAGCAGAAGTTAAACATCACAGTTGCAATCAGGTTAAAAATACTAAAAATGTAATTGAAAACAAGTTACAGGATAATTTTAGTATTTCCTTTGATGGACTCTTCCGCTTAAAGAGAAATCACACCTTGATGTATCTGTTTTAATGCAACCTAACACCTGGAAAATGAAGGTTGACTTTATCAGGTCATATGAAAGGAAATACCTTTTCACGTGACAACTTTGACATCTTACTTTGTAAATGAGTACTTTGGCGATTTGCAGAAATGGCCTAAGACAAACTTGTCTGTTGACAGATGACATTTTAAATATACTACGAATACCATCATGTGACATATGTGCTACACACAGAGCACAAATACAGTGGCTTTCACTTTGAAAGATAAAACCATGTAAAAACGTCAGAGAGAGTCTAAAGAGTTTTCACAAATGAAACTCAATACAACTCAAACTGGAATATCTAGAATTTTTTGGGGCTCAGTTAACAGTGTGCACTGGAAACATTAAATGCACTAGTAGAGTTCTAATCACTAATGGCTTTAAAATAAAATACACACATACAGACATATATACATATACATAAAACTATTTTGCTGTTAAAAGTTCGTACTGATTATTTGTTGGAAAAGGTCAGAATATCTTCAGGCTTCTATTTCCTAATGAGCTAAAACCAGAACTTGTGCTCACACACAATGATGTATTTAAAAATTCCATTTTTATTGTGCTTTTTTTGTGTAATTATTTGGGTATTTCTTAAACTGTTACAAACCTGTGACTCGAAGTTTATCTGTGCCAATTACAACTTCATTTTCATCTACTGTAAAAAGTGGCTTGCCATCCTTTGAGTTGATCTGAAATTGCTGACCATGGAATTCTACCATTTTAGGACCTGCAAAACACAGTAGAATAATGGAATAAATACATCAACTTTCTTCAAATTTCTATATAAATTGCTAATAATTTGAATTGTGGTCTTAATAATTTAGTGACTCATTTAAGTACATTAAGGATCATGAAGCACCCAGATATTCTAAGGATAGTGACCCTGTAAGTACTGAAATTGGCTAAGTCTGTTTATATGATCTAATTTGTTGTTCAAAACTGTGCCTGGAGCCATGCTTTCAAGTTGGGTTTCCAGGGAATTTAGGAAATCCCTCACGAATTGATCAAGACAGACATTCATGTTCTTGGTGCTGAAACTGCTAAGATTCTTTGATCAGTATGAGTCTATCATCTTTTTTTTTTTTGAAACAGAAAATAATTATCAAAGACTTTGCAGCATCATCCCTTTTGATTAGGGGGGCTCAAATGCTTTAAAATTACAAACATCCCATGAAAGAGCAGGAGCCTCAGCTCTTCATAACAAACGCCAGTTTAGGTCCACATATGTAACAAAGGTTACTGATCATGTTGTTAGAAGCGTTTTAAAAAGCTACGAGAGTATTTGCAATTGGATCCGGCACTCCAAAAAATAAAATAATTGTGTACAAGAGAGTCTTTACATATTACCAGATCCTAAAATCAGTAAAACATCCTGTTCTACAGTACTGGCTTGGTAAACTGATATAAATAAAACCCTTAATATTCCCCTAACAACCTCATCAATTAAAAATTCACATCACGTTAAGTTAGAATGTCTTGATAGAGTCATCATCTAAATCTATGTTCAGAATTAAAATTACAGAGAATGGTCAAAGTAGTTAAGGCTCCTTTTCAGCAATTTTTAATAAAGGTAATTCACAGGCTATCCATGGGACTGAGAGGCACTGAGCTGCTTCCTTCCCAGTAAGAACCTGTCTCACCATGCCTACTCCCATAGATGTTAAATACATTCCAGGCAGTGACACTCAAAAGAAACAGGACTTTTCTTTTTTTCATTAGATCTTATGTTAAAATGGCATTAGGTGATGGATGATTGATACTGCTAAGAAATACACTCCGGTATTTCCTAAAATCTGCACAGTAGCTGATGCGAGAGATGCATACCATAAGGTATGATTATTGCTTCACTCAGCAGATGCAAAGTATTGCTTTTAATTGCCCACCAAGCATGGAAAGGGTTATAGAAGCCGTAATGTCCTAAACTAGGGCAACAGTTTTAAGGCATAAAACCCAGTATTGATTCTACTTGAAAACGGTCCGGATAGAGGGCTGAACTCCGCAGTACATTATACTCTGTTGGACACGTGCACCCAGGCACAGCCTTACTGATCTCAATTTGGCTCTTCTCCAAAGCTCCTCTGAAGCATGACTTTATTTCTGAGAAGTGTATTGCAAAAGTAAGCTCAGAAAATATTGTCATTCAGTGAAAAGGTGTTAAACAGTCATTTTTTTTTTAGAGCAGAAGAAGCAGTCCTGGGTAAGTGAGGCAAGGATGGATGCCTATCAACGCTTTCCTAGAAAAATCTTGGTTAAGGTGTTTTATTGTTCCTGTTTCTGCCCAGCAGCAGTAATGAAATTGCCCGTTTATGTAGTGTAGGTAGATCCTTGTTTATTCAAACAAATCAAAGGCCTAAGTAAACTGGCTGTTCTCAACTTTACTGGTGCTGCAGGGGCCGGTTCCTCATCCTTCCCGTTCATCCAACACCATGATTGCAGCACGCAGCACGCGCACGGGAAGCACAAATCAAAGCCTCTGCTGCCTGACATGATACAGGTCGGGTGATTCAGGCACACCGAGGGCACCACGTTTTTGCTAGAAGGGATTTAGGAATGATTCTTGGTCTCTTTTGTGGAAGATGTTTTACACTGTCTAGAAAACGAAGGTACTATCTGGAGCCTTTATTTCCTCCACAGAAAGGGAACCCAAGTCTCCAGCTTCCAGGGTCAACATGCTGGCTGTAGGACTGCTGAAGAAAAGTTGTACTACCACCTTTTCTTCTCCTGATCCTGCTTATTGTTGGACCTCATTCTAAAAAGAATGCAATTAAAATATCTTCTGGATTAGACCCAGTAGATGAGGTAGAAATGGGAATGCTTACTCAGTAGGCTCTGACAAAGTTAAGTGTTTTTCTTTTCAGTGCTGTCAATATTTTAGTAGGTCTGGCATGCTGGAAGCAAATATTTTTATATAGCTATAAAATATTTATTTATTAAAAGAATTAATAACTGAGTGAAGATTCTGAAGACTTACATTTTAGGCATATGTACTTTAAAGTAGGTGCCCCAAGACCTTCCACAGATTCAATTCTAAGCTGTCAGGTTTTATAGTGTGGGTAGTCTTTAAAATACTAATTAGAAAGTGCTGTAAGTGTATTTGAACTATTGTGCAAGCCTGCAAACAAAATGCAGCAATATCTCTAAAAGACTCAGAAATATATAGTGTTAATTTACATATAATTGTTAATTATTTACACACAATCACAGAAAAATACTTTAATGTGATGAAGATACTGTATGTTCAGAAGGAATGTGATCTACTGATTTCCTTGCTACAAAGGCACCCATCTTTAAAAATAAATTGCTGTGCCTCAGTAGTGGCACTTCTGATCTTTCCTCCTCAGCAACTTGGTAGACACAGAAGTTTTCATTGATTATAAAGCATTGGAAAAAAGAATGGATTCAAAAGAACTGGAGTGTGATTTGCACCAGGCCTAACTTGATCTCTTCTAGGAGTACATTTATCTTCTCTATTTGCTAATTTGCTGAAGCTATTTTACAAGCAATCTTGTCAAATAAAGATTTTTCATGTTTCTCATAGTAGGAACAGGTAAGACCTACCCCAAACAGCATGAATTGACAAATGTAATCTGTACATCTGCATATTGCCAGAAAACAGGCAGTTTTGTATTAATTGGATTGTTATGGAATGTAGATTAATTCACAGAGAGATGTGACATGACAAAAGAAAATAGTTATAAGATATACGAGCTGCTTTAACTGTTTGACTTTAGGATGAATATATACACACTAAACAGCATTTACATACCTTGGACCAAATTCTGTTTTCTCTCACCTAGCCAGAGTGAACAGGCATAGATAACAAACGCATGTTGGGCAGACTGACTTTCTCACCTGTCCTCTCTAATGCAAATTTCAGGCATAATGTCCATACAGAACTTCATACTGATACAACCAGAGATGCAACATATAGCAGTTTAATTATACTGGTCCATATATGCACTGACCCCATTCCAACAGCGACTGGAACAAGGCTGGGATTCAGCCTTTCCACTCCCAGCTAATTGTTTTTAATATTAGAACACGTAAGCACATGCCTGAGCTCTCCTCTTTTCTTCCACTCAATTAATATCTGATTATTCCAGGCAAGGCAGAACACTAATGTGAGAAATTGAGGGAGTCCTACCCTAAAAAATAATGAGATAGCGGAAAACAAGAGAAAAATCTCCTTAGGTAGACAAGGAACAAGAGGCGTAACGGGATTTGTAGAAAAGTGCTCATCCTGGCTGAGCAGTAAGTTTTAAGAAGCTAATGAATACATCTATACTAATACATGAGAGAAAGCCAAGGCAGAGGAGACACAAGCACTGCCCATTTCTGCTGATCTGCTAGCACGCTCCTGGGCACCGTCTCGACTTGTGCCACGCAGCAACCTCCCAGACAGTGCCCCTCACCAGGGGCTGTTCCTCGCAGACGGGGTGGATGAAGCTCCCCAGTTCTGGAGGGAAGCGGGTTTAGGCGAGAGCTGTGCCATGCCATCGGCCCCTGGGGCAGACTGTGGGTCCTGGCCTGGTTTGGTTGCTGATGTAGACATAGTCTATCCCTACTTGCTAAATACTTCCCTACTTTAGACGTTTCTGGTCACATGCTGAGTGACTCATTAAGGTGTTTAATGATTTTTATTGCTTAAGAAAAGTTTGTGCCTATTGCGGTTAACTTTTTTTTCTGAGCGAGAGTCATTTAAGCATGTAGAGGGCAGTTAGGCAGGATCAAAGATGGGTGCATTGTGAGCTACGCGCATTATATTTTAAAGCTAGACTTAAATAAGAAAAAACTGCAAGCACTGAGAGCATGCACTGCACATTATATACCTCCCAGAGGAGTCTTAACTGGCAGCTCATTGAATCTACAACTCACGACCTTGCTGTTGTGGTTTAACCCCAGCCGGCAACTCAGCACCACGCAGACACTCACGCACTTCCCCCCCACCCAGTGGGATGGGGGAGAGAATCGGAAAAAAATAAGGTAAAGCTCGTGGGCTGAGATAAGAACAGTTTAACAGAACAGAAAGGAAGAAACTAACAATGACGCTAATAACAACAATAAAGTGACAACAATAACAAAAGGATTGGAATACACAAAACAAGTGAGGCACAAAGCAATTGCTCACCACTCGCTGACCAATGCCCAAGCAGCACCACGCC
>JAVKLA010000026.1:7229676-7261401 GCA_034782735.1 Sagittarius serpentarius
CAGCCTTCTTGCTGGCTGGGCAGGAGAAGCTGAAAAGTCCTTGACTTGGTCTAAACACAACTTAGCAACAACTGAAACCATCAGGGTGTTATCAACATTCTTCTACTAAACCCAAAACACAGCGCTGTACCAGCTACTAGGAAGACAATTAACTCTATGCCAGCTGAAACCAGGACACTTGCCCATGCTGGGTTTGCATCCAGGTTTCTCTCCTGTTTGATCCTGGTCCTTGCACACTTGAATAAATCTTTAAGAAGAATCTTTAGGTCCACAGTTTTCTCAACACAAATGCCCCAGTAAAGTGGCAGAAGGATTGTCTAATAGATAATCCTCATTATCAAAAGAATGGTATGGATAATAATGGATGTATTTTAAATCTTTAGAGGGAATGCTAGGGTAAACTAAATTCAAGCATATGTTTTATTCATGCTAGAGATAAGACATCTCAGTGTATGTGGAACAAATTCCAAAAAGCAGTAATAGGCTTTTAAAGAAATGGGAATAAATTTATGTAACCAAAAGTAGCCATTAACTTCTCAGTTGTATTTCACAATACACATCCACTAGCTATATTGCAATAACACTAACTGTATTGTGATCTCAGTAAGATTAATTTTCAGCTCATATACAGCAGCCAAATTCAGTATCTGAAACTTTAATCTCCTAATTCCTAAATGCATTTTGTTTACAACCCTAGTACGTTAGCTACATGTAAGTCAACTAATACTATAATTATACTTGTTGATAAAATCCTACAGTTAAAAATGTAACACGACTGAACACAGGTTACAGAGAGCATTTGAACTCTTTTCCCATTGCTCCCAGAGGTGTCACAGGAATTCCCAGGGCGATCGGTTATCCTTGCTAATCAGGCTGACCAATAATTGCCCACTGTTTCTTTATACTTCCTCCTTTAACACGTGCAGTTCTGATACAGACCTCATATGTGATCATCACATCACATACCACTTGACATCGAGGATGCTGCTTTAAATGACAAAAAGTTGTTCCAAAACCAATTGCCCTATTGCCTGCAAAGGAGCACACTGCTAAACAGTCTTCCTTTTTGTTTCTCCTCCTCACTCTTGGCTCCCACGAGGGGTTTTCCAGGGAAGGAAGGTCTTTTGTTTAGTGAGTCCATTTCAGTCAAAACGCATTTAAATAAATTCCCTTCTACTGCTACCCAACCTTTGAATTCCAGGCCAATACAAATGTAGAAGGACAAGACGGCAAAGAATCTTCTATCAAAAACAGGGCCTAATATAAAATATATATCCACAAATGCTTAACGTCAATGAAATGGGTAACATGTAGGCAGACTTTTCAAATCCAGTTAGTTCTGCCAAGTACTAAGCACTTTTAGTGTGTTTTTAGATCTTTCAGAAGAAAAGGCTTTCCAACCCTGAAGTTATTTAATTTCAGATCTTTTCTTTTCTTACTCTCTTCTGCTATCCATCATTTCCGATAACCTATGGCTGTGACCTACTCTGTATGCTCCACTCTTCTCCTACCACCTAGAATCATTGAATTGTTGAATATAAGACAAAATCCTGAGTGCTTTGGGGTATTGCTATGCAATTTCATTTTTTAGTTAATTTTTATTAAAGCACCTTACTTAAAATAAGATCTCATTAAAAGTGTATTAAAAATGTAATACTCCTACAGATTCAGTTCTAGTTCCATGAGTAATACAATACTAATAAATGTAAAGCCATTACTTTCAGAAGCATACAGTTAGTCAGATTTTCATATGGAATGGTATGGAACTACTTGCTGGTCTTTTATTAGACCAAATGCATTATTACAGAGAATATGCAGCACATTGAACATATACATTTTATGTCCATATCATACATCTCTTATCACCTTGAAAAAAATCTCTAATACATTAACAGAACACTTGCTGCTCCTGTTTCCTCTTTTTCCCTCACTTCTCCTTTTATGCAACGGATGCAACAATTATGCCCTCTCAGATCAAAGACAGGATGCGTTACTGTCAGCACTTCTTATACCTTCTTGTTCTCTATGGTTGAACACAAGTCTAGAGATCTTTAAAAAATCGGTTCTGAATGGTCATTGCAGACACTGATCATGCAGACACTGGCAACCCAACCTAGTGTTAGTTATTTAGGTGGTGGTACTTTCCCCTCTCAGAGTGACTTAGCTAACTAAATGTCTTTATCCATCTAGGCATTATCCTTATAAAATACTCTATTTAAATATTAAAAAAACCCCACCATGAAATATTTCACTGTAAGATGGATTATTGCATGTAGAAACCATGGCAGGACTAGGAGATCATGTTTCTCACACAGTGACTTGACAAAAAGGCTATGGTGTCACCTTTTCTCTCAGGCCTGATGAATCCAGAATTTATTGCATGATGCGTAACTTCAGCAGGAAAAGGTGAAACACACAGTCCTCAGACAGGTAAGGTGAAAAGGAAAGTACTAAAGGAGATGAGGCATGATAATTTGAAACCCTGTATGCAGAGAAAACAGCTGATCTGAGTTTCTCATCCCTGAGCGAGTACTTTAACAACTCTATCTTCTGTATAACGGATAATTCTTCTTCCTCCAATTATTTCTTTTTTAAAAAGAAAGCCATGAGTGTATTTTCATAAGGTCAACTCCAGCACTGTCTTTCAAGAGTATTTTATGTAGGCCTACTGGATCTGGGCAGACGGCAATGTGAGAGGACCAGTTAAACATGACTCAGTTGCCAACGTAGCTGTCTCGTGCATTATATGTACTTCGGTGTTCTCAGCCTAGCCTTCAGCTTATTTTAGATGTCCTAGAGTATCTTAAGACTTCTACATCGGACTAGAAAGTCTGACATGGGGTCTGTAAGCAGCCTGAGCCCTTCCAGAGCGTCAGCTGAAGACTGGACCAGACGGAATCACAGAAGAATGCCAAGTCAGAGGTCACCTCTGGCGGTCACCTCGTCCTACCTCCTACTCACAGCAGGGTCAGCTCGGTTGGAAGTCAGATGAAGGTGCTCAGAGTCTTGCCCAGGTGGAATTTTAACACCTTTGAGGAAGGGGATTCAACAGCCTCCCTGGGCAACCTGTTCCCATGGTTAACCACTCTAACAGTGATATCTTCCCCCCGGCTTCTATCCAGTTGCATTTTGCCTCACTGCAACCTGTGACCATTGCCTCTTGCCCTTTTGCTGTGCACCTCTGAGTAAAGTATGGCTTCACCCTGTCTCTAGCCCTCCTAGTAGCAAGCAGAAGTTAGAAGGCCCCTTTAAGCCTTCTTTCCTGCAGGTTAAACAAACACAACTTCTTCAGCCTCTTATACTTCGCCGTGCTTCCACTCCCTGACCCATCTTAATGGCTCCTGCGTGAGTCTCCTCAGTTTGCTCACAGGCCTGTCGCACTGGAGAGGGCTTAACGCGCTATTCCAGCTGCACTCTGCCAGGAGTGGAATGACGCACCCCAGTACGCTGTTAGACCTCATTGCCACAAGGGTACACTGCAGATACATGTTCAAGCAGTCCGCCGGGATTTGGGGGGGGGGTGTGCCACCTTCTGCAGACCTGCTGCAAAAAGATCGGGATCTGGCTCCTTTTTTGGCCACTAACTGCCACTGGGAGTCTTGTTAGCTTTGAGATGAAAGTAGTGTTACACTTGAAATGGCTAGGATTTTAAATGTACGTAATTATCCAAATTCTACAATAGATTATAGTCACAATAAATTTCAGCTATTTTAAGCTAACCTTTACAAATTCATCTAGCATTAAGCAATGTCAATAATTCAATCTTCTTACTACTTTAAAGGAAGGAAGTACAGGGAGGGTCCTTACCTTTAGCTATAACTATTACCTTCAAATTATCATCCAGTGACTTATGTTAATGATTACTATAGCATACGAACCAAAATATGTTTTGGATTGCAAATTTACTGAAGACTGTGAAAGTCAAGAAGGTTACAAAACATTTAATAATTCCTCTTTTTTCACTTATTTTGAATTCTTTCCTCCCACTGAAGTAAAGAGAGAATGGGGCTACTCAGATGAGTCACTGCTCTCTGATGAGAGAGACAGGTATCTACTATCTGGTTCATTTTCCAAGTAAAAAATTATTTCCCGAACATTAGCCTTTTTTTCAGAGCTAAGCTCTGTGGACTTATATGCACACTGCTTTTCTCTTCTTCTAGACACAGTTACAAGAGAAGTGACAGCATAGGATTCAAACCCCCTTGGCCAGGTTAAATTTCCCCTTAACTGTGATGCTGGCATATTTAAGCAAGTTGGCAATGCACATAACTACCTGATTAACTTCTGGAGCGTGTTTAAAGTCTGGCTTAAGTCAGCATTGCTGACCCTGAACATTATCACATATTTCTTCATAAAGATTATCATATTTGGAGACAGGGTGTGTAAATCTTGCTACGGTAAGCACATTACTATACATAGTACATAGACATTAATGGTATTTTTTTTCAGAAGAGGATGCTTTTCATTTTAGTCTAAATATTAAACTGTAGCTGTAATGACTAACTTTTATCATAAATATGTTTTCATGGCGATATGCTTAGCTAGCTTTAATTTAAATGTATATTGATTACTTACTTTTTTTCTGCTATTTGTTTTAATTCTTTTCAATGTTATATCAATTTAAATACACAATGGTCTCACAAAAGACTAATAGCATATGCATTTAATATAGAACAGAAACACATCTGCCATGGATTAAAATAGGAAATTAGAAAAGAGGATCGATGAAGAAGGCTGTATGAAGTTTTAGCAGCCACCTGTCACTCTCTAGATTTTGCCTGATCTGAGTCAACTAAATTTTACTTTTAAATAAAACTAGCATGTATGTCTTGATATGATCAGATTCATTGGTAGCCAAAATTTTTATACCTCTGGAAGTGAAAATCCCTACTTTAATCCCCTTGGAAGAAATATTGTAAGTTCCTGATCACTGGAAGACTTAATCACCTCAAAAATAATTCAGTGAAGTTTCCAATTTATCTTTCTATTAATTATTCCTATGTTGTATCTTTCCTTCTTATAACCCAGCTGGACAGCAATTAAAGTTGTGCAAATAATCATCTTCCTGCAGTACAAAGATCTTCAAGAAATATGTTCTGGCTTTTATCTTGAAGATAAGAAAGAACTTATTTGGACAAAAATGGAGTTTTTAATGAAAGCCTTCTGGGAAAAATAAAGAAGGAAAAGCTAAACGATTTTACAATGTCATTAATTAAGTCAAGTTTATGAAACTGGCTTCAGGGTTTTCCCTGTAAAAATACCATCAAACTCTTCTTACATACATCATGCTTCATTAACACTGTTTTCTTCCTATTATGTCTCTGATGAAAAAATACCATCACTTGAAAATGAAACATCAAAATGCTGATAAGAAAACCAGAAATTATTTAAAACATTGTAACAGCTGTTCAGATTAATGTGATGGACACAAAAATAGTCTCCAGGCAGAATTTTGACTGTAATTCTGTTTTCAGACTCAATAAACCATTTTGACTTTTACCATATTCCCATGCTTTCTGAGTGGTGCTGATTTCACATTTTGAAGTGCAGAACAGCTTCATAATACAGCTATCTAAATAAATTCCCTCTAGCTTTAAGTACTTTAAACTGAACCCCTGACCTGAAGCTACTGATGTTACTGATGAACTAGGAGGAGGACCAGCAGTCCACTGTACTGGAATCTGTTCTCACAGACCTTGCTTGACTTTGGAAGCCTCTTTCCTTTGTGGTTTTTTTTTTCTCCTGAAAAAGACAAGCAGAACTTAGGGTCTTCTGTAGGTTGAAGCCTCCTTACATGATCCTTGAAAAATAGATCTTTTCAAAAACTGGCCCTCCTTTTCAGTAAACATAATTGGAAACATGGTGCTCTTCATCCACTTTCTTACTATTTGGCACTGGAACACCACTGCGAAATCTGGCTGTATGACATCCATCTGCTGGTAGGCTGTATATGTAAGCATATGTTTACTTAGGTGAAGCATCATTTACTGATTGATACCAATCTTGCTCTTAAGTATTTGATAATTGACTATATAGTCTGTATGTTTCCTTTATACATATTATATATTTGTTATCATTCATTATTGAAAAAGTCTGATAAATTTTTACACTAACTTGCTTTATTATGGATCAGTATAAATCAAAGGTGCTACATTTCTTTTTTATTCTAGGAATGAATAAGGCTTTGAAATGGTAAGAACAGGAATCTTGGAGATGATGGTTAGCCACTTTCTTCAACAGCTTTCTTGGATTTTCAAAGAAAGTTCTAGATATTTCAGTTCTGAAGGTTGATGAGCAAGCTGTGATAATGACATCTGAATCTTATTCATGGTTTTAAAGACAGGAGCTATTCTAATGCAAATAGTTACCATCTGTTCTGCAGACGTCCTTCCTTGCCTATAAGCATCTCTCTCCACCGCTTTCTTAATTCCCTCTGACTCTCAATCCTGTACCTTCCCACACCTGGGCCTTGCTGTCCATTGGCCAACATCCTTTTCTTAAGTCCCATTTCTCCCAGAAATATTCCCAAAGCAATCATATCTTCATAATCCCTTAACTCTCATTTCTTTTTTGCTTTAATTTTTTTTTTTATATTTACTTGGTTTTAATAGGAGCTTTTTGGTCATATATGAGTTTTAAATAATTTTAAAGAGTAACTGAAGCAAAATGGTTATCTTTGTCATCCAGAGGGATACTGAAGTCAAAAAAGAGTAAAGCAGAGAATTGGTTTGGTTTTTTAGTTATGATCCCTATTATTTTGAAAGTATTCTTTTCCTGGCAAGCACTTAAATATATTGCATTCAGTGAGGCTTCTGAAAGCAGCGTAATTACGGAACACAGTCCAAGCCACAACAAGATTTACAGCATTTGTTGTTAAAGAGCTACAGTATCCAGATAACTCCTGCAAGAGGTATGTCATGCAGGTAACCTGAGGAGCATGTAGAAACCTTAAAACATGAGTGCTCATAGTGGAAGTTGCTCACATTAGATGTCATTTTAGTGTGTCTGTGATTCATGAGGGAAACCTTTTTCATTCGTGCACAATATGTGCCTGTTATCCTCATGTGAGGAACTTCACAGAAAAGCCTCAAGATTTGTTTCACATCTCTCTTGTGAATTACTTCTATTGAAGACTGGGTGTTTAAATCACTCTTAGTAACTTACTAAAATATTTTAACAGATCATTTGAATCCAATCTTCTATGAGTTAAAAAGTATTTTTGTTATGACCTTACAAGTGATACTATATTATATTGTCATATTTGGAATGATCCCAAACTTATCTATACAGTTCCTTCACAACAGCAACTACTCATATTTATAAGATTAAGAGAGTATTAAGACATAATTCCAGCATGTTGGCAACTGTGGAAGGCATTAATTCTGTAGCAAAGGCTTGTGCATATGAAGTAAATCAGCCACACACCTATTTTTCACACTGCTTATAAGGGAACATCATCTTATATGCATGCATTTTGTGACTGTCTAAGGACAATGGCTAAATATATCAAGCTATGTATAGATGATCATTTACTTTAACAGACTGTCACTTACCCTACTCGTTGTTTGATTGTATCTTTAGGTATTAACAGAATTCTTTACAGTATTAAGTTTTTACTGCTCTTTCAACACTCTTCTATCAGTCCAAAATTAGTATGATTTAATATTAGAAACATTTCATATTAGCATTTACAATGGTACCAACTACACCAGACAGCATGTAAGACCAATTATTAATGAATTCAGTAAATAGCACTGCCAGTCAAAAAGAGATTACTTAAACATCAAATGTTTCAAATAATATGCAAATGTACTTTAGCACTTCCTTTTGATGTAGTTTTGATTTTCCCAGGCTCAAATCATTATTTCGTCCTTTTACCTAAGTATTTCTTGTAGAGTAAGCCAGAGTGCTGTCAGAACTTCCCTGCTTCAGTGCTGAATTTGAATTGCCTTTACGCACTGAATAATTTCAAAAGGTTTGAGATGAAGGTCTTCCAGTCTACACTCTGCTCCTTCCTACTGGTTTCCGCATATATTGCATAAGCCAGATACAGCCTCTCCGTACAGCCAGAGAACTTTTCATCTGGACAACACTAAGTATTTGGCTTTCCCTTAGGAAAAGGTTAAAAAGACTTGAGATCATAAGGTACAAAACCACTGAACTGCACATTGCTGGGAGTAGAGCCATAAAAGCCCAGTGATGAAAAGCAGCGAAACTACCAATAAGAAGGGAAAATACTAAATACACGTGGTACTTGCTATAGATGAGTCATTACTGACGAGACAGCTCCCATCCAGCAGAACTCTCCCCACTAAACACCACAGTCCGTATTCCACAACATGGGTTCTGTCTATAGGCTCTTCAGTTTACAAGTTTTCTTCAATCTAGATGTCTCTAGCCCTACTGAGCAGGTATTCTTAACTTTCTATTTATTTGAGGCAGCATATTCCATCTCACTTTCTGTACTGCTCTTTGTTAACTCTCTCAGAAGAGGACTAAGTGGTGACTGGGAAGGGGGAAAAAAGAGAAAAAAAGATGGTCTGAGATGTGTTGTTATTTTTGTTAGGCTGCATTTCCCTGTGGTAAGACCTATACCCGTTGGCTGGCACAACCACCAAAATATCTTTCCTTTCAGTAAAATGTATCCTTTAGACTGCTTCCAGCACTTAAGCTCTCTTTGTTAACAGGAAAGACACACTATGGGTGAATATATGTATCTCATAGATCATTTATAGTCCTCAGTTACATTACAGGTGCCAAAGTCCAAATGAGCAATTCATTTATATCACTCTTCAGTGCTGACATTTTTTCCCCGACAAAGTTTCTTAATTGTTCATGCAGAAACATTGTCTGAGAAGCAGTGTACCTTCCACCTGCCAAAGGTATGTGATGTTTCCAGCCTGAAATATGGAGGCGCCTTATTTCCATAAGGACACAGTCCCCTAAGTGCATCATGAGTAAATTAAAATATGATGACAAAACTGAGTTCAGCAGAAATCAGAGCAGCTTTTTTCAATTTCATACAAAAGCACCTATTAATGATGGGGTCTCTCATCTGACAAGTCTCTAAACTCAATACAGGGCCAAATATTCATGAACATCTTTACAGCACACCTCTCCTGTTAGCAGTTCTAGGTCATGCAGGCTGGACGCAGCCTCTCAAACAATTCATCAGGCCTTTGAGTTACTGTCTGATGTGGTTTTACTTTTAAGTTTTTCAGATTTTGGCAGGGATCAGGTTGGACAAATTAGTGTGGTGGTCAACAATCTGGTCTGCAGTCTGCCCTTCCCAAAGGGCCTCCTGACAACTTCTTCTCATCAGGCAGGATGGGTGCATGACCACAGTGCAGATACACATCTGGTCCCATGATGGGCATCCACAAACAGTATGGAGCAGACAGAATCAACAGCGTATGTGCTGTGTCACAGAAATTTTGACCATGTGGTGTGTTCAGTTTTGGTCATGTGGCCACTGTATAGTTAATTACTGCAAGCTAGTTTAATAACTTTACTGATAATATGAAACTGTATATTTTATACCCTTAATTATTATCAAAATGAGAGACGAATGCTACTGTCATGCTTTGATAAATATTATGGGGCATTTTCTTAAAAAGAATAATTCAGATCTTTATGAATAGCTTGAATTAAAGAAAAAAGAGATTTGAAAACACTTAAAGGCCAAATTGTGATTAATCGTATAATTATACATTTTTAAGGGGAATAGCAGGCTCCTTTATAAGTTTTAAATTATATTTTTTATTTGGAGTGTGTTTGAAAACAGTGAAGCTTGCATTGATATGATAATTTTTCAAACAGGTTACACGGTCTCATCAGCATGGAAAAGTTGCTCATCAGTGCTCATCTGGGTCCCAATCTAGTAAACTACTTAAGCCTATCAGGTTAGTCTTACAGTTAAGTAAGTAGGAATTTATGCTTTGCTGCATGAGGATCTTAGAAGAAACAAGTTAATAAACTGTTAAATTTTTCTCCAAAGTCAAATAAAGGTTGGAAAATATTAACAAAACTAAGAAAAATTCTGTTGTATCTGACACATATTGTTGCCATTCTTGCCTTAAAAACATGATTTAAAGAGTTAAGGTTGGCTTATTCTTGCTGCCAAGATCTATCATCTACATCTGTCTAGATCTATTGATTTCACTCAGTAAACCAATGTATTTTACCACTACTAAATATAGTAAAACATGTACATTTCCAAGTTGTGAACTGGCATTTTTTTTAAGGACATCGGCTTAAATGTATTAGTCTCTGGAATACTAGGAAATTAAGAGAGTCATACAGATCTCTCTAGCCATGTTCTCCTGTTGCATTTTCTTAGAAAATTATTTGCAACTATCAATAGATATTTACACAAGAATAAGAGTAACTTCTGCAGTGACCTTTCTTGCATAATCTGGAATAAAGAAGTGCTTCAAATATTTATAGAATTAATGCTTAACTGAGAAACTGAAAATATACTGTTGGAACCTATTGAGTGGCAGCTGGAGTATTCAAATACGGCCGTAACAGTAAAAAAATAATCATGTTTAATGCTTTATATCCTCAAAGCTCCTTGCAAACATTCATTACAACGTTTCCAAAACAGTGAAGAAGGAAAAATCGCTTAGACTTACCCACATTTAATCTGCCTGTGACTTCACCATTTGAATTGCGAGCATTCACAGTCACATTGTGAGTAGACTGGAGAAGCAGTGATGAGTCCTGAAGTATGGAGAAAAAAAAAAAGTAGATTCAGCAGAATAATTAGGATTGCTAACAGTTTTCAAAATTTAATCTAGTGTTTATATTAACTCGGGCACTGAAAGACCTTTGCAGCTACAAAACCACCCACAGATACCAGGAAATAATCTGGGCAGACATTTTGGATTACTTCAACTATATCAGATTTAAAATAAGAAAAATATTAGAGAATACTTCAGGTGAACAAATTCTGTGTTACTGGCCCAATGAACGTGGCTGCTAACATTTTATCTTTCAGAAAAAAATGCTTAAGTACTAGGTTTACTACATTTTAATACATAATTGAGACTCCTAGAAGACAGCCATTTAATTGAAGGGTGAGTACCCCACTTTGCAAGTTTATACTGTCATATTAACTTGGTGAGAAACATGCACGTGCATTCTGCTTCCTCAGTGGTCCATGCAGCCTCTGTGCTTTGGCTTGATTTTGGCACCTGGCACTGACTCTCCTGGCAAGGAAACTAAGTGGGTGATGGAGAAAGTGGCAGGTTGACTGGCTCAAAGCTGACTAATAGATGACAGTACAGGTAAGAGCGTCAGTCTAAATTAAATCGTCTCCTTGTCCGCCACTCAGAAGGATGACAGAAGTGTATCAGCAGACAGAACAGCAACACATCCCTGCACCATAATTTGAGCCTAATACACCCTGTGCTGTTCCACATCTGGTGTCGCAATATACAAAATCACACCTGAAGGTCACAAAGTAACGGCACTCATATTTGACTTAACTCTCCTCACAGGTTGCACAACGTCTGGGACTCTGCAGAGCAATCAGAGCCTCATGCCTATGCATCATTCTGTGCTACTTATGGAAGCCAGGGCATGCCAAGCAGGTGTAAGTGGTATCTTCATTCATCCCTACCACAGCTCACCACAATCCAGACTAGCTATGGTAGGCAATTCAGAACTTCATGTCATTCTTAGACTGCAGCCAGAGTGGAATTACATCAGTAAAACATCCCCTTGTGTTAACTCACGGCTTGGTGTTGTGCTTGTTGAACTCCTCCCAGGTGATGGACCACTTCCACTACTTACTCCCCGACCGTCCACTCAAACTCTCTGTAGTTCAGGCCCACTGGAGCCTCCTCAAGCTTCTCTTTGTCTTGAAGATCAGACGAGTAACTGTTTTTAAAGACCTAGCTGCCCACTGTGCCCCACCAGACTAGATATACAGACAGTAATGAAACTGGCTTATGGCAGGACACCTGGCAGGGGTTATTTGGAAGTGTCCTAAAACTTTGTGAGGAGGTCATTGGTCGGTTCTTCCTATGTTTTTTCTTCAGTTTACCACCTGAATTGTCTTTAAATGCAGCTGATTTTCAGGGAGGTCATACTGGCCACTGTCTTTACCTGATTTTAAGTATCAGAAAATTATCTGGGGACAAAAAAATCTGATCACACTCATTTGGATGAGCAAATTGTAGCCACACAGGTAGACTTAAAAAGAAGGGAGGAAGTTTTTTTGCAGTACAGGTGCTTTCATACTAAAGCATACTTTGATCGAAAGGACAGGAACCTCGTAACTGGTAAGAGTGCCTAAGCAGATCACAGTTGCCAAAGTATCAGGGAATACATGCTATGAAGAGAGTATCAGCAAGCACCCTGCTTGTGACCTCAGAGGGGATACTCATTCCTAGATAAATAAGTAAGTTTCTACCTACTAGAATATTGTTAAAGATCAGTCTCTTTCACATCCATGGCTTCTGGTACTTTCTCTGGACTCAAGAGAGACTCTGAAGAACTCTGAAGGGCTAACGCCTGAAAATCACTCCCATGTCATGTTCCCATTGTAATTTAATGCTTAGAGTATGAGATAACCTGAGAATTTTGAACACATTTTATGTGAAGAATTTTACTACAAACACTTACCTAATAACAGTGGTAGAAGCAATACACAGTTTGGAGTCCAACTTACAATTTTTTTTTAAAAAAAGTATATCTTACAAGTAGGAAGAAAGGCTATCTCAAAAGAAGTCACTAAGCGAGCAAAATAAATGAATCTAATTTTGTAAATTATATCAGGAAAAAGTGCAAGATAACACAATTAACAGAAACAATGGAAAGTCTTAGGAAAAAAGTAAGCAGTCTGTTAGAATGAACATTACTGGTAACAAGTTAGTATGAAGTGGAAAAGGAAGGTCAACAAAGATCAGGTAAATATCTTACATTTAAGTACATGCGCTAAGTGACCCACAAATCTGGGCATCTTTATTACACTTATTTATTAAATCAACCAGCAGCAGTCAAATAAGTTAGCGGTTTGTAATATCAAATGTAAGTGCCAATAAACTGTATTCTAGACCTGCAGCTTCCACGTGTGTTGTTGACTAATTAAAATCTCGTAACATATTTATAATTGCTCATCTTTTATGTTGCCATGAATATGTATTAGCTAAGATGCAACGGTGTTGCCCACAACTCTGTGTTGGACTCATAATGAAGGCATAAACTTGTAATAGGCTCCAGAGATGATGCACAGCAAGTAGATTTTCTGCTACATATTTTCTTAGCACTTTGGAGACCTCATTAGGTGAGAAAAGCTGTTAGGAGACTGCAAGGAGAAAACTGCTAAGGCAAGGGAGAAAGCTTCTGTGATAGCTCTAAGTGGCCCAATTCTCTAACAGATGAACTTAGAAAAAGAAATCATAACAAATAAGCAACTTTATGAGAATAAATATATAGATGGCACTCAGGATATCAAGCTACAGGCAATTAAGCCTCTAGAGAGTTCAAACATTTTAAAAAGCCAGCAAACAAACAAAAAACCTCTGATGAATTATCAGTTTGTAGGGAGCAGAGACATGCAGTAGCTTGAAGGCTCTAATTAATGCGTGCTACTAATGATCACGATGGGTCATTAGACAGCTAAGCTTATATTAGATGCTGCCACACCTCTTTCTTCCTATATTGTACTAAATGTATTAAGAGCTATAAGGAATATTAAAAGAGGATGAATGGTAGCTTAACATTGCATAACAATTTTGGGGGGCAGAGGGAGTTCTTAAGTATTAGCTATGCTGGTCTTAAGAAGTTACATGTCTTATTGGATAAACGACCTCAAGGGAAATTCATTTAAGCACATAAATAGTTTTCCCACTGCCTATGAGGCAGAAAAGAATACAGCACAAGAAACAAAATGGAAATACTGACTTAGTAATGGAATTTCACCGTCTCAGTAAGAGCTGTTCCTGCTACTGGAAATACTCATTGCAGAAAGAGAGAAAAAGAAAGGCTTAACAGACGTAAAATATGTTGGCATTGCTTATATTTCAGTAATCAAGCATTTTAACAACCTCATTCTGATAAATTTATTTACATTTTCTCTTTGTATAGCAATACAAACACTAACTTTTTCCCTAGGTTCAGAAAAGTCTCATAACTGGCTATTTCTTCTTGGTGAGGATGATTACATGTTTGAAGTAATGAAAGAGCTATATTTCGTTTTTACTTTCATTGAATAGTAGTTTATTCAATGAAATGTCCCATTGGTTGATGACAATGTTCATAAAACATGGCTTTATTTCGTGAGAGTTCGGATTACAGACAATGGATCTGAAAAATATTCATTTTGTTGGCCAGAAATAGATATTGCTCTACAAAAAATTCACTGGAATAAGTTTCAGAGTTCACCTGGATAATTAAAAACCAATTCAGATTCTCTCTTCCTTCCTCTAAACCCAGTATTTCAATAAAAGTCTTTCATACCATACCCATTCTCAGTGCCATTTTAAAGTTAATCTGCTTGATAAATATTTTCTTTGACCAAGGATGTTATTCCCTTTTTACCTCAATAATAAACAAAATTTTCTGTCTATATAAACAAGATTAAATCCTAAATATTTCCATTTAGTCTTGCAGATTTTATATACATAAACATATAAAGATATGATACATTTAATATTGTTGCCCTACAAGTGACAAGACCTAAATTTATTACAGAAATCATAACTTTTACAACAGGATCCACTAATTTTAGAGATATTGAGACTATTCTGTAAGGGATGAATAAACAAAACAAGCAGTTTCACAGGGAAGCCTGCACTGAAAAATAATCTCCGTAAAAATAACGAAAAACTTTCTACACACTCTTATAATTTTAGCATTACTTATATACAATGACCTTCATAATTACTTTTTGAGCTACTTCTCATGTGCCAAAGAGAAAAATGTTAATTCTGCCATAGCATCAATACATTGACCTAATGATCATGCTTGTAAAGTATGCAAAAATATTTGTGGATACACATATACACACACATATATATCTATTTGCATGACAGATGCTTGGACTTTGCCTAAATTCAACTGTTCATAAGTGCATTCATTTTATTTTAGCATTATTGAAAGATTATCTGCTTACCACTCGAGAATGGATTTCTTTGGCATACAGAGGGAATAAGAATTCTGATTCCCCTTCCAGACGAAGGCCTTCTTTTGTAACACGCAGGTGTCCCATTCCAGTCTGAGGAGAAGATGCAAGAATTATGCACATTTTATTATTTTTGCTGTATTTATTTTGGTTTTTTTTTTTTCATAAACTGAAAATTTCCAGAGCTGCCTGCCTGTAGTCAACTGATAAACATACCCACACTAATGCATTTAAAATTCTGAGAATTCCTCATTTCTTCCAGGAGTATTTTTCTTTGAGAAATTGTAGCTTTCAAGAAAAAATTATTAAAGTTGGGATTTTTCATGTTTTGAAGAAAAAAATACAATATTACATTCATTAACTTATAAAGAAGTGCATTTGTATTGGCTGTGCTGAAAGAGCCTTTGTGCTTGTCTTCTAAAAATGTCATGAACAATAAACTTTTACATGAATACTCACATAAAACAAACCCTATGCTAACATCTCAAGGTTGATTCTATCAATAATGTATTTTATAAGGAATGTAAAAAGCCTATTGAAGAGACAAAGAGGGAATTTTATTTGCTTCCATTTCCAGTAACTAGTTCTTTCTTTTTAATTTGTTTTTCATAGCGTGGTTTATTTTTTTTCCCCTCCTCTAACTGTAGGTCAAGATCCCATCTCTCACACTATCGTCTTCCTCTCTATCATCTGCATGTCAGTTTTTGTACCTTCCTCATTCTCTCTTAGTTACTCCCTCCCAATTGTAGTCCAGTTGTGCTTTCCAGGCCATATGTTATTTCAATCTTTTTACTTTCTTTCATCATTATCATAGAATTGATATTTGCAGCCTTACAGCTCGGCCACATGTGAAAATATGTCAAGTCAACTGCCTCAAGCCACAAGGAATAGATGGGAGGGCTAAATAAAAAAATGACAAATCCAAAAAGTATTTCCACTCTATGTTTTTCAGGTTGTTCTCCACGTAAGCAGAGAAGAGAGACATGACAGGCACCTGTTCATCTAATGAATTATGCTTACCACTGATAAAAGTTGTATCTTTAAGAGAGTGTAATTGTTTTAAAATATGATATGTTCTGACCAATGAGATTATGTATTTTATATAGAGAGAATGCTAAATAACGTCTACTCAGCCTTCAATGAAAAACTAGCTATTTTCTTTTAACAGGCTTGAAGACAGACAAAGAAAGAAACAAGCTTTGCTTAAATTCCACAAAGTAAGAAATATTCATGTCAGCAGTTCACTCCACCGGAGAGTACAAGTGCGATTCCTCCTCAGTAAGGATTTATTTCAGGAAAGAGGCTTTTAGAATAGCTATTTATGGAATCTGTTATTCAGGGTCAAATATTTTACTGCTCTGAAATATATAATGTACTGACTTTTCTCAGTGGAAGCAGATACAATTTCTAAATTCTAGATCATTGCAAAGCTTTTAAAAAGTACCTAGTATATACTGATACATCTCATGAGGCAAAAGAAAATACCTATGATGAGGCCCCTATGGCTTTTATTATCACAGTTCCTAGCAAGCACTGAATGATTTAGAAATATGTTTTTCCAGTGGACTATGGACAGTTTTTTCTAACTTGTAACACAAAACAGAGATCACTTCTATACCACAAAAACACACAGGTTTTAAGACAAACACTTTTGAAAAATATGACATGAAATATCAGGATGTTCTAAAGAAATACCATTAACAAATGGCTCTCATTAATTAACTAAATTTAGGGTCTCATTATTTGCTCTGATCTCATGCCTTTTCCATCAGGTGAAAGTAGAATATATTAACCATCAGGTTTAAACACAGTTTGCATGTTTTTCTGGAATATAAAGAACTAGATAATCAGTATATTATAGAGTAAGTATAAAAAATTACATAGACAAATCTGAAATTTAAGAAGGCAGACGAAGTAGCAGCAATTAATTCTTGCTCTGAAGCAGATCGCGGAAAATTAACAAACTCCTGGGTGGCAATCTCTATCCTGCCTTTGGCTTTGCCAGGAAGAAATTTTTAGTGGAGACAAAAAAGCTATAATTGACGTCGAAAAAGAAGATTATGCAATTTACTCAGCACACTCTTTCTACTGGATTCAGATTTTTCAGCAACGATTATTCTAAAAATGCTATCTAGACAAAGGAACGTCTGACATCAAGAATATGCCATGTGACAAAACTGAGTACTTCAACTAATCTGTATGTTCTTATTTTTCAGTAAATCCAGCCATATCACTCAGGATTACTTTGTATAAATATGTCCTCAAGTATGTCCTATTTTCTTCATCAGGTATTTCATTTAAGCACTGACAGAAAGCTCACGGAGCTCACATTCTCACGTATTTGAATAAGAGCCTCATTATTCATCCTCATTGGCCACTTGAGAAGTGCAAAACCATGGAAATTTAGATTTTGGTTACCTGCATAAACGACTGTCTGTGATGACTAACAGATAAACTCTGCAACATGCATGAGAAAACAAAAATGTGGAATGATCCTCACTTCTATTACCTTTGTGACTGTAAACTATTATTTCCTTAGTACCATGATTTGAGCATCTCACGTTTATAAAAGTACTGAGTTATGCAGTACGATGAGATGTGGAAATTCTATTATCCCCCATTTGTAATTGGCAAATTGAAGTTACAAGGAATATAAAAGAGAGGGATTTAGGATAAACAACCACCCTAATGCACTGAGATCCAATGGTAAGTTCATAAAAAGGAAGAGTATAATAGTTACACATAATGTTCTCTCAACAACCACTCTGCTTCTTACATTACCATTTAGGAGAAGCCAATTATTATTTATTGAGTATTGTGACTTCCGTAGTAATGAACAAACTTGATGCTTTCAGTTTTAAGGATTTGATTCTGTTCCTATTCAAATGACTGAATAAAAACACTTCTCTTGACTGGAGGAAAGGGTCCAAATATCAGTTAGACACAGTTATAAAATAAGCTGTTGATTAGGAAAAAAAAATGTGCTTCATTAAACACAGCAGATGTATGGCAAGTCTGGATTCTTGTTATCCTGATGCTAGTGACTGTCACTGCTTGAGTGTGCTGGCCCTGAACTGTAATACATTGTTGTGCATATAGCCCTGAGACTCATGTTTTCTAATTAGTCAAAGCCCTCAGCGAGGCAGGGAGTGAGCTGTATAGAAGAGGAGGATGAAATGGTATCTCTGTAGACATGGAGCAGATTTTGCTATTGCTGCAGGGAGCTGACTGGCATGGAAACTGCTGGCAGCTGCCAAACCCTTATGCACCAAAGATGCAATTTAGCATCAGTGTTCACAAAGGTGTGACCAGTTTTCATTTCAAAAGTGCTAGGCATATTCTAATTGGAGGAACAGGATGTCTTCAACCGCAGCAGAAGCATTTTTTCATCACTTGAAAATGCTCCCGAGGAGGTAAGTGCTTGTAAAAACAGAGACAAGGCCTTCTACAAAAAATTCAAGCTCTGAGAGGGTTCAAGCCTCACAGAAGCTCAACAAAATGTTCTTTGATTCAGAAATCATCGTCTAAAGAATATTTGACACCTATTCAGTGAATTGCCTACATAGGGATACTCCAAACCACTAGAAATGAGTAGCCACAACTAGAATCCTAGGTAAGACTCATTGTGGTGTGGAGCATCTGGATGGGAGGACCATCTTTGATGGGTTATCATTCTTTTAGACTCTAGACACAACAAATGTAAAATATTTTCCCTCTGAAGTAAGGGGAAGCAGTTCCATTCTCCACAAAGCCATTAGAGAAGTGCAGTATGTCCACAAGCCATGGAAAGGCCCTTAAGTTTCTTTCAGAGGACTGTAGAAGGACTGAGTCCTTCACCAGGACCAAAAAGTTCCAAAACCCATACTGATGGGTCTGGTGGTATGGCCACCTTCTTCTGGCTATGAATATCTGTGTTGAGGAAAATGGAGAAATGACTGGATAAAGCAAGTCTGACAGCATTGGTATGGCTAGCGCTAAATGCCTGTCTTGTTAAAACAGGATGCAAGAACTTTCCCTCATCTGTTTTTATAGTGGTACCTGCTGCTCTGGCTCATGACCAAGAAAGTCACACGGTAAGAGAGGTGCATTGCACTTTGCTGTGGGACTACTAGGAGCGGAAACAAGCAGACGTAGCTCTAGGGCTCCTGCACTCACAGTGACTTGCTCTCAGGTAGCTGAGCCTCGTGCTGTCTATGGCTTAAGGTGTCAAAAGAGCATCAGATGACATACTTGGGATTTAGCTCCCATGCCTATATAGTAATGATGTAGACGTCTGCTGCTGTAGGCATGTGGCCCTTAGAAACGAGGATGAGGCATGAGGAACATTCATTCAGTTTATGATGAGTATTTCTAGTCACCTGAATTTAATCAATAACTGTAACTTCCATTTTCCTACCAACACAGAAACTGATACCCATGGGGGCTCACTATATTGACTCAACCACTCATATCATATCATATCGCATCATATCATGTCATATCATATCATGTAATGTATCATATATCATATGTCATATCATCACTGTTTCTGCACCTTCTCAGCATCAGACTCAACTGCAGTCGTCAGACTCCTCTAGACAATAGAAATTAAACTTCTGCTCTATGTATCAGCTAATAGCTGCACAGGAAGAGGTGTATTTTCCTCTTTTAGGGAGTAATCAAATACTGGAAAGACAGGCATACCCATATGTTAGCATGGTTACAACAATAAAATCTCGAAGTTGATTCAAACATTAGCTTTAACACTCAATTCAATTCAAGTAGCTCCTGTCTCAGGAATTAATAGTGTGTTTGATTTGTAGTATCTGCTCCCTCAGTATTCAAATTTTCCAAATATGAGAAGTCTACACATGCTGTAGTTGCTGACTGGAACTGATAATGATATTAACTTCAGAGCAGAGAGGATGCAGCAATTCCATTCAGATAACACCTTTTCTTACTCAGAGGATACTTACATCCTACTTCTAGGCCAGCCCAGGGAAAGACCTGGGCAAGTTTGGACCAAGACATCATTTGTTGTGCCCCAAAGCTAGTTCAGTCGATGGCTTTATAGATCCAGCTTCCACTGCAGTACTTCTTGCACCAATTACTATTTAGAGAACTTGCTTTGCAAACAAGAGCGTACTGCTTCATTGATGTAATAGGGCTGTGGGTAGAGACTGTTAAAGAGCAATCAGCAAAACAGGATTGGTAATGAATCTGATGAAACTCTCTGTTTGACTTACAATATCTATTTTGGAGCTAAGTACGTGCTTGGTATAATAACATTACTGATGCCTCATCTCATTTTCTGTTGCAAGAACTCTATTTCCTGGGCTCAGAGAGAGAAGGTTATCTGACTCCTCTTCTTAGGCAACAAGTGGAGTCTTTTCTGTCAAAGACATCGGTCAAATCAGAGCCCTTAGCAGCAGCAAGCACTCCTGGTATGGAAGTTAGTCTCACCTGGCTTAGGGCTGGATACAGACTAAAACACCATTTGCAGATATGGCTAGAAAGTGGGTAGGTAATGTTCCATGATCTAGAAAAGTAGATAGCCACTTCAAACTCAACAGTTTTGTAATGAAATGTCTCTGAAAGATGCAAATTCATCGTACCACTGACATTTGCTTAGTTTTGGTAAGATTTCTTTCATAAAACAGGATTAATATTAAAGATGCATACTTTCAAGATATTTGCAAGTCCTCTTTGTCCTAATATACAGAACAACAGACTTTCTTAAGTAAAGAAAGGTATTAATCACAACAGGTATTACTCAAGAGGAAAAAACAGCTTCTCAAAACAGATTCAGTTCCAGCTTTGTCTCCTTGTTCGGCAAGGACCAAATTCTGTCACTGTTCTGTGCTGCACAGACATTTCAAAGCTGGATAATACTCCACTAATAAAAATGCCATTACATCTGGCATTACATCTCCAGTGACCGATTTACTCAACATTAGAAAAATAGACTGCTACTCCCACTGCTACATATATTTATTCAGGAATTGAGTTTTTATAAGTTGGCTAATTCATTTTATTATGCTAACATTTGTAATTATGCAACTTAGCTAAAGAAATGGAATTAAATCTTTTCCTTTGATTTGTAAAGGTTGTCAAAAGGATTTTCTTCAGAACAGTGCATGATGTTTATTTCTTGAACTCCTCTGAGGATTCAGGGATATTTGCATGGTGTATATGATTACACAGACTGTGTATTGATTCAATATTGTAAATCCTATCGTTTGTACTAGGGGATGTTTCACCTTACAGTCTTAGTGCTCTACGCCTTGTGTAAGCACAGTGACAAGCATCTCAACCCTGACAGAATCTGCTGTCTAAATAGTCAAGATGACAAAAATGTGAGATGAAAAAAGGACAAAGAGATGTTGCATCCCTCACAAAGCACTGCTGAAGATGTCTCCAACTCCATGTGAAAGAATGAATTAAATATTTTACCTTGTTTTGTCTTGCAGCTATCATGCAAATTTATTTTAAAATGGTATTATCATACTGAATAGCAACCACTGCAGTATATTACAGTTAAAAACAGATCATCTCCAATAACAACCCAACCTCATTTTGAATTACCCAGCCTTACCCTCATTTTAGTATTACTGATTAAATAAAGTTTAAGAGCAGAGTTTTGGCTACCTTTGCTAAATGCCATGATGACCACTTTTTTATTGATGGTACAATAATTTATAGTGACCACAGAGATTTTACATATAAAAATATAATCACCTACCATGATGCTTCTCTAATGACATTACTGATAAATGCATTTTTGTAACTCTTATCGAGCAAAATGAAAAACAAATCTTTTCAATTTTCCCTATAGTGCATTGCAGCAAGCTCTACTGTAGCACTGACAATAATATCATATTTAAAATAATGGCATAAATATATGTTATGCATCAATAAAACGGTAGCTTAACATGTATTTGTATGAATTAATTACAAAATGTACCTAAAAATAACAGCAATGACAAATAAATGAAATATGAAGTTGGAAAGGGTGAGAGCTTTTTGCAGTTTCTGTTGGATTACATTTAGAATTTTTGACAACTTCCAGTCCATGCCCTACTCCACAGCTAGGCCCTGATCATACATTTTCAAATTTTTTATTTGGTTACAGATGAAAGAAGAAAACTTAAAAAAACCAAAACAAAACTGTTTTGCACTCATTAAATAAATTTTTCAACATAAAAAGTAAGGGGAAAGTTGTAGTGCAATTCATGTATTTCCCAGCACAGGTAGTGAGGAGTTTTTAATTCAATTATATTTTCATTCTATATTATTTATTATTACACTTCATTCAATTACATGTTCCCCACAACTTTATGTATACAGAAATGTACATTTGGAAAAGTTAAGTAAGCAGTCAGTACAGCTATGTATTAGGCAATTTAAGTGTGGAGAAACACGGATTCTCAGAACAGTTTTGTCTGAGCAGACATGAAGGCACAGGCAAGGCTTTTAACTTGAACACATTTTAAAAGCCAAAAAAGAAATACTTTAAAACATATGAGACCATTGTACGATGTACACAGAATATATATGGAGATGTCACCTGGATGCTCACTAAAAAGAAAGTAGGACAACTATTAGAGCAAAAATGAATAGACAAAATAGGGTTTGGGTCATTAAGGAAGTAAAGGTGTGAAGATCTGACATAGAACTGTGGAAGGCCTTTAAAGAACCGAGAATATAAGGACCTTACATTTACTTCTGTGGAAGGGCAAATAGGTTTCTTAAACTAAAGGACAAACAATGGGAAAACATATGCTAGGTAAAAAGGAACAGAAGAAATTGTAGGAGTGGTCATGTGCTTCTAGAATTTACAGGCTCAGGGATTTGTAAAAACAGTAGTAAGGCTACTAGTAAGACCTTTATTACATATCTGAAAGTCTTCAAGACCTGCAAAGAATGACAGAAACCATTGGATTTCTTGTTAGTTCACACCAAGGGAAACAAAACTGGTGTACAGCTTAGCCATAGGCCATTGTATGATTCTTCTGAAGAATGATACATTCAGTTCTGACTCTGTCTTCTACATCCTGGTCCTCTATGACAAACCTGTATGGAAACAGCCTCTGTGTGGTAAGAGAGAGAATCAATAAAACAGCAGAACTCCAACGGTATATTAGTACTCCCGAAATGGTCTGGCAGGCAGATCTCTACATTTTAGGACAATGTACCTGTTTAATGCGAAACTGCTTGTTATACAATATTTATTGTCCTTTCCTAGTCTTGTGCTCACAGGTCCCAAGCTGGATGGAGGCCTTGTTGCGCTAGACATTGCAGAAACATGCGGAAGGTATTTATGAGCTGCAAGTACTAACACAACAGACAATACATGAACTGGAACATGACATACAAATGATTTAAACAAACTTATGTCTTACGGAGCCATCATTTGAGAACAGTGGTTACTTTTCTGCCTCGCTGATTTCTGCTGGAGCTTGGCAGGCTTAGGTCATTTTAGTGTCGGTCTCAAAACCAACGTGTCCTACGAGTCCCACATGGAAAAATGGCAGTTCAGGAACTCTGCACAGTGAACGTTTCTGATCAGATGATGGGATTTCATACACGAATGCATATGCAGTTATTTGTATATGGAGCACAGAAATGGGAATTAAACCCAAGTTGTTCAATTTCTCCATCTCGTCGTTATTTCAGCAGGCTGGACTGGACTCTGGGTACTAAATTGCAGAGTAGGTGCATGCCACAGTGTGTCCCTCATCACCTATGTCAGCACCCGTTTGGGAAAGCGGATTTTGAGCAGGAGAGGGCCTGCAGGCATCACTCCTGTAAGAACTTGGGCACCTGAGACCAAGGCTGGAGCTCACATGCAGGCAAGGCACAATCAGAGTGCGCACTTGGATCCAGGCACTGGGAAGTCCCTGGGTCCGACATGTTGGAAATGTTACTTGTCATCGGTGTCCTCAGCCTCAACTATTCTCTGTCAACTTATGTTATTCTAAGAAATGTTACAGCAAATTTTCACTGAGTATGTGAATCTCTGTAATAGTGTCGTTAAGCACATGATGATCTAAAGATATACAAAAAGTCTTCAGGGAGTTTTAACCTCTTCTATGAAGTCGGCTGATAGCACTAGAAAAAACAGACTAAGTTTCATGGACAGAGACCGTTTTGAGGTCACACTTGAGCTACACAAATTGTAAATTTCACCAGCTCTATCATTCATCTTTCCTATTTCCTACATTAGAACAGCTCCCCTGGCTCCTGGGAGCAAAAATACATGCCAAAAACCCAGGAAAATGTGCAGTTGAATGTTACTGATTCTGTCTCGGCTCAGAAAAGAAGGTGGTACATCAGACCATGAGATTAGAACATTGGTTTTCCTTTGGAAGACGGTTTGCCAAGAGCAGATTCATTTAAGTTTCCCCATACAACTTAAAACTAGCAGAGCAGAATCAGGAGCTGTAGTCAAGCCCTTATGAGCTCATCTGTCCACAGTTCTTAAACGTGCATGTACACCATAATCTCACTGTACTCAGATTTTTTTAAAACTCCTTATCAATATTATAAATTATTCCAACAGTAAAGTTAGAAATTTTTTTCACTTGAACAAGTGTTCTTGCACACTCTTTTACAGGCACATTATTTCATTCATAATATAATTCAGATTAATCAAATACTTTAAGAAACTACATTATATATATATATATCTCACACTACTGAGAAGTCTTACTTTCTTTGATAACTTTTCTGCAGTAAGTATCTCAGTATCTTTCTTTTCAACTATTACTCTTTGCATAAAATATTTAAATATTCACTGATAGAGACAATGGGAATGACTGTGGCCTGGTTAGAGGCAAATTATATTTAACTTAATGGAAAAGTAGCAAAATACAGCTCTTCAGGATTATTCAGAGTAGAAACCATGCAATATTGGTGTTCTGACATGAAAATATTTTAGGAAAAATTAAGACAAGAATTTGTGAATAATTAAATAAATATTTTATTTCATTTTATTTTCATTCTCAATATGGCAACTAATTCCACGGAGCATACACTGTTAATCATAAAACGCATGGAAAGGCTATACAAGTTCATTAGTGTATGTCTCTGCAGTGAAGGAGAACGCTTGCTGTGAATGAGTGCTTTTTACCACACATTTTTATTGCTGTCTAGTCTGGTTTTAAATGTTCCAAATGACTGGGCATCTCCAATTTAATAAGGCATGCTATTACACAGTCTAGTAAGTCTCACTGTCACAAAGTATTACTTGATTTTCAGTTAAAATTTTGCTTTCTTAATTCATCACATTCCTAGTTTCTTATTTTTCATATTTCCTTAAGTAATTCCCTCCATCTTTGGTGCCTGAATTTGTCAAGTGCTTAAATAGCCGATGACACAAGTATTTGATTATATAATAATTTAATTTATTTCAAAATACATAAAATATGTATAGATCTAGGCTCATATCATTATCAGCCAACTAATGTGTATATATAGTAAGATTATATATAGTTAGCTTTTCAACATTTTCTTATACAATTAAATATAAATAATTGATATTGCCTTATAGAAAACTTTGAAAAATAATTAAAAATGATTTTTAATACTTTGTCTATATTCATTATTAACTGCCCATGAGAACCAAGAAGATTAGCAGAGTGGTATGTCTGTGATAAAAGTTTCTGGGAACAGTTATATGGGTAGAGCACTCACTGATTACAAGTAAGCCAAAAGAAGAAAATACCTGTGAATAATATTTGGAAAATCCTGTATTTGCTTGTTTAACTGTAGCAATTGTCCAATTTATTCCAGCGCTAGAAATACATGTGCATAAAAGAGAAACTGTAAGTAAAGACCACACTCTAGCCTAAATGTGCAGAGACCTTCCCAGTTCTCACTGACTGTGTCTTTATGTTCAGCTTTAGTGCAGGCACGAGAGCAGGCTAAACATTTGTCCTGTTGGTAGGAAGAACTATGCTTATAATACACATTGATGGACTGGACATTGTGTGCTTGGCCCTCCATATACCAAGTTCATTCCTGTCATGATAAGGTGATCCACAAGTTGCTCTAAGGCTTTGTATTACGGCTTGACTTTCCTCTTGTTAGTGACTCTAACCCAAGTAAGGTTTAACATGGATGGCAATAGAACATGGGATTGAGTGCAGATTCGAATCATGTTTGACCGACAGCCCATCTAAAACTATAAAGACCTGTCTGCCTCTCTTAGTCACAGTGTGCTTAAAATTTTGGTCAGAGAAAAACCTGTGCTACATGCCAAACTCCACACTGGAGAAAGGCAATGAGTTATCCTGGGGAACACTCTTGTTTCATGACTATCTGTCCTTATCAACATGAATACAGCACAAATACCTTGACCCTTCTTATTCCAGGAGACTGTGATAGCTGTGGCATCCACTAAAATCCACAGAAATATGGGTTTCTCCATCAGGGGTTAAAGAAGTTAGGAATATTCTTTGGCGCACGACTGTTCCTGGCATTACGATAGTGTAGCATAACCTAAATGATTATCATAATTGAATTAATGTGGGGTTTCTGAACAAGATTTGCTAGTGCATCAGAAATGGTCATCATCTGATCAGGTGCATTTTTCGCACCTGAGTTTCAGAGTACCAGTATGACAATCCACGAAATTCAATAGTGATCTAAAAATTTTGGTTCAAGTCTTCACTGATTACAGTGTTAACACAACGGATCAGTATTACGGGTGAAGTTCTGAGGACGTGGCTACTAATTTTCTATGTGATAGCAGGGCAGGACAGCTAAAGATTGTTATATTCAGGAGAAAATGTGGAATCAGTCTCATGAACTCAGTTTTCTCTAAAGAATATAAAGATAATGGAAAAGTAAAAATGCAAAAAGAAAAAAACCCCTCAGTAATCACTGAGGCAGCAATGCAAGCAAAAGATTAAAGTTGTGAAATCATATCAGTTATGTAACAAACTGAAAAGACAAATACCTCTTGTTAATGCCTCCTACTGAGCAGCTAATCTCTATAAAGCTTTCAGACGATTAGTGTTGTATAAAACATTGTTATACAGATTAGCTCAACGCTGTCCAACTTTTCCAAATTGTTTGCCAGTCATGCAGCCTTCTAGTCATGTCAATATGGAATTTATATGTTGGGCAATTAGTATGGGAGATACTTCAATAATTTAAGAATCAAATTCCAAAATATAGATCCTCAAAAGTCCTGCTCACTCATCCAACCGATCTAGGCATACTAATATTCTTGCCATTAAATTATCTGATCACCACTGGACATGAACACAATCAAAATCTCATAAGTGACCATCTTATGAATAAAGTCTACAAGGATAAAGAGGGGCCATGCGAAGAGGTACTAATGTCCTTTTACTTAAGAACAAGTGGTTGCAGGACTCAACTGGGTTGTTGCACTCCCAGATTAAAATTCCTCCTTTCCCTGGGAAAATCTGATCTCTTATCTTCTCCCAGAGATCCATGCTCTAACCAAGAGATTATAGTATATTTGATGTTGGGAATCTTTGACTGTCTCTTTTTCTAGTTTGTTCTACTTCATATAAATTCATTAAATATTAACTGGAGCAGAAGCTACAATAGAAGCTTCTGTCTCCAAGGTGAGTGCTGTAATAATCTGACCGCTAAAGGATGTCTTATCTCCAGCTCAATAAAAAATCAGTTTTTCAATATACATCAAAACAGTTTCAATTAGAAAGACTGAGAAATGCCCAATTCTATAGTCTATACCACAGTAAGGATTTGGAAACGAACAATGAGAGTAAGGAGTATTCTTGCATTTGATATATTCAGTATTTTTCCAGTTAAAAATTTCACGATCTGATAGTGTCTAGAAGGATCCTGTAAAAGAAACTTTGATATCTAAATAACAATTTCGTCAACTTTGAGTGGGCTCATGAAAGGGCTGTGCTACAGAACTATGCCAATCCATCACTAAAGCACCAACACCCCATTCACTACACTGCAAAACTGTTTTCCTAATAAAACTACATACTACAATCACGTTATGTTTAAAATTTTCTTTGAGCATAAACTCTCTTCAGAACTGTACTATAAGAATACCTTTTTAAATGTTTATCATGTTTTTTCTAAATATGTTTATCAACCTTAGTAAGAATACAACTTTTCTTATATTATTTTACAGAGAAAAAGTTGTTAATATTTTATTAGCTATTAATATTCTAATATTAACAGGGATAAGATTTTCATGTATTTTTTTAAAACTAGGTCCGAATACTTTAAAAGTATTAGCTAAAAATACAATATCTATTAATAATATTAAACATAATAAGTAATCTCTGCCTACTATATCTAGAACACATAATAAATACAAAAAGTGTTATCACATCTGACAGACTAGTATTTGCCCAATAAGTGATGACTGCATAGGATAATATTTCCCAATTACTTTTAAACTCTTTCCAATGATGGGAATGTTTAATTGGATAAGTAGGATATATATGAATCAACTCATTTCCTAAACAGCAAATACTTGTCAAGCTTGGATCTCGAGAACAATAAAAATCTGAGAATATAGTTACCTCTCTTTTTCAAACAATAACCAAAAACTTGGAGGCGTAAATACTTAATTAAATCAGGAAAAGGGTTTGATGACAGTGTTGATAATTTCTATGACTGTTACACACATTCTTTACAAATGGTATTTCCTTAGACGCAGGAAAGGACTGTGACGTTTCAATTATACTTCCAGACTTCGAACTATACTATTTCTTAGACTTTTCTTAGAGGCTAGCAGTGCTTCTCTGGATGACATTTCTGGTATCTTCAGTGAGTTGACAGATACATTCTATTAAAACAATACCCAGCAAAAAAAGTTCTCCGTTCTTAATGACCTCACATACTTTTGCTGAGGTCTGTGACATACACATGTACTTTGCCTAAATGTTCTTATAGCTGATATGTAACTGAAATACAGATATTTCCCTAAAATTACCCCAAATGAATGAAGGCATTACAGTTAAATCACTATTTAACCAGGTATGTCAGGAATACAGATTCTTTAACAGAGAATTAGGAAAACCCTTATAACCACGGCATTCATAGCCCACCCTGTGAAAGAATGTAAGCCTGCACTACTTGAGCTGTTATTCCACTGCTCTTGTTGCCAAGACAGAAGGACACTGTCCCTCAGCAGATCAAGGCATTTAGTGTCTTCCTCAGATAACCAGTAGGAGATAGGAGTTCCTAGAAGTGGAGCGTCTGATGATATTTTTTTAGTCCTAACTGATAGTAGAGAAGAAATACCCAGTTTCATACAAAGAAACCAAACCAACAGAAAATAATTTTTAAAACTCCTTAAAAATATAAATCTGAGCCACACAGAAAATGGTTTTAATTTATTCATGTTCTCTGTGATTCATGATGTGCAGTCACTAAGATGCGCATCTTCCATGTGAACTGCGTAACAGAAGAATTATATATGATCTAAGATATTCTGCATTGTAATCTCTATGACACTAACTGCTGAAAAGAATTTATGTGGGGCAAGAAACGATGGGAATTCAAGCACTATTAACTATATTACTAGGTAAGACTTAAAATTAACCTACTTTATAGTAAGAGAAAGAGTATAGAAATGCTTCTATGAAGATAAAATGGCTTTCATTTAGTGACAGGTGTAATAATGATAGATAATGGGAACTTTAATATAACACCTTCAGTAGCAGGGGCAGAGTTCTAGGAATTTACTGTTATTGTTTTTCTTGTAACAAGTCTATTCAAATCATCTGTGTATCATGACTGCATGTTAGGAACAAATTAGCTTAGCTTCAATATTCACTGATGCATTTTATTGCATTCTGACTAAAGCTACATCATGCAGACTTCTGAAAGTTACCCTTTAATCTACTACACAAAATTATATTATAAATATTAAAACATATATGACAGTGGAAAGTTATTAAATTTATTCCTGAATAATATAGCTGCTTAGCCTCAAGCACAAAGTAGCAATAATTACCTCTGAGCTGTAATTAATGGGGCAAATAAATTGTTAAATTTTAGATGCTGATAAATAGGAGAAGGAAGCTAAGAAAAACCAGCAACGGTCAGCAATATTTTAACACTAAGGAATTCTGTATGAGATAAAATTACAGCAAACAGATTTATAAAATATAAACTAAACAGATACTACCAGAGAGCAGTAAAATACATTCTCTTAGAATGGTTAGAATTTACCTCAATATAAGGTATCAACAACCTCAGTATTTTAAAGATTATTACCAATACAGAAATTACAGATCAGGAAGTATGTTCAAAGACAGATATTTCTTATATGCTTTCAACTAAAGTACAAATTACAGTTCAGAAGGAAGAAAAAAGAACCATCTATTATATACAGAGAAGCCGATGTACATATAAAATAAGTGAAGTGGTGAGGCAAGGAGGAGAAGAGAATATGAAAAGAATGGAAAATTAAAGAGGACACTTACTGGGGAAAACCACATCACTTTAAGAATCCAAATTGTCAAAGAAAAATTCACAACGAGGATGATAAGCAGGAGGAGAACAAACAGGTAGAGGCAACGCTTTCTCCAACCATAAATTCCAATTTTGTAGACATACTCATTCTTCGGCCTCTCTAGGCTAGTGCCTGGTGTTGTTGTAGTGTATTGTTCACGTACCATCTGCTATGTAAAGAAAAAAAAGGGACTGCTTAGGTGTTTGAGTTAAATTAAAAATATTTATATAAACCCCCAAGGAAAATACGAAGATATAATTGTAACAGCAAATTACTAGAAACCAGAAACTCTTATGAAGTTTTACCTGGAAAGCATTTTCATCATGTCCCATTCAAATTACACTCACATCTTACTTTTTGGTACACACGATGTGATGTTTTAATATATGAACTGCATCAACAGCTGTTTTCAGGAGGCTTAAATTTATTTTATCCTATACAGAATGGCAACACTTCCTCCCATTTTTCATAATATTCTAATTCTTCCATCACAAAATATTTCATAGGATCATATAATAATATTTCATATCAACAATATTATTTACTGTAAAAATAGTTACAATTGGTAATGGTAACTTGTAAGCACATGTTTAAAAACACTTCTACATATTCTTTCTTCAGTTCAGGAATAAAATGCATTCTCTGTGTTACAAAACATAACTGTGTATCACTGGAATGCCGTAATATGTTAAGCTTCAGTATCTGTATATGAAGAAATGAAATGGTTCTTACTAATGTAAAGGAAATAATGATTTCTCAATTTATCAAATATTCATATTTAAAGATGTATTAGCAATAAAAACATTACTTACTGGGTTTGAACAACTTCCTTCACTTTATATTAAAGTTCCTAAAGAAGTACTCTTTGAATTTAAAGAAATCCTACCAGATTGCATTTCCTTAAAACATGAGGATATTCACTAACTTCCACTTTTAGAGCACAGAGATCACCAACAATTCAAACCATTCATTAAAGCTTACAATTTCAGCCAAGACAATAAAATCTCAGCAGCTGAAGTTGCTTATCTAGAACAACAGTGGGCAACATCTGTCTCATTTCCACTGATATAAAACACGCCCCCCCCCCCCGGAACCATGGCGAGCAAAAAAAAAAAAAAGGTAGTGTAAGTTC
>JAVKLA010000026.1:7261501-7273941 GCA_034782735.1 Sagittarius serpentarius
TGATATAAAACACGCCACCCCCCCCACGCAACCATGGATATCAAAAACAAAAAAAAGGTATTGTAAGTTCAAGCACTTCCCATGAGCCAGGTATATCCACCGGCATCTTACATCAAAAACATGGTCAACTTTGCTTGCAATGACGGTGCCTTCAGACAGGTTTCACACAAGGTCTCCTCTCAATTCTGAATTTGCTCCTGGGAATGAGATCATTGCGGTCTGCTCACACAACTTTAAAAACATGATTAAACTACATCCTTGCCCAGCTGCTGAATTACTCTAAGCCATTATAGAAGCTCTCTTCAAGTCTCTTGCAGAGCCATCCTGTGTTTGCAACAAGCTTGTGGCTCTCAGTTCTAACCCTAATGTTTAGAAAGATGTCATCTTTTGTTCCTGTAGCCTCCTATCGAACTACAAGACAGAGAATGCAATGTAAGTTTGCAACTGAACAGAAGTTCATGCATTATCTGTTTGTATGTATGCAGTATTCATCTTATTTCTGCACTTCCATTCAAAAATCTTTTAATTTGTTGTTTATTTTTATTAAAAAATGGGATCTGATCATCAGCAGTTCATAATGTAACTGTGCTACAGCCATAATGGGACAATATTTTTGCTGCTATCAGTCTCAATTCCTCATGATACTGTGTATATAAATCTTTCCATCTGCTGAAAATACTGAAAATAGTATAATAATTTATTAGTGGAGAATCATATTCTGAAATAACTCAGCTTAACATTACTGCAAAATACTGTAATTTACAAAATGTTACTTAATACTCACCACATGAACCATGTTTGTTTAAAATTACCAGATTATATTTTTCAGTTCCATGTATTACTCAAGCACCTAGTACTGATTATAGTATACTGTTTATATACGAGTTGCTACTATTTTTTTTCTGTTTTCCTCTAATAGTCGTATAACAAATCATACCGCTCACATAGAAGTTGCCTTTTATCTTAAACCTACTTTACCATGCTCTGCCAAGTAAGACAAATTGGGACATTTATACATACAATGGGTTTCATAAAATGCTTAGAAAAACCTTTACACGTACTTCCACACAGATTTCTCCTGAACACTGTAACTTAGAGGATAGGACGCAGTAACTGTTAGCTGGTAACACCAAAAGAGACACTTTGAGAAATAACCCATGCAGTTGTTGCTCGGGTATAGTACAACTGTCTAATACCTTAACATAGGGTATCCTCCGAGTTTCTTACTGTTTCCTTCTTTACACAAACTTGTTAAGTGTCAGTATACCAAGAAACAAGACAGATGACAGCTACAGAAATTTCTGTAGTAACAGAAGCCGCCTTCACAAGACAGACTGCTTTTTTTTTTTGAGGCAATAAATAAAATCCACTTCTAAGAACACTTAAAAGGTTGTTTCAATAGGGCTGTGGGAAAATGGACTATTCTTCAGAAGCTGCACAGTCTCATGAAGTTAGCTGAGCCTTCGACAACAAATTTCTAGCTGTGGCATCTAAGCTTTGCCTGTTCCTTGTGTTCCCGTTTGCTATACCTACAAGGTAAATTTCGCAGCAGAAACACCATGTGATAAAAAGTAAATTCTCAAATTGGAATGTTATTATGTCAGTCTCATCACAGTGGTCTCTGAAGGTTGGGATTCATCTCCCAGTGTTAAATACTAACAATTTAGCCTTCAATATCTGAGCCAGTCATCCTGGATTCCCTTTATGGTCAATGGAGATAAGTAATTCCCAGCAGGGGTAGGCTTATCTGACTTATTTTAGATGTGTATTTTAGACATCCAATGAACTGCACCTTAGATGTGTCTAACTTCTCTCCATAAAATGAGAAATAAAGAGGGCCTGGGATGACTTTTTCCTATGTACGTACCTACATGTTTTAGACATAAGCATTTGGTCAAATTAATTCCAACCCGAATGATTTCCAGAAGCATGTAATTTAACAAGAAGACAGGATTTTTTTGATTCTTGTTCTCCTCTGTTCCATTTTTAGCCTGTTGTAAAATGTTTATTGTGTGAGTTAAGGGTTTTATACATAATGTATTGTGTACTGCTGTTTAATGAAGTGAGGTTAAAATCCATTATGCATTTCACCAATAAGCCTATGAATTTTGTGATTGTTTTCAGCCCTTCAGAAATTCCACAGGGAACATCTCCCAGCACAGCATTGTTCCCTGCACAGATTATTTTTTCCTGACAGAAACCAGTTCTGTTGTTCCTGAGCATTATTAATACTGTCAAAAATTGCTTTGGTCCTAGCAAATGGGTAACGCTGGCCTAGACAACTGACTGCTTTGAAAAGGATTACACTTTTCTACTTAATACAATGTTTCATGATTTTTAAGAGAATTAGTGGCCCAGTACCAAGTAATTAAAGGGGAAATTCTTTAAGAATTGATACTGTTGGACTGTTTCTTCTGGAACAATCAACTTCCCATATTACTGACTTACACATTCACAAGCTGAAATCACATAGGAGAATAATCTCAGACCTGTCTGGAGAAGTCAGAGAGAAATTCTTATATAGGTTTGGGCTGTTTTAGGAAGCTGGGCTGAAAGAAAAACCTTAGACAGGCAGACCTCATAGCTGGCTGGTGAAATCTGCCAGGATTCAAGAGAGACTCCTAGAAAGAAAACAACAGATATTTAGTACTATGATGAAAAATGTGATTTGTAAATGGAATAACCATGAAACTGTAAGTTGGTTGTGTAGGAGCATACTAAACAGACACCAAGAAGGACATGGTTACTTAGACGCCTGGGTGTACACAAGTTAGTTGGAGAAGCAAAAAGTTCGCACAATGACTTTGGTAAATGTTATCTTTATATTCTTTTACAAGGAGGCAGCACACAGCGACAAACTACAGAGAGTAAGAACAGTCCAGACGACCTATAGTTCAGAAAAAATGGCAATTTAGTTTCAGAATGAAAATTCTGACATCATTGAAATGGACCATGAAAACATATTATTTGGATCATGTCAGCAGTACCATAATAAAAAAATCTTCTACTTAATTGGAAGAGGAATTTCTTGGTGTTCCTAACCAAGGCCCCATGCATTCAGAAGTTAAATAAGACTAAGGTGAACTACTTGCATATTCCTTACGGATTTTTCTATATGTGGCCATAATTCATGGGATCGAGCTCTATCATTGTAGTTTGCTATTTGAAAGCATTTTCCAATTGTCATCATTTGTTTTACTGGGATCCATTTTTAACCAATTACTACTTGCTCATTTGCTGATTTAAAATAGATACTGAATGCTAATTAGCTGCCAAAAGATTTGTCATAGATTTTAAATGACAGACAGAACCTGTGAATTACTTGTATGCTGCTGATATTTTGACCATGTGAAATTCTCTCGTGTCCAGGCGTTACTTCTAAGTGTTGCAAGAAATGCATGAAATTCATGCCTATAGGAATACACATATGGGCCGCCGATGAAAGAGTTGTATGTTCTTTAGAAGGTGTTACTAAAGCTGCCCTCTAAAAATATGTAGCCATGACAGAATATTCCCTTGGATCTACTCCACCTTTTTCCATGTAAGACTTTGAGACTGGCCTCTGTGATCTGCATGATTCAGAGGTCCAGGAGATTTTGATATTAATACCTAGATATTGAAAAACTGTCCATCAATAATGTTACTGTTGGATTTAGGTTAGTTTGGGCATCAAGTTCAAAAAGCTATTCTGATAGCTCTGGAATATTCAATTAAGACAGCTGTATGTTGAAAAAGGAATTTGCAAACTTATTAGTAAGCCTGCTTGGGAAAGCAAAGCCTGAGTAGAAGCTTGTTAATCGCATTATTTTCAGGAATTATTTATTTGTAGGAATTACTGAAGACAGAATACTATTTCAATTAAAATAAGCAATCTCAGTTTATTTAAATTGTAAAATCGTTTTCACTGTTTTTGTTCATAAAAGGCTATTTTCTTGAACGGAAATAAAATTCTCCTTAATGCACAGTTCAGAACTGTATTACTAGAGTACTTTGTCATGTTGTCATAAAGCAACTACTACTAATAAACTACTAGAAACCATAATTTAATATAAAACTACTTAGTTTGTTAGTACTAATAACCAACCATAATTCCATTAATAATTATACAATTATTAGCATTTTATATCTTTGGGCCGTTTCCAACTGTGTTGGGACTTTCAGCGAAAACAAAAAGCTTAACACTCAAGAGAACCTTTTTAAATCAGAGTTAAGAAGAACTGGTGAGTTTTCATGAAGAAATTTGCACACTAATGCTCATACTACACACGTTCTTTTGAAAGCAAACTTCAGTCATCAGTGCTTCTACTCTTCTCTCTTTACATGAAGTATATTCATTCACAGGCAAGAAAATTCACAGTATGTGTGGGGATGAAAGAGGTGATAGTGCTAAACTAAAACAGTTCAGTAGAAAGACCATTTTAACCATTTAAGTGAAATTCTTGTGCCATTACAAGCAAACTGTAAACTAAAACAACCGTCAACTCGGGTAAGTGAGAACTACTTTTACGATCTGCACACAGTATCTTTGTGGAACATTACATTCGTTAATGTTGTTTTTATATAACGCATTAGGCTAGATCGGTATTATTATATAGTATGAACATCAGAAGTACATTAAGACTTGGCACTTTGGTGGCATTCAGGCACACACACTTTTGTCTTTGTGGAGGACAGGAGCAGTCCACCGATTAACCAACAGGAAATAGGTGCAGCTGGAGTATTTTCCTGACAGAGGAAAAACAACTGAGGCAAACCTGTTGTTCAAAGAAAAGAAGGGAAACTTTTGGAATCCATATGGAAAAGCTTTCAAGACAAAATCAGAAAGGCAGCGAAAACTCAAACTCTCATGACTAGATGAAAATTTTCTAATTCCTTTCAGCACTCCCTCATTCATACATATTCTATATAATCTTGCCTAACCTTGCTTTGCTGAGATTTGTGTATTATACAGTATATTACAGTTTGAATTGTAAACTAGTGTCATCAGCTACAAAGAGCTGGGTCCCTGCAGTGTAATTTGTGGAAACCGGCAAAGAAATTCATATGGCCTACTTAACTGTTTGCATACCCCGCAGTGCAAATTTACATAATAACTAAGACATGGTCACAATTAACAGCTTTGCACATTTTAAGTACCACTGCAATAGCTGAAAGGTAGTCACTGACAGCATAGGATGAAGTACTATATTAAAAATTATTATTTGTCTGATATCTGTGCACTTTTGAATCTCATTTACAGTAAAAATGTTTTTAAAACTTTGTTTTCAACTCCATTTATTTTTCCTCCTTTAACAAACTCCCAAAACATTAATTGGATCAGAAAAAAAGTCATTTTCATGATACTTCATAATCAAAAAGCCAAGCAAAATTGCTAGGCAGATTTTTTTATAAATTATTTTTAATTTTTGCATGCCTTACTAACATTTTAAGAAGTAGCTAGTTTCTGGCATGGTATGAGAAATCCCATGTCTTTCATGTAAAATGCCTTAAAATGCTTTAATTAAAAAAAAAAAAAAAAAGGTGAACCTTCTCTTTCCGAAATTCAGTCACCATTACAGCTAAGTTTCCTTGAGTGACCTTGAGTACTGTAATGCGGAAAAAAAATTTAAATCTCACAATTATTTACTTTCCTGAGATTTCCAGCATATGTTACTCTGTCTTGGTAGACAACAAAAATTTTTTCAAGAACACAAAGAACTTACAATAATTTATGTAGGAGTGATTGGATGATGATGTGAGTGAGACATATCCAGATGAGTGTCTCGTCCGCAAGGCTACTGGCTAGACCTCAGGGAGCTCTCATTACTACTACAGATTTTAGAAATCAGCCTTTCAGAAGAGAGAAAAGAGCTATCTGTACAGCCATTGTTTTCACATAACAATGAAAGACTGAGATCCAATAATGGAGTCAAGATCCTTTAAGCATTTATACAAAGGACTGCAAGTCCACCAGGAGACAGAAGATACATAAGTCAGTATCAGAACAGAAATTATTGCAGGCTCTTCTGGCTGTGAGGTTTCTCTCTCTCCCCTCCCTGAACTTAAAAATACTTTACATGTGAAGCAGAAGCCAGAATAGATGCATTCCACTAGATCCCTCTTTTTCTTTAATCGTGCATTTAACAAAATGTTTATAATTAAGCTAGGTATGAACTAAATGACTCAAATTATGTGTCACTTAAATTCTTAGTTAAGACTTTCAACGAATACAAACAAAGTAGAAGGAGACAGCGTAATCTACCTTCTTGTCCTCTGCAGTATGACAGAAGACAGGAGTTTGTTACAGAACGATGGTGTACCTGTGTTACTGCGTTCAGTTGTTCATGAGGTGATGAGAGGTAGTCTTTGATCTAACATGTAACAGTTTCCCCAGAACAGAATCATAGAATCACAAAACATGAAAGTTGGAAGGGACCTTTGGAGATCATCTAGTCCTATTCCCTGCTCCAAGCAGGGTTAACTTTGACATCAGAATTGATTACTCCTTGGAAAAAAAGGTGCAACTATACATTATGAGGAATTTATTTTCTTCAACAGCCTTAGCATCTCTGAATAGTCCTGCTAAACTTTGATTGTTTGGAGTCTCTGTGGCAGCCTTACATGCAATTTGAGAAAATACTTAGGTTTTTTTTCAAGTTCTTAAACACTGCTTGGACTCCTCTACTGTGTTTTTATATATATATATATATATATATATATATATATATATATATACTGGTTTAGCCAAGTCTTTTGAATATGTATTTACCCTGAGCATCTGAGATGATGTTTTTAAATAGTCACACGCAAAAATCTGTTTCCTTTTCACAGGCTGCTTCCTTTTTACATAGTGCCCTTTTCTAAGTTAAGAACAATGACTAAGATTCTTCGGCTCTTGTTACTCCATCAAAGATATTTACTGTAACATCAACATGGCTGATGTGACAATACACTCCTTGACAACAACATGAAAGAGATCTTGTGCACTGCTCAGAATTAAGACAGGAAATGACTCTGCTTCCTGAGAAACTGCTCCCCAAACCAGTCACTTATAGGTTCTAAAAACGTCTGAATGTTGGACCTAATTATGACATTTATACTACAAAGGTAAAAGCAAAAATACAGTTTCCTCTCATAGTGCTTCTGATCCACTCCAACAAGTCACAGTCATTGTAATAACCCTGGTCAGGTCATTGGCAATATAGTCTTTAATATTATCAATCATATTTATACTGTTAATAATATTATTATTCTGTTTAGATCACACATTTCAGTCCATGAGCATGTTGATACAACTGCTGAGTTGTTGATACAACTGCTTTATCAATCTGTCTTTACAGTAAACTTCTGTTAACACGTGGCACCACTTACATGTCCTATTCTGTCTTTCCCATGTATTTTTAACTTAGTGTTACCCACTGACTGTTTTCCTTCTGTTTTCAACATGACTACTCAGGTTCATTTAATTGCTTAGCTTCCTTAAAGCTAAGCATTTTAGTTTTTCTATCTTATTCTGAGGCTATAGAAACATGTATAACTATCTTTTAATTCCCAGTCTTTTACCTCCAATTTAAGTCAGACTTTGTTTGTTCATCATACCCTACTGCCAGGTTCTTTTTTATCCTGGAGCTGGGGATGTATGTTTTTCATTACTTCTCTCTTCGTACCTTTCCAAATGTGCTCCTCCGCATTATTGAGCTTTCCCTCAACCTTAAGTTTAAAAAGCTCTAATCTTTTTAAAGTGTCAGGTGCCTGGTTCCATTTCTGTTAAAATGAAGGTATCATTCCTACTGCTGGTTCCCTCTAGTTCAAAAACATTCCCAGGTCCTAATGAATTTGAGCCCCTTTCCTTACTCATGTTCTTTCCACATAGTCTTGCATGCGGCAGTAAAAGTATTTCAAAGACTGCTACCATGGAGGTCCTGGAGTTCAGTTACTCATCTCTCAGTCTAAGCTTTGCCTTCAGAACCTCTTTGCTAGTTTTCTAGATTCTCAGTAGCTTTAGTGGTTCCCTCAAATTCAAGGTTGCAGTCTTGCACCCTCTCCTGGGTCTAGCTGACTGGATCAGCAATTTTCCACAAAATGCTGCTGCCTTCCTTTACCTATCAGCCAAACAGATAAAGCTTCCTAAATACTGATACTAGGTATAAATTATCACTAATGTTAGTCAACTTAAATCCAAGTTACTGGCTGAACAGCAGGTGCAACTACTTCTGATACAGCTTCCCCTGCCTTGCATACAGTGCTGGAATTACTGGTGCTATAATTGCATTCAGACTTAAGAAATGTGCTGCTTTCTTCCACCTTTGTTAAAATTGTGGATATACGGCTACTGCAGATCTGAAATCCAGCTGCAGTAGCCAGATTTGGTAAGAAAGGAAGGAAAAAAAGATAAATTAGCCAGCTATGTATGGAGCAGCATCTAAAATGTGGTTCTGCTGCAGTCATAGAGGGATATTTTATTCCTGTTCACTTGACTAAGATTCTGTGCTTAATGAGAAGTTCGGCTTCCAGCATAAAACCATACTACATTCCTGGACCTGCAGAAAGTTTCATTCTGCTTAAATGTTACTAACATATATACAGATAAGAAAATGGTGATTTCCAGTTTAGTACACCAACTTAAATTTTCTTCAACATGACCTTCACTTGCCTGAAATTTTCTTTCCTTCCCCCCTTCCCGCCCAACTTCAGGACTGTACTAATGAAGCTTGTTCTCTATCCCAAGATGCTGCTTAGTTTAACTACCATATTGATGACATTCTTACCAAAGTTGCCTTTTTGGGGGATGCAACTTGTTTCTTTGAATACTGACCCTAGTAGCTGCCTGTCTAGGAAATGAGGAGGTTAGAAAAATGAATGAATCAGCAAAGGTAATACATGCAGAACTTCCCTGACATCCTCCTCTTTCTTCCTCCCCTCCTAATAAGGGACTATTTTAATTTAAGGTGCTGCTTCTGTCTTGCAAATTGAGCTGGGATGAGATTAAATTGCTCCAGCTCTCATTAACATTTAAGCATGCAGAAACATTACAGTGGGGACTCTAGTATCACTAATATGTGTTAAGCCTTGCAGGAGTCCTTAGCATAACTTTCACACTTCCTCTTAAATGGAGAAGGAAACCAGGGATCTACACTTGTTCACTTCCCAACTACAGAACATGGTATACACTGGCATTACCTCCAAGTCTGGAATACTCTACCTGTGCAGCACCCAGAGATTTATCCTCTTTTTCAAGTTGTTCGCTACCCTATGATTCCTTTTAATATTTTAGGGAAACACTGCTTATAGTTCACCCACCTGAAAGAAGGTCAAGCTACATGTTATCAGTGGAGCAAATTTTAGAAAACAAATTAAGAATTCTTGTCTTAAAGTATTTGCTCAGGATGGGAGAAAAACAAGGGACCTTAGTTTAACTAGAAAATTTCAGGAGAGTGAAGGTCATGTTGAAGAAAATTCAAGTTGGTGTACTAAACTGGAAATCACCATTTTCTCATCTGTATATATGTTAGTAACATTTAAGCAGAATGAAACTTTCTGCAGGTCCAGGAAATGTATGTTTTTATACTGGAAGCAGAACTTCTCATTAAACACAGAATCTTAGTCAAGTGAACAGGAATAAAATATCCCTCTGATTGCAACAGAACCACATTTTAAACTCTGCTTCATAGATAGCTGGCGAAGTCTTACATAGCTGGCACTGAGACAACAGGAGTCAAGTTCAGTTTAATAGTCAAGCCCAGATCCTAAAAAGCTCATTAGCTCAGGATCCAGCAACAGATCAACTAAAGTGTGAATTCCAGTGCACTCCCAAGCTTGAAAGTGCTTTCAGATTTTCTTGTCTAGGGTAGTTATATACAATGGGTTCAGAAATCACGCAAAAGCTGATCGTGGTAAGCACATAACCACTGTAAATTCCACTGCTGTAACTTTCACCCTTCACTCCCTAACTTGGTGCATTTTCTCCCCTCCCCTACTTACAATGATGAACAAGTCAAGAAGGAAAGAATTAAGATTTCTGCTGAAGAAGAAGGAAGGATGGCGCAAGGAGGGTGTGACACAGCTTGCAGGGTAAGAGGAAAAGGCAACTCCCATTGCTCGTGCTGGGAAGGGATGCCTGAAGCACAGTGAAGATATTCCCTTGGTCACTACCTCAGGAATACTTGCTCCGCAAATGGAGGCCTGAAAGTTAAACATAGCAATTCACATACATGCATTATTTTAGCTGATAAGAACTTGCAGTCCGCACATAAGCAGTGCCTTCCAAACACTAGAATGAATCATAGGGGGTAATTATCCATTCGTTTTTCATTCCTTTTTCTCATATATAAGCAGAAATAAGAATGAAATATGAATGCAGAAAATGTTACTGTTTAAAAAAAAATCTTTCTTGGTAGTGCTAATAAGCCTGTTTTCTGTAATTAAAACCTCAGATATATTCCTGAATGATAAATAATACATCATAGACTCTTAAAAAATCCCACAATAATAAATACACTTCTTAATCAATAAACAATGTATTTTGACATAGAAGTTAAAAAATAAAAACAATGAAAGAAAACTAAATGGACTGGAAGAATAAGTGAGTAACAACATAGTTAAATCCAACTCTAATGTTAAGAGGAACTGTTTAACTGCCTGCGTTTATACAGACAAGTCTTTAAATGACTAGCTTGAGCTCTGCAGCACCTGTCTTGAGATATGCGAAAGAAAGGAACAATTTTAGGTGAGGAATGCTGAGAGCTATCTTAGCTTTACAGAAAGGCTAGCAGAATTGCCCTTCTTCCTCTCCTTAAAATTTAATAAAAATCCTGTCTTTATGGAACATAAGAACAGTGCGCATTCAGTCCACTGTGTAAAGCGCTTTCTCACTAAAAAGGACAGAACAAAATCAAACACACAGGGATGACTTGAAGATCTAATAAGTTTTGCATTTATAAATTATAAAATTATAGTCTTTACAGGATTATAAATTACACTGAGAGCTGAAGACCACATCCTCTCTTATTCTGATCATTTGATCCTTCCAGGTATCAAAGGGCTTTTCTTCAGGTGAAAGTGGAAGGCTGTCATTCTTGGCAAGTAATATAGCTTTACAATGCAATCCAGCTATTATCTGACACTCCAAGAAGAGAAATGCAGAGAAGATGGCTGACGGATTTACGAAACTTTTACTATAATCTACCAGAGGTAGTTTTTGTTCACTAGGATTTTAGTTCTTTTATTCAGTGACAGCTAAATGATTTCCTTATTCAGAAGAGACACGCACATTACATCGGATGCAGACAAGGCCTTTCTATTCAGTTCTTAATATAGTAACTTACTGAAAAAGTCTGACATTGAATTCTTAAGGTTGTTTGCAAGTAACTTGATGAAGAAAATTCTGAATAAAATATCAAATTATAGAATTTTGTATAATTTCAGATATGTAAAATCCAACAATCATTTTAGTTACCAGACAAGGCTGTGATAGTTACCATGTACAGTATATGAGTTATGCTCTTATGGTATGTGATCTATCCCAGACATTCAATTTAAAATTATTATTTAAAAAAAGAATTAAATCAGGCAACACAAGAATCAGTTGAAATCAGAAGTTAAATATGACAAATAAAAACACATATTTAGTCAGACCAAGATTTAGCAACATCTTGCTGTATATTTATCTACCCAAGTCAGTCAATAATGCAAATTTATAACAGTACTAGCAGCTGTCAACACAACTTGATATAAAAAGTAATTTTGGTACTTACCAACATCTTTGATAGTATTCTAAATTTTTAATAATTATAGGGAATAAAATTCAAGGAAAGTATTTTTTTAACTGCTTAATGTCCATGGCAATAAACAAAAAAAAAATTCAGCATGAACTAAGAACTAGAACATGCTTCTAATGTATCTAAAGATACTTCTTAGGATACAGTTGTATCATTGTTTGATGTCTTGTAAATTGTTACAGTATTATATAAAAATTAGTGATCCTTTTTATTTATTGATCTGATTCTTCATACACTAATAATGTTTCTAATACTGGTGTTCAAACTGTTCTCTTCTGATCTCTAAGATCTATTATTTTTGTAGTTCTACAGTACTTGATAGTGACCTGTTTACTAATAAGTGAATGCAATTGCTTATAAGCCAGCTCTTCAAGCATGAAAGTATGGAAGAAACAATTTTAGTATTTTTTTCTGTAACAGAACACACTAAACCCCAGAAAACTAGCACTGAAGCAAATGGGAACATTGTAGTCTAACAGCTAGTAGTTTCTGACCTACAGACAATGAGATACTCTATGCAAAGAACACAAATTAGCCCACAAGTTAGTCCTCCTCTCCTAAGAAAACTGACATTCAAAAATCACAGAACCTTAGAATAGAATGGTTTGGGGGTTGGAAGAGACCTTTGAAGATCATCTAGTTCCAACCCCCCTGCCATGGGCAGGGACACCTTCCACTAGACCA
>JAVKLA010000026.1:7274760-7287628 GCA_034782735.1 Sagittarius serpentarius
CTCTTCTCCGGGCTGAACAACCCCAGCTCTCTCAGCCTGTCCTCATAGGGGAGGTGCTCCAACCCCCTGATCATCTTTGTGCCCCTCCTCTGGACTCGCTCCAACAGGTCCGTGTCTGTCTTATGCTGGGGACGCCAGAGCTGGACGCAGTACTGCAGGTGGGGTACATACATGATGTAAATACAAATCTATGGAGAAAAGGAGACAGGAACAGCTCTTTTCTTTGACAGTCTGCTGATCCCTGCTTGATGCCAACCAACATAGCATGTACATGGGCTGGAAGGCTGGGGTTTCATATATATTCAAATCAGACGTTTAACATTGTCATTGCTTTATCATGACTAATAAGTGACAGTAGGGTTGTGGCTTGTGTCTGTTTTAGAGAGTAAGGGATTTTAATAGTATGGATGCCAGCCACTCTATTCCTGTTGGACTCTTCCAGAGGCACATTTAAATTAGCAGTACAGATCTAGCTCTTATTTTGGATTTTAAGTACTTGACTTTGCTACTTTGGAAGGCTCTGAAGTCTTTCAATTTCTGTTTTATGTAACTTCCTAGATAAAAAACAAACACAAAAGAACAAAAACCAAAATATGATACACTATCACATTGAACTGACTCATCTGCAGAGTCCTCATCTTTAGGTCTAGCACACAGATCTTGGTGAAACTGGTTGCAGTAGTAGATGTTAGTCCTCTCTATGGACCAGCACTAAGAGAGAATCAGATATTGTGGCAGCGCATTTCCTACTTTTTTTTTTATAGCAGGGCAGTGATAATACTAAGGAACTGGATATTCCCTTCTGAGCATTGGGTAGAAGTGTCTTATTTCTGTGTACCTGTCCCAGAAACTGGATCAGCTCTTCCGACATAAAACTATCCTTATCTCTGTTCTTTGTTTTCCCCTTCTCCATGCAGTGAAGTCTCAATTTTTTACTTAGTTTAGCCAGACCTAGTCTCCTTTCCTGTCAGCTGCATTTCTCCCTGGTTTTGTTAAATCTTTCTCCTTCCATACTTCCTTACAGTCTTAACATCCTTCTTTCACCCCTTACAAAATCTCAGTCTTCATTCTCATGTCTTCTGCCTCTTTGCCTCCACTACAATTTTCTGACTCCTTTTCTTAACGTACTTGTCCAGCTACATCATGTTTTCATTTATATCTTAAAATGTCTCCTGTCCTTCTGCTCCTTTAACCTTCACATTTATTGGTAATTCCAGTTTCTTTGTCACATCTGTCCCTAGCCTTTCTCCCAGATAAAACACTCTTGGCTGAGCAGGCTCAGTTCCTGTTTCTCTTGAGGACTGACCCCCTGTCTCTATCTACTTTCCTCTCCTGGTTTGGCTTCTGTTCCCTCTGCTTTAAAATCCATCTCCCTTACAGAGACCGGCACAGGTGTAGGAAAACATCACACTGAGAGTATAGATTCTTATGGGAGACAAGATCTCAGCTCTCATTTCCCATTTTCAGACCCAAACCTATCACAGGGAAAACTGTGCTTCATCTCTATATTCCTGACTGAGTTATAGCTAGTCATTCTGGGGTGATGGCACATTATTCCGGTCTGAGAAAAAGTTGCAAGAAACTAAAGTATAAGCAGAAACTTAAAAGACTCGCTGAAACATTTCTCTCAGGGATGCCAAACTAATTGTGATTTTAGGGTTAAAAAATTAGTTATGTTTGGACAGATTTTTACAGGGTCATAAAATGCATGCTTTGCCCAGTAAGTAACATCCCTGATTTGCTGACTCAGGTCATTTTTTACGCTAAGAATTTTCCTACCTTACATCTAGAACAGTAAACTAAGCAGGGTCAAGGTGTGTGCTGTGAACACCCGTGCAGTTTCACTGACAGCATGCATCCTGGAATAGCTTGGCCTACACCACCTGGCACTCTGCCACTTCACGGTCTGGGGATAGCACAGAGGAGGGCTCCCAAAAGGGCACCCACTCTGTTTTGCTGGGGATGAGAATTAGTTATACAGATGCAAGCTGTGTCATGCCATTTGCTGAGGATTAGCCTTTGTTAGCACATATGCGACTTACTCAAAAAAAAACCCCAACAAAAACCACTCTTCAAATGAACATTACCCTCATTCTACAGTTAACAAAACTATTTCTCCTCCTTTGGTTTGTGTTAACGAGAGCTTGCAATACCACTTAAGTGGTACTTGCAATACCACTTAGTTAAGTATATTGGACAGAATAGTAACAAGTTTTATAACAGTAAGCAATAATCATTTTCCTATATAGATTAAATCTAATGGACATTTCACTACCTTTCTTTTGAGGAGATAACCAAGATTATAAAATCCCTGTGTGGCAAACAAAACCGCCATCTGTTACACAGTTTCAAACCTTCTTCTCAGAAAAATGTTCTCGCTTTTATAAAAGAGAATAATTCCTCACTTGAAATAGAAAAAGTTTTATTAACTTGTGACAGTCCAGAGGAAGCAAACTGTTTTGCATCATGTGGTAGCTCCATCAGGCTACATAATATAACTACAATTTATATTTTTACTTAAATTTGCGTGTGGGCACAAAAGATGTCATTCTAACTGACAGAAATTCTGGCATATGCTCTGATATTTATAGGTTCATTTTTCTTTCTTCCCTGCTACAGCCTTTTCAATAACTACTCCAAATTGTAAATTATACGAAAATTCTAGCAAAGGTAAAACATACTTGTACTCTTTAAAGATATATTTCTGGTTTGTATTAGAAATTGGAAGCCTGGCAAACAATTTGACATTTCAGACATTTAATGAAATTAAAATTCTTGCTCTTGATACCATATTTCTACACCACAACCTGTTGTACCTGCAAAAGCAATATATTTAGACCTGGAAGAAAGTGCCAGACAAAAAATTAGGACATGCGAGTCTGCCATTCATTTCCAGACCGCTCTACAGAACTATGCCTGTATTCTCACATATACATTAATATCTCTATTGTCCTCCAGAGAAAATCTTTCACTTGGCTTTACAGTATCATTGGCAAGTTCAGAAAACTACAGCACTTGTGAAACAACTACAGAAAATACGTATTTTTAAGACATTGCCTTTCTTCTTTAAGTAAAACTGTTTCATATTGCATTACAATGGACTAGGAAGATGTCCACAATACCTTTGGAAGTCTAAGTTTATGGGGCACTATCCTGCTGTTCAAGGGTTGTAACTTAAAACATTCTTACCCAATTGCTTGCAAACATCTGATGGCCCCTATTTGCCTACTTTACATTTTACTTATTCATAAGAGACTCTTCCTTTAAAATCCCTTTATAACCATTTCTAAACAGAATGAAGGTCACATTTTGGCTTAAACTGACATTATTGCTCTTTTATTTATTCAAAATATCAAGAAAGGGATAAGCTGCCTGGGGGCATTCTACCCACTCTGACAATGCTGAAATTCTCTCTGCATACTAAAATTAATAGGAATTGCATAATATTTGAAGACTTATGTGTGCTTCTCATCACTATCCTACTCTGTAGTCCAGCTCTTGGAAGAACGGACAGGGGGAATAAATTGTTGAAGCAAAGCTAGAATCATATAGTTAGCAATACCTAAATATATTGGAAGCTTTTGGGGCACAAAATTAATATGAAGCCATGTTTGATGCTATCTTGCTCCTAATTTTACCAGAAAGCCACACAAAGAACTTTCTTCCTTCTGAACATGAGTGAATACCATCTGGTCCTGGTGAAAGAATAATTTTTAATTTTATTGATTTGTCCCAAAATATCTTCTACTGATTTTTTCATTTGGGACATTTCTTCAGAGTCATCCTCCAGAAAGAAGGGGAACATACAGAAATTTCCCAGACCTCTTTAATGGGGAACACTGATGTTAACTCCTTTAGGATTTTTTTTCATATCTCTGTTCAGGCACATAAAATATAACTCTTCAGTGTATATCAAGTACCCAAATGTATATTATTAATATACGCAAATAAATACAAGTCAATAAAAAAACCAAAAACACAAAGGAACTGAATGCATAACTGTGGACTGCATGAACACACCTCAAAATGCTCCTGTAAGTTATCAGGTTAGCTACTTGCAGCATTAATCACCAAAAATATTATCTCCAATATTGGATAATTTTTAACATCAATGATGACTGATTGTTAGAAAGTATCTAACCCTGCACATCTGCTGCTGAAGAAGCTATTCAGGTCTACCTTCACTGGACATTTTGCTAAAATGTGTGGAGAATAAAAAAATAAATAAAAGCACTGTCAAGACAGTGATTCAGGTATGGCTAGGTACATGTAAAGTCATTTAGGAAGTACCGCAAAGCAGAGCTTCTCTCTTTATGGTCCCCTGATCAACCAATATTAATTTAACATCTACTGAAGCTGACTCGTGATACCCCAGAGTGATCCAACACAGGAATTCTTACATGTTACAAACAGCCACAAGAGATGAAGGACTGGTCCTCACTACCTCTGATCATGAAGCAGTTCAGATGTGGTATTTAAACAGACAGTACATCTTTTATGATCACATCAATAATATTCTGAAACAAACTCGGAATTTGTGTTGGCAGGTAAGTGTTTCATCTAGAAGGAGTGCTGGGAAGCAGCAGACTCGAAGCCCGGTTTCTGCTTACCACTTACATCAGCAGCAAAGATGAAACTGAAATTAGTGACAGTGTACAAAGGGAATAAAAATAGAATAAGGTAGAGGGCCTAGGTATGTTTGCTGTTGCTTTCAGTTGTGCCTAAAAATCCTTTAAAAACAGCAAAGAAACAATGAAAGCTTAATTAACGATCTGTACTCTAAACAGAAGAAGTAATAAGGTGTAGCTGTATTGAGATTTGTACATTTTGTCCTTCCAGTATCCACATCAATACAGTAACCTTGTTACCTTTGCTCTCTCCAAGTCCTGTATAAAAAATTCCTGGGCAAAATACAATACATATCAGTAGTAGCTAGCTTGAATTGTGTGTTTTAATCTAGTAGATACTATTCATACGCCAACAGGATGTACCAGGACAGAGTTCTCCTTTAATGAGAGCATGACCTCACAAGAAACTTTCACTAAACTTGAAAAAACTTCATTACCCTGAAAATCTCTATGCCTTCATTTTATCATACTCAAATTCGGCTGCAAAGTCAAAAAAGATAGGGGGGTAGCAACTTTGAGGTGAACAAACAGTAAGTAGAATTCCATCAGTTTAATTTATAAAAAAAATAAATTAAACCAGAATGATATACTGATAGACAGAAAAAATTAACAGGGTATTATTTTACATAGCTTTTACAAACTGGTTTTATTTTAAAACACATATTTTTCTGACAAGAACAGAACGTGATAAATAATAAAACAAAATCCAATATTCAAAAAATATTAGGACCTAATGACTGATGTAATTAAAATAAATTTTCAGAAATATTTTTTCAGTTTTGTTTCAGTTGCTTTGTGTTACTGTATCATATTCAATCAGTAGATCCCATTTGATACCAACAAACTGACCTACACAAAAAATCAAAGACACTTTTTATGTTTATTATCTTATATATGAGGTTAAACCATAAAAGGGACTATACTGCAGCAGACCAAAGTCCATTCAGCTCAATAGCCTCTCTCTGATGGTGAATAGAAGATGATACTGATGAAAGAATGGAAGCCTTCTTACAGATCTCCATCATATTGTTCTCCGTGACCATAGTAATTTCTTTTCTAGGTTGGGTTGTCCTCCTTGCATGAAAGCAGTGCTACTCCTTTGGTTTTACTTATTACCTTCCTCTTAACTTACTCAGTTCAGAGATGGAGAAGGAAAAAAACAGCACACAGGATTCAAAAGGCAGGTAGATTATGGAGTTGTGCAATGTACTCTCTTTTGGCCTCTGCCGTTTCCCCATGAATTCCAAATGTTTCATTTTCTGACAGCTAGTGGGCACTGAACTGCTGTTTCCAATGAATCATCCATCATAATCCCAGGATCTCACTATCCAGTTGTAATAGTTCAGAAACCATCACTTTGCATTTAAAGGCCTTTTTTCCCCCCAGGTGCAAAACTTCACATCTACCTAGACTCAATTTTATCTGCCATTTTCGTTTCCCATCATTCAGTCTTAAAATGCCCTTCAGCAAAGTGAAAAAAGATGGAGAGTGGCAACCTGCAGGGGCAACTGGTAGGTGACAGTCACTGGAGACTTCCTTTAGCAGGAGACAGAGGCACCCATCTGCTGACCTGACTTCGATGTCTTGGGAGTTCTGCTGCTTGCTGAGTGATCAGATACAGGATATTGCAGAGACTTCTGAGGCTTATCCAGCCCTTGCTGCTCGCCGCATGGTACTCCGAAGGGTGAGCCCATGAAGCTCTGGAACTATGGAGCTCTGGCAAAGGGGTAAAGGTTATAAGGGCCAGCTGGTTTTCTCCTCAATCCTTCCAGTGAAAGAAAAAGGTTCACGCAGGAGTGGATATATCCTGCATGTTAAGACCTTACTACTTAGCTGGTGTCAGAGGCAGAGCTTTGGCTTTTATGACCACAGGAGCCTCTTTAAGGAGTGAGAACTATTGAGAAGAGATGGGATCCATACGACCAAGTTGGGCAAGAGCATCTTTGCTAAATCAGTGAGGAAACCTTTAAACTAGGCACATCAGGACAGGGTTGCTATAGTTTTAAGAGAAGTGAATGCATGGGGGGGCAGCAAAGAAGCATCCAGGGGACAGCATGATGGAGAAGGCTCTTTCCCTTTCCTTACAAAAGCAGGATGACTGGGACCCATCTGCAGTGTCTGCACATGAATGAACAGAACATGGGAAACAAATGAGAGCAATTAGAAGTTCATGCACAGCTGCAAAGCAATGATTCCACTGGAATTACAGAAATACACTGGATAGCTTGCATGACTGGAATGCTGCAAGGGATGGATACAAGCACTCAGGGAAGAAAGGCTGGGAAGGCAAGGAGTAAGAGGGTTGCGCTGTGTGCAAAGGGCTGAGTCAAACGCACACAGTTTTGCTTTGAAACAGAAAAGGTGACATACAGGATGTTACGAGAAAGACCAAAGGACAGACCAAAGGACAAGTGATGTTCTGCTAAGAGTCTGCTACAGACTCTCTGGTCAAGTACAGCAGGAGGATGGACTGCAGGATTTCCAGAGGCCCCTTCCAATCGAAATTAATCTAGGATTCTGCAGTCATTAGAGCTGGCCTTTTATCACCATTAGTAGTTCACTTACTTTATTCTTGAGTTCTTTCAAAGTGAGTCTTTTGGTTAATATCTTCTGATTTTGAATATTGCTATATATTTTATCTACATGTCCCCTACAGAATAGCTTTTTCTATAGTCCTTCTATTCTGAAACAGATCCTTTGATGAGTACCCATAAAGTGGGGTTCTAGCACAGAAAGTGATCCAGTTTCTTCCACAATTAACAGAAACACAAACAGTTCATTTTGCATACTTCTTATACCCTTCACTTCTCTGACCACTCTTTTTAGAGTTTGATCATCCATTTACCATACAAACTACCTGGCAGGTTTTGGTGGTTCTCAAGTTTGAAGAAAGATTTATCATCACTTATGATGTTCATTGTTCTTTAAACATTTTTGCCCAGCTGTATTGTTTTTAATTTAACCTGCTAGAGTTCATGATCTTTTTTATTTTGTTCATTTGCATGCAACTTCACATTTGGCAAATATGACTTTTTGCTTCTAATTATTTCCCTTAATCTGCTGATTTGCCATGTGGACTTACTTTTGCCCTCTCAAACTTTTTTGATAAAGAACATATATCCAATCTGTCCTTCCAACATAATGCCTTTAAATATTTTTCTGGGATGCTTTCAGCTTACTTTTTGACAAGCACCTTCATCCTTACACAGTTATTTTTGAAGCTGAGCACAAGTCAAGTGTCGATTTTTGACTTGAAATGTACACACTGAGTATGAAGTATCTTATTCTGTGTTGGAAAGAGGGTGAATCTAAGTTAAATCTCAGACTAAGTTTTGCCAAGATAAAATACTGATAATTTTGTACTGCAGTAACATCTTTCCATGAAGAATAGGTAATCTGTATTACATGTAATTTCACAAAAATTATTTCGCCTATAAACTGAGTTGTCCAAAAGACAAACAAAATTTCCTATGTGTTTTTGACTTCAATTTATAGTGTTTCAAAGGAGCTAACTTGTTTCTAATATGCATCATTGTGCCAAGTATTTCTGAGAGTAGTTAAAAACCCCTGTGTTCTCTGGATAAACATAGTAAAGTCACACTAATTTGAATTGAAATAATATTCCTTACTAAAAACAACATCACAAATTTGAGAAAGAGGAAATCTGGATAAACAGTTCAAAGAAAATACACTTCTTTTGCACTACAAGGTATACAGTTTTTAATTTATTTCAAGAGTATTTGGCATACTGCTTATTTGGAAAGAACAACTAAGAATTCGCTGTAAGTCATCACATTCAAACTTTCATTGTATCAGCTCAGCAGTGATACTCCTAACCTGGGTGATTAAATAGAATTCTGGCTACTTTAGAGTGGTTTGTATGTCTCTGGATATCATGGACATTAAGAGAAGTTGTTTATTTGAGTATTTGACAAAATGCAGTATTTTGACTTAAAAAGCAGGATCCCATGCTGTCTGTATTGCCATTTAAATTGCTGCTCTCAATTACTTTGTTTTGTTTGGGGGTTTTTTACTGTATTGTTTGGATGCTCTCAATTACTTTCAGTTCCTCCTTTATCATCAATGTAGAATATCTTAAGAAAAGAAATACAACAAAGTTGTACTTTAACGCATAGTAAAGTTAAACTTTACAGACAGGATCTGGCAGTTTGTTGCTTTGAGTTGCAGTGAAGATTAGGTTTCTGTGTACTAAATTTCGTTTCTTAAGGACCATTACATGCAAATAAGAATTGCTTTTGTGGTCTTCAATTTTCCTTCACTGGAGACAACACCAGGAATCTCAAGACACTGGTAGGCATAAACTTTTTAAAAACTTTTTTGTCATGCTTTTTCTGGTTATTTACATACTCAGGGGAAGTGTGACAGATGTGCCAGAATTGCAAAGCTAACTCAGGGATAGGAATGGGAAAATAATCTTCATTGGGGTTGCTGAACACACTGAAAGGCTTGCCGTTCTTTATAAATGTGAAGGACATGAAAGCAATCCCTCTGATGGAGGCAAATCATGAGACAATCTCTGCTATCATAATCTGGTGTGGATGTCTACTAGACAAAGAATAATTTTAGGTACTTTTTAAAAAATACTTTAAAAAGAAGCAATTACATCTTTTTGTATTACACTTTTTTTAAAAAAGGTATCTTTTTATTTTCTAGGTGTGTGATAGTGTATCCTTTCTATCATACAACAATTAACAGCAAGGCCAAAATGTATTTTGTAGAAATACTGTTCCTAATGCAAGTCCTGCTTGGACAGAGCTTTTAGCAAAAGTCCTTTTAACATTATCCTCAATGTTGTTCTCAGGAAAAGTATTTCACATCCTCAGTGCTGGGAAGAGGTACTCTACATGAGAGCAAAAAGAAACAGCTCTATTTAAGTACATAAAGTCATATGCATTGGCATAACCTTTTCTCTTTTTCCCATTCTTGCTGCTGCTTTTATGAAAGTGCTACTTCCAGGTAGCATGCTGTTACCTCTTTAGACACATACTTCCAGTTCATACAGTAGACTTCAGCACAATTACAAAACAGGTAACTCCTTTCTGTGGTGCTTTCCTATGTTGGTGGAGGACCTTGAAAAGCTGTTTATTTAGCCTTGCTAAATGATTTCACATCGTAAATGGAGTTATACTGCTGTTCTGTGAAGCTTTTTTTGAATAGTGAAAATACACCAAAGAAACTAGGAATGGAACTAGATGCAGAAGCTAGAGATGAAAAGTAATCCTCATGTCTTCCCTCCTAATTCACCTGATTGATCACAGATATGTTTTAAAAAATATGAAAGAATAATTTAACCTTGCATCTAGAAAGTCACAATTGTACCTTTTTTGAAAAGTCACATGAAACTAAACTAAAAATTCAAAATTCACTTTCCTTTTCAGTAGCAAGGGAAGCAAAATGTTTTCCTATGAATTCTGTGTCTCATTATATATTTTAAATCTCTGCCTTTTTCTGCTGAATTTTAAATGTCAATGAACACAAACTGATGTGCTTCTGTTCCACTGCAGTTCTGGTCATAACAGTTTCATTACTCATTTTTACTTACACAGGGGAAAACCAGATTAATTTGTGTATTAGACACATAAGGAAATCATCAAAAGACCTGTACTACAGAAGCCTTTTTTGGTGATGTTGACTTCAACTGTTTAGGCAGCAACCGACTAAGTTTCTTTAGCAACCATGACAAAGCAATAATGCAATGCAAGAAACACAGAGGATGAAGAACATCGCAAAATATATAAATATTGGTTTTGATCAGTATGCTATTCTTGGATTAAATCTAATAGGAAAGACAACTGATCTTTCAATTAACTGTAAAAAATTAAGCACGAACAAAACCCAGAAGTACATGTTACGTATCTACATATTCCAAAATAAACTAAGAGCAAAATCTCTCATTTGACATAACATATATACTCTTTGTATCTCAAAGTAGAATTTTTCATAGAAAGTATTTAATCTGAAATGGAAATAAGCAGGTATTATTCAGATTCTTGACTTTCAATTAAAGTTGATTTACTGATGTAAATCAAGTACTGTAATCTGAAAACTAAGACTTATTTTTGTCAAAGGACAAGCACATTACATTCTCCAGGAAGTATGTCTGTAGTTATTATGTATGTATTTATGTCTAAAGTTATTCTTTGGGCATACACAGGAAAAGACATTCATAGAGCACAAGTATAACTTGGTTTTAACTCAAATTAGACATTGTTGGCTCAACAAATACAGACAATAGTGCCTGACATGTCAATCAATTTTTGTAGTCTGAGCTCTTATCAGAGAACCAACTCAGAACACAGAAAAAAGGAATATTGTAACAGGAAAGCCTAATAACAATATCAGTATGGTATTTGCTACCTATGCACACACTGCAGTATTATTTGCAGTTTTGACCATAAATAATGAGCAACAGACTAGCTGCAGAGCCTCAACATTTTCAACCATAGTTGTGAAAAAAGAATTTAAGGCACTGAGACCAATTCCCTAAACTGTTCCTTGTAGGTCAGAAGAAAACTGCAGCTCATACTGAAGTACTGGTTCTGATAGGCAGTTAAGAAAAATTCTGGCTTTTGTGCATGCTCAGATCTCTTACTTCCTGTGCTGCAGGCTGGATTAGACCTCTATTTCAAGCAAACAACTTACTTCACTGTGTAGGGATCATTAATCCTGAAACCCACTTTACAGTCTAGCAAAGCCTTTACTTGGCAAGGCAATTTTCACAACAGCAAAAATAAGAGGTCCCACATATGTTTAAAAACATCATCATCGGATAGGTTTCGCAGATAAGCTCCGTTTTGAGTCAGACACAGGCAGCAAAGCATTTATATTTTGATTAAAGCCCTCATGTAAGCATTTCTCCAGGAAGAGAAACAGCTGCAAATTAGACTTTCCTAAACTCAAATTCTGGGAAAGTCTATGCAAGTTTCCAATGGCAAAATAAAGATAAATGATGCTAGATCTCAGTTTCTGCAGGTTCACTTAGTCCAGGTTTGCAAGTGGTTTGGACTGTTCTCTACCATCCAGGCAACTAAACTCTGGCAAGGATAGATTTTGATTCCTTAACTGGCAGTTGAAGAACAACCTTACACACATTTCTGTAAGGTAATCGTGCGTCAAAGTTTTTATTTAAATACAAGGACAACCGAGAGATTTTTGTTAGCCTCTAGTGTACAAAAGTAAAGAGTGTCCTCATGGCTTTATAATATATCACTTCAATCTAAAAGAAAAAGCTGGATAAAATTCAGCTGAAATTTAAATCATCTACCACAATGCTGAAATCTATTTCAGGATGGGAAAATTGTCTTGTAACTGTTGTCATTTCTTTTTAGCTGTGAATTAACAAAATATGAAATCAGACATGTAAAAAAGAAAAAGTCTCCACAGTATAATTTAAGTACAGTAAATTAAATACTGTGAGTAGACACTTGGGGAGAAAAGGAAAAGGTTAAGTAGTGGGTACGCTCAGGAAATGAACATGAGACACACAGCTGGAGATTGTAAAATATGGGGAGAAAGTGCCCAGGGAATGCTGAAGGGAGTCACAAAGAGAAGGGAAAGGCAGCAAAAAATGGAATCTTCTGATAAAGCAAAGGAAGAGAGAAAAATTTTGCTTTCTGCTGCCTTTGTGTTTGTCATTTTATGTTCTAGCCATTTATATGCTTCACTTCCTAAAGAACAGTAAATCAAGGCTTATTTGTAGATAGTTTTTTGAATGCTACTTTTGAATTTTTTCCTGAGTTCGTGTCATGCGTTACTAGGTACCCAAGGATTTCTGATACAGGAAGACAGTCATTTTCCATGTTCTTAATAGCATTTTAGATGTTTTCAATATAGCTAAGGGGATAATGGCTTTGTCTTCCATAAACATAACTAAAATCAGTTAGAACAAATCACTAGGTGTGAATCACAACACTACCAGTTCAATAGATGTTTAACTAAAAGCAAAATTAATATAACATATGAATCTAAATGTAAAAAAGCAAGTACTTTTCCCAAATCATGAAAATTGTTACTAACAGAATTTCAATGAAATATACAATTCAAAAAGAATGTGGGGTACTCAGATAAACACCAACTGTGGTTTTATCAAATTGTACGGGGTTTACATGGCAAGGTTTTGGTAGCAGGGGGGCCACAGGGGTGGCTTCCTTAAAAGTTGCTAGAAGCTTCCCCTGTGTTCAATACAGCCAATGCCAGCCGGCTTTAAGATGGACCCGCCG
>JAVKLA010000026.1:7291858-7319097 GCA_034782735.1 Sagittarius serpentarius
CAGTTTGGGTCAGCTGTCCCAGCTGTGTCCCCTCCCAACTTCTTGTGCCCCTCCTGTCTTCTTGCTGGCTGGGCACAAGAAGCTGAAAAGTCTTTCACTTAGTCTAAACACAACTGAGCAACAACTGAAACCATCAGGGTGTTATCAACATTCTTCTCCTACTCAGCCCAAAACACAGCACTGTACCAGCTACTAGGAAGACAATTAACTCTATCCCAGCTGAAACCAGGACACACAGGAAGGAATAAATCTCACAAGGCCATTCAAGCAAGAGGATCTTTGTACACCCAACTTTTCTGTGCCTTTTGACAGAGGCTTGGGTTTGTGTGATACACTATGTCCATTTCTGTCTTTCAATTGTTCCTCCAAAACTCTTTTCCCTTACCTTAATACATACATTCTTGCATGAGTAGTCTCAACACTAAGTACAGTCACACATATCTGTATAATTACAAACCTATTACAGTAAACATTAATGTTGTATCTTCATATTGTTATTAAAGCCTTATGGTTATGAATAAAAACTAAAATATAGACTGCTTTTAACCACTAAGTTTTCAAACAGGAAAAAGTTGCACGTTACTAGCAAAAGCGTAAAGGTTTAGAAAAGAGATTTTTAAATGGTTCGCTCTAATGCTGGGCTTAATTTAGATCCTTTTATTTTTAATTTAACTCCATACAGTGGTTCCTACCCTTTGGTGGTATTCTAGGACCATTTGTTCTTCATTACGTAATAGAAAGGAGATCTGTATCTAATATGTGAATATCACATTTGTTTAGAAGATAAACGGACATTCACCTCAGCCAAAGTGGCATCAGTTGTGACTATGCATCACAATCAAAACTTCCAAAATCTCAACTGACTGCAAACTTTCAGAACTCTATGGTGCAAAGGTACTACAGTTCACTCGTGGATTACTCATTTGGATGTGGCTATGCAGGCAGTAAGTCATCTCACCAAACACAGGCAACATCAGCCATACTTACCTAGACCCCATCCACAGACAATGGAGAGAGACAGATAATTCTAGGACATGATTCATCTCCTCCTCAAGTAGGAGGAGATACAAGACAGATACAGTGAAACCACCTGTATCTCTGTAAGAGAAGCCTAGCTGACTGGTGTTGACGCAATCAAATCACAGTCCTACACTTTGGCAATATCCTGTTTTAGGAACTTATGTGCTCATTCTGCTGCATGACTAAATATGCAGTGAGAGCACCTGCTGGTTGAGAGACACTGAGTATCGTCCAATAAATCACCTGATAATGAGTCAGTAATCCACTGATACCTAGTCAGTAATTTTCTTTCAGTCAGTGAAACTACCCAAGTGAAAATGTATTTGAATTCAAGGAGATTACAAACTTGTAAAAGAAGTTCTGTATACACATAGTTGGCCACTCCATATTAATTCAAGTATGCTTCATATAAGTTAGAACTGATTTTGGTAACAGTTCCTTAGATGGAAGGTTATCATCACACTGTAAAGCTAAAAAGAAGTGTTCAGCAGAAGCATGGATCCATTCTTGACTAAATTTAACTTTCAGTACGTGCTAGATTAACTGAGAAAAAATTAGAGCTACAAACACCAGAGGTTTACTACTGCAAATCAGATATTTATACAAGTACAGTAATATGATATTGTAAAAAATTTAAAAAGCACTGAAAGTTAGCTTCTTAATATTACACAAGTGCAAGTTTAAACTATGCAACTTAATACTGCATTTAACTGTAAAAACAAGTACAATTAAACAGTCAGAATCTAAAATAATAATTGTATATTAAAATGAACACTTAAGTTTAGGTACTAAAATAAATCACATAAGCATCAACATGATCCTTAAATGAGGACAGAATCATCCTGAAACATTGCACAGAAAATCAGATGGGGGAGAAGCTCAATACATCCACGTAATAAGTAAAGAACAAACAAAAACCAACTCAATTATTAATATGCTAATATTTTAATACAGATATAAAAAGAAACTTAAAAATTGTTACTTACCTTGGAGAACTGAAACAATGTGGACTTCTGAATAAACTACAGTCTCTCTTCCCAAGAAAGAATTGTCTAACTTTTCCACTACTTTCAAATCTGGAGTGGAAGATATTTTAGGCCTGGCCAAATATCATTGGAAGAAAATTCGTTCACATGTTTGGCTCTGTTTTGCATTCCATCCTGTTGCTTTGGCATACAGACGCAGCTAATTATAATCTGTGACATAAGCGGCTAATTCTACTGCTAAAATTGTTGTGTACTGACTCCAGAAATGAAGTGCCCCACTGTAAGACATAACCAATCCATAATGCATACTAAAATGGCCCAACCTGTCACATAATGCCAACTGCTTTATTAAAATCTGAGAATATGCAGCACTTCATAGAATCTGCACGTAAAAACTATTAACATAGCTGCTAACAGCACACAATGCAAAATTAGAAATAAAAAAGACTTCTGTTTTCTCTGAATCCATATAACATCCAACTGAATTTTAATAGTCCTTCTTCTGAAAACTTTTAATTTCAATGCTAACATTATTCTAACTATAATCTACGCTGGCTGGTATACAGAGTCTCTTTAAAAAAAAAAGAAATACATATAATATACCTATAATAGCACATATAAATTTTATATAGCTACACTAACAATTACCAACCTTTCCAAAAAGTTAAGCCATTCTTGGTATTTAAGAAAGATGCATATAAATACCAAGAACTATAAAAAGAAAAAAAGTTGCATATATTACATATATTTTAAGATGATATTATAGAAATTATAAGACATCTTTTTTCAGTGCCATTTATGCTCTGAGTTCTCAAATGCAGAAACAAGAATTCCAGCCCAGCACTGCTTACGTTAGACTGAATATACAAACACTAACCAACAGACTTTCTGTTCAATCTACGATATTTTAGAGTATGTGCTGGTAACTGTCTGCAGTTTAAAAAGCATTTAAACACACAGTTATAAGATTTACAGAATAAAAGTTTTGTGCTATGTGAAGCATTGCAATCATCATCCATACGTTTGGACAATTTCATTTCTCAAAGGACAATGTCTCCTTTTTTCTCACCAGGCCCTCACACTGTTATCATACTTTAGAAGACGAAGCTCCTATCAGACATTTAACAGCTGCAGATCGTAAATTTAGGACTGACACAAATCCAACTGATCACTGGCTTACAAGATACTTTTTTCCCTTTATGAATTCTGTGGCCATTAATCCTTTACCAGACTCTGTTTACATATACAAATGGAGAAGTTCTTTTCTGTACAAAGGAATTAATTCACTGGTATCTGACAAAAATGAGACGTATTTTTTATAATAAAATATTTATCAGTATCTTTAAAACAGCTTTTATATTTAATCTCATGGATTTATAAAAGATAAACTGGGACAAAGGCATTTGTATATTGTGTTAACACCAAAGCTTTTCTTTAACTGAAATTCCCTGTAAGTATTAGAGGAAAAAAACCCTATAAATGCCAGATAGTTTTGAAGGGTTCATCATTTAGGTGATTGGGTATTCATGTCCAGGGATTTCCTGCAAAATCTTTTGTCCATGCTTTGAGAACAGCAGAGGATCAGATAAAACTGGATAGAAGACTCCAAAAAAGCAACATTTTAACTGCATTTTAATATGTTTCCTTTTGGCATATTTGTAATTATTTGATTTCTCAATTTATAAAAAAAATTTGACTAACATAGTGCCCAGCTATAGAAAGAAATTAGATTGTATTGCCCAGTAACTCTCTTTATGGACAGAACTTTTGTGTTATTTCCCACATATGATTACTCTTCTCGGTCTAGATTCGCAATGTCTTTTGTCTGCTTTTCTATCTATGTAGTATCTGCAAAGTAGAAATTCCAAAACCGAAAAGAACAAATAAATACCTCAGTTAATATCTTCTGATGTTCTCATGAAGTAGGGCTGAAGCAAGAGCAACTGTCAGTGAGTTCTGTATCATCTGAAGGCAGCTGTCTTCCTATTTAAATACAAAGAATGGAAAGAAGAGGACAAATTTTCATGAGTATGGGGAAAGAACAAGATATATTCCTGAACTGCCCTCCTGACTACTTAAGTGGCAACATCTTACAAGTGATGGACCAGAATCCACCGAGATTAAAATTGTGGGACACAGATGAAACACTGCACACCCAATGCCTGTTTGGACTGCAAATGTTCATGACAACACAGTTTACAACAAATGAGGAATAAATATTAGTCAAAAATCTATGTGACAAATAATAAAGATTTCTGTTGCAATGTTAAAATTCCATCTAGCATTAGAATGCATTAGTATAATGAACAATGACTTCCAATTATGGGGTTCCGTTGCATTTGTACAAAAAATAAGTCTTTCAGTCAAGTAATAACCTTTACAGTTCAAGAATGCTTGACATCCTGTTCCTCACCAAAAACTGCCAACCTCCTTTTCAATTGGATTTTGAAATTCAATGCCTTGACAGCTTTGTCCTGGAAAGGGTACTAAGCAAAGAGATTTACCTTCCACATTGTCAGAGCCACTCATACCAGCACTTGACTAGAAGTACTTGCAAACTTACATCACGAAAAAGCAATGGAAAAGGATACATAAATTGTGGTTTGAATATATTGCCATTGAAAGATGTCACCTTTTTTTACAGCAAAAAATTAGAATTTTGACAAAAATTGCGTATACCTACAAGATTTTGAGAACATCTGCTTATCTCTCAACATACAAGACAACACAATGATGGAGAAGACAACGACTATCACGTATCAATTTAACTAATTGATCTAACTGAAACAGACATAGAAGCCATTTGGTCCTATCTATATCAACTTCTCTAACTTCCTCAGATATTCTTCAAGTCTATGATGTGTTTAAAGAGTGTGATAAGGATTTGTTAAGCAAAAGGCATTTAGGGCAAAAAAAGAATATTCTAGCCTCTATAGAAAACCAAGTTTATCTTAGAAATAAAGTACTACACAAGAATTCTACAGTTTTTAATAATAAGAAATTTTAGCTTTATTTTAGAATAGAACACAGTAGAACAGAATAGAGTACAACAGGGTAGAATAAAGTAGAACAGAATAGAGTATTTCAGTTGGAAGGGACTTACATACAGAAAGTGATCACCTAGTCCAACTGCCTGACTATTTCAGGGCTGACCAGAAGTTAATCTATGTTATTAAGGGCATTGTCCAAACGTCTCTTCAACACTGATAGGCCTGGGGCATCGACCACCTCTCTAGGAAGCCTGTTCCAGGGTTTGACCACTCTCTCGGTAAAGAAATGCTTCCTAAAGTCCAGCCTGAACCTTCCCTGGTGCAGCTTTGAACCATTCCCACATGTTCTGTCACTGGATACCAGGCAGAAGAGATCAGCAATTATTAAATTAAAAATTTAATTATTCACGTTAGATTTTCTCTGATTATTTGTCAAAAGGCAGTATGTGTCCATAAAGGCTTATATACTGTAGTCAGGAAATAGATTCTTAGATCATCTGTGCACTTAAAAGAGTATCTGGCTAGTACTGGAATCATGCTCTCACTTCATTTGCAGTATCTTTCTCTCTGTGGCCTAAAATTAGTCACCCAGTCAGTCAGCCACGCTCCCTCCTAAGAAAAAAACCAAGATACCCCAAGCCTCCTGTATCCCCAAAATTGCACTGCAAGAGATAGTTAGTAATGAAGTTAACTAGAAGTCCTCTACTGCTGAACATCTGTAATTATGTGGCAAACAGTAAATATAGCTAAATTAGGTTGTACAGATGTATAACTCCAGATGAAACAGAAGTTTTGCCATAAGAAATAGTAAAAGATACCTTGATAAAGGTTCAGAAAGGTCAAGTAGTACAGCAAAAACAATTTACATTAATAATAAAATGGCACATGCTTTGTAAAAAAAAAAAGTAAAATTCACATGAATATGTATACTTATTAGAATTAGCAAATGCAAAAAAACCACCCCAACACATACAAATATTCATCTGTAGAATCACCAAATGCAAAAATCAAACCCAACCAAAATTCCCAGGCAATTAAAGCCAGGGGTAGTTTTATTAGTGGTCAGAAAATATAAAATGTAATTAATTACTAGACATCTCTAGACTTCCAAGAACTGAGCAGAAATGTACAAGTCTTCTTGATTCTTGTTCTTGTGCATGTTAGTCACTTGTGAGCTTGAATAATGATGCAACAGAAAAATCACCTTTTCAAAAAAGATTTTTCCCTGTTCTCCTGAATTCCCACTGCTGTTAGAGGCTCATATATGATACAAAACAAGAACTGTTGGAAATAATTTTTTTAGTGTTTCCCTCCAAAGCATTTTGAGTTGGCTATGTTTGATGTGCTTTTTAAATTTGTAATGGATAGGACAGCAGGCCATTTATTGATGAGACCTTGCCCCTTCCTAAGAATAGGGTTATGGTGAGTATCTAGAAAGGGACGTCATCTTCTAAAGCTAAGCAAAACAGTGAGCCAAAGGACGACTTAATCTTTCACATATAAATAGAAAGAAACATTTGAAAGTTGCTGTTGCACCTATTAAAGCTATAAAAATGTAATTGTTTTAAATAGTTACTTAAACAAGGTGGAAAATACCCTAACAGGAACGTTTTGGAATAGAAACACACAACCCCCAATTATACAGGGCTTTAAGACGGATCTGCCTAGATCGTTTAATTACATGGTATCTACAAGGAGGTTCAAAACAGCTTTGAAACTCAGAATATTTATGTTTTATTAGAGTATGAACAAGAATAAACCAAAACAGAAAAATCTGAAAATGACTATGCAAGACAAGATAAAAATAAAAGGACTTATAAAAAAGTATGCAACCGCCCATCATGTCAGAGCACAGCAGTTCCTTGTGTCTGGTTTCTAGGAATTTCCTCCATCTGTGAGCATGAACAGCTGGCTGTGGGTCTATTGCCTGACCATCCTAGCAGTATTTCAGTCTCTGCTTCAGCTGTTAACTCCTACCTCCTTGCTGCCACACTCCTCTGTCTCTTTTATTGCCACGTTCTGTCACCTGGACTCTCCTCCCCAGTACGTTCAGTGGCTCCAGAACAGGAACATTTTTCACCTCCTGTTCACCTGCTCTCGTCGCTCTCTTCAAATTAATGTAGGCACAAAATGAATTTATATAAAACAGATTCAAACTGTCATAGAGGGCTAGATGGAGGTTTTTTTGGGGGTGTGTTAAATGGTACCTTCTGCTTGGGTTGCTTGTTCACACAGTTTGATTAAAAACTATTTAATTTCTTTGGGTTTAATTCTGTATGATCCTTTAAAGAGCTTAAGTAGTGAGACAGTAACTGAAAAGCTGCATGTGTACTTCGCGCTCACTGCTGTACTCTATGCAAGGATGAGCCTGACAGGTGAAGCAGAACAGATGTAAGAGGACAAATTGTTTTTCTAAGAGCGAACAAGCAAGCTCAGCTTGGCAGACCCTTTTGAAGAGACAAGCTGAGGAAGAAAAGACTAATTTGGAGTCTGCAGCTTGTGTGCAGACTGGAAGACACAATGGAGACCTTGCTATGGTAGTATCTTAAAGGCAGAAGATGTTGCCTAACTTAATACTGGGGAGAAAAAATAATACCAAATGTCAAATGTCCAAGAAGATTTGGAATGATTTTGTCCTATTGTGTGGTTGGTATAATTCTCCCAAGTATGAAATTCAACTACTGTTCGCTTGAGAAAATTAATTGTTAGCTTTTTCTCAGGAAGAAAACCAGAAATGCGTACTTTGGTTTATATTAAACTCTACAATGTTCTGGACAGGAAAGTGGAGTAAAGCACTTTTTAATAGGTTCATTATTTTGTGCATTGGGATTTTTATTTTAGGACATGATTCACTGCGACCTACTCACAGCTCCATCTGCAAGCACTCTGTGACAGGCAGAATAGTACATTTACAGTTGTATTCTGTACAGTATGTCAAATCACTCCTACAACAGGTATCAACAGCACTGACAATCAACAGAGAACCACACTTCGTGTTCTTTGGTCATAACATTTCCTTTTACATCACTTGTCCTTTACTAAAAACAAAAGCAAAAACCCCAAACCCACTAAACATCCAGAGCAGGATAGTCTAGTGTTCTGCCTTGGGACACCTGAACTCTGAAGAATTCAAGTGAAACACATGGCTGTCACCCAGTGTAGGTGGCTGTATAAAACAGAAAACTGAATTACTATTCCTCCATGGTAGAATAGGTTTAATAGGTCTTGGAACCTCTGCATCTGTACCCATATTCTCATATTGCATAAAGGTTTGTACAGATACAAACCCTAAAGTATATGATGTTTACCACTCTCTTTTGCTTTCTCCCCATTTCTTTTGTATCCTTTCATTTTTTCTGTTTTCTTCCCTACTCACAGATATATCAGAAGCATAGCTGATCGAGAGATATAAAAGCCCCCCATTTTCTTTTATCATTGAATGTTATTTTTCAGTAACATAAAATGTATTGAATTCTGATGTAATAAAGCAGGTGTATCTAATCTACATTTGAAATAAAAGCATATAAAAGCATCTAAAACTCTGTTTAAATCCTGTGATTCAATGTCTACTTAATTAGTTACAATAGCTTTTTCATTCAGTACCAGCATGCGTCTTGCCAGAAAGAAAGGAAGAAGGGGGGGTGGGGGTGGGGGGTGGTGGCAGGGAGGGTTAAAGCACACAAGAAAAGTGCTTCCTGTTCCAAAAGATCTAGAAGAAGAGAAGCGGAAATATGAAAATTACAGTGCTCTGGCCAGGACACTGTAACAGGAACCATGGTGCCAGAGCTCATTCCCTGACAGACTCAATGCCCAGAAAGTTCTAGTGGATTGCAATTTTATATTTGGAGCAACTGACTACTAAATTATTTCCATAGGAAGAACCTGCATTAGTTTAATTTTCTTAAAATGCAGTCATCAATAACAGTGATAAAAAGATGGAACACTAGATATATATTTAAGAGAAAAGATATAGTGTTAATACAGTGCTTCTTCCCTGTTAAACAACTGGAAAAAAATATTGTGGGATGGTCATACTACAGATCAGCAAGTATGCTCAGAGAGAGAGAGAGAATGACTAAGATTGGCTGCTTAGCTCTTATAAATTAAATTAATACATTCTTAATTTGTTATGAATCCTAAAGAGAACTTTCTTAATTTCTTTTGTTGCACAGGTTCAGCTTTCAAAACCTCAGAAGTACTTCCAACAAATTCACTAAAATTTAAAAGCTAACAGAATAAACAAAATTGAAGGAGGAGTTAACCTAAAGATATGTTTTAGCTACTATGATAAATGTCGTCATTTACCTAACTAAATCTTGCCCCAAGAGAAATAATGATGTTGCTATAAAACAATGAGTGAGCAAAACAAGCATATACAGAATCTATATCCTAAATTTTATTTAGCAATAATCTACACAAAAAGAAGTTTTAAATATTTTTATCTTACATGATTGCTTGTGTTCTCATGTTCTGATGAATATTCAGTGTAAAAGACAAACAGGAATAATGAAGGTTTCAGCTATATAAGAAAGTTACATGAATTTACATGATCTATTTCTAAACAGTTTGTCTTTATATTTACACATATGAAACATAACTTTGAAGTGGATCTGCTTAAAAATTTCCCTTACAGTAAGCTCCTCAAAGTAAACCACAAGTTTTTAAATCTCAATTACACTATAAAATATAACTTTTTTTTTTTTTTTTTAAATAGAGAGCCTGGAAGCAGCCAGGTAAGACAGAATATAAAGACAGCTTATAAACAAGTTATTTCCTGCCAATTTCTCTTTGTTCAAAGAGAATCCCTGTTCAAAGGGAATCCTTGCTTTCAGACCTGATGTCTGTCTCCTCAGTAATTCTATGAGTTGCAGAAAACTGAAGTTTCCTCCAGAATCAAGGAGGTTTCTATTTTATCACCTGTGAAATCTGACTTGCTGCTCTGTGGCCTTTGCAGCAATTTCTCCTCTTGACTGCTCCTGTGGAGCTGCAGGCTCCTAGACCCTTGCTGTGTTTCTCTCTGCCTTTTTACTCCTTGGTAAACTTGTGTTGTCTGAAACCATCTTTTTTGGAATACTTTTCAATGTCCTCAAGCAATGAACAACCTTCTTTGCTTCCATGAGGTCTTGCCGACACAGTAAGTAAGAAGAACAAAAAGCCCCCAAGTCAGGCAATCGGCCATACCCCACCCATGTTTACATTAGCATCAAACGCAGTAGGATGAATTAGCTAATGGACAAAAGGATACACTTTTCTTCAACAGTTTGCACAGTATACACCACATTGTAATGAAATGTTCTCTGAAATCAGACATATTTCCACTGTTACTGAATGAAGTAATTTCTTGCAAACAGTGTTGGAAAAGCTTTTACCCAATGCTGATTATCTCCTATGGGTTTTTTTGGTAGCCAAGAAAAAGCTGTGTTCCCAAAGCATTTTACTTTTCCTTTAAAACTATGCTATAAATCACTGAATGATTAATCATTTTCTATTTTACAAGTTGCCATTGTAAAACTGTTCTGAAGTAGATTACTCAATTTTGCACTCAAAAATCATACTACACCCTATGACTCAGTAAAAGAATGTCAGGGAAAAAAGCCTTAGCATTTTAAAATACCAAAAATGGAGGGGAGGGTGAGAAAAGGCACAATAAAAAGCAACTTAACACACATATGCATTAGTTATTATTTTGGAAACTGGAAGTATACAGTATTTTGTAGCGTTTCCATTTTTCACTCTGGAACTGAGTCCGAGTCCCTCACTTCTCAACTGCTAAGGTCAGTTTGGACCTGTACCATACAGGCACAGGGTCAACCCAGCACAGCAGTTCACAGAAAGAATTCATCACCTCGAAGGCCTGGGCAATCTTTGTTAACGAAATGTAGCTACATTTAAAAACATAATTTAATAGATGATTTCCTGAGATCACTCCATGGAGACTCTGTACTGAACCGTATTTAAGAATGCCAGACTGATGTACTTAATCCAGAGTTACTTTTTTGGATCAAGATGATTGTACTCATCAGGCAGACAATGGAAGCTCAGCATTTAGCTGAGATCCTCAGTAGTATTTACCCCCTCTGATGTTCTAAGGTGACAAAAAGAAGGCCAACAGAAAAGAAGCAGAAAAAGGACAACTTTTCTCACAAACCACCATAAAAAAATAGCAATTTGTGCTCTGACCTTCTGTGGAAGAAACTCAAACAACCTTTAAAGAGCAAGAGTAGAAGCATACAGCAAATAATTTTTAAGAATCTGGTTTGAAGTTCTGAACTTGTATAGAAGTAGAGCCTTAGTACCAAAGGTTGTCACAGCCCTTGATCCATCAGATCTCTTTTGAGACACCGTTCACTACAAAGATTGTAAAAATAACTATTTTTAATGTTAATAATATACCCAAAAAATCTGTTGGCCCTACTGAGATTTTAGCTTTGCCAAAATGCAAGCAGAAAAATTAGGCACATGAGAAGTGTATTTAATTAGGAACTTGCCATCTGGCAAAAGCAAGTAAATTATAAGTGTAGCCTTTTAATAGAGAAGAAGCTATAACCAACATGGGAATAGACCATAAGCTATTTCTTGTTTGATTGAAATGCATAAATTAGATAAGGGAATAGTGGTACTATCTAGTATTTTGAAGGATTATAGACAAGGCTGAGCTTTGGGCAACCACAGCAAGCAGAGTAACCACAGTAAACCCACTGACTTGAAACTGACAGATATAAATTCATAATTTCGGCAGCCTTTAAGAATCTGACACCCTACCTTACTAAGCAAAGTTAGAATATACTTGGGAAATAAATAGCTGAATTAGTTTAAACAAGAAATAAAAGCATGCCTAACATTCTTTCTGGAGTGCTATCTGAAGCAATGTTTATTATAATGGGGCATCTCATTCTGACTGGCTATTTTGAAAAAAAAAAAAGAAGAAAAGAAAAAAAAAGAAAAAAAGAAAAAAAAAACAAGTACAGAAACAGGCAATAAAATGGAGTAGGCTCTCCTCAGCTGCTCTCATTGTGCAAAACAGGAGACAATAGGTTTGATTTTAGTAATAAACATCATCAATGACTAAGTTTCTCCTTTAGTGAACTTGTGATTCGTACGTTTCAGAATTACTAAAAGTCCTTTTCCCTGTTACTTAGTCAAAACATCTTACTTTACATCTTTACTCCTCACACTTCGTTGGCTTTGCAGCAGCTAAAGCAAGAACAGCTGCATCCTCCTTCATATGATCATCTCATTTACTGTCTGGATAACAATACTACCCAGGCAGGCTGCTTCATTTTTAACTGTGCAGTCAAACAGCCAGTCCATCAGCTGTTAGAAAATGGTTGCAGTATCAAACATAAAGCCAAGTCACAGATCAGCCCCTCCAGCAGGAAACAAATTCCAGAAATTCACTGACCATTTCCTAAGATAAAGGTATCTGACAGCCTCTGACCTACTCTGTTATGCATTTTTAATCCCTCAGAGCAGATAAGCACCAAAATCAGTGTAGAAGTGTGTTGCCTTGGTCAGCTACTGTATGAAACAGAATGGACCCATTTATTCACAATATAATTACCCGCATACCCAGTTTAACCATGACATACAGCTATCTGTACTGTTCATAGCATTTTCTAAGGAAGTCTCTTTGATGTTTCCTGGAACACTGATAGGGAAGAGGCCTTAAAGGATGACCCGTAACATACGAGTAGTCAGAGCCAAGCCTTCTGGATTTCCAGAAAATGCATGTATCTTTGGGGCTCTTTTTCTTTAATTGTGGTTGTTAGACCTTATAATTAACTGATTTTACCTGCCTCATAGGATCCTTAAAATTTGATTTTGGGCTTGGCAAAAGCATCAATACCAGACCACTTAATTTTTATATCCTCAAACAAGCTCTAGAAGATACTTAATGTACTTCTCTTTCCTGATTAACTGTGCTTGATATGCTTGGATTTTAAGCTTTTTCTAAAGTCAAGGACATACTGGTTTACTATCAATTGCTAGTAGTTCTTATTTCTTACACAAGAAATTCTATATAGTAGCCTCAAAAGAAGAAAAAAATGAATGAAGCTGCATTTTAAAAACAGACATATAGCCCAATACATACCTGGGTCCATGTGACAATATATATAGATACCTCCCCAAATTCCCCCACAAGTCTCTACTAGTTGCCACAGGACAGAGCAAACAAAATGGATGGTGTTTTTTTAGGCTGCTGAAAGAGTTCAGGAAGAAAAGTTCTGGCCAATACTATATTCAGATTTTCTCCAGAGAATGGTACAGGAAGAAAAGCAGTATTTTTGGATCCCTGTGTTCTCCCTAAATTTTTAAGACTAGATCAAGGAGGGATTGGCACTTTGACACCCAGGGCTAGAAGAGAAATTGTCTCCCGCCATACTAATTTTCATGACGTTAGCTGAAGACCAGGAAGTCAGGGAAGACAGCAACTGAGTGCTGCATTTGTGATATTCAGCATCCAGCAGCACATAGGAATATTCTTCCTGCAGTGACATGGATAGCCAAGTGACTATGAAAAAGTGAAGACAATGACTCACCTTCAGGTTACATATTCAGAAACTGTTTGGAAGGAGTTGCATGAAAATGTGTTTGGACTGTTGCTGGGGAAGTTGTTGAATCCTTGGGGCAGATTGTAACGATGCTTCATGTGAAGGCCATACACTGAGAGACCAGGACAAGAGCAGGTGGTAAAGTACTGCAGAAAAATTTGACCTTATTCTAAGACCAACTAATGGAGGTAATCTCACTGCCACAAGAGACAGACCCTGAACAAAGAAGGAGCATTCTGAGGCTGTTGTTTTAGCAGCCAATCTGCCGTAGGCAGATACCACTTCTGCTCTTGATGTTTAACATGGAAGTTACAGCTTAAGGAGAATGGCCTTTAAGATTTGGAAGACTACCTCTGTGAGCCGCAAATCTGTACACACTGAACATTTTCCAGTAACACGTTCCCCAAGATAATACAGGAAATAAGTACACTCATTTAATCATACAATGTAACCTCTACAGGAGAGGCTAACAGATAAAAAGAGATTCTTCTTCACTTAATTGTATCTCTTTGCTTAAGTAGCATTTTATATCCTCATATATTGCAAGGATCTTGTATCCTTCCTTTGTTTTTCACTGCAAAAGAATAGATTTAATATATCTCTCATTGCCAGTCAGTGGTCCTCCGGCGAGTACCAGCTGCCTTCTCTTAATGAAATTGGTGGTGGTGATGGTGTTTCTTCACTCATGTTCAAATAACCCGAGATAACTGTGCGGGCAGTCTTGGGCAGATACTTCATTAATCCTCAAACCATGGCTTAGAATGGACAAATCACATAACGATCTATATATTACAGCTATGTATTTTAATCAAACAGACATGGATCAGGATACAGAGTTATATATGAAATGGTCTGTACTCAGCATTATATGTAGGCATTGTGATATGGACTTTAAAGAAATACGCAATTTCTGACTAGCTAGGCTATATTCCCTTTGCTTCAATAAAAGGAATGAAATAAAGAAAACATCTAATTTATGTGAATGCCCTCTAAAATTTGAAGTATTCTGTTAGATTTTTCTAAGTAACATGAATAAGTCTGTCTATCCATACTGCACGCTGGTACTTCATGCTCTAGGCCAGAGAAAAGACCATCGATCACAGGCCTTAAATTTTAAACAGTTTTAACATTCACAGATGCATTAAATGATTTTGAAACTAATCAGATAGCTTTAGCTGTTACACTGTGTTACTGCAAATTACTCACAGTGACAAAACTGCTTTCTCATGCCACTGTCTTGCAGAGAGATGCATGTGAACTACACTATATTTTTTGTACTTCTAGACTGCAGTGGGATCACTGGCAAACAAGCATAAGCATAAATTTAAATTTTCACATAACTGTAGTCCATTTAATTATCTATTTGGTCCATACCTGGGAAGACAATTTTTAAAAAGATACACCAAATATATTAGTATGGTTTCATCAATTACATCAATGGGTTTTGTTTGTTTTGTACTATTATTTCTACTTGTGGCATATTCTTAAAGTAAGCCTGTACCTTAGACAGCTTGCCTTCTTTTCAAGCAATCAACATTTGTAACGATGATTTGCATCTGGTCTACACATTCTCAAATAGCTCCACTTTAAATCTTCTTATACTAGTAAAGATAAGCAGGTAATTTGCATTTGTTAATTATTTTATGGTTTACCATAAAATATGGAGGAAATATGTCAATGTAATGGATATTTACTTACAGTATGAGTGTTATACACCCGTTTAACAGAAAATATTTTGGGCTATATAGATTTTTAAATGATATATTAAGAAAATAAATATGACAAGCAAAGACAGATTCATAATCCATCCTACTTCCATGCTTAGTAAACAGTAAAATTAACATGCTTACTTCTGTTCCTCTATCAAAAATGTAACTACCTTAAAATAATTTTTTCAAGTGCTTTTACTGGAAATGCCACATAAAATCAACGGCTTGTTCTGTGTAGGCCCAGGGAATAGATCCAGAGGAGGGCAAAGGACCCAATTAGGAAGATGAGCTAAAAAAATAGCAAGACAAACAGATGGACATATATGGCAGCTAATAGTGTGTCAATTTCTTATGAACTAAAGTTAAAAAAAACCCAACAACTTATTTTGCGTTCCCAAAAGATAACTCAGCTTAAACGAGCTGTGGGGTTTTTTTTTTTTGTCTTACTGAAACAGTAATTTTCAATTATCAAGGCAGTGAACGTTCTGTGTCACTCCCTCAGAATCAATAATAATTTCAAACTTCGAGATATATATTTAATGTGTTTGATGCAGAAGAAGCACTACTGATAACTGGCTACCTCTGAAGGATGCTTCCCTGTATTCAGTAGATTGCAATGCAGCATCTGTAACAATGTCAAGTAATAACAAACCTCACACCTCATTCCTAAGCCAATCCCACGCAATTAATTACAGTTCTTGGTTTCACCTGCTTTAGTAGGGATCTGTAAATACCATCCTTGTGAGAAAACATACAATTCCCCAAATCAATGCTTTCCTGAATGTGAATAGTGTAATTTTTTCAGGGAGTTGGGTCCATCTCAGTTATCACAGACCTGGTGACCTGCCTCTGGAGATATCTGTAACTGTTCGTTTCAGATGGATGCCTTAGTCATCTTGCTTCTTTCTAGCCACTGTGAAGCTAACACTCAATCTTAAGAGAAAAGACAGAGACTGAATTTAAGGCAGAATGTTTGCAGTCATTAGAAAATTCTAGCTTCTACAGAACTGTTAAGATAATTCTTACCACAAATAGCTCTAATAATAAAAATGTAAAGTATAATTACGTGAGTAAAGTTACCAAAAGTCTGCATAGTGCATTTGTGTTAGTCTGGGCTAACAATCAGAAGCATTAGCCTTTTGTATAAACTATGGAAAAATCTCAGTGTTTCACTTAATAAATTAAGTAATAATTAAAAGAAGGAGGATATTGATTTTATAAGGAAGCTTATGAAGCCACTGAAATTTTACACTAAAAAATCTCCAAAGAAAGTTTTACGAATTAGCATGCTTTGAAAAATTTACAGACTTCAAAGCAATTAAAGCTAAAGAATTTCATAAATTACTCAAACTATAGCAATGCAGAGAATTTGGCTGCTATAGACCTTTGCCACATGTCTTCCATTTTCTTTATAGCACTTACAAAATCAAGATGAAAGCAGAAAAGGATTTTATGACTGTGAGGCAGTTGTAGAATCTCACACCAACAGCCCTAAAGAAACAAAGGGCCCAAACAGAGAAAACTGTGGATGGGCCAGGTGTTCTGCCTGGAAAGAGGAACTGCAATCAACCTATAAAGTAGAAGCAGCAACTATAAAGTCCCAGACAAGTTGAGGGCAAAAAAATGAAGTCCTGGTGTACCGCATCAATCCTCCTGCCAGAGTTCTCTCACTGCCTTAATAGCTACTCAGCGTGCGGCTCTAGGTCCCACTATAGGGACAATTAAAAAACCACCAGGATCCTACACAGCTACAATATGACATCAAGCTTTTTTTTTTTCTTTTTTTCCTAATAACCAGAAAACAACCAGTCTCCTTTAGAAAGGTATTTAAGTTCTGAGTAAAAGTTTTTAAAAAAGAGAGTTCATTGAAGTTTCCCAAATTGTAAATAGTGTACTATCTTCCACGGTCTATAAACTAAATTTTACTTTCCACATTAAAATCTGATTTGATGAGAAGCTATTGAACTCCATTTGAGATAAAATTTGCTCATGTCATACTTACTTTTCAACTGCTTCAACTAATTTACAAAATATGCAAAAAATGCAGCATAAAACCAAAATACTCAATATCTACCATGCATCTGTCGCTAAAGTAGATGATTTTACAGCTTTTTACCATACGGCTTAACTCAAGACACAAAAATAAATTTTCTTTTCATCAAGCTCCTGTCTGTGAAACTCTAATTCAGCATTACATATGGGAATTCTCCTATCAGCATTCATAAACACAGCACATTGTAGCTAGGCAAAGAAACAAAGCTTATCTCCAGTGGTTTTTTTAACTGTCATCCAACATCTTCCATAGCTTCTCAACTGAAAGTGCTGTTGTATCTCCAGTCCCTTCTTTACCCTGATATTCTTGCTTAGTTGCATTTTTAAAGCTCCTTCTTACAACTGTTGTTTTCAAAACCAAGGGGGAAAACAATCCTCACCAGTAACGGTATTTCTACCTTGGATGTTCACAAGCGCATTTTAACAAAGGGTGGATTTATCCTAATCACAAAAGACTGAAGTCTTCCCTTGCAGGGTCAGCAGGAGAAATGCTCTAATCCCTGCCCCACTAACATCGCATAAGACAGAACACACCCATTGCCATTTTTGTACCACTGCCACCTTCAAACAGTTCCTTTCAGATGCAGAGAGATATGTGGAAAAAACTTGCCTTTTCTGTCTAATGTATGTATAGACTAGAAACCACTTTCTTTGAGGGGTTCACATAAGTTTTCTAACAACAGCTGATGGCATGCACTATCCAACTATCATTTAAACAGTGGTAGTTTGAAAAGTTCCATTATAAAAGTGACTGTAGACTTCAGGAATGGCACACTGCTCAGTATGTGACTTTATGGCAATATGTCTGGGGTGAGACAGTAAAGAACACAGCTACTGAGGTCACTCAAGTACCGGTAAACTGCTGGTGTTGTAACAGGTCCAAACACAACAACACGTATGTTATGACAAATTGCTATACTGAAACAACAGAACACACTTCCCACAGTAGAGATGAAGAGTTCGGGAAACTTTCTGTAAGGCTTACACATGCAAACGTAAAGTAAGAACACCTTTTTGATGTTGAGTATTTAACAATACAGAGCTAGCTCGAGAAGCGTAAGACCAAAGAACACCAGGAGGTGAATCTCCTAGATTAATGGCATTTTGATGCAACAAAGAAACCATCAAGGAAACATACTGAGGGACTGTCTGTCTTTCAAAAGGACAACATGCAGTTGGACTGGACGATCATTGAAGGTCCCTTCCAACTGTTCTATTCTATTCTAACATACCTTCCATTTCTGTAACCTGGATTTCATTTGCTACTTTACCATCTCATGACTCAGCATCAGGAGGTCCTTCTGAAATCATTCAATTGATCCTAATTCTTACTTCTTTTGAAATACCAGACCTCTAAACCCCCGCACAGTCCTTTTTCCAGGTCTTTTCTATGATAGCACAAGTTGTGCAAGACCTGCGTTATGTGAACAGATCTCAGCACAGACTGCTGCAGATCTCCAAAGACGATGGCCCTGCACTGCAAAAATATAGCATATATTGCTACTCTCTGTTTTTTAAGTTTTAGCAATCTGTTCATCATTTCAGTACCCTTCTACTTGTGCAATGGCTTCTTAGTTTCTTAAACTTCTGGTCAGGGAATCTCTTGAAAGCTTTCTGGAAATCTGAGGAACGTATCATCAACGAGATCATTTATACTGATGTAATTTTCCATCTGCAGGGACACATAATGTCATACATCCAGAATGAAACTTAAAATAGAATTGCTCAAAAGGCTGATCTAAACTTTGAAAGCAAAAATATCTAGCCAGATTCCAAGTCAGAAGTATACAATAATTTGCTTTATCTGGTTCTTTTCATGGCTACTTTGCCTTCATGACACATACTTCAGAAACTTAAGAATTTATCTCATTTTTTACTTCTCAGCATACAACAACAAAATCAATGTCCAAAAGCTGTATCTAAAACTTTCAGATGCATCAAAGAACAGAAATCACACATGGCAATGCTAAAGACTGACTGTGACTGGCTCAGAGGCCCCTCCAATTCTCTAAGAATTAAAGAAGAAGTATCAAAGTGGTAGTAGTAATAAAACAAAAGGTTGAAAACTGTCAACTTTTGATAGGAAGATTATTTTTAAAGTGTTAGAAACTAGTCAGACATTCCTAAGTCAAATGAGAGCAAATGAACAGCTTAAATGTTCAGGTTTACATGGGATAGGTACACACTAAAATACAAAGAGAACAGTCTTTAAGAAGAGGCCGCTTACAGTTTACAGAAAGGCTGAAGAGGCTACTACACCAAACAAAATTCCGTAGAACTGAAATAGCTTCTCTTGTAATTAGAATTATTAACATAAAAGGAACATGCTACTTTATTCAGGTAGAATTAATTTACCTGTTTCACGAGCCAGTGAAAGGAATTCTGAAATCTACTTTGGCAACCTATGCATAGTGATTTAGGCACTCATCATTCCTTTAGCAAACTACTTTGTGGATGATCTGCATGGCTTTAGACTCTGGAGATAAAAGACTACAACTATCCAAACATCTAGATTATGTAATACAACTTGGTTTCAAGGGAAAACAAAGGACAGACAAAAGAGAAAGAAAAACAGAGCTTCATGAGGGTTCTGGCTAGTTCTATGGAAAATGAAAGCACTCTCAGATTTATTTAGAAATCCTGATATAGAAAAATGGAAGGAAACTATAAAGATGTATTTCAAGATGTAAAACAATCTGAACATTCCTAAAAAGAGAAACTGTATGTTTTTATCAAGGAAATATACCAGGCAGTTGAAACTGTAGTCTCTTAATTTGTTGGCTACACCTTTTAACAAATCTTTCCTGTCTTTCAGTGTACATTTTTCTTCTTATAAAGCTTTTTTACCTACTGTTCAAAATTTTCTTGTACACATGATGAAAGATATATTACTCATGTATATTTCTTTGAAATGGGATGCTTTACTCACATTCATAGTGTATGCACGCTTTCTGTGTGTTGGTATCTGCATACAGATGCGGATAAAGCAGCATTTCATCTGGATGCCTTTTGCATCAGCAGAAATTGCATCACCTTACCTTATGTCATGAAATACAAAAAAACCAAAAAAAGCAGTGATTGTCATTGTATTCTCAATTCCTTCTAACCTCACATCTCCTAGTAGGAGGAATACTGAAGGAGAGGTAAAGGAAGGCTAATGAATGCATATTTAAGCAATACATACCTATAGAGGAACTTTCTCCATTTCTTTGTTTTAGGTACTTTCTAGATCTACATTCACAATGTGAGCCAGCTCACAAAGCTCTTTGAAACTCATGAAGTATGATTTTAAAACCCTCTGAGGAAATCTGCTCTGCCAAACAAATGCAGCATCAGTCCTGCATGCCTTTGCAATAACAAACTGGTTACTAAAAATGTGAATGGAATTAACAATACCCATTCTACAAATACTTATGTTTACTATCTTTTTTAACAGTTCCACTGATGTGGTTTGAACAGCATAGACTCAAACTGACAGAACCACTTGGGAACCTTTTAACCACTTGGACAGCCTCTGAACAGACATGGTGATGCCCTTTTGTTTTCCTGGCAACAGAAACTTCTGTGGAAAATCCTCAGAAGGGTCAAGTAATCCCATCATGCATGGTTTTGTTGGGTTTTTTTTATAACCCAGACAAATACTGTACGAGGAACTGTTTTCCCATCTCACCCCCCCAAAAACCCCAACCAAACCCACGAGGTTTGGGTGAGAAAACAGATGTATTAACATCCTGATTCCAGTTCCATCCTGGAATTCCAATACAGCTTTGGAACTTTGAATGGATCCTGAGCAAATCCTGGCCAGGAAAAACTGCTGAATACAAAGGATAACGCATAAGAGAGCTTACATAGCTCTAAACTCATCCTGACAGATGATAACTGCAGCTAGAACAGAAGCCTGTGACATCTGGAAATTTTAAGTGTTGTAATCAGGATATAATTATTATTAGTTTGCCTTCACCCCAAATGTGTACTAAAACTACTGTAAACAAAAGTGTAAATTAAGTGTACTGCAAAAAGTGTACCAAGACAATGTAATCAAAACCAGCATGCAGCTATTTTGTAATACTGTGATGACACAGCCAGATACAATGCATAAATATTTTATGCAAATATGTGAGCAACATGACCACCAAAGGGCAAATGAGGATATGTGTAGATGCAGTAGGCCTCCAAGTAACAACAAATTGCCAAAGAACAAAATAAGCACGAGGTATTAACAAGACAGAGGATTGCAAACAGGCAGAACATCCTGTCAGATACATAAGGAGGACAACTGGAAGGACAAAAGAAAATAAGTTAAGCAGTATCAGGAGACAGTAAGACACTTCTTTGGCCTTTTTGGAGGAAAGAGGCAAAGATAAAAACATGAAGAGGAAATACAGAAGAAAAAACAAGCCTCCTTCAGTTCTGGCTTCTCTCATCAAATGGCTCTCAAATCTGATCACCTTGTTCTCAGTGACTGAAACAAAAGACCATAGTCGTCAGTGCTAGTTGTATGGCACCATCCCTATGGTTTTATGTATTCACAGCTAACCTGGAATATGATTGTTAAAGACCTATATTTTCGTATATGTAGTGATAATGATGTAAATATTAACAATTAGCACAAACTGTGTTGTTAATGAATGAATGTGGCAAAGTTTTGCTTTAAAATTTAAAACTGGCCTGATTTGTTAGTATTCTAAACACTCCCTTCCATTACAGCAATCTGCAATTCCCCGATTTGATATACGTGTGTACATACATACATCTATACACACACACGTATATCCATGATTATACATATACACCCATTCACCTACAACAATAAGGATGACATATTCTCAGAGTGGTGGAATTAGTAAGCGTGAACCTGAAGTATTCTTAACCAAGTTTCAGTTGGACATGTAATTCCCCACAGCTGGAAAAAATTAAGCAATTGTTTACACAACTGTAGCTACAGTATCACTCTGTTCACTCATTTTCTGCTTTACAAGGCTGCCATAGCTCATGAGGGAGGTCCTGCATGCATGGGATTGTAGATGTAGGGGTTACAGAAGAATATCAAACTAGATTTGCCATTCACCACAATCCCAGAAGCCATGTAATTCACAGCACACAAAGCTCAGGGTTTGTGAAAACCAACATCTTCCACTTCAGAAAACGATGGAGAAAGAACAGAGAGAAAATGAAGCAACATAGAAAGGAGGTCAACAGCCTGTCTTTTTGTTGCAGACTGGGGTAGTCTATCTCTTTATAGAAGAACTTCACAGGTGGAAAGAGATTAAACTACCATCATGGAATAGCCAAATACCTACACTGATAAAATGTTCATACACAAAGGTCAAGGTGGGTTGACGATAAGCGGGTGTACTGGTTTTGCCTGGCATGGAGTTAATTTTCTTCTCAGCAGCTCATATGGTGCTATGCTTTGGATCTGAGACCAAAACAGTGGTTTGGTCTGTATTTCAGCTATTGCTGAACAGTCACGTCCTTCTCTGTTTCTCACACTGCCTCATCAGCGAGTGGGCTGGGGGTGCACAAAAATTGGGAGAGGACACAGCCGGGACAGCTGACTCCAACTGACCAAAAGGATACTCCGTACTATATGATGTTGTGCCCAGGAATAACAGCTTGGGGAAAGGAGGGGGCATTTGTCTTCCCAAGCAACCATAACAGATGATGAAGCCCTGCTTTTCTGGAAATGGCTGAACATCCACCTGCCAATGAGAAGTAGTGAATAAATTACTTATTTTTGCTTTGCTTGCACACATAGCTTTTGCTTTACCTATTAAACTGTCTTTATCTCAACTCACAAGTTTTTCCACTTTTACCCTTCTGATCTCTTCCTCATCCCACTGGGGTAAGGGAGCAAGCAGCTGTGTGGTGCTTAGCTGCCTACGAGGGCTAACCCACAACGGTGGGAAATACAGTAACTCCTGGATGTGAAAGCCACTCTGGACTATTTAAGGAGACATGGTTTTCTTTTTAGAAACCACAGCAGTACCCCTCTGTCTTGTATGTGCTCTGCCTTGTGGCTAGCAGCACTGCTCTTCCAGTAGATACTGGGGTAGTTAAGTCCCCCATGAGTAAGAGGTTGTGTGATTACATGGCTTCCTCCGGCTGTTTAAAATATGTAGAAATACAAAATAATACTCGTATCTTTCTAGATAGTGTAATTATTTGTCTGATCTTTGGAGTGCAAGATTACATTACTTATCTTTACATCACTAATTGTCTACTATACTACAGCTGCTAATTCTGAATTATCAGGCAAATGAGACAGTATTTTATATTCACAGATGTGAAAATACATAAAAAGGTAGCAATGCCCAGAACTTCACAACACGAGAGTATCCAAGTGATAAGAATGAAGATGAAGAGGGAAAGGCACGTAAGCTGGCTGAAAGCCAGCCACAAAACCTCAAGAAACATCGACTCCCATTTCTATGCTCTGGTAACTTTCCCAGGGTCAGCCTCCTCTCCAGGCATGATCTGGTCCAGGGACTGGTAAGTTCACGCCATTGGCACAACCGGTGTTTTAGGACAGGGTGAAGGGCTTTTCTGTTAAGCAAAGAGGAACGGCACTCTACTGCTGATCTCAAGGGCCTAATATGTTTTCCAGAAGACATCTAAAACAGCACAACTTTTTGATTTACTCAAGGTAGACTACAAAAATACAAACAGATGTTAGACCAGTGCCTCTCAGGCAGCAGACACAAACCAGTTCTTGCCTTCTCTTTTCTTCCTTTGCCTGCAGAGTTTCAGGGAAAAACCCACCTAAAACGGACTTCCGCCATCACTCTCAGGATCATAGATGGTCATTTACCATCAGCTGGCATGTAGTCCTAGTCAAAGCAATGTCCAAGTTATCTTATTTATGTATGTGGTCTGCAATGGAATGACGCCAGCCTAGATATCCACATAGAAAACTGCAGAATTTGTTGTTTCACTGTATGTGCCACAAGACGCCAAGCCTGGGAAAGAGAGTCCAGCCACTCAGGACTGAAGTGTTTGGTATCATTGCCTCCACTCACTGATCACATTTCAGACCATGGCTCACCAGGATCCGATCTCTATCTGCTAGTCCATCTAACAGGAAGATACTGGGCAAATGACTTTAGACTGAGTTACAGTTCAATTTCCAAGGGATGGTAGAAAATGTACTCACTAAAGGAGGATTCTTTGACTGAACTCCGGGCCCAGGGCAAGGAGGAAGAAAAGGACTGGGCCTGACTATCTTCACTGTTTTCATAGGGACTTCCTGGAGTAGGAAACTAGTGAAAACATGCCACAGTACCATATTACTTCAGAGCAAAGAGTAGGCACATCAGATGCAATGATGCCTCCAGGCAGTACATACGCTAAGAATTTAGCCAGACTGAAAAAGGAAGGTGGACAAATTCCTGGAAATCTGTCTAAAACTCACATACAAAGGCATGGCATCCAGCTCTGATATGTCTTGAAATATGTATTGCTAGAGTGCAGGAAAATATTCTGGGGAATATCACTAAAAGCTTGATGTTTTCTGTCCTTATATTCTTTCCTAGTTGTTCCTCACTTGTTGTGAGCCACTGTCAAAGACAGACTACTGGGCGAGATGGAGCTGTGGTATTTCCAAAATTTATCATAAATACAGCACTGGAGATACTGGCATCCCACACACCTCTCTGAGTCCTGTTTTATGCTAAGGTAAGCAAAGGCATAATTCATTTCTGCCTACAAGAGTTTGAGACAGAGCTGTTGTCCCTGTACTGGCTTCAGTTATCAAGGAACAGCTGTCACCTCTAGCAGGGAGCAGGGCATGAGTGGCACCCATCAAAATATAGACTAGTATTCTGAGACTGATAAAGACGACGTCTCAGGAACGGCAAAGAATGCTATCCTGTCTATGCTCGAAGGTTTCCAAGTCATTAAAAGTCCTGTACAATTACCTGATAGAACCAGTCAGGGAATCCACAAGTCTTCCTTTTCAGTCCACAAATCTCTGTAGAGAGCTATGCACTGCAATTGCCAGTTATAAACATTACATAAAGAAAGCCATATAAACAGACACCATGTACTACCCCAAGACAGATGGGAACGCCCCTTGAATATATCCCCTACAAGCTTGGTTGTTTTCAATATGGATGATCTGTGGATATATTTTCTATAATTGACTATGAAAAGACTCATACTTGACTCACTTAGGCTGAAGTCATTCCTCAGGTACGAGCTGGCAGTTGGCATACTCCAAAGAAAAGTATCGTTCTTCTACTCAATAGGGACAGGTGCCCAGAACATGGAAGAGCAGGTGTCAGATATCCTAGGCTTCTACACAGAAAAATTCTAGACCCAATCCTGATCTCACCTCAACAGGACAACCTAGATCAATTTTCTCAACCTACAGTCTGTGCGGCAAAGGCTGACACTTGATGAAAGCAAACAGGCAAGGAGAATCATCCTTGGCAAGACAGCCATTTCCTCCAAACTTTGCAGTACAACATGATCACGGATGCCAAATTACAACATTTCATGTAGCTCATGCTGCTGTATCCCATAAAACAGGATAACCCTAAATAGACACTCTGGGATCACAGCTTCACCAACAGTGACAGTTACAGCAACATCATGTCTAGGCAATTACCACAAATCAATGGCTTGTATAAACATACAGATGGCATCACGAGGTATTCCCTAGGTAAGCCGTTCAAGAACAAAGAAGTCTATGTTGTGAAAGTCCAAAGCGTTCTGAAGTAGCTGCTACACCATGGTACTCTCCTTCTTATATGCAGCAGGGATGCAACTTATCTCTCCAAAGAGTCTCAGGCTTGAGAAGAACAGACATGAGCCAGTGCCTAACTCATCGTCTCAAGGAACACCTGTAGTCAGTGGACATACTTCTCTCTGAAGTCTTTTTCTGATTATACTACAATGTTATGTTCCCTGTTACTTATTCTCTGTTATATCTAAATCTTTTATTCTTTGCTGCACAATGATCCAGCATGAACAGACTGGCTTCAGAGTGAACCTATCTAATATTAATCTACAGTCTGGCTGTTAGGGCACTCTCTTGGAAGATGAAGTAGTATGCTGCAATAGCCAGTAACTTTCTGAATTTCTTTTTCCACTACCCTGTCCCTTTCTCTAGCCTATGATCAAAAAGGTGAAAATCTCATCAACTATACCTTTTTCCAAGTTATAGTAAATAAAATTCAGTACTCTCCAGTGTAAAGTAACTCTTTTCCTTCTGTTCTGGAGAAAGAATTTTGGACTTCATAGCCACTGTACTATATATGTCTATTTTACATTAACTATATGTGCATTATACACCAAGCCATAAATGATTTTAAAGATCTGTTGAACTGTGCACAGTAGGTCATATTTAGCATAGGCAAATGCTTCACAAAATAGTCCCAATAAGTACTTTCACTAGTCATTGTGAAAAGGTAAGCCCTCATTATGAGACTGTATTTGGTTTTGTATATTTCGTAACTTTGTATATAAAAAGTTCTATGTTACACATACTGTTTCCTTTCTTAAAATCTAATAAAAATTAGATTATATTTAGCTTGTTTTTACTTAGCTTGTAGCAGGTAAATTGCAACTCTTTACGGTACTCGTACTTAAACCTTTCAAGAACTTTAAGAAAAATAGCCCATAAATAAAACTTAATTTCTTAACACAAAATCCTGAAAATAGTCTGCCAAAACACATCAATATGAAGAAATTTACATTTGTTTGCTTGTGACCCATAATTTTTCAGGATGGAAGCTTGCACATGTGATGTATTTGCAAAGATCACGTGTTCATAGACCACAGATCATCATGGAACGGTTTGCCTTGGAAGGGACCTTTGAAGATCATGCAGTTCCAACACCCCTGCCGTGGACAGGGACACCTTCCACTAGACCAGGTTGCTCAAAGCCCCGTCCAGCCTGGCCTTGAACACTGCCAGGGAGGGGGCAT
>JAVKLA010000026.1:7329188-7349110 GCA_034782735.1 Sagittarius serpentarius
ATTTGTCAGGCATGATTTGCCCTTAGTGAAGCCATGTTGGCTGTCACCAATCACCTCCTTATTTTCCATGTGCCCTAACAGAGTTTCCAGGAAGATCTGCTCCATGATCTTGTCAGGCACAGAGGTGAGACTGACTGGCCTGTAGTTCCCCAAGTCTTCCTTTTTTCCCTTTTTAAAAATGTGGGAACTTCCCTAGACTGCCACGACTTCTCAAAAATAATGGGTAGTGGCTTAGCCACTTCATCCGCCAGTCCCCTCATGACCTGCAGATGCATCTCATCAAGCCCCATGGACTTGCGCACCTTCAGGTTCCTTAGATGGTCTTGAACTTGACCTTCTCCTACGGTGGGCAGTTCTTCACTCTCCCAGTCCCTGCCTTTGCCTTCTGCATCCTGGGCGGTGTGGCTGGAGCACTTGCTGGTGAAGACCGAGGCAAAGAAGGTGCTGAATACCTCAGCCTTTTCCATGTCCCAGGTAACCACGTCTCCCATTTCCTTCCAGAGAGGGCCCACGTTTTCCCTAGTCTTCCTTTTATCACCAACATACCTATAGAAGCTTTTCTTCTTGCCCTTGACATCCCTGGCCAGATTTATTTCTGTCAGGGCTTTGGCTTTCCTAACCTGATCCCTGGCTGCTCAGACAATTTCTCTGTATTCCTTCCAGGCTACCTGTCCTTGCTTCAACCATGTGTAGGCTTCCTTTTTGTGTTTCAGTTTGTCCAAGAGATCCTTGTTGATCCATGCAGGCCTCCTGGTGTTTTTGCCCAATGTCTTCTTTGCTGGGATGCATCGCTCCTGAGCTTGGAGGTGGTGATTGCTGAATATTAACCAGCTTTCTTGGGCCCCTCTTCCCTCCAGGGCCGCATCCCATGGTACTCTCCCAGGAAGATCCCTGAAGAGGCCAAAGTCTGCCCCCCTAAACTCCAGGGTAGCCAGCTTGCTGTTCACCCTCCTCGCTGCCGTAAGGGTCTTGAACTCCACCCTTTCATGGTCACTGCAGCCAAGGCTGCCCTTGAGCTTCACTGATGACAGTAACAATTCCAAGAAAAAGTTTTAGATACTCCCTGTGTCTTAAATAGATTACCACAAGAAAAGATAATCCCAAAACTGGTAACAGTTTAGCAATCATTAGGTTTAACTAGAAGATAATAGAGATACACAGCACCATACTTCAGGGGAAGGAGGGATGTTTTCTTTTAGTATAGGTATTTCATTTGTCTCAGGTTTAAGATTAACTTTCACTTATGGGAATAAGAACGCAATGACAGTGAAAACTCCCTTATCATCTACACATACTTCCTTTATTGCTCAAAGTCTACTGTTTCAAAAAATACAATCTATTCCTATTCTCATAAAAAGGGTCTCTGACCAGGGATTAGAAAGGCAGATGCAAGCTAGACAAAGAGCAAAATCACACGTATATCATAATTATACAGCATTAAGAACCCAATAGCCCATGTTGATGGGTTACTGCAGACACTTCAGAAGTATAATGACTTCCCCTAAAAAGGGAGGTCTGATGAGACTGCTATTTTGCTCTCAGCCATCAGTCAAATTTGCTGTTAAGAAGACAGCATACACTAACAAAAGGGTATTAAAGAAGAGAAAAAAGACCTTTTCCCATAAACGTATGTATTTTCCTTGAAGCCCTGCTAGTTAGCTGGGCTGAGTAAAGCTATCTTTGCCTTTCTTTTGAGAAGTTAGAATTCAAGATTTCAGCAGTCTCAATTCTGCTATAATCCTAAACATGCAATGCTAGATATTAACAAGAAATCAACTATACTCCTTAAAAATGTAGTATCTTTAATTGCATTTCCAATTTCTTAATGTATGCCCTTGCATTAGAATCAATAAAGACCCGTGCAATACAATAATACTGTCATAGATTTCAAAGCAATGTTCAGTCGCATGAAGAACTGAGGCACGTCTACAATGCTTAACCTGAAATAATCTTTTGGAACAGGGAAAGTCTTTATTGACATCTTGAGTAAATTCTTTGCAAAACTTGACTGAAATGTCCTGGTAATTCCACCCTTGAAAAAGCAATGATGAGGGAGTCTACTTATCCCCAAAACCACGGCTTTTTGGGTCCCTTTTTAGTGGTATTTAAACCAACTAGTACCACAACTTAATGTCATGACTATTAATTATGTTTTCATTCAAAGGAGTAAAAGGTAATTCAGACCATCTAAATCTTGTGCTCTAACTTTCTCTACACAGACTGAACAAGAAGAAAGCACTGAATACTCTTGAATTTAAACACTACATTTGACAAGACAATTTAATTAGACTCCAGTAGAAGGCTATCTGAACACAGTCCTTTGAGACAGATGTCCATTTGCAGCTGAAAGCAGCATCCATAGCATACAGCTGAGTGGGTGGCCAAATTTTGTGTATCAAGTCACTATCTTGTTTCAGATAAAAAGGATGCTTATGAAAAAAACATAAGAAACACGTCAAGGACTGACACTTCTATCATCGGCATGTTCTACCTCTCTGCGCTTAAGACTAAGAGACCTTCTAGCCCAAAAACTGCCTCTGGACCATCTCCACATGATGGCTACCTCTGAACTCACAATCCCTCAATCTGAGTACTCTGGTTTGAGGTCCTTTATCTATGTGCCCACTATAATATGCTGTGGCAATGAGTTTGACAGCTTAATTACTTCATAATTTGTTTTACTTTATTGCTGACTAATAATTTCACTGACTGTTATCACACAATGAGAAACAGTGAATAATGAACCCATCTTCACCTTTTTTCATGTCACTCAACGCCATTGACTTTTGTCACGTTACCTTTTAGCACCTCTTTTACAAGCTGAAAAGCTGTAACCTGACCGATCATCTGTTGAAGAAGGTATAGCATCTCCTTGACATGTTTTCTGCCTTCCCCTGAACTGCTGAGAACCTTGTATCTTTGAAAGAGAGTGACTGCCTATGGTATTTAAAATTAACAGAAACATATCAATTTTTACCGTTACTAATTTTTTTTTTATTGCCCTTGGTTCCTATTCTACTAATTCATAATACTCCATCTTTTCTGATCATCACTGAGCTGTGAACTCACATTTTCAGAAAGTTACATTCAATAATTCCATTACTCCTCTTTGAGGATCCAACAGTATTCAAAAACAAGTAACTGAGGACAAAGGCTAAAGCAAAGATCCTTTGAGAAGTTACTTAGCATCTATTGAGAATGAAAGTTACATGCCCAGGAAATAATGGTGCTGTTTTAATAGCAACTACCTTGATTAATTCACTATTATTCAGCTAAAGCTCTCCTTCCTCCTAGCTTTATTCTTCAAATAATTTATGAGTTCATTGCATAGCATGTGTTCCAGCATCTCTTATCCCAACACCTCACTGGTAATCTGTCTCATCTAGGTTAAAAAATAACCATTTATTCCCACGCTCTCTTCCCAGGTTTTTAACTATTTGCCTTTGAGAGAATCTTCCCTTCTACAACTCAGTCTCTTTGAGAGTTTTTGGTAATAAATATTTTAATAACTCTGGGGAAATTCATTGATAGTTCTCTTGCCTGTGTTCTTTATTTATGTCAGGAGATAATTGTTTGGGTTTTGTTTCCTATGACACTACTCCAGAACCGTTTATGTCATACCATGTCAATGAATAGGTGGGTAAGCTTTTGACAAATAGGTTAGGAATATACGTAAGTGCCCTCTCATTGCTAGCAAAGGAGACCTCAAATCAGATTTAGTACAAGCAACTTGGAAAGCTCGCTCTTTTAAATTTTAAAGCAGCTCTTTAAAAGTGTACACTCATTGTAGATATGTGATGGAGGAGGAAGAAAACAGTGGCAAGAATAAAAAACACCCTTTGTAGAACAGAACTTTAAACAGAGGAAGTGGAAACAATAGACGACAACATGACAAAAGGCTTCTGTACAGAATTTGTGTCTACATATAGTGCCTCGTTAGAATGAACTGATCCTCCAAAGTGATCAAATCCCAATGCGGAGAAGCAGTGCACAAAGTCCAGAATACCAAGAGATCAGTAGAGGACCAGGTAGGAGCTGGTAAGATTCATCTTTCACTGGCATGTGAGATGTTTTCAGAGTGTCTCCTGCTTTTTTTATTTTAAACATTCATTCTTCCTGTCATTATAGAACAACTGGAACAAAGATGCTCATCATCCTTCTTGCTGATGTTGGTGACAATGTAAAGCAGAAAGTGAGCTTCATAAAAGCAGTAAATGATTCATAAATATGTATGACGTAGTTCTGCTCTGTCAGTTAGAAGTGGAGCCTCCCTTAGAGCATGTACTTTTCACTTTAAAATATACCACTTATTAAAAACATTAAACAGTCTTAAAAGAAAAGAATCCTCCCTCTCCTGGAGAATGTCAGAAATGCTCTTCATAACTCTTAAACTGTTTAGAAAACTGGGTGCTGAAGCCAAAGCATCAAGTGCTATGTTAAAATCAGACATATATCTTTTTATGACTGCAATGGTATCTATGATATCACTATGAAGTGATCCATATAGTTTGCACCATTCTTCCAGGTAAGAACAGAAATTACAGTATTTGTCACCTTTCTTTCTCCAAACTAAGGCTTTGATGTAGGCTATCCCTTCCCTAAAGCAAAATTGTGAAAACATGCACATAAATCATTTTTTGCCTGGGACAAACTGCTAAAGAAATTAACCTATCTTTTCTTTTAGAAAACTCTTCAACTGTATTTTGAATATAGTAATACTTTTTTCAAAACAACAAATTCAAGTGATCTATGGTCTTTCTTCATAACACTTCTTGGGATGGAGGAAAACTTCCACGATTTCCATTAGCTCATTCCACTTGCAAACATACAAGTATCTGCTCTTTTGAAAAGCTGTTGTATGCTCAACAACAAAATTGGTTTCATGTTTTTCTAGCCTTTTCAATTAAAATTTTTGTTTAAAATTTTAGAATCTCCTTTTTAAAGAATTAACCCGACTGCAGACATCTAGCTCTAAGTATTTCCAGACTGGCAATTCCTTCTATGGACGGAGTATCCAATATCTAGAATTGTACAATTATTTAGGTTGGAAGAGAACTTTAAGATTATATGTGACAAAATATAATTTTTCCACTTCGGCAAAACAGTAGGAGGAAATGAAATCCTGCAAGGAAAAACCCCTAACCAAAATAAGGTAGTTTCAAAAGAGACTTGATTATTAAAAAAAAGCAAAACAAAACAAAAAACCAAACAAACTCAAAATCCTGTTGACTTAATCTGTAACAGTTTGAGGAACCAGGTAAGCTAAATGATAAAAAGTTAATTTCACTGGTGATATAACATGTCCAAAACATTATGTTTTCTTGACAAAGGAGACCCGGTTCCCCTTGCTTTTTGATTTACATAGTACGCAGTACTATCCAGACTTGTCAGTTCTAATCAGCTATTCCTGAAGTTGATGTAAGAATAATTTGCATGCATTTTAGACCTCCTGAAACTTGAAACACTGCAACAAAGCAACTGCTTCTCTGAACACCGTTGATCTTGATTCAGACAAAGCCCAACCTATGCAGTAAGCATCCATATTTTCACTGACTGGGAAAAGTTAAGAAGCATACTGTCATGAGTTTGGTTAACCTGCCAGAAAAGGAAAGCCCTGGTGTCTGAAGGAATAATCACTCAATGCTCAAGCAGCTGTCATCTGAGTGAATTTACTATAAAATGTTAGTTGGAGAATATGAAGCACCAGGTATGTATGCTACCATACAGTATGCATACCAGATACTATCATATATACCATACATACATAGAGAAGTAATTCCCCAACCATAATGTTTTTTTCCCACCAATGCCCACTGGTTTTAGGCCACTACAATGAATCTGGTGGAATCACAATATGGGTGTCTATAATTGCCTCAAAGAATTTTATAGACTGATAGGAACAGGAAAGCATTCTTCACACTGACAAGACTATTCAGGTTGTTCAGTTGGACCTGTCTTGCACGGACCAAAGCAATTAAAGAACTTCCTGCGATGACCTTGCACTAGCCAGCCAGTGAACCAAGGGAAGAAGATTCCATTGTCTACAAGGCTTAATGAACTCATCACATGCCTGAAAAGGTCCTGAGAAGACCTCCTGACTTCCTTCTGGGTCCGTGAAGAGCGCAGGTCATCCAATGATAAATGTCCCAAGAGAAGTAATAATATGACCTTGCACTTCAGACAAAACAACAGCTCCAGTAAGTGCCAAGACACAGTCCATGGTTTTCTAAAAACTGAACCTTCTTTCTAAAGAATAGAAGGCTTCAGAAACCAGTGTCAGCTCACATTACAAGGAGGTGGGAGGCCATCTCTGGACTTCCACTATGGCTCCTACCATACTCTTTTCAAGACTGGTTACAACCTTCTTTTTAAATGATTTTGGGGAGTTTGGTTTTGAGAGTGGAATGGGAGATTCCAGAAAAAAATTATTTAATCAGCCAGATCTTTCCATTTCAATTCTCTTTTCTTGGTGTTTGATTGAAATACTTGCAGGTTTTGAAACTGACACCATAAAAAGACCAGGTACTTTTTATTTAAGGGCATGTGCACCTCTGTGAAAAATATGTATAAAAAATACAGACATTTTCAAATCTCCTAGCAAAAATCTTCATGCAAAACTTCATAGCCTGAAGAAGTGTTGTGTCTAAAGAAATCAAGCCAGGAAAACAGTATTATGCTATGATTTTTTCACATATTACATTTTTGACAAATAATGTTGCAAATTAGTTTACAATTCATTGTTAACAAAGGAACTTTATTTGGGGAAAACTGCCAGATAGTTATGTGAAGAGCTTCCTTGTTTCTGAAATCAAATAAATTGCTGATTTTAGCATAAGCTTACATATATGCTATTTTGTCTTTTTTTTTTTAATTAATGCATGTTTTGTTTTGTACACATTGTACAAATTCTTGAATCTCGAAACTTTTTCCTCAAAACTCCCATTCTAAAATCTGCTTTTCTACAACACAGAGAAACATGTTTTTACCAGTAATTTTTTATGATAATAAAGAGCAATGGTATTCACTATACAAAATCCAAATTCCATATATCAACTCTTAGAAAATAAATAGAAGCTGTCTGTCCAGGTTTACACAGACATGATATTATGAAGTTTTCAGAATTGTTTATAATAAAAGTTCATCTTCAGAAGTAGTGAATGCTTAATGCACAAACACAAGTAAGTAATTCATTTGGGTATTTTTGTATGATTTACATATGTTGCAGTTTCCAAAAGTAATTCTTCAATTTCAGAGGCTAATACATGTTATGTGACTTAAATCAACAGCAATATTGACAAATTTATTAATTTGGAACATCATGGTGAGTCTCTCTGCTGAAGTGGAAAAAAAAAATAATTAGATGTTCAGTACCACTCTGTTAAACCTAAACCTCCACATACTAGAAGAAAGCAGGTAAATTTAACATCGAATTCAATATAATGATAATTTCTCAAGAGACTATAGATTGCTAAGATTTTCAGTCAGGTACACCCCTAACAGAGAACTGGGGAGTTTTAACACTATTTGTAGTTTTCCTCTAATGTTTTCATAAATGTGTATAAATGTTGACCTTGCATGACCTTTAGAAATTATCTAAAACATAGTAGTTAATCAAACAACTCAATAATTTGACATATTATTCCTCATTATTTGCTGGCTAAAGTCACTTACTACAAATAATGGTCAGAAACTAAAAAGTCAAATTAGCACTTACATTACCTTGGTAATTTTCACGAGGTTTGTGGACAGCATTTTAATTACAAATAGTATACATGATATGATTGCAAGGTACATTGCCCAGGAGTATTTTGACCTGACATTCACAAAAAGGTATTTGGTTGCTCAGTGAAAACTATTGTATGAAAAAGAATTTCTAAACTAGAAGCCTCAAGAGCACTTTCTTTCCTTGAAAGCTGTGATTTTTTATAACAAAACCTTCATAACAGAAATACATACTACTCCCTCTTTGGGCTTTACAACAGTTGATAAAAGACAATAATACCCATATTTACACACTCATATACTACCTATGGACTGAAACCCATTGCATTAGTTTTATTTTAAAAATACAATAATATTACCAATTCACTGACAAACTGGAAGACTTTCTTAAGAGGGGCTCCTCCAGTCTGTCCTGACAGATAATACTTATGACTTTATTAATAACTTAAATGACAGAGTATATTTGTTAAATCTGAGCATGACATTAGCCCAAGGAAAGCTGTAAGCCAGAGCTAGAAGTCCTAGTATACAGGACTAAAATTCAGAACAATCCTGCTAAACTGAAAACATGATCTAGGAGAAAATTAAGATGCAATTCAAGAAGGTAAATAGTTTAGCTAAGAATAATCAACTGAGAAAATACAGGATGAGGACAAATAATATGTAGCTATTCTTCAAAATGGTATTTTGGTGGTTAGAGTTACTGAGAGCTAAAAGTGATCAGGAATAGAATATTCCTGCGTAAAAGACAACACACTGCCTTGAAGTGTAAACTAATCTTTACAGTTTACTTGTTGGTAAGGCTACAGCTTTATTTTTATAGAGGGTACTCCACCTAAGAAGTTCAGAAGAACTGAAAGGAATTCAGCAGAAAATATTAACTACCAGAGGTCTAGAAGAGATGACATAAAAAGAAAAATTAAATAATTAGGAGTCTTTCAGCTGACAGGAGACTGAGTGGAGATTTAACAGAAGACAGGGAAAAAACACCCAGAACGGGCATGCAAAGTGAAAGCTCACTCTGCTCATTCTGCAGGAATCCTACTTGTTTGTGGCCACCAGGAATCCTTTCCCAAAAGCTAGCCCTCACTTTTCACATATTTGTAGTACTCCTCAGTGCCTGGGTGTTGAACTGGTAACTAAGAGGGAATTTTCTTTAGTCAGTATTCCATTTTGTATCAGTCTCTTGCTTCTACAGAAACACTACACTCAGTTCTAGTTTCACCAAGACTTTACCTAGTCCAACCACTCCAGACAGGTTTAACAATGAAGTAACAAATTTTCTATCATGGTTCAAGAGAAGCCTTCAAGAGAAGGCTTTAAAGTATAGCAGTACAAGGTTTGCAAACAGAACTACAAGAAAAATGCTGTATGTGTAACCACGGTTTTCAGGTAAAAGCAAGTACATCAACTGTTTCTCCAGGTATACCTTTACCTCAAATCCTCAAGGTATACATTATCTTCAAAAGCTGGTAACTTAGTTTTTATGGCAAAAGTTCATGTCCAAAACCCCTCAGTTCCTAAATTCCTTCTCTTTTTTTTCTTCCTTTTGCCAAATTTCCCACACTTCCATAACTTCATGGCATTTTATATGCCTCCCTTGCATCACTTGGCCATTTTCATTGCTTAAGATTTCACATGCTGTAAAATAACATTTGTTTGACACACAGTTACATTTAAGCTCCTGAATTCTAACATGAGCTCAGCTTTTGATAGCAATAGCTATGTACAATTCGGACATGTTATCAGAACAGAAAGCTTATTAGCAAACAAACCATTTTGCTTCAGTATGCTATAAAAAGGCAAAATTCCATACTCCACCTCTCCGTAGCAGCACTGCTACATCAACAGTACTTTTGTGAGTCTGAGATGCCAATATGAAGAAAATTAACTCAAATACCTGTTTACAGAATTGAGCACTAAATCCAAAGGCATCCAAATATTCAACCTGTACTCAAAATCTTAAATTGGACCCTACATCACTACATTCGTTCCTTCTTACCTCTTAGTTACATCCTAGCAGTCATTTTACAAGCAATATATTCACTTTCACAAGAAACACATTGAAAAGTTAGTCAACGACACCTTCTTTTAATGCACTACACATGCTCACTCCTATGCAAATCAAGTTTTAACTGTCATACTGTCAAGAAAGTGGTAATTCCCTAGTCATATCTATCCTTCTAAGGAAATAAGAACTACAGAACATTTTACAATAGAAAATTGTTTCATATGTTTAATGAAATCTGCCACTTGCATAAAAGCCCAGAGAGATGTTACATTTGAAGCTGACAACGGGAAAAAACAAAAACAAAAACCCCAGCCAAAGAACAAAACACATAAAAGTGAGAAGCATTTCAAGTTTTATACATGCCTATACTTCTCCTTCCTCGGCCCTCTTTCAGCTTCATGCAACATAAAAGTCCATTAATAAAAAAGTGAGCATACACAAAGTAGTCTCAAAGCTGCATTGGGTCATTCACTGTGACAGACCTTCTTAGGGAATACAACTGTGTGTTTAGTGAGAGAAGTCCCAGTCTGAAAATCACTTTAAGTACAGTGCCTTATCAATGTCCAATTAACAGTCATAGGCATCACCAGCAGTAACAAATGTATGTTCCTCAATCTAGTCTGCTTTTGAATGTTCCCCTAAAACTGGTTCCAAATTTGTTATATCATTTAAAAAAAACAAACAAAAAAAACCAACAACCGAACAAAAAAAACCCAAAAAACAAAAAAGCTATGCATACTTTTCTGATCTAATGAAATTAGGCTTGTTGCATTTAAGTTTTTCCTTTGGCTTTTGCAGCAAATATTGTGGGATTACCTTGGTACTTGAAAATTCGGAAGTAAAACAGAACTGCAGCTGGCAATTCTTAAGGTAGGTTATCTCCGATTTAACCAAGGGAGTTAGTGCAGAACATTCCCTGTAAGGGGGACCTCACCCTATTTGAAATGACTTAAATCTTTTCGCTCTCAGGGCAGTTTGCAATGTACCTTTCTTTGTTTGGGCTGGTAAGGAAGAAGGCTTTTGAAGGTAGAGATTTTTTTTTGTTTTTCTTTAAGGCGGTTCAATGTTGTTTTTTCACTTTGTAGGAAAGGTGCTTAGAACCTCTGTGGGGCACTCTGTTCACTTTTTATTCCTCAAATGATTTTAGAAGAGCTAAGCAAAAAATAGGAATCTGACTTACTGTCCTTTATATAAGCTATGAGCAAAGGGGGATGAAAATAATTGTGAAACATTTAAAGTGGGATTTAATGTCCAATAGCGTTAACAAAAATCCACATATTTTATTAGACGTTTATACTTAATCCACGAATGTTCGGTTAAAAAGCCCTGGCAAAGTGCGATTCAGGAAGAACAGCAGTGCATTTACAGTTATGTCCTACAACACAACAGACATACTGAAGTCTCAGGTGTACTGCTACGCATTTCTTTCTGGTAAGGTTTTGTTGTTCGTTTTCTTGTCCTAAACGTATCTAAGCTGACACAAGGAGGGAAGCAAATTTCACAGAGGACTAAAACGCGGCTAGGAAAGATGCCGACATTATACCTCTACGGCTACTTACTCCTACCTCTCCGTAACAAACGGCAGGCGACTCAGCCCGCACGAGTGAAACAAGTTCAGCGAACTGCTGGCAGCGCCACTCCCGCCACGCCGGGGGAAGGAAGCTGCAGCACCCGCCGTCCTCCGGCAACAGCCCCGGGCACCTCCCAGCCAAAAGGCTGCACCCCTTCCCCGCGCTCACCTTCCGCGGCGCTCCTCTCCCCCTCCTCACTGCCCCTCACCCCCGCTGGAAACTTTCTGCCGGCCGCAGCACCGCCACCACTGCCGAACCGCGGGCGCTGAGGCAAGGGGCCGGGGCCGGGGGCGGGGGGGCTGTCCCAGCGGCACGAACGCCCGCGCGAACGCCACGCTTCCCAGCCCCAGCGGGAAAAGCATAGCCTCGGGGAGCCGACTGAGCTTCCAGAGCACAAAGCGGGTCTCGCCGAATAAACCGATGTGCAGCCCTGCACCGAGGACTGCCTCCTCGCCTTCCTCCTCTGCCCTGGGCCCCTTGGCAAGCGGCGGGAGGATAACTTTTCGGATGACGCTTGCCCTCTCCCGGCACTTGAGGCGGGGCGGGACGGGGGCGAAGCGCGCACGGCTAAGGGGGAAGGCGTGCGGGGAGCTTACCTGATGTCTCCCGCTCGGCTGCAGGGCAGGGCAGAGTCCCCGCGGTCCCCTTCATGCCCGAGGGGCTGGCGAACCCGCCCGGAGGCACAAGTCTTCATCCAGCTGCCTCCTCGCAGGCAGCGCCCTCCTTCCCCCGTCCTGGCGGGGCGGCATCCCCGGGCGCTGGGCGGGCGCCGCTCTCGCAGCCTCGCCGGCGCGGCGGGGAGGGAAGGAGGAACGGGGGGAGGGAGGAGGAGAGGCCGAGCAGGGGGCGGGAAACGAGCTGTGCCCTCCCTCCTGCTCCCCTCACGACGCCGCCGGGCGGACACGCAGCGGCCGGGGAGAAGCCCCGCTTCCCGCGCCGCCGGCTCCCTCCTCGCCCGGCCGCCCGGAGGGAGGCGGGACCCCCACCCCCGTGGCCGCACGGCGGCGGGTGGCGGGGTGCGGGCGTCCCGCCGCAGCTCCCGCCCTGCCCCGTGGCAACAGGCGCCCGGCGCGGCCCCACCGGCAGCAGCGCCGTGGCTCTGACCGGGCCCGGCCCTGGGACGTACAGGGGGCTCCCTCCGGCCGCCGCTGCACCACCGGCCCCTTCGCCAAGTCGCAGCCCTGTCCCCGTGTCTTTCGCGGGCGGCGGGTCCCTGGGGCCCGTCAGCCGGCGGGGAGGGCAGGGCAGGGCAGCGCAGGGAGCACCCGGCGGCTCTGGAGGGCGCCCCCGTCCCGCTTGGCGCTCCGCAGCGTGCGCCTGCGCGGGGGCCAACGGCCCGGCCGGCCTGGCCCTGCCGCCGCTTGGCCCAGCGCTGGGGCGTGAGTTTGGGGTTGTGGCGGGGCAGGGGACGTTCGGGGTCGGTCTGGGAGGTGCGAGCTTGGGAGCAGTTTTTCTGGAAGGCTCTGGGATGCGTGGTAGGAGCCGGGGCAGGACAGAGGTTGTGGAGGGTACAAAGGCGCAGAGGGCGGATGCGGGAGGAGGTTGGGGGAATATGGGATTGGGAAGTTTGGGAGAACAAAAAGGGATCTGGGAGGTAAAGAGGGAAATTGCCCATGACAGAGAAGAAGAGTGACTTAGAGACTGGGAAGCTAAACGATAAATATATTTTTTTCTGACACATCTTACAGCAAGGGTGTTCAGAAAGGCAGAGAGGAGTGAATACCGATGGGATAACCGAAAAGGAAGAAGGAGTAGGAAAAGGCTGTCAGGCAACAGAGCAGAAAATGTATTACGTAAGTGGGCAAAGGCAGGGTCTTAGAAGGTGAAGAGAATAAGGAGAGGAGGGGTTTGGGGAAGCCAGCATTTTACAGGGCTTGGGGGGAAATGCACGTGAAACAGACGATGGGTACGGAGGAGAAGTTCGGCTGCCTTATGGAGGTTAGAAAATGAGCCGTTGAAGGAATTTTAATTTAAAGGAGATTTTAATTAGGGGAAGTATGCATAAGTGAAAGCATTGGAAAAGTAGGAAATAAGGGAAGCACTGCAAGAATTGTTGGACAAGAAGAGACTTGAAGAAAAGAACAAGTCACAGCTTGAAAGAGCTAGCAAATCTGAGCAGAACACAGGGAAGTATTTGGTTGAAAGGCGTGGGGGTATTGGTTGTATATGGAATAGAAATTACACTCTCCATAAACTTTTTCTGTAAGGACCGTGCAGTGTATCTTGCCATTTTCCAGCAAATAATCCCATCCCACATGGGTAGTGAAGAGTCGGATTCCAGCTTTCCAAACTGAACTCACCTTTACAACCAGCATAGCAAAGTGGATCCTTAAACATCCAGGAGTAGCAGTGAAAGCAATATTGCCTACAGATTTGATGTCATCCTAGCCCTTGGAGAACTGAATTGAGTTTTAACTTTCAGCCAGCTCAATTTGAAGCATGTATGGGCAAGTAGATTCATTGCTTTTAATGTTTGCTGATGGGAAGTTCCTGCTGCTGAACTGAACTGCTGGTGGCAGTTCATGAATGGCTACCGTCCCTCAAGTGGAAAATGACTGAGATAGGAGATGGGATACACATTGGGACACGTGAAACTGGAGCGGGAATTACTGGGTTTACACTGAAGTGTGTCATTGAAGTATTTACTGCAGCAATGAGAGGAGAAGATGCTGAACATCAAATTCATCTCTTCGTCGAGATTATCATTTATGTGTGGAATAACCCCTTCCTCCATTGACTTCCTGCAACTTTTTAGCATGACCTACAACACTTCAAAGTGTTTCTCTTTTTCAGTCGGTTCTCATTCCAGTCTCTTCCAACCCCTTGTATCTCAGCTGTTCTGGAACAGCTGTAGGGACCTGTAGTGAACTTGTGTCTGGCACAAGACTTGTGTTGTATGAGTGAGTGATTTACAATAATCAAAGTGTTGTAGGCACAGACTAGCCAGGGTATAGATTGGATTAAAAAAAAAAAAAAAAAGCTAGCCTGCTTTAGTGTAGGACTATGTAATCCATATCTTTCCCTTTGGTTTTCTCTCTTCATTATTCTTCCTGCCCTCTGTTGTGCAGAATCTTCCTTCTTCTTGTAGCTCATCAATCCTACTGCTGTACCAATGTCTAAAAATAATTTTAAATGTTTTGTATGTATAGATATTTTTACAAAAGTTGTTACCAGAGATCTAGAGGGTGATACTTCAGTAGCCATCTCTTGCATAAAAATGGTGTGCCAGTCTGGACTTCCAGGTGCTGCTGCAGTACTGGTGAAAATAATAATGGTTAATAGATGTTTAGCTGGTTATTCACAGGAGTTGGAAGGTCCCTGGGAGTTACCTGTGGAGCTGCTGCTCAGGACTGGTGAAAATTCTGTGTATATGAAAGAAGGAGAAATCAGCATTTTCAAGTTATTTCTGAGCTTCTTTGTCCCTGTTTTTTTGGTCGTCATTATGAAGATCTGTAGCTAATAGTGAAACCTTTTGTGAAAGGTCACAGAGGTTCTGTTTGCTGCCGGTTTGCATTGTGTGTAACAAGTATCTTTTGCTCCCTTGAGCAAAATGTTATGTGTCTGAATTTGAGATAATGTACTGCAAATTATTTTCCTGGATACACTAGCAGATTAAGTCAAAATGAGTGGAAAATTCATTCATTTTCATGAAATATGTACTTGGTAACATACCATAATATACATGAATTTGTACATCCAAAATACTATCTTAAAAATTATTGGTGCAAGTAAAATGCTCACAATATGTTTTAATCACTGGGACAGCAGTAGAATTTGATATGTTGATCACCTAAACTCAAACGTAGTAATAGCTTGTGCATAAGAATCTGTTCCATAGAAAATGAAATATCATACTATTGACAGCAACTATAAAATCCCTGAAGAAAACTCATTTATTTTGAGTGACTGTGTATTCACTTGGTTTTGATGACAGATTGCTTGTACAATGGAATAAGCAATGAGCGAGATATGAATTTAAAGACATTTGGTTTTGTAATGCACTGGCTAACATGTTGATCGGTTAGGTTTTGTGGCATCATGTAAACAGTTGAGTTCACCTGCTTCCTCACCTGTCCCCATCCCCCATCCACCTCTCATTGGCCATGTTGCTTATGTCTTTTTTTGGATTCCTACTCAGCTGTAACAGAAGCTAAATGACTTTCCCAATAAAGAAACTCAAGGTCGGAGTTGTGAATAGCTCAAACTGACAGCATGGATCCACCTGTACTCAGCTGGCTCATAGCAGCTTATTCATTGTTCTCCAAAGATGCAACCTTTGGGTTATTGTATGACTTTTCACTGTGCTGTCATGCGCCATGCTACCATTAAGCTGCCAATATAGCCCTACCCTTCAAAAATACGTATACTGGACTGTGAAATAGACATGTTGTTTCTGGGAAATCTCTCTGGCTCATGCTACATATCCAATATGGTTGTTTGAGCACTAAAAAAAAAAAAAAAAGGCAGAGTTCTTAATATTTGGAGAGATTATGCCTGAGTGATCAGCTTCTTTCTGTGAAAAAATCTTTGATGGTTTTATGAGGCCATCTCCCTGGACACCACCCAAACTGTGTAAGTTCAAGGTCAAAAAGTTCAAGGTGGTCTGCTTCAGGACTCAAGGATGCAACAACTGTTCTGAGGCTATGTATCATCACCTGCTGCTTTTGTGAGGACCTATACAAAATATAAAGCAGTTGCCTTCTAGCAAGCCCTTGACAGCATATTATCCCCTTCAAGAAGGAAAAAGCTTTCTCTGAGCTCCATGGTTATGTATCGGAAATAGCTCCCCTCTTGAAATCTGAGGATAGGATGTCAAGGTGTTTCTTTACATTCAGACCCAGTGTCCATGAAAAGGACCCAGTCTAGGTATGAGCTTTAGAGGACCTTGGGCAACCTTTAGAAGTACACTGTGCTTCTTATAACCCTGAGCTCCTGAGGCATGTAGAAATTCAGACATAGTCCTCTTCAGTTTTTCTGTTGCCTGTTATATTCCTCACACGGCATCTGGAATCCATGATTGTCTCTCAAAGTTCTTTATATAGCCTGCAAAAAGCTAAGTGTATCACTTGAGCATTCTGGAGAACGTTTTTGGAGATTCCTGTCTACCCCTGTTGATTCTACAGGAGCTTAGGCAATAATTTGAGGATTCATTTGTAAGTAGCTGAGGTTTGCAGCTTTTTCTGGCACCTTCTCCACTGAGGGTCCCCAGTGTGTAGGTACTCGTTCAGTCCTAGGCTCCTTTCAGTGCAAACCGATTAGGTTCCAACCAAGAGGAAACCCAGACAGGATAGTTTCCTTGGCAGGCAGTACGGATGAGGACTATTCCAAATTGCATTCCCTCTGTCAAGGACAGCTCTTCCAAATTACCCTTCAGACTTTGCATGCCTGCCTTGCTCCCTTTCTTCCTTCATTCCTCTTGCTTTTTTTCCCCTCTTATTTTTGAGTGTACACTTTCAAAGATTTCCTGCTTCAATGGAATTTTGCTGTAATTAATTCAGACTACATATTTTGCTTGTCTTTTTATACCTTTTAGATCTGACCGATATGAATGCACTATTAGCAGAGCGTACACAGTTCTCATTTCTACCAGTTCTGTACCAGTTTATATTGTATTATTTTCTTCTCACTTGCTATTTTATCTTTTTTTTTTCCTTTATCTGTGGAGAAAGGGATATACTAATTGGATTTTAAATGCCATATTGCAGTTCTAAATAAGGAATTATTCATTAGAAATAACCTTTTATTATGACACATCTTGTCACAGTGGGGCACACATTGACCGTAAGTTAAATTTTTAATTTTTTTTTTTTTTTTTTTTTAATTCTATCTGCTTAAACAAAATCAGTCAGTCATACAGTGTAGTCAGATAAGGGTTTTGGTAGTGTCATGGTAAAGGTGGTTCAGAAGCATGAAAGTGTTACTGTAAAGCAACTGTAGTAGGGTCGCAGTTGCTTGAAAAAGTGTTTCACAATGACATATGTTAAATAGTTTATTATATTTAAACTGGTTAAATGCCACGACTAAGACTTTACTTGTCTTTTTTTGAAAAAATGGATTTACATCCTGAACTTATTAGAATCTTTGTTTCTGCAGTCGTACAAAGAAGATAAATCTCTATTATAGGTACTCTAGCAGTGGTTGTAAACAAGCTTTTTAATGTCCTTCTGAAAACTGGGTTTACAACGTTAAGTTTTTTTGTTTGAGGGTTTTTTTCTATCTAAATTGTACTCTGCACAGTCTAAACTGTATGGACATGCATGTAACATAAAAATTTTATTTTCAAGTCTTTACGTCAGCCTAACAATGTCCTTCCAGAACACTGTATAGGGAAATGTGAATTCCTTGGGGTCTTCATAGTGGTAATCGGTACTTTTGAAATTTCTTTCGCGCCGTTATTCAAACTTTAGCAAGAACATTATCTAGTCCTGAAGAGGGATCATTTTGTTTTGTAAACTCACTAATTTTTGTGTCATCCAGATGAATGCATGCCCACTGTATGTCTTTTAAAGTAATGGGTAAAAGTAATGGCAATAATAAATCTAGTGCTTCAGCTGTGTTACTACACTGAAATGTTATTTTGCATTGTTCTTTTACTGTGCAGTAGTTGTGCTGGAATTACTTCTGCTATCATGTGTTATATCTGTCATAAAATTTTAAGTTTAATTTGTATTGTTATGTGCATCTTTGTTTCACTTACTTTTTACTTTTAAGAATGTAGGTAACACATGTCCCTGCAAAGAGCACAAGGAAAGTAAATAAAAATAAAGAAACCAAATATTGTTCATTACAGCAATCAGTACAGAGACAAATTGATACATCGTAGTGCTAGCATGAACATGTCATGAATTCTACCTTATTTGTAGGCTGTTAGGAATATATACGACTCACTTCAGCTGTTGTACTGAATATAGTCAGTTATATACATGGTTAAATATTTACAGAGTGGACCATTAGTTTATGTACAGTAATGCATAGAGAAGTTCCTTGATAGTCCCTAAAGATAAAACCATTTAGAATACTTCATGAGAATCAGTGTAGGATTCATTACAAGTGCATAAGGTCTTATGCTACAGTCTCACATATGACATAGTGGTGTGCCATCTGTCCTGTGCCATTGTTTCTGTTCTGACTGAAACAAGAAAAATTCGGACTGTTATGAAATCCTTATATAATTCAGAGTCTTTCAAAATTGCTTATATCTAATTAAAGCAACTTTCACCTTTTAATCTAGAGGCTACACTGATATTTAGAGGTGTATTCTTCCATGAGAGGTGAGTGATGCAGTACACTCCAGATTTTCGCTTACGTGCTCATAGAATTTCTACTATTCTATATATTTCTACTATACAGAAGTTCAGAAAGATTCTGAAGATACATTCCAGTGTGACAGATCACTTACGACTTGTAAGAAAATATACTAGCTTGTGAGAGCCCTCAGTCTTGTGTTTCTGCTGTTCTGAAATACAACAGACAGACATACTTTCTCACTGAAAGAGTTGTAGCAAATGGCAGCCAGAATAAAATAGCTACTTCAGAATTGCAGCTATGTCTGCAAAATTAAAGCCCAGTTCCAAGAAAATACAAGAATTTTCAGTAACAGTAGTTGAGATTAAATAGTCATGAGGACGATTAAATCACAGAATTCTTTAACGTATTTTCTCTGTTAAAAAAAATGTATCTCAACCTTTATTTTAATATTAAACATACATATTTTTTCTTAACCAAAACCCCATTATGACATCAAAAAGGACAACCAAATAGGTTTTGCTTCTGTGTAACTAGTGCAAGATGTAAAGTTTCTTTGCAAAATACAAATTAATTTAGGTTGAATGTAATAAAAAAGGTAAGAGTTGCTTTTATAGGCATGAAGTGGGAAAAATGTTTCAAAATCTCCTATAAACCCCCACTATTCCCAATTCTGCTTCAACTTTTCAACCTACAGTGCTATGTAAGGCATAAATTTAGTTCCTGATTAACTTCTTATTTCTAGGATCTGCATTTCCACAGCTGAGTTTGTGAGCGCATTGGTTTCATTCTTTAAAAATGGCGAACAATGAAGGCAAGAAAGGTTAGATACCTTCTGCAGGCAGCATTTCTTGGCTCTCTGCTGAACCTACATGTTATTTTGGCTTTTGTTATTGGAATGCTATCTTTGATTTTACATTGTGTATGACTTAGATACCTAATGCACTGTATTGGGTTTGTGTGGCAAAGTTTTGGTTGCGGGCTGGGGGGGCTATAGGAGAGGCTCCTGTGAGAAGCTGCTCGAAGCTTCCCCGATGTCCAGCAGAGCCAACGCCAGATGGCTCGAAGACGGACTTGCCACTGGCCGAGGCTGAGCCCATCAGCGACGGCGGTAGTGCCTCTGGGATAACAGATTTAAGAAGGGAAACCTGCAGCAGAGAGGTGAGTGGGATGTGAGAGAAACACCGATGCGGATACTGAGCTCAGTGGGGAAGGAGCGGGAGGAGGTGTGCTGGAGGAGGGGATGGCCCTGCAGTCCCCGGTGAGGCAGGCTGTCCCCCTGCAGCCCAGGGAGGTCCATCCACGCCGGAGCAGATCTCCACCTGCAGCCCGGGGAGGACCCCACGCCGGAGCGGGTGGGTGCCCGAAGGAGG
>JAVKLA010000026.1:7349406-7384609 GCA_034782735.1 Sagittarius serpentarius
CTGTCCTCCTGCACCGCTGGAGGGGGAGGAGGTAGAGAAAATCAGGAGTGGGGTTGAGCCTGGGAAGAAGGGAGGGGGGGGGGGAAGGTGTTTTAAGAGTTGGTTTTATTTCTCATTATCCTACTCTGATTTGATTGGTAACAAATTAAATTGATTTTCTTTTTTTTTTCCCAAAGTTGAGTCTGTTTTGCCCGTGATCATAATTGGTGAGTAATCCCTCCCTGCCCATGAGCCTTTCATTACATTTTCTCCTCCCCATCCCACCAGGGTGGAGGAGTGAGCGAGTGGCCTCGTGGTGCTTTGTTGCCGGCTAGGCTTAAACCACGACATGCATGTTCCTGTATTTTGTACTGGGAACTAAAGTCTCCAGTATGTATGATGATTAACTGAAATCCTATGCGTTCTAGTGGGGATTAAGTATATGTATATCTGAACCCATATGCTTAAAATTACCTTCATAGAACCATAAAGTAGTTCAGATCAAAAAGGAGCTCTGGAGGTCATGTTAGTCTGTTCCCTGCTCAAAGCATGTCTAATTAGGTCAGGTTGCTCCAGGCTGTGTCAAGCTGAGTCTTGAACACCTCCAAGTCTGTAGACAACCTCTCTGGGCAACCTGTTCCAAGACTGAACAACCCTCAAGGTAATTTTTTTTCCCTAATATCTAATTTCCTGTGTTCCAATCTGTGTCCGTTTCCTCTCATTTTACCCCAGAGCACTTCCAAGAAGAGTCTGGCTCCATCTTTCCTGTATCTGCTGATCAATTCAACTGTATTTGCATAAACACTTTATTGGATATATTCCTAAGTGATGAGGGAGCCAACTGTCCATTTATTTCTGTAAGATACTGGGAGAAGCAGAGCCACCACTTTTCCTCTGTGTCTTTAATAGAAGCACTCAGAGTGCTCTGTGCAGAGCTTCCATGTTGGGTCCCTTGGGATATTTATCTATTTCACTTCAGCTTGGGTGGGATCTTCGCACTGAGCTGTGGAAGCCAACTTGTTCTGAGTACGTGTAGGTGCAGAACTGTTGGTGACTGGAGAGCTTTACATCAAATTAGGAACCCCATAAGATTAGGTGCACCAGAGAGAAGATTTTTAGCCACAGTTTTTTCTTAAGCACCTAATACCCATACAAATGTTGTTTTGAGAGTTACGTCACTTGGCTATCTCTAGGGTCCAGTGTTCTTTGATATGTCCTAAGGGTATCATACCTGGCACCCAGCTGCCACTCCAGCAGTGTGCAGCTTCCCTCTATGGCCTTGGTCATTTTGCCAGTCCCATATGGATTTCTTGGGTGATCTAAGACATCTCAGATGACATTAAACACTTGTATGTGGGCATGTGCTTATCCCTGTTACTTGTTTTTTGCTCCTGTTCTGAGGGCGGGATTCAGTTTGAGATTAATAAACCTTCATGCAAGTGACCTTATATATCTAACTAAACTAAAGGTTTAAGCTTCAGTTTCGTCAGTGGGGATCTGGGACTTGATTCATTTGCTTACACAGCCAAGTGAGCGTGGTGTGCTCTAGCATATCCAAGACAGCCATGGGATCCAACAGATGCGAGATAGGATTTGTGGGAGACCACTGTCCTCCTGGGGCAGCAGCTGGAGGCCAGTTAGAACACGCTACAGGATCTCAAATTGCAGTAAACATTTCCTGGCTAGCTGAAAACTTGTTACATGCTTATTTCTTTCTTCACTTCAGGATATATCGTGAGAACTTTTTCCCCTTTCTGCTGCTTCTACTTCACTGTGCAGTAGTATGTCACCCTGCCGTCACCATTCAATTATCACTTAATTGAGAATTGGCTTGATTATGAATTGCATGCTTTATTAAAATCAATTTAAACATAATTGCAGTTCAATAACATACTTTGATGTCATTCAATGTTATTAGCAAAGATGCTATGCTTTTTCCATACTTCACTGATGCTTATTTCAAACTAGTGAATAATATTTCATCAAATATTTTATAAAAATATAACAAAAAATACAACTCTTTCCTTACACCCCATTTTTGTAGTACATGAAATGTGCTTTGCAGACTTTTTCTCCGGTTTTGTTAGGTACAGTTGCTTCTTGTTTTCCTACCTTCCCTTTAGTCATCTTTCTTTGAAGTGACAAATACGTATGCATAATGCATCTACTTGTATATATAGCCATATATTTCTCTTTCACAGTGTATACAACAATAAATCATCTCATTAAGTAATTTGAGGGGTACATAATGAGCATCTTTGGGATATAAACTTTATTGTATATATGAGGTGAAGTCTTCATAACTATCCATGAAAGTCTTTTTTGACTAGTGGGATTAATTATGTATCTCACAGATGCCTGTCATGCACTCTGTTTACACTATAGGGAAATGAAATAGGATAGTTAATTTTCTTTTATTCTGTTAAAATGCCAAGGTTTAATTAAACTGCTTCAGCTTAAGTATTGCACAGCTACTTTCAGATGTCATGAAGCATACTAGGAATTGATTTGCCATTGCCTACATGCCCAAGAAGGCATTCAGCAGGCTTTGTAATTTCACTCAAAATTGTTTTTATTAATCATAGCTGCCTTCCGATTTCTAAAATTTGTATGAGAAACACAGTGTATTAAAATAAGTTTCATCCATATGCTCAGGGAGTAAAAACAATGCAGGTGCCAAATATCTGAAATTTACATTGAGTTTTGAATTAACAGCTGGGTTTTGCTTTTATATAAGATTTTTATAATATTGAAATTTCATGCATATTTGAAGATTTTACATAATTATTTCAGTTATACAATAACAATTAGGTAGTGTCATTAATAAGCAAGACAATTGCAAAGCGATAAAGCCATCATTTTTACAATTATGAGAAACAACAACGTAGCAACAGACAATGAAAACTAGCCACCTGCTTGAAGCAGTACATATTTAGATGTAATGTATAAGAGCCATGATATAAAGGATTTTCAAAAATGCTGGCAAAAGTGACATTAAGGTTACTCGCTTCAAGCACTCCACACCCAAACTTCAGCGATCTGAGAAAACCAGCAACCGTTCCGAACGAGAGAATGCAGCGACTACTGAATCTGCATTTCCATTAAAAAAAGCACAAAGCCCAAAGCTAGATATCTAAGGACGTCCTTAGCGCTCTCTTTAAGTGCTCAGGGAAGACTAGTGTTAACAAAATTCTTTTTCCTCTGCGACCCATATCGTGTAGGCTATCCGAGTCTCTCGTGAAAGCTCTAGCTGAAGGCTGTACACGGCCTGCTTTCCGCACGCACAGAACTGCCTAGAGTTTGGCGGTATTAAGTAGCAGCTTCTGCACTAATGATAATGGAATGATTTCACATGAAATGTAATAATTTGCATAGGAATAACTGCATAATAGGAACAATAATAAAACTAGTACTGTCTGCATGGGGCTCACTCCCTAGGCTGGGATCCTGTATTAGGCCCATTGTTGGGATTTAATTTTTGATCCAACCTTCCTGTTTTCCATTCCCCAAGGGTAACTAAAAAATTTTTAGTTTCTGTGGCTGTGGTTAACATGGCATCTTTTGGAAAGTTCTGTATCTCAGATGCCAGGGAAGCATAAAAATTCTGAAATTTTTAGTCAAGGCACTGATGGCTCTTGATCCTAACCTGTAATTTAAATATGGATAAAGTGTTTTCCTGAGTGGGAGAGTGAGGTTCAAATACCTGATTCAAATCAGATAGAAGCTGATCTGAAGTTGTTTCCCAGCCAGTTCAGCCCAGTTAGACATCTAATTCTTTTTGAAAGGCTGAGCTTGGATTCGCTTCTCTACTTGTAGTTTGTGCTGTCTTAGTTTGTCTCTTGCTTGTCACGCAAGCAGACCTTTCTTCTCGACTACCACTTCCTTCCCCAGGTAATAAGCAACTAATCTGAGGACGTGGTTTACAACTAGCAACAACTTATTAATCGAGCATTGAGCTTCTATGCACTTCTCATCAGGGTCTGTACGTGAGGTGAGGGTGCATACCTCTGGGAGAGATAGGAACAACTGCAAATACAATAAAAAATTACATTGTGACAATCTTATCAAAACATGGCAACAGAACAAATTAATTTTAGCAAACTGCATGTAGGGTTCTAGGATATAGTTAATTATATTAACTGTTAAAGGAAAGTAACCCAAATCTTTAGGGACTACAGCAATAGACAATTTAACAGTATTTTAATAAGGTAAAGGGAAGTAATATAATATATTCCATGTGTGGCCTCCACAAAATTTTTGTTTATATAGACACTGAGATATGAAAACAATCACAATTGCATAGAAACTGTTGTATAATATTTTTATTTCGAGAACCAAGTGGAATAAGTGGTTCTAAATATCCAGTATCATTTTGGGAGGAGGAGTGGGAGGTAGATGATAATTTGGTGTGAACCGGCATGGATCCTTTCGTCTTATTGGATGTGGTGCTGATGAGGATCTGGGCTATAGACTTTAGAAATAGAGAGTTAAATCAGAAAGAAAAACTTTCCTTTCATGCATGCCCATGAAGCACTTCAGTGATATTTCATTTAAAATAAAAACCTTCAGCTGACGTAAAACACCTTAAGATCTCCAAGTGAAATTCTCATCATAATTGTGTGGTTTCTGGAACAGTAGAGATCCTTGCATTTTAATTTGCCAAGGTTTGTCTACCACACTTGGTTTATTTTAAAAGCACAGACTGTGAAGCTGAAAATACTTTTCTGGCAGATTACCTTCAGTTTTTCCCCTTGCTTCAACTGTCGTCTGCCTCAGATACAGTAAGTGACATTATTTCATACTCGTTCATGCAGGGATGCACTTAATAGGCTCACAGGAAAAGTGATCATTAGTTGATTGACTGTAGCTTGATTGCCTGTGGGTAACTCTTACAGGTTTATTTCTTCTTTTCAGCAAGGAATGGAAGCTGCCACGCCTCAGTCTGCAGATTTGTGAATGCAGCTTTTATTGGCGTGGGGAAACACCCATGCAAGAATAAAATGGCCAGTGCAAAATGTTCAGCTGATGACATCTTCAGTAACACATGGGTATTCATAGATCAACCCACACTTAAAATGAGTAGAGAACAGAGCACAGGAGAAGAAAGCGTTGGACAGAGTCCGTTCGTTCAACTTAGGCAATAAAGCTAGAGGTAGTTCCAAAGTTGTAAGCAAGTAGTGTTTGAGATAAGGAGGGGGGGGAAGATGATAACGATGGCAGGGAAAAGGGGTGCAAGTGCACTGATGTAAATAAATAGACATTACTCATCTAAGTACAAGATGGTTTTTTTGGTGTACAAGTAAAAAATTTTTAAAAAAATCTTTAGAATGAAAATATCGCCCCCTAATAAAATGCAAGTGATTTAATTAGTATTTACTTTCTGTATTTTAATAAGTAGTTCTTAAAATAATATGATAAAATAGTCAATGGATTATATTTACATTGTTTTAACTATTGGAAACATTAGTAATGGTTTGTTATATGCCTGCTGTTTATAAATTGAAGGAATTGCACAAAAGCACTAGATTTATCTATTGTTGCTTTATATTAGGTGCACAAATCCTCCTGACATTAAAAAACCCCACATTTTTTCTACAATTCAGTTAGGAAAGTTTCCTGAAGTTTCGTAATAATAGTTTGAAAGATCTGTGTTCTCGGTATCATTCCCATACCAAATGTCTCAAGAAAGTGTGTAGTTTTGGATGACTGTCCTAGATGCTATAAAAGAGTGAAAAAGGTCTTTTTAGTTTGCTTTATGATCAATATTTAGGAGCATAATCAAATAGAACATGTAGACTTTCGTGTCAGAAGGGTCTGTCCAAGGTGCCTGGTTTGGTGAAGAAGTAAAATATATAAGTGGTAACTTAAGGTGCTTACAAGATTAAAACATCTATAAATTATGAAAAATTAAACAGCTAGATCTATCAACAATTTTGGCAAGGCTGTTTTCTGAAGATATATTAGACAACTTGTTAGCAGGATTCAGTAATATTTTAGAACTTTGTTTTCAAAATTCCTTGGGAAATTTCCAGTCTTTGGGAGAGGAAGGAAAGCCTCAGAAATGCTTTTTTTCAATAAATGTTTAGCAAAAACTCATTAAAACCTTCAACCAGGTATAAATGATTCTAGAACGAGTGGGTAGAGGGACACCATTTGCTCTTAGTGTTGTGACAAGCAAAGATGCCTTGTTTTCTCAGTCTCCTTTCACTGGTAGTTGCCCTGTGTCACACACGCACAACTCTTCTTTATCAGTCTACCCACCTGCCAGCACACCTACATGTTCATGCTGCTTCTCTGCGTTAACAGGATTTGTGAGTGTATTTGTAAAAAAGAGCAAATAGATTTAGTCTCACATAATAGATGTTAGGAGCTATGTATTCCCCCGTCACTCTTTTATGAATCAGTCCTGGAAGTTTCTTTGTGCATATTTCAGTTTATCTTTAAATTTCAATATACATTTATTATTTCTTGCTGCTTTGAGAGATCTTTTCACAAGTTAAAAGGGTGTTTTTATCAGGTTGCTGATAGAATAATGGGAATTGAAATTAACTTGAGTTGAGCAGAAAGATAATGTTTGTGTCTCCTTTATGACTCGGATGGAATGAAGCAGCAGTAAAAGGGGTGAGAGCAGCATACAAGCTAGTCTGTAGACGTGTGTCATGTAGTCAGTCATTTGAGAGTGAGTAGCAAACAGCTATCATTCAGAAATGTAATTTTTAACAGTTTTTTACTGTGTTGTTAGTTTGAAATTTTGCTGTGACTCGGCACAAGTGCTTGTGAAATTAAACCAAATAGTGCATTTTTCTTAAACGGGCAGGATTAGTTGCTTCTTTGTGCAACTAATATCTCTCTCCATTGACTAGAGAGAGGGCCTGGACTACGTAGAGGTCTTGAATAAGGCTAGATGAATAAATGGAGATAAAGTGAGCAAACATGAATCCTAAGCAGTGTATCAAAATTTTTTGGAAATTGTTTCTGCTGACAATATTTGAAAAAGCAAGGCCTTTTTATGCTGCATAAAGTTTTCACACGTTAGCATATGGCTCCTTAGCATGTCCATGACGTAACTCCAGTATGTTTACTTGCAGAGGTGCTCTCAGTGGTGCACTGACGTTATAAGGACTGCTTAGGTATCACAAAAAAAGTAAACCAAATCACCGTATTTTGTGCTGTTCTATCATGCCCATTCCCACCAAGACAAAGTCTGGGGGGAGTGAGATTACTAGCATAATAGTGTTAGCGGTACAAACAGTACTGCAGCATTACTAGCTCTAGGGACACATTGCAACCCCGCTAGTATTGTCTTCCCGTGATTGAACAGGAGAGCTCTTGCACAGATAAAATTGTTCCCCATATGCTTTGCTGGGTAATTTGGGCATTCTGAGTAATGGCTGAAGAGAATGGGGAGAGTACGCTGTTTCAGCTCGATACAGTTCTCCTGAAGAAGGTAAATCATGAGGATTATCCTGACAGATGTTTCGTCTCATTAATTGTAACAATCTAATTACACGCATGCAGTAAACATGCAGACTCACAGTCAAATGGTCACACAGCAACTCTCTCGTCTGTACAGTCTCTCTTCGGAGCTGGCTCCAGCTTTGGGAATTGTGGAGCGCTGATGCTCAGCGCAGTGCTGTTGCGTCCTCTTTTCCCAGAGCACACTGTCTTGCTTTTAGTGCTAGTTTCAATCGGATAATGTCATTGATGTTACTCCCCAAAGGTCATCGCAGCAGCATGCTGCCACCTGGCTGTTGTTATGAGACTAGATTAATTTTAAGATGAACTTTATTATGAAAAGTAGTATCTGACTGATGACTGACCTTCATGGCCTCACAGATCCCTTTTTATGTGCAGCTTTGCTATCGCGGGTTTCTTAACGGAACATTGAATGCTTTTCTGCATCACAGTGCCTTCAGAGATGTTGTAATGATGCCGATCAGTGCTAACATCTTAATTCCATTTCACTTTTTCTCTGATTAACGTATGTGTAATAATTATCTTATGGCAAAGGTCTCCACATAACAGGCCTTATTTTCTTCCCTATACTTAATGAAAATCATGTGCACGGTACATTTTGCTGATATCTTGTCCTTTATCATTTGGAATTTAAACAGGTAATGGTGCACAATATAGCAGAACAGACTGACGTATGAATCACAAAAGAATAATGGCTTATTCCTGGGAGAATAGAGAGGTCATCCGATCTTCCCATCTATGCTTCAAGTAATTGAGAAAACAGATTAGCCTGTATTGAGGATTTAGTATGTAGTGAACGATAAATATAAAATGAGATTAGCGGGTCATAAAAATTGAATACAACATACTTGCTTGAGGAAGAATAACATGTCTTCATGCTTTTCTCAGACTCTTCAGCCTCTGGACTATAAAATTCCTATTTTGAATCTTGGTTTGCACTGTAGACAGGCCAGTCAGGAGAACAAATTTGGAACTGATATGGTGTTTTTGACAATTTTCATTAAATGTAAGTGGGAGTAATAGAACCTCATATTACTTGGAAAAGGGGATATTAACTAATTCTGATGCACAGATCTGTCCTAGTTTTTAAAATTGTTCTGGATTGATACGGGGTGACTGAGTACCAAGCGCATAGATCACAGATTGCAGCCATAAGACGGGGAGCTTGCTATTTGGTGGAGGCGCATGTAGTCTCTGCCTTCCAAATGACAGACACAATGATTAGGTAAAAGGAACAGGCTGAATCTTGTAGGAAAGGATGCAATGTAAGTTATGCAAAGAGCAACTGATCAATGTAAACACATTGTAAGTAAATGATTGATTAATAGGCATGACTAATATACAAATTAAGTCATATTTTTCAGCTGTGAACACTATGGTCTCACATTTTAAAACTGTGTATAATTACAGTGATTATGCATGCAAGTCAGATAATGACACATATAAGTAGTCACTTAGATGCACAACTGGCCATTTGCATATAAATTTGCATGCAATCACATTATAGGCTCATTAAGTATGGAACTTTGATTAATTTTGTGGGCACTGTCATTCTCTGAATGAGGTAGATCCTCACAGAAAAGTAATATATGACCATACAGTTAAATAAGGTGCCTAAGTGCCTGAAAACAAATTTAGAAGTTACACAGGCAAACCTTAATTCTAATATTTTCTAATCTCTGTGTGGTTAATTTTGCAGCCTTAATGTTTTTGGTTTTTTTAACATTGCTTTTAAATTGTGTAGTTAGCATTCCAACTGAGCCATACATATAAGCATTAATTTTTATATCTAAACAGATTTTTAAGGTGAGATCACTGTCCTTTTGATTTTGAAGTCTAATGTTTTTCAGGCTACTGTGACCAGGCTGGGTAAATGTTAACTCATTTTCAAAAAGGGTGGCCTTTTCAAAAGCACATAAGTAACTTTGAAGCCTGTCCCATTTTCACAAGGTGACTTAGTCTCTTAGAATCTAAGGCCTGGAGACTGCCATTGGAGTTAAGACTCTTGCCTGTCTCTGGATATCCTATCCAAATCTCTTTGTTCCTAAATGTCTAAGGAGAATATTTTGATAGTTCTATAATTACCTAAAATATGATCAATAAGAATTTAATGTTATTTTGTTATTTGACATATAAATTGCTTATGGCTACCTCTGTCTCTATCTAAACGTCTTTGCAAATCTGGCTTTAAATCACTTTTGAAAAAATTGTGGCTTAAAATCCCAATTAACTGAGGTACTTTACAATGTTGACTCAATATATTAACTCTCCAGATTTTAGCATTTTTCATCAATCATCCATAAAAAAACCCAAAACCAAATTAGTTTGAAATCTTGATCTTCAATCCTCACTGTAACTGTTGTAGCATAAAGACCTTTGGGGGAAAATCTGGAGAACCGAGGTCTGAGTTTCTAATTGATTTTTCTTTAATCCATAAATATTCCCCATTGTCTGTGATTGTAAAACGTTATTGTATAATGTAAAGTGTTAGCGAAGACGAGCACTCCCTAGGTTCTCAAAGATACCTACAAGTCCCGCAAACAATCATCTGTTGCTTCATCAAGTACCACTTTCACTTTTTAAGTACTTTTATGACAGATTTTATTTTCTCCCATGCTTGTGACAAAATTTTTGACTCTACAGTTAAAGTGGAAATCTGTGAGACTTTTACGGGTGCCTGGAACTATTAGCTTTAGTGTCCTGTCAGTTTGGATATTCTTGCCACAATTAACAATTAGAAGGGGCTATTGGATCAATAGTCTTTCAGGGTACACAGCTGTGATATATGATGTCTGAAACTCAGTGAACCCTAAACCCTCTTTGACAGCTGTTGCTCTTGGATAGCCTTCAAAAAGAACATCACATTTTAAACCTAAAAAGACAGCTTTGTTACCCTTTAACGATGGAATAAGACTGAGAAGAATAGAACAAATTGTTTCTGTGAACTTTTGTCTGTAAGTTTATTTCTGATGAACTTTACTCCTTTTCACAAAGGAGAAAACCCCCTTTGTTTTAATCCGTGAAATATACTCAGTACCCAGCCCTGGGGTACGCCGCTGGTGGCTGGCCTTCAGCTGGATTTCCTGTTGCTGATCACAAAGCTTTCAGACTGGCAGTTTAGCCAGTTTTCAGTCCCCCTCATTGTCTCGTTACCTATCCTGTACTTCATCAGTTTGTCCATGAGGATGTTACGGGGTACAACATTGAAGCACTTGCTAAAGTCAAGGTAAACAATACCCAGCGCTCTCCCCTTGTCCACTGAGATAGTAGTTTTATGACAGAATGCTGTCAGAGTGGTTAGGCATGGTTTTCCCTTTGCAAATCCATACTCCCAGTCACCATCTTGCCCTTCATATGTGTGGTAATGGCTTCCAGGACTATTTGATCCATCACTTTTCTGGGGATGTGAGGTAGGGCTGACTGGCCTGTAGTTCCTGCCCTTCTTGCCTTTCTCAAACATAGGAGTGACATTTCCTCTCTTCCAGTCCTCAGCAGCCTCCTCCAAGCACCATGGCCTTTCAAAGATGGTAAGTAGCCTTGCAATCATAGAATCATAGAATGGTTTGGGTTGGAAGGGACCTTTAAAGGTCACCTAGTCCAAACTCCCTGACATGAGCAGGAACATCTTCAACTAGATCAGGTTGCTCAGGGCCTCGTCCAACCTGACCTTGAATGTTTCCAGGGATGGGGCATCTACCACCTCTCTGGGTGACCTGTTCCAGTGTTTCACTACCCTTATTGTAAAAAATTTTTTCCTTATATCTAGTCTGAATCTACCCTCTTTCAGTTTAAAACCGTTACACCTTGTCCTACTGCTACTCATCAGGTCCCATGGACCATGTGTATGTCCAGTTTGTTCAAATGCTCCCTAACCTGATTGTCCTCTATCAGGGGTAAGTCTTCCTTGCTCCAGACTTTCCCTGTGATCTCAGTGGCATGGGATTCCTGAAGAAAAATCTTACCGGTAAACTCCCAAATGAAGAAGGGACTAAGTACCTTGGTCTTTTCCAAGCCCTTTGTCACCAGGTCAACCGTCTCATTCAACGGCAAGATTACATTTCCTCTGGTCTTTCTTTTGATGCTAATATACCTGTAGAAGCCTTTCTTGCCCTTCAAGTCCCTCCCCAGATTCAAGTCCAGATAGGCTTTGACTTTCCTAACCCTGTCATCGTATGTTTGGACAGTGTCTCTGGAGATCCCTGGACGCCTGTTCCTGCTTCCACCTCTTGTACATGTCTTTCCGATGCCTGAGTTTATTCAGGAGTTCCTTTTTCACCCATGCAGGCCTCCTGCCACTGCTGCATGACTTCTTGTGCATGGGGATGGACGATTCTTGGGCATGGAGGAGGTGATCCTTGAAAGTCAACCAGCTCTCCAGGACCCCTCATCTCTCCAGGATGGTCTCCCATAGGATGCTTCCAAGCAAATCCCTAATAAGACTAAAATTCGCTCTTCTAAAGTCCAGGATTGTGATCCTGTTATTTGCCTTGTCTTCTCAGGAGGAAATCCTCTTTTTGTTTGTTTGTTTTTAAAGAACTGTATTATATGGGTCCTAAAGTTCAGTTATGCCTGTAATTATTTGTAAGTATTGGACAAATGTTAACTGTAACAGAAAGTGTCTATTCTTGAAGACAAAAAATACAGTATACTTAGTACTTAGATTGTAGTTGGGCTGATGCTTGGAAGCCCTGTGATGAAATCATATAACAGGAATACTGAAAAAATAGTAATAAACTAGGGGAATAGATGCTGTGTTGGAATTAAACGTTATTGTTGGCAATGACTTTTAAGCTATCATAATTCATATTATCCCAATGTGTAGTAGAAGAAGGAAATACCTGAGGCTTTCAAAGGAGACATAAAAGGTTATTTTACTTCTCATAGATATCAGTCCTTTATAGAAAACAAATGAGAATTACTCGGTATAAAAGTCAACATTTAAAATGCATTTCATTTTGTGGTAAATAGAGCAAAGCACATATGATAAACGAGACCTCTTCTTTTGTAAGCTCTTCAGAACAGGACTTTATATATTTAAGGTGATATGAGACCTTTAAAATTTTAATGGCAAAATAGAAACTAAAAATAATAGTGGTAATTAATATTAAACATTCATATTAAAGCATGAATCGAAGAAGATCTTGAAAACTCTACAGTGATCTCCTCCAAGCCATTTCCCTGTGCTACACATAGAAAGCTACTTGCAACCTACATTAAATATGTAAGCTACATTTATTTGTATCTTTTTGCTCAATTCCAATGACATATGAGGCCCGTATTTCCTTTCCTATGTGTAGGATACTCATACATTCCCGAAGCATTATGATAGTTCCTGAATTTATTTAAATACAAGGTTTTATTTAAAAGTATCCATTGTATAATAAAAACTAATTTGCATTAATATAATGAGGTATTTAGTCTAAATTATTCTAGTGAGAGTGGCTATGAAAATTGTTTTGAAGGATTTATTTTCCACTTATGAGTTTCTTTCTTAATGAGGATTACATCCTCAAAGGAGAACAAGTAATTGATAAAAATAGGTTTTTGCCTTTCAATATTTTCGCTCCCATTATCTTGTTCTAGAATAAGATGTTAAATCTTTACAATTTGAGACAATGAAATAATAACCATCCTAAATCCTTACTGTAGTCAGAGTTTTAAATTGTCAGCTACCCGCATTGTAAATCTCACCTAACTTAGCTGTTCAAGGTCTCAGAATTTTCTTTTCTGCTTTGTTCAACCATATGGAAGCAGTTCTCATTTGATTATATTATACAACGTAAACAAATCTCTGGATTTGCCACATGCTAGTGGCTTCATTAATATCGTAATAAAGTAATTTACAGCCCAGTGATGAGGCTTGGCTACTGCTGAAGAGTCATAAATCTGAAGCAAATATAAAAAGCAGCCGTTTTGTGAATGTACGTAATACTCCTTGGGTATATCCATGGCCAGTTTTGCCCACATCAAAGTGGAGCTAGCATGCATACTCTTAACTTGTCTGCCATCCACCTTGCAGGTACCTCCCAGGAGGGCAAAGAAACACAATCCTAGATGAGGTCTAGAGGAGGAAGAGAAAAGAAATTACTTTCATATTTTGCCTTTTTTTTTTTCTTCTTTAACCATAAACTATAACACTGTTTCTTTTGCCTTAGTTCAAGAGAAGGTGAAAGATAATTTGTTCAAATCTGAAATTCAGAATAAAGGCCTCCAATGAATTCGGCTTAGTGCTACATTGTATCTGGTGTTGTGAGCTAATTAATGTTAGCATTTAGCAAAATAATTTATTTTAGGTCAAGCCTTCTAAAATAATATAGTTAATTAAAGAGTACAAATAGGAAAGCTTCTTTGCCTAAATTCTGCTTTGCTTTAGTCTCCAAGACATCAAAGCAACATTTTTTTTTCATTAATTGCCATCTAGTTAAAGAAAAAAACAAAGATAATCACCATTAGAATACATGAACTTGGCAAAACCATTTTATTTTTAAATTATAACAATGTTTTCCATGTAGTTTATGAGATACCTGTGGCTGTCTGGCCTTGGCCTGTGATTTTGACAGGTGGAATCACCCTTGATGGGTACATGATCTAGGGACGTATGTATCTGTCATGGAAAAATTATGTTCCCAAATGGGATGGTATTAATGGCCCAGTAGGCAGTACTCTTTTGTCTGAACTCATAGTGTTAGAAAGCACTGTGATGTCCAGGTTTTCAACCTACTGATTAGTTTGGATGTGGAAGACCACCTATAGGTAAAAAAAAGGTTTTGTATTATTCTTGCAAGAATTCAGGTTCTGAACAGCATAGTCTAGAAAAATAGAAATTAACTTAGTAATGTATTCCTCAGCTTTGCGTTCCTACATTGACTATGAAGAATGTTGCTATGTTTTTTGAACTAATGCTTCAAATCTATATGCTTTTTAACAGGAAGTAAAGAGAGTGCCTCACACTTCAAAACACGTGCTTCCAAGGTGTTCATCTTTCCATTTAAAACTCAGGAAAGTTCAGCAAAAAACCTTCAAATACTCCTGGTCTTTTTAGATAACATATCTATGTATATACACACATATATAAAATATTTACCGTATGTATTTCAGGAAAACTACTTGCAAGTAAGTATTTTATTAGCATGCATCTAAGTAGGGTTAAATAGGTTACTTAGTTATTGTAATGCAGAAGTTTCTTGCATAATTCAGATTTAACCTTATTGCTGAGAATTCTTTGTATCCTTGGAAAAATTGCAAGACTTTCTATGTAATCTAGGTTATACTTTATCTCAATTCTGAGAAGGAACAATAGATACAGTTCTGGGAAGGGGCAAACAGAGTGAAGAGTTAAATGAACATTTTAAAGACATCTAGAATGTCTATTTTGGAGAAGGGGATTTCTGAACTTTGGAAGAAGTGCAATGCAAGCAATTTATTAAGTGTCCTAGGGATATGTAGCAGGAAATTACAAACTACTTAGTTTATCATCAGTTGTAAGAAAGGATTAAATATGACTCCAATGGATAAAAAGATTAAGATAAAGGATCTTGTTTAAAAATAGTTAAATAGTTTCACTGCCATTAAATGGCCAACATTCCACAGGGAAAACAGTCACAGCTTTTACATTTATAAGAAGATTTTACATGGATAGAATCCAGAACAGAAAAGTTGGTGACCAAAAATAAATGTTTGTCTTCTTCAGAAATTATTCTGTATAATCTTAATATTGCAATAATATTTGAGTGAAAAGTGCTAATTTGACCATGGAAAAGAAACACATGAGAATAGAGGCTGTTGTAATGTCTGAGTCTCATGTGAGCAGAGCTGGAGTGGGAGTCTGGGGAAGATTTCTGACTTTGTTGATGATGCCTACCAGAGCCATGGTTCTGCTGCCAGAAGGTCAGAGAGGACCATCATCCAGATCTCTTCAGAATTATTGGTAAGCAATAGTCTTTTCCTCGATGGAACAGTTCCCAAGTCTGTACAAGGAACAGAATGAAGAAAAAGTCCTGCTTCTTTCTTCCTGACCTTGTCTACATGTGCTGGTCAGGTTCTTCAGGCCCCAAATATTTCCAACCAACAAGGAAATCCTGTAAAACTGTTTATCTGTAATTGACTTAAAAACATTCCAATAAATCTTTATGTCTTATCAATATTTTACTCAATCATCTCCTGATTGTCTGACCACCAGCCTTATTCAAAGGCTTTGCCTGCAGTATTCAAGATCATCAGGACTCTGTTGTGAATCTTCCTTTTTTCCAGATGATTGTTACTTCTCTTGGTGCAGGGTACTGTAACCATACATAATGACTTCACTATAGCTGTATGATTTCAAATGGGAAAAAAAGCCTTCATCTGAAAATACCCTCTGAAGAGAAAATTAACTTCACTGTGGAGCTCTGGGTCCATTTTGAGCCCAAATTCAAGAGCAACTTTTAAGGTAAAAGATATACAGTTATGTATATATATGTGTGCAACCTGCACATCAAAAAGAAACAGATTCATTGTAGTAGGTCTGTTGCTTGGAGGCTTTAGATGTAATGGTCTAGGTGACTAAAACCGGAGAAAAGATGATTGTGATATTATCATGTAACAAAACAGTTGTAAAAATAGTCTTTTATCTTTGAGCGTGTCAGAAAAGATGGTTTGAGTGCCTGAGCTGTAGTCCCAAGCAGCAACGCAGTCGTGTTTTGCGGTATCGTTATAAAACTAGCGGGAGAGAGCGTTGTCAGGAGAGAGACTCTGAGGACCTGACTGGAAAAGTCCTTGTTTGTTAGTACGTTGCTGAGTTAGGAGCTGGGAGAGACCAACTGAAACTGAGGCCGGGCCACTGTTACTTCAGGCAATCGTGCCCGACAGGTCTATTTGGAAACTTAACAATGTTGATTTTAGCTAATGAGAGATTCATCCCACACCAAAGCTATCTCTAGCATAGTTGCAATTTGATTACTTGTACTCCCATTTATGGTTTGATTTATTGAATTACCAACACATTTCTGACAGAACTGGCCTTTTGCTTCCATGCTGTATGTCTGTAGATCACTTGATGTATGTGACTGTGGACAAATAACAGATTATCTTTAAGGTATCTTTGGAAGTTGAGCTTGGTTGAACTTAGCTCCTCTAGGCAATAGAGCCAGCCTAAGTACTCTTGATAGGTTTATTTTCAGTGTGATTAAGTTTTGCCTGTGGTTGCACTAACATTTGGTCCGGCGCAACAGTAAGACAGAGGTGGTTAAATGTGGCTGTGGGCAGAGTAATACTGTTCAGTAAGTGTAAGCTGGTGGTAGCAGCCCTGCAGACACGTCTAGCCAGAGCCTAAATTGGGAATTGGAGCATTCAAAAGACTGGGCAAAGCAAGTGGGAAATGGTAAGATACTTTCTTTGCCTAGATACAGGTTCTGGTGCTGGCTTTTCTGTGAAAAAAGCAATTGCAGTGGATGTTCCTTTTCAGGACTTAAGTACTAGCTTCTTTTCTATATTCACATCGGAGTGTGTGGGATGTCAATACTCTGGCTGTAAACTGTTGCCCAATATTTCCAAACAATTCAAGCTCAAGAACTGGACTCATGCTTTCAGCAAACTAGAGGACTTACAGGTAGAAGCAGCTATTTTTAAAGCAATTTTTAGAGTTCCAGAGTAGTGTTAGGCTGTCCACATGAACACGGATTATTTGAACCCTACTCCCTCCTGATTTGTGTAAGGAATTTTGTTGATAACTTTCTTCTGAATGTATCAGAAAGAAAAAAAATAGTAGCAGGAGGTGATGGTGCTATTTAAAACATGACTGCCCTTTTGAAAAACTAATTTGTCTCTTAAGTACAATACTCTACTTTGTGCATCGTTCTGTGACTAAGCCTACTTATTTGGTAGCAGAAGTTAGGTACTGATGAACCGTGCAAGAAGAAAGGGAGTGAATACACAAGAGGAAGCATGATTATGCTGCAGGGATGAACTCCCAGTATTATCCTGGCATTTAAAGAATATCTTAATGTATAGAGTGGCTAGTCTTTTAGAGAACTTCATGCTCCTCAATTTCACAGAAACACAGTGATTGAGTTGGAAGGGACTACTGAAGGTCATCTTGTCCAACTGCATTGATCAAGCAGGGCCACCTAGAGCCAGTTGCCCAGAACCATGTCGAGATGGCTTTTGAACATCTTCAAGGATGGAAACTCCACAACCTCTCTGGGCAACGTGTCCAACGGCTTGGTCACCCTCACAGTAAAAAAAGTGTTTCCTGATGTTCAGACAGAGCCTTCTGTGTTTCAGTTTATGCCCATTGCCTCTTGACCTGAATTGGGATTTGTATTGCTTTTTCTTAATGTGTTCATTTTATTGTTGTTGTTGTTCTTTGAACTGGTGGTTGAATTTTCAAGCCCAACTTGAATGTTGTAAAATTGAAGAAAACTTTTCAATTTGGCCTAGATGTTTCTTGCTTTAATCTCAACACTAGAGTGTTATTCAGCCAGGAAAACACCCTCCTTTTGATTAGACCTAGTGCATTTTTCTACACTCCTCGCATTAATTCTAAATCCTAACTAATCCATGTTAAAATATTTCTGGGTGAAAGTCACACTTTTACCAAAGCAATCCTATTTTGAGGATTTTAATGTTGTGCGTAGGTCTTGGCTGGCCTTCAACAGAAAAGACCTTTGCATTTAGAATGTGTATTTTACACATTGGTAAATTACCAAAATATGCTACCACTGAATATATCAATAGGTGTGAAATCTGTGGTCACCTAAAACCAGCGGGGTTTTGCAGTTTCGATTGGGATAAACACGAGGAATTAAAACCAAGTATCTGTGATGTAGTAGCCTAAGAGCTGTTAACTTGCTGTGGGATTTAGACTTGTAGGTTACAAATGTACTTGAGAAATTTGCAGAGACCTCTATGAAATATACTGTGGCTAGATATAATAAAGTTCCTAATTATCAAGTGTAATATTTTTCTGGAATATGAAGTATTCTATAATAAACGACTAATGCAATTGAAAACTGTAATTACTAAAAGCTGTTTGCTTCTTCCATCAAATTTCAAATGTCATCAGAGCTCATCTTTGACCTTATACTTTGCTGTCTGATACTTTATTTTTGTCACAGAATGATGGTACAGGCTTATGAAAAGATGACTCATTTAACAAAAGGAAAATTAAATTAAAAAGTAGGACTTCATACATTCATGCTTCCTTAGACTTCAAAGATGAAGTGAAACTTTTTCAAAGCTTTCAAATAGCTAAATTATTCTCACTGCAGTTTTTACTAATTCTTTATCACCTCATCTGTGAGGTTTACATTAATCGTTGCTGGAGACTTATGTTCCAAGATGTAGCCATGCTTAGGAACATGGAGTTCTGAGGCCAGTTCTTTAAACGTACAATTCTACCCTAAAATAGTTGTTTAGCCTCTTTCTGTGGAGTAGAAAGGCTGCAGTGGGAATCTGTTCTACCTATTTTAGGCAGCTGTCGTGGGTGCAATGAAAGGATTGCCCCGTGTAGTGCCTGTCCCTTCCTACTGACCTAGAGGGAGTCCAGGAAGCTTGTTTAGATGGGACATACAGTTACTGCAGGTTTAGCATGAGACACTACTCCGTCACAATTGAAGTACCATGCACCTTAACATCTCCAAAGGGTCTCTGACTACGCTTCTGCAGAGGAAACACATTTTCTCACTGGTATTTGTCTCCCGTTCTGCTTGCTGTTAGTGGTATAACCTCTATTGATACCAGCTGTACTGCCTCAAGTCCACAGAAAGCGATGTGGCATTTTTGTCTGCTAAAGGATCAGAAGAATTCAAGTACAAGACAATAGCATATTTCCCTGCACCTGGCCTGTCACCTTCCTTCCTCCCGGGTTTTGTTCAGTTGAAGCCACGCTTGAGTCATCACGCTGCTTACATAGGGGTTAGAAGAATAAATAGCGATTGCTATTCCTTAAGAAACAGAGCATGGATAAAGACAGGATAAATACAATACTGTATGTCCTTGGTCTCAAGGAGAAAGTTATCATTCTTTTTGCAGAAAGTAGTGGCTTAGATTGCTTGGTATCATATGAAATATGTAACCTGAGTCAGTAGCCGGTTGTAAAAATAATGCTAATTCAGTACAATTGCAAACCAAAGCAGAATGTGTGGCTAAGCTTGTCATTCATATGAAACATTCTGGTATTGATAGTACCACATACTGAAAGCAGAGCAACTTGTGTAATATTAAGGGACGTATAATAGAATAATTAATAGTATTTTTATAGAGAATTTTCAAATATTTTAAATAGTCTGATTTAGTGAGCTAAGTACATAGTATACAACTCTGAATATTGCAATAATTCATAATGTTTGGGTTTTTCCACACAGATTTCGCTGGCAAATGAGACAATTTTGGTCACTGATCTGACTGACTGCCCAACCCAGATCATGCAGTTCTCCAGCTGTACCTCAGGTCCTGCTTCAAACTGGTAACTTCTCACTAGAAACATGTCCTTCCAGAAGGATCACCAACCTTGATCCCCAAAATTCAAGTCGCAGAGTACCACCCTAACATCTTAGCAGACCTTTCCAAACTTGGTAATTATCTTCAGCTTTGATAACATATGAATATGGAACTGAGTCAGTACCCAGTATTTGAGGCTTTGGTCAGGTATGAAGAACAAAACCCAAGGCAAGTAAAAATGGTATTTTTGCTCCACTTCAGCAAATTTCTACCTTCTATGTAAGACTGCAGATATTGGAAATGTATTCTAGAGTTCAAAATATGGAAAAATAGTCTCCATAAGATATCGCCAGCCTATAATATCGTATCACGCAGCTAGACATAATGTGAATTTATAATTACATTTACCAGACGACAGTTTCATGTAATAAAAGAAAGCCTTTTTTTTTTAAAGCTGGTGGGTTGCTCAGTAATAAACAGAAGACTTCCAGCTGGACAAGGAAAACATTGTCAGAAATATAAAAGTATTTGTAAACAAAATAGGACTAATCTATAATAAAAGACATACTAATACAAAGTGCTAGCCTCATCTGCTTTTTCTCCCTGTACCTTTAATCATTGAATTTAATTTTTCTTCCTTTGCTAAAAAAAATCTGTCATTTTCTGTCCTGACTTTTACAGCAAACATGGGTCCAAACTTACTGCCTTAATTAAACAAAAGAAAAACCAAAGTTCTAAAAATTCCTTACATGAACCAAGAAAGTTCTTTGTATCTGTAGCATACACACAAGTTAAAGTAAGCTAAATCTATTATGCTAACAAAAATTAATTTGCTGCTGGCTTCACACCTGTAATGACTAATAACTGCAGTAAAACCATAAAATCTGTTCCTTTTGTCTTATACTGTAACTTTTTCCACCACTGCAAAACCCAGGGAGTTTGAATAACTTTCAAAGATCCATTAATCTTACCTCTTGCAAAACTGTGAGAGTCTGGTAGTAGCTTCTATATATTTGGAAGATTCCTGTGAATATATAAGGATTCAGCATTCCATATTCCCAGTTTAGCCTTTTTCATGTTTAAGGTGTTATTCATATTATGCTTTTTTTTTCCTTCTAAAGTTTAAAGTAAAAAAAAATAAAAATCAAAACTGTTACACTCTCCCTTCAAAATGGCAAACGAAATACAGCAACTGACCCAACCTCAGCATTTTTCAGGCTTTCAATACACTTTTTTAAACAGTCTATATTATCAAAATAACATGGGTTGAGCTCCAGTTTAACCTTTTAGTCTCTTGATCTAACTGCATGCTGTTAGAACAATGAAGTGTCAAGAAGTCCTGCGGACATCTGTCAAGCTCTGTAAGGATGCAACAGTCTGTTCACACATTTTTTAATTGCAGGATCGATCTCTAAATTAGTTTATCAGGCAGGTTAACTAGCAACAGCAACCACCACAAAACTTCAATTATCACCTTCTTTCATGTAGAGATTAAGAATAGCTGAAAATCTGAAAATTATTTTGCATTACAAGTAGGCAAACTGGTAACTAGATAAAAACTTACGGGTATCAAAATGAAATTAAAACCTGCATATATTTTTAAATGGCAAAAATTACTGTTGAGTAGGTTACTTACCCTACAGCCGCAATCATTCTGCTGTGAGAGAAATTTCTTATAATTAACTCATTTGAAGGTAGCAATGCCTCTATATAAATCTTGTTCCTCTGGAAAGAAGAAAGAAGACTCAGAATTGTCGTCAGTTGTTCCCAGTTAAAATTCCACACTGTAGTTTTTTGATATCAATGCTGTTTCCCAAGACTCTGATGTTGAAGTGAATTAACAACATCTTATTTTATTCCCACATCACAAAGTGTCCCACATCTCCTGGGTTCTCACAATGACGTCCAAAAGTGAAGCAGAAAGATTTTTTTTTTTTTAATAGAAAATGAAAAAAAAGGTATCAGTGCAATTATCAAAAATAACTAAAGAGGGGCTAAAATGAACCAGAGGACTTGACTGAACCAGAAGAACCATCTAGGGAGTTGGGCTGGTTATATTTAACCTGGATTGCTCATCACTTTCTGTCAAAGAAACAAACAATATTATCACACTGATGTGGAAAAGATTTAAAAAGAAAAAAAAAAAAAAGCAAGCACAGCATTATTCTTACCATTATAAAGGGAGATTTTTTTTCCTACTGCTTCTGTGCTTGATTTCTTTCTGGGCTTACTGAGAAGAAGAACCTGTGCCAGTGTAATTTTTCTTGAGTGAAGGAAAGTGACCTGGGTGTCAGAGTCCTCTGCCCTGTGACTCAGTGCTCTTTGTGTTACACTGACTGGAATTTGAAAGAGATAATTAGGACTTTTTCTACAGTTTAAAACTTTTATAAATGTAGACACACCTTGGTAGTGTGCTCACATGATGACCTGCTGCAGCACGTGTTTGCCATCCTGTGTTTATGGGAGAGAAACAGTGCAGTCAAGTGTTAAACATGAGCAGCTGTAGGCAGTATATTAATTTTTCCATACATTCTGTGGAAATGCAACTGCAGCTGTGAACGCCAGTTATACTATGTCAGGAGCAGAGGAACTCTGCCCCGCTTGCTGTTTCCTCTGTGGCAAAGGATAATGTTTTATGTATTAGTGGTCTATCTGCTCAACAAGATGCTTCTTCTGAAAGATGTTTCTTTGTGTTTTGTTTCTGCTATTTAGTTTTTCCTGGACAGTATAGACAAATTTAGGGGGTGGGGGAAAGGTCTGTGGAGTTATGTCTGCATGCATTTGCTTCAAAAATCAGTCTGGCTTTCAAGGGCTGCGAGCAGGGTGCTGCCTGCTCCTGGAGACTGCATCAGTGACAAATCAGCTGTTTGTTTTCACTAGACTGTTTAATATACTGAAGTATTTCTGTAAGAAAATGCAAACTGAAATCTATAAACAACTTCTAAAAAGGAAAAAATGTCATGCTAGTCATCAGATGCTAATGTGTATCATAAAAAAGATAATACAAATATATGTAATAATGAAATATTAAAATGGGATATAGAGACAAATGGCTTTTTGTTAACTTATGCATGCCACATATTCCTCATTGCATAGGGAGCAGACTTGAAGTCTGTGCTGGGTAAGCACGTATTTTCCTAGGAAAGAAATTCTGACTCCATGTCACAGTTCGTTGCTTGTTTTCACATCTTTGCTTAAAAGTTATACAGTCGCTGTCTCTACCAGCAACTAAGCTGTTAATTCATCCCAATGGCTCTGCTCTACTAACTGGAGGTCTAGGAGCAAGGCAGAAATTTTGCTAGCAAGGAAACTCATACACCAGGGGACATCTGTGCCTACTTTTCCTGCTGCAGAGATGAACAGAGCTTTTCTCCTAAAGGGAGGTGGCCTTCTCCAGATCCTTTCTAGCCCCCAGGCGGACCCCTTTCAGGTGACACAGGGGTCCAGAAATCCCTCTGTTCCCTGGCAGAGACTTTGGGATCATCTTCTTGGTTGCAGACCGAACAATCTTAACATCAGCATCTGCACAGGTTTCCTACCAGGATCTATGGAGAACTGTGCTGACTTCTCAAAAAAAAAAAGTTTATTTGCCAAAGGATATGACTCGGGAGTTTCGAATGGATTTAAAACAAAGTAAGAGTGACACAGAGCAGGAGGGAGTCATGTGATAAAACACAGATGGCTACACCTGAGCTAGTCACGGTGGTCCTTCTTCATTGTCAGAGAAGAGACATGGACCTGTCTGATCTGGGGTGATCTAAAAGCCTTTAGTTCTTCCTCATGACTTTAAATGATCCGAAAGCGAGCAGCTCAGAAGTAAGTGTGAATGTTGTAGTCCTCTAAAGTTAGGCAACGTGAATGTCACCCATTCTGTCCCACCTACACCAACTTCCAGTCTGCTTGCCACAAACTTGGGCATCTCAGCCTTTCTGAGCTGATGGCTATTGCTGTAACAGAGAAATCCCTCAAAATCCTTCCCTTTTGTAGTTGTCATCTGGGAGTTAACAGTCTTCTCCTTTGAAGCAGCTTAGTCATCAAAACAACCTATGTCCATCTGGATAGATGAAGCATTTCCTAACTAACAGATTCTCTATTTTTTTTCTCTAAGAACTTTTGTCTGCATCATATTTTTGTCTCCTCCTTGGTTTCTTCTACAAAATCCTCTAGACGCAGCTCCATTGTAAATGTGCTAGTTTTCTAGTATAAAAAGCACACGGATGGGTAATACAACTTTAATGCAAGACAATACTGAGAATTCCCACTTGGTTATCCATGAGCCAGAAAAAAATTCACAATCATTAGCAAATATATTTTCTATTTTTGAGTGAGTAGTCTATGGCATAATTAATTCTAAGCAATTTAAATTCCAAATATACCATTGTGCATAACATACTTTGCTTTTTTGTCACCTTTCCAATTATCTTTTTATATTTTAGTACTAAAGAAAATTTTTTAGTGTACCTGCCTTACTGGTTCACCTCGTGCATTTTCAACCACTGGGAGCAATTACCGATATTAAAATTATTAGGGAGTGTGTGCAATATGTCTTATAATTATTTCAACATTTTTACCACTTTTAAAATAAAAAAACCAACATCATAAACCTGTTAAATTTGCTTCTCTTTTATATTTGTTTACAAACCGCTACAAGCAGTTGTTTTAAAATCTCTTTAGTCCTATAGTTTTTGCCTACTTGTCATCCACGGTTTTTAATATTATGTCAATTTATTTCAGATTATTTATCTCCATTATTGAAAATAACTCTGGCAGCACTAAATAATAATTGATACCTAAGAAAATCTTTCTCATGACTTAGACACAGAGATCCCTTTTTAATATCTCTGATTAGATAATAAAAAAAAAGTCTTAATTTGTTTTCTCTGGTGTCCATTTGTTTGGAAGTTTTCTTTCTAAGTACTCCCATAAGCAGCAGTAATGTCTAAGTGCACATAGGTCTGGTCACCATCCTTCCTTTTTACAAGCTTTGTTTGGAGAGTCTTGTTGGAGCTGGTGCTACTCAAACCTGATGTAATGCCACTTCTCAGGGTTATGTATGTATGTCTGTATGTCTGTATCTATCTATCTGTCTATCTGTCTCTCTCTCTGAGCTCCATCACCTTCAAGAGCCTGTGACTCTAGCCCTGTTTCATTCTAGCAAATACCTCTGTGTTTTCTCCCAACCAGGGCAATGCAGAAAACATCAGAAAGCATGCCTCTGAAGATAATACTTTTAGAGAATGTAGTGAGGGGAGAACAGAGGATCTACCTTCCTCCCAGCAGAGCTCCCTTTTTAGCTTGTGAAACTGGCCATTTGGCATAGAAATTGCTCATTAACGATGAAAAATAACTTGATAGCAAGTATTCTTTTTAATCCTATATATTCTTTTTATTTCCATAGCACTTAGGAGCTGTATCCATAAACAGACACCTGCATACACCAAGCCCTGTACAAAAAAAAAAAAAATCTCTGCTTCCACCCCCAAATTTCTACGTCAGTGTAAACGGATGGGTACAACAGACGGGTACAAACAAAGGGATGGTACAGAAACATTCAGGCTCTCTTGCTCAGCATCATAGACCTTAGCAGAGGTCTCAGTGCATTGGCAGTCTAAATCATGTCAGGCACTTTTAGTGCATAAACATCACAGTAAAGGGAGGATTTGATGGAGAATAAGGAGATGGTTTTGTGGCTTTTTACATGGAGCTCCTTCCAAGTATGGTGGGTAGAGCAGGAGACAGCAAGATATTGTTTGACTTGAAAAAGGCTGCAGTCAATTTAAAACATGTTGGTTGGCACAAGGCTATCCTGCCTCCGACATCAGGTCAGTAAGGGTAGGATTTTTTCCGCCTTCCTCCCTAACACATGGACATGCAGTCTATCCTAGTTACTCAGGCTTCTTCAATAATCAGGAGAGAGAAGCAGGCGGCCTTTGGAGGAGAAGATGTATCCCCTCCCAAGTCAGCCATCTGCAACGGGTGAGTGGTATCTCTTGCTCTGCAGGGGGGCCTGCCTCCTGCCCTTGATGCCCTTGACAGAGCTTAGCGATCAACCCTACGTATCTAACTGCTAGACAGATAGAGCTAGGGAGTTTGGGCTATAGACGGGGTTTCTTTTGTCTTGGTTTAGCAATTTGCAATGAGGCAGTTCAATGTGCTTTTGAATGCTTTAACTGTAAAATTATTTGAATGGTCAGACGGTTGTTCTTTATACTAAGGCTTTAGCCTGCGTGTCTGTGAAGGTGTGCAAAAAGAAGACAAGGTTTTCAGAGGCTTACCCGAAAGGTCTGCAAGTTTCCATAACACATATTTGAACCTGAAATTCAAAGCATATTATACAGATACATTATACAGGTTAGAGCATATTGTTCCTGTTGGAATTATAACAACAATGAACTACTCGGTGAATTTATGCTCTAGATTTGAAATTTTTAATGCCAGGTAATAAGGGTAATTTAGAATGAAGTATCTTTCAAAACAAACCAGACAGGTTTTCACATTTGACAATATTGTATGTCTAGAGCTTTTCTCATACAGGAGTGATGTAAATATATCAGCCTGTACAATGAAATATTTTAAGTATGGTCTAAGATACATAAATAGTGGCAAAGTCCGCAAAAGCATGTGTAAGTCAGATGGTTCACGAGAAAAGCATATTGAGGGTTTAACAGGAATTTTTCTGTTCTTGATAGGAAGGTCACATCTTTTTGAAGGGATGTGTTTGACTGACCTGTCATTATTTAAGTACCGATGGGACAAAGATCCCACTTGCTTTGGTCCATCAGCTGACATAAACAAAAGAAACCAAATTTTGTATTGCTATTTGAGAAAAGGCATATATATTTAACCGGACCTTTTGAAAGAAGAGATGAAATACACTTATCACGTTACGTTGAGCTGAACTAGGTTTTCCTCTGGGCTTGGTCCACTCTGGTGTGGCGGTACTGTCCCTGGCTCTGGGAGGCAGCAGCTCTCTTCTCCAGCAGCAGTGGGGGACTGGGTGAAGCAGAAGCTTTCTCCGCGGTGTCTCCGTCCTTCTTGTCATGTCCCTGGTGATGTGTCATGTTTCTTTCGGCACAGACAAAATGCACTGGGGAACCCAGACAGAACTTGTGAGGGAGATGCGTTATTTGAATTGTGTTCTTGTGCCGCGCTCATGCTTTGTTTCATTTGTCCTGGATAATTTAAGATAGCATACCTGGAAGAGGGAGGGTAATTCTTCAGCTGCATTTTGCAACTAAATAGTGCTTCCTATGCTGCAAATTTATATTTATTGTCTTGCCTATAATCTTTCTAATATAACACAGAATTTGGAGAAATATACTGATGTTTCTGGACTGCCTGAAGCTACTGATGAGGAAAGATAAAATGCATGTATTTGTATGTTTCAAAATATCTTCATCAAATCAGCTCTGCAAAGGTTTTTCTTCTCAGGTGCACAACACTCCAACAGAACAATTGTTCTAGGGAAAAGAAAATATTTTTTCACATTTTATCCTTGTTGGTATTTCAATTCTATTACAGTGGCAGTTGCTAATTGCTAAATAATACAAGTCACTTGTCAGAAGTTTCTATTAACATGTTACTATCTCTGCTGAAAAATGGAGATGAGCTTCGCACTTCAGTTACAGGACCTACGCAGGATTTTGTACAGAAAAACATCAACATGGATAGCACAAAGTTTTCTCCTACGGCCAGAAAAGTACGGGATTTTCGTTTTGACTGTTAATATGAAGTAGCATCAGAATATAGATACAAAGTCTGCAGTCTGCAGTCTGCAGTGCTGAAACATTACCTATGAAGTTACCAAATTTATGAATAGCAGATATTTCTTTTATTTCAAATTAATTTAAAGAGAGATTTTTGGTTTGTTTTTTTTTTTTTAATGTTCACTCATGGAACAAAAGATCTCCATTCTCTGATATTAACTGGTTGCTAGATGAAATTAATCTTTGAAATAAAATTTGTTGTCAGACTCATAGTATGCGATATTATGTTAGAAGCAGCATGTAATTAAGGTGTTTCCCTTAACAGTAATGAAAGATTTCACCAGTCATGAAGTCGTAATAAAAAACTGTTGTCCGTGCTATTTATTTGGCAAGTATGAAGGTTCTACGCTTTCACATTTTGTAAATGTTCAATTACTCTGATCGAAAAAATCTGACTGCAGCACTAGAAAGACGCAATCCTGCCCTGAAGAGTTTAAAAGGCAGCAGACTGCGAAAAGGATTAAAGCACACAGGTGTATGTGTGATTAAGGCTATGGCTCACATCTTTAATGATGGTGTCTTCTGTAGATTCCTAACTAGCCATTAGTTTTTCCTGTTTTTTTATGTATCCTGAATGTTTTTGACCGCATCTCTCATTGACCTGTTCGTTCTCTACTTGTAACAGAGACTTACTTTCCACGATGAATCCCCAGCTTTCCAACTCCCTTAACATCCATCTTCCCTACATTGTCCTGGCTTTTGAACAAAAGAATGCTGTCAGAGAGAGACCACAACACCAATCTTGACTCTGAACGTGGAAAATAGTTTTTTAATCTAATATTTCAAAGGAATCTCTTTTCTTCACATGACAGCCATATGCCAGGAAGACCATAGGGCTTTGTTTTGGGTCAAAAGATATAGGGAGTAGAGAGGGGCTGTCCGTAACGATGGAGATACTGTTCATAGTCCCCAGGTTACACGATTCATTTCCCAGAGACCGAAGGATCTGAAGTTTCCTCCTGGTATGCACTTCTGCAAAAGCAGATCACAGGCTGGCCATCTGGTAGTCAGGTTACTGCAATGGCATGATAACTGTTTCTGTTCCCAAGTATGAATGAGAGACAGCCCTCAGAATGGCAAATCCAGCCAGAAATCATCAGCTTCATACACAGGAGGTTTTATACTTTTTACTTGTCATTTTTGTCTGATCTTTATTTAACATCCAAATACATAGACTTTTATTTTTAAATTACAGACTGCTTTTTTTAATCAGCTCAGCAACCCAGCTGGAACAGATTTTCTAGATATTTCTGCAACAAGCAACTCTCATTCCTGTGTTCACTGACAGTCAGAAGAGCTTAGCGCTGAAGATAACATCTCCTTAGTCATTGCAGCCAGTTCTCTGCCCTTGCAGGCAAACAGGACACACCAATCCCCTTCATAAACTTATTTAATTCAATTCTAAACATGTGAAAATGTTTTGTTCCCGTTACTCTTTCTGGAAAGTTGCTCCAGACAAGTCTGTGGATAGATTTGTTTCAGTAGCTTCAGTGTTAACAGATACTCATGTCCAGTTTATTACCCCCAGTTGCCCTTGTACAAGCATTGTTCTTTAGCATAAACAGTTTTATTTGCTCTTAGCATTTAACCCAGCATATATTTATAAGCAGCCATATATTTTCTTAGCCTGCATTTTGGCAGGCCAAACAAGCAAAGTCTTTCACACTCCGTCTGATCCCAGTGGTGCTATTCTGCACCTTTTCCAAGTCAGAAGTCACTCTTCTTGAGCATTGGTGACAAGCGTTACATGCCATGCCAAAGATGAGGTGTCACGAGCACCCTTTACAACAGCACTGATGCTTCACTACCTGTACAGCTAATACTGCCTAGTATTGTATTTTGTTGTTTCATACTGATAGCTCGTTGTTATCTCCCCTCATGATCATTTCCATTCATTACCTTCTAACTTGCAGCACGAGTTCCTCTTACCCGTCTCCAAACTCTGGATTCACCCCAGCCAACTAGTTTTCTCAGGGCTGTGTGCTCCTTGTGTAGACCATGAAGAGATGTAAGCACTTCCAGCAAGGGTTCAGAAGAGAATTGCCCTCTGAAGATGCCTCTTTCTGTCTCTTTTTATTGGCTTCTGGCTTCTGGGCAACAGAATTCTTAAGTAGCTCAAGTGAGGTGCCTGAGTTAAAGGTAATTCATACAGATCTGAGTACGTGGCACCTGGTCCGTTCCCTGTGATCCCTGTCTTTAGGGTCTTCAAGCTCCTCCTGTAAGTGGTGAAGATCCCCCTTGGTATCGACTGTGTCTCTTCACTTTATGTCACCAGCAAATTTGTCAGCACGTGATGTGCCAGTTTCATTCATGGAAATATTAAAAATGATAAGGCTGAGATCTAATCCACAGCAAAGTCTGCAAGAAATCTGTCTGCATATTCTTTTTCAACACAACCTCCTGCAGCCACCCCTTAGCCTGTCTCCTTAATGTCCTCCAGTTTTTTGTTCTGGAGTGACCCAGATCACATTTGTCTGTCTTCTTAAGTATGGGTATTACGTTTAGTACTCTCCCAACCTCTGGGACATGGCTCTCCAGACAATGGATGTGGAACACCAGGCTACCAGGGTAGCACTATCCCTTACCTGTAATTTTGGGCAGCAGTGTATGAGAAGTGTATTTCAGAAGGACTTGCAGAACAGCTGCTCCGTGCGCCACCACGCTGGTTGTGCCCACCATCCACAGAATGATTCCTTATAACAAAGTTAAGATCTGCAGCAAAAGACAAGAAGTCATCATTCTTTAAGTGCCACAAAACAGACCAGGGGAAACAAACTACCTATGTCCTGTGTTTTCCTTCTTGTTAAACATGGTAAACATTTTTTAAACAAGGTAGGCAATACAGTGTTAGAAAAACCTTACTGCAGAATCTGCAAGTTGATATGGCAGCTCTTCCAAAGTTTTGGAAGAAAGCTATCTTTAGTCAGAATTTACTAATGTCTTGGGGTTTTGCTTCCACTTAAGCTGAGATCATTTTCATTCCATTATCTGTCCTGCTTTTGCTCCCAAATTCAGTATCATTGTCTGTATGGACAAGGGAAGCAAGTGCTTATTTAGTTTCGAGGACCTTCCAAGATTATCTTTAATCTTGACCTTCTCAACAAATTTATTTTTTCCTTGCTTTATTTTGATTAAAATGGTTGAGAAATGTTTGCTACTATTTCAAATAACCTTTGAAAGCTCTGCAGAGCTTGACATGCTGTCCTCTTGAACTCTTGAAATATGACTGTTTATTCTAGCATTTCAGTGGGAGGTGAATGCTAACCTCTTCTGAAAATCTAACTCCAGGAGTGAGTTCCAAGCTCATAAAAATTCTAGCCTGAATCCTTAACTATTTTCAAAAGCATGCAAGGAATGAAGAAGGTTAATTACCAGTGACTTTCATGTAAGTCATTTAGATATTTTTGAAATTTTTATGCAGGGTGTAAAGAGTGTCAGTCATGTAATCTGAATCTTTAGCTCATTTATACCTTCTGTATTTTCAAGTATAAAAAGGCTAAAATTTTTCAGAAACAGGTTTCCTTATATACTTATGATCAGTATCATTCCACTGCACATGTTCTTTATTTACCATTTCACCCTTTTGTTTTGAGTTAATACAAAAATTACAACATACCAGCTTGTAACATTTTCACTTGCTTGTTTATCTAAAAATTGTCAACATTTGTTTATTACAAATTACTAAAAATTACCGTATTTTAGAATCAAGAACTGAAAAGATCAAAGCCTCCTACTACATCTTTTTAGGGTTTGCACTGACAATGACAAGACTGTTCCTTCAAACTATTTTGAGGCATTTTTTTAAAATGAGATACTGTTTCATGATTCTACATTATGGATTATTACTAGGGAACCAGCTGCAAATATCCTGTCACTTTTAATACAGGCAATATTTTTTACTTCTGTTTCATATATAACCACTGGCAGTAAAGTGGAGATTTAAAATGCTTTTTTAAATGAGGTCTCTCGGTATTTCTCATTGACTATATACACTATGACAATTCTGACAGCTGGATAAACACTAAATAGACTTTTTCCTAAAATACAATGACTTTATAGGAATTAGAAAGTGAGAATCTGACATACTCTCAAGGTTATGTAAAGACAAAGCAATTAAATACCAAGACTGTGTACATAAAGGAAAGAATTCCTATCTCTATACTTTAGACACGACCTGCATATACTGGGATGGAGAGCACACAGGACTATTCTGCTAGTACCAACGCACATGCAGGTGCTACGGATGCTAAAGTATTGCCCTTATGGCAGGAGCAAATCACTGCAGTTTGGGTCACTGAGCCTCCAGCCATTGGCATAGAATAAGAGTGACACAGAAGAGAAGATTAGTTTGACAGCTTCCATCTTCTCTGGGAGCCAGACTCAGGACTGGAGTGGTTATTTTATTAAAACATACTAATTTCTGCGCAAGCAGAGAAAAGAAGTTTCATGTGCAGATCTCTTTTTTATTTGGCATTATGTGAATATGACATATGGGAACGCTGCCCAGTGCTGCCTTTGGGAGGTGCCCCGTCATTCCCAAGCCATGGGACGTGTTCTGTGTGTGTGTCCATACTCCTGACACCTCATCTGCTTGGTGAAGACACATCATGCTTGTCCAGCACATGACAGGAGTGGCTGTCCCTGCCTTGGCTATCCTGTAGTCCTCGTGCCATGACAACATTGACTCCTTTCAATACACCCTACCCTGAGTGGTCTGCATCATACCCTGTGTGGTGGCATTGGCACGCTGCATGCATCGGGGAGCGAATCTGACACGACCAGCCCTTTGCCCCTCTCTGAGGTCCTTCTGCCTCCTGCTGCCGGTGCCTGGGCTTGCTTGGACTGGGGTTCTTTGGACTCTCTGCATCTCACAGCATGTGGCAGAGATGGGCACCAACCTGCTGCTGCGCCGAGCCTGGAGTCAGGCACGTCACCCACCCACGTCCTGGAAGAAAGGTGGGATTCCCCACCTGTGTGCTCTTCTTTAACCTCCCCAAACCTCCAGATGTCAATCAAGGCCATGGCCATGGCCCAACTCCATTTTACCCACACCGAGATGCAGCTTTGGCAGAGGGCCACAAGTGACTGTTCTGTAGGTACAGGGCATCCAGGCATATCCTCTTATCCAAACCTACCCTCTTTAGTGCAAAGAGGCCACGTTCCTAGAGCCGTGCAAATACCTGACAATTGCCCGGCAGCACCAGAACAACTTCTTCTGAGGCCCCACTTCCTTGGTCAAGAAGGTCACCATGGTCCTGCACTGCCAGTCGCTCTCACTGATTCACTTACTCAGATTAAGGTGAGAAAAACTCTTATTGACTCAAATGTAACCAAAGTACAAAGCCAAATCGCTCTTGTACTGCTTTGCCAGGTGATGTAGTCTGGAGCAACAGGGAAGCAGGAAGCCAAGCAAAATACACCATGACCCAGGTATCTTGCGTAACATAGGTCAGCTCTGGGAGACTCGTCCTACCTTCAGATCCCCCGACGTGCCAAGCCACCAATAGCTGACAGACAGTGTAAGTTTGGTAACTCGCCATCTGCACACGTTAAGCACAATTATTGACTCGGCAGTTCCAAATGGCACAACATACCTTGATGGGGAAACCTGGTAGCAAAACAGCTTTAAATGGAAAGTGATTACTGGAGGCTTGATTCTTTGTCGTACACATGTAGGGTGTGATGTTTTGTGTCTCAGCGGCTTTGCAGCCGGGATGCTCAAGGAACCTGAGCAAGTATTATTATCTGGTCACTGAGTCACATTTGGCTACTAACAGGACAGGAAGATGGTCCAAGTCGAGTGGGGAACTTTTGTACTGAAGACAAAATCGCCTCAGACACAAATGATCTTCCTTTGTCAACTAGTCATTAATGGTAATTAATAACTCTATTTTTAAAAGCAAGGGAAGAGTCTGTAAAGAATATGAGATTTAAACACTCAAGAGTGACAAGCTGTAGATTATCTCTAATGCCTGTGGAATCAGTGAGATCTGATGATTTACCCTGGCTGAAAGATCTAAATTCTGGTACCTACAAGTAGCCCCATGAACACCACTGAATTCAGCAGTCTCCCTCTCTTTCCTATGCCTACCCAGGAACTTGAAGTTTGGTACTAGATAACTATTGGTCTTATTCTTTATTTTCATGATCTAAAATTCTAGACATTTACGTGTAATTGAAATAAATGTTATTGCCTTTATTGTCCAGTATCGTGGATCTGTCTTTCAATATTCTCACGTTATCATTTCAGATTTTTTTAGGGATGCAAAAAGCTTCCAATTTTACTCACTTTTTAGTCTTTAAGAAATGTGGCTAACGTTTTTTATTCTCTGAAATAGCCATGAAAAGAAACAAAACAGAAATAGAATAAGTATTTCATTCCTTCTGGTATTTTGCTCTGAAAATCTAATATGAACCACTGGAAAACCTTATAGCATCTGACCTCACTGAACAGTAATTTACAATGCAAATATATGTAATTTTCCTTAGGCATACTAGACTCAGAAAAAAAAAAGTTATGCAGTCCTGCTCTGTAAACACCCGAAGAAAACTGCTGCTGAAACCCTACTTTCATTAAGATTATATCGTATTCTTGGTTTTTAATGACTGTTGTGGCATTCTTATGTGGAGACTTTAAACAACGGTAAACATTAATAAATAACTCTTAAAATTAAGATCTCAAAAAGCAGAAAATAATTGATTCCTTTTAACAAACCTTTAAGGAATAGGCTTCTATTATTTCTCATGTTTTAAGCCATGGTGAGGAACAGATACGTTGGTAATTGAAGGTCTCAGCATCCGTCCCAGCAGAATGACAGCTCTAGGCTTTTTTGTGTGTTTGCTGTGAAGTGGCAGAAGGAAGGAAGGACGACCAGAGGAGAGGTGGTAGGGTCCCTGGATCTGCTTCCCTGGGATCACATGAAAGAAACGTGGCTGTAGGAGTTAATTGTGAAATATGTTTTCTTACCAGCCTCCTTTCCCCACCTGTGGACCCTGGCCTTCCTCATCTCTGGCTGGCTGTATGCAAGAAACTGGAAAGCATTTTAGCAAAAATATTAGAGTCTGTGGAATTTTTCTTGGTGATCAGATTCATTTATTCTTTTACCTCTACTCATCATTAGTACTAGTATGTGTCTCAACTATGGTGTCTCTCAGACTTTCAAGATTTAGAGAGTTGCGTGAAACCTCATATTGTCACGCTGAGTAATAACACAATAAAATATCTCTCTGTTCTTTTCAAACCTAAGGCAGAAACTTCAAGTGGCCTTCCTCCCATTCAGAGCCTGTGGCTTCAGCTCCATTACAGCTTTGGGCTGGAACAACAGTGTGAGTGTGGTGCCACCATGTGCCCACCAAAGCTGCTCTATCACTCCCCCTCCTCAGCTGGACAGGGGAGAGAAAACACAATGAAAGCTCATGGGTCGGGGTAAGGACAGGGAGAGATCGCTCACCAATTACTGTCATGGGCAAAACAGACTCGACTTGGGGAAAAATTAATTTAATTTATTACCAATCAAATCAGAGTAGGATAATGAGAAATAAAACCAAATCTTAAAACACCTTCC
>JAVKLA010000026.1:7384709-7394994 GCA_034782735.1 Sagittarius serpentarius
CTTTCCTGTGCCCCTCCAGCCTTCTTGCTGGCTGGGCAAGAGAAGCTGAAAAGTCCTTGACTTGGTCTAAACACGACTTAGCGACAACTGAAACCATCAGGGTGTTATCAACATTCTTCTCATACTAAACCCGAAACACAGCGCTGTACCAGCTGCTAGGAAGACAATTAACTCTATCCCAGGACAAAGTTTCACATTGCTTTAGCAAGCTTGCTATTTCTAGAATTTTCTTCCCAATTCTTAGAGGACTGATGTATAGAATTTTTCTTCATAAAAAGCTGCAAAAGTAGCATATACTGCATTAGAGACTGTAAATAATAAATAACGGTTGCCAGTTGGTTTTATATGTAAAATAAGAGAGAGTTCCTGAGTCATTTTAAGCTTTAGCACCAATAAGTTACAATTTAATTTCCTTTTTCAGAAAATGTTTTGTATGCCTAAGGGTTTTTCTAATGGTTTCTGTCATCATATGCTATTTCCCTCTAGTTTTAGTGACTTCTCAAGATAATATTTTGCATTGGCATTCTTGTGAACCACTTAGACATTTTTATCTTTTGTCCTAGTTTTAACTTTTCTTCAGCTCTGTTTATCAGCTGACTGTCAAAGGCTGTTTTACGACATCCTTTAAAAGATCTTTCTCTATGCTGTCCTTCCAATTTATTTGAAAGCAATGTCCTCTAATTTTTGCAAGTGAATCTCCATCCTGGAGAAGATTTAGTTTCTTAAACATGTGATCTTACTTTCACTGGGATGTGATCCAGCCATGCTAAAATAGCAGAATCTTTACCACTTCATTAACAAATTTGAAAGTTGGTCTGGAATAAATGTATAGTGTGAATAAATTACACAGTCTTATTCCTCTAGTACAAACCATTGATCAAACTGTGAAAATAAAAAGGTTAAATACTTCATTATCTGTTATATTTTTATTTCCTTTCTTTGTATAATGAAATTATATACAACTGAAGACCTTCTAGACATAATTTTCTTTCCTAGGGCACTGCAATAATTCAAGGAAACACCTAACATAATAGTTCCTTTTTAATTGGGAGTGTACTTTGTTACTAATAATGAAAAAATGTGCCTATTAATAAGACTAATTATCTCTTCTTTCTCTTAAACAGATATTTGGTTTCAAAAATATACATTTGACAGATGTTTCTTATTATTTTTTCTAAAGCAATAAATGTCTGCCAAAAGAGGCTTTCACACCCCTCGAAAAATGTTAACATAATTTAAGTAAGGTGTTTCCAGTGTTTTCTTCCCTTTAATAATGCTAATTAGAAGCCACTCCTTTAAAAGAAAAAGATACCCACATTCAAGTTATCAAAAAGCCTGGAAAGTTTGGTGGTTCTTTGGATGTTTGATAGGATTAGGCCTTATTGGCAGAGGGCTTTTTTTGTATGTACCTATGGAGTGTGCCTGAACATGGCTTGACTGTAAACTTTGTATACTGATTCCTCATTGTGTGCCAGTCCCTGCCTCTCCTGCAGCCTCTTCAAGTTAAAAAAAAAAAAAAAAAAAGAAAGAAAGAAGAAAAAAGATCTAAATCAGCTTTAAATAGCTGCAGACTGCTGAACTATAACTTTCCAGACAATACACCTGGATGTGTGAAGTATTTCTTTTGCAGTCTAGAAAAGGTGCATTTCCCACCTATGGTGTTATCTGTGTTAGGGACAAACTACTCCCCGGTTCTGGAGTTACCCACCCAGCACGTGCCGGGCACTTAGTCCTCTCTCTCGTCTCTGCTCTCATCCCAGAGGGCACTCTGGTTCTTTCCTTTTAGCCTTTATTTTCTCTGTTTTAACATACAGAGACTTGTTCTGCCCCAGTTTAAACAAGCTGTAAGGACGCGTGGAGTCACAGTTAGTATGCAGTCGGTAGTGTTTGACAGTCGCTCGAAACCTGTAATGTTTCGGGAAGAGCAAACACAGCTATTGCAGCACTAGCGTGCCACTATTAAATCAAACTTCCTACAGGTTTCTCCACAGCTTTACCCTAATTTTGATGCGATTGACACATGGTGTGACATTCATCATGCCTATCTCTTGCTGTCTAGACACTGGATGTTCAATACAGGCTGGTTGTCTCGCTCCTGTTGGCAGGAGATACCTCCTTAGCTGGATTCATCCCAACTGTGTTACACATTATCTTACAAGAGGGTGAATTCCCTCTGTCATTCCTCTGTCCTTTGAAACACAGAAACACCCAAGAAAACTGCAGGTAAGTGACAAAACAAGACTTTATATCGCCCTGTTGTAGCGACCCTGACCAGACGGAGCAGTCAGTGGTCCACGCAGCACTTAACCAGAGGACGCCCGGGTCTGCGCTGTGCCGCGCTGCACGTGCAGGGTGGCTGTCAGGCCTGGGCTGGGCTGCACAAATCCCTTGGCAGCGGGATAAGTTCAACCATCTTGCTGTGACAGAGCATCCTGCAGGCAACTCCCACCTGCTACCGGCGATTATACCACCTGCGTGGCCTTGCCTTTATCTAAAAGTGCAGCAAGAAGTTCTCATGTGAACATTGTTTAACTGTCGAAATGATAAATAGAGTTGTTCACTTGTAAGAAAATGCTACAATAGCTTGAAAGACAGAGAGGGGGGGATCTCTGCTATGGACAGGGTCTGCGCGCTGTGCTGCACGTGGGTCGGAGTCCTGTTTGATGCTACACCACCTGGGGTCCCCAGCATCTACGGGGACGTAAGATTATCTGTGTTGTTCTCTTCTTATAGTGCTAGCTCTAATAAATGGCATCGTGAATGATACCTTAGAGAGTCTGAGTGCCTTTCTTACTGGTATCATAAGGGACCAGCACCTCCTGGTGCAAAACACCTACCTGTGTTAGGCAGTATTAATACCAAAAGGCAATAGCTACTTCTCCTACAGCGTAAAGGACACAGAATACCTGGTTCCCATGAGACTCCTTTAACAAACCTTATTTTCAGACTGTTGTTACATATGAAGTCCAAAGCTTTTAGAATTTTGGCGTTTGTACTTTTATTCTTCCTTTTAAATAACAAATCCTGAGCAAACGTAACAAGATTAAGTCCATGGCGAAACAGAGTTCTGTATGTGCATATGCAGATGATAGCTTTCAATTACCCAAGTATAAATATAGCATCTGGAAAAAAGTTCTTAAAACATGAAAGAGACTTCTTTTTTTTCCCCACTTCTCTGTCTGAAGCAGCCAAAGGGAATTGACTGATGTTTCCAAACCCGTTCTTTGGGCCAAGAAAAAATATGAGAAAATTCAGCCTAAAGGTAGTTTTATTCAGGAAGGAATTTTTAGTTTGAAATAATGGTACTGGAAGAAAGACATTTCCAGAACCTCAAGGCTACCCTGTGTTTGATGGGATCAGGAAATTAATTCAGCAATGAAAAGCTATAGCACAGATTGACACAGCTAAGGCATTTACCAAAACTGGCCACATGGGGTTTTTTGAGCTACTGAAGATACACGTCTTTCATTTAAACCCAGTGAACAAAACACTGATATGGTGGGAAACAGATGACCTAATTTAGTGGTAGTAGATCCTTTAGATATTAATTTAAGAGCTATAAGTTCTAGAAGAACGAAAGAGGTTGGTCCTCTAGTCCCTCAGTTCGTCCTTTGTAATCTAATATGAAGTAGATTTAGCAGGCTTTGTGCTCAGGGCCAGCTATTTCTCCAGAACGAAAGTGGAAACAGATACAGATGGTTAGATTAGTCCTATTGAAATTATTAAAAATTCAACTCTTGCCAAACTGACAAGTGAAGTAATTAGCTTCATATATCCAAAACATCATTCTAGATAGCGCAGAATAAAATCAGGCTAGGTCTCAATACTGCTGAATACTGCAGCAACACGATCACAAGTTACCTATCACACAGGTTTCTCCTAGACGCACTATGACACATCCAGGTACGTGGGGTGACGGTGGGTGTCCAGCCACCATGACAGCGCAAGGCAGTGTTCGCCCTGTACAGCGTTCTCGTACCATTCTGCACCTCTGAGTGGCATGTTTATTTAGGCAATCATGTTAAGTTTAAAAAGCTGCCTTGAACAGGTGTTGGCCTTTGAAAGACAGATGGTTTCACTCCAGCATGCCTTAGGAGTGAGTTTTGGCTTTGAACCAGGCTCATAACACCTCAATCTGGAAACATCTGTGATAACCGCCAGCCGAGCTGAGCTGCTCGGCTTTAGTACAGTAATTGAAAATGAGTATGGAATAAATATAGATATGCTAGTACTAATATGAAATGTGGGCCTGACCCACCTTGATCTATGTTAAGATTTTTTTTTTTAATTTAAATTTGCTTGACCTGCAAACACTTAAGAATCTTTAGGTGAGACTCTGAAGTCAGGAAATAATTATCCATCAAAAGCAAAATTCAGTAGAAGAAAGGACGGGCTTTGAAGCCTTCTCGTGTGGTACTGGCATGGTTGAAACATGTCCTTTCAACTTTTAAAATAAAAATTTCAATACATTTCCAAATTTTATCTAATGCTTTCCTTAAGATGTGATGGTTTTTTTAGCAATGGGAAAATGAAAAAGAATTTTTCAGACATATTAAGACAGACTTTTCTGTAGCTGAGCTTTATTGTTCTTTTAATATAGTTGAGTCATGTAAAATGCCAACATTTCAACCTTTTGTTCTATTTAGTTAGAGATAAAATTTTCAACACCTCAGAAGCTCTCACAGGATGGAAAGCTCAACCTGCCAGACCCAGGTCTAGTTTTGAAGATCTTTTGCATAGATTTACTTTGAACAAATTTAAACAATCTGTTCCAGGACTCTTAGTCTTGTTACTTTGGAAATAAAGGTTAGAAACATTAGAAAAACAAGGTCTCTGGTGGCAGTAAGAGCTTGATTAGATGCAGAAGGCAGGATTTAGCTGAGCAAGAAATAGACACTTCTAAGGCATGGGACACTTCATCCTGAAGTAGACACTTAAAATACATCAGATAAAGGCTACCCTGAATGTGCCTGTTTCCTTTGGCTGGCTATAAAAAGATGAGTAGTTTGAACCTAGACAGCTACACTTTAGAGACAGAGATGAGATGAATCCCACCCACAGAGACTAAAGAGCATTAAAATAGCTGGTGGCATCTGCGCTGTCACCAAGTGAGGACATCTGAAGTGTCTGAAATATTGTTATTGTCCATTCATGACAGGCAGCATGGGAGGTGGGATGAAAATGCAACTCTTCACTAGTAGGATGGACAGAGATGTCCGGGAGATATATGGGGAGATGAGACCAGAGATACTGACTGATTTATGGGCAACGTTTTCATGAATGGAGAAACAAGGGGAAGGCTTGAATTTGATAGAATCATAGAATGGTTTGGGTTGGAAGGAACATTTAAAGATCATCTAGTCCAAACCCCCTGCCATGGGCAGGGACATCTTTCAACAGATCAGGTTGCTCAAATGTCTGTCCAACATGACTTCGAACACTTTGAATGATGGGGCATCCACAACTTCTGTGGGCAACCTGTTCCAGTGTCTCACCATCCTCATCATAAAAAATTTCTTCCTTATGTCCAATTTAAATCTACCCTCTTTCATTTTAAGACCCTTGCCCCTTGTCCTGCCACTACATGTTTATATTTAGGAGCTGGTGGGATCAGATCAAGAAGGGATGTGGCAAGATTTCTTAGCAACAGCAAGGAAAAACACTGGCCCCAGTCAGGATGATGTGATGGGATCCAGAAGGTCAAAGTCCTTGACACCCTGGGGTGCCTAGCTCCAGAAAAACCTGGTAGCTAACCCATTGAGGAGCAGGATAATTAGTGTGATAGAAAAAGGCATTGCTTCTGTTCTGCCAGCATCCCTGAAAACAAAGTGTATCTGTGACATGTTTTGATCTTGAGAGTTGGGAGGATCGAATGGAAGGCATGTGTCATCAGAGGTTTTTTTCATCCAGCTCGAAGCAAGAGCTTATTTTTCAGCAGTTTTGATTTTAAAATGATGTTGTTCCTTTCCAAAGAAGATAGGGGAGAAGCAGCGAGAGGTGACACCACCATTAGCTTTACAAGCTCTTACGGAGCTGTGGTCTGATTTGGCATTTCTCTTGAGAATAATTAGAACTAGGTTCACATAAGAAAATGGCCAGGCTTATTTAGCCAGTCATTTTAGATAGTTGCCTTCAGACTTGCCACATGTCTGTTTGGATTCTGTATCTTGTTAAACAATAACAGCAGTTTTTTAAAAAAAGGTTCTGTTGCTCCATTTCAGCATCTACAGCCTAGGAGAATTTATTGTGCCGTCACCTTTTTGTATCTACAATTCAACACCCTCACTGTAGATGATTTTATCCATGGACAGTATCCTAGACAGTAAAGCAACAATTGTTTTCTTTGCAAGGCAGTGCACGGAGCATAATTAGAGAGTTTGAAACATACCTAAAAATAATTTGTAGGACAACAGAGTCTAATTAGGTTGGACGCAGAAGTCTGGCAAGCAGCACTAACTACTGTCAATTGTAGCACTGAAAGAACTTTGAAAGAATGAAAAATGTAATTTAAATGGCAACATCAGGATGAAACTAGTTTATGTAACTGAAGGAAAACAAGAACTAATTAAATATATTGTGGAGCATGCAGAAGGTCCCTCTATAACTTAACATTATAAAAGTTAATTCTCACCATTGTTGTGGATGTTGTTGTGTTTTGCTTTTTGAAATAAGACTAATTAGTCCATGTAAATTTATGTGTTTAAATAAAAACTAATGTTCTTTGTGGTCCTTTTGTTTCCCAGCATGATGTGTTTTGTAGAATGAATCCTTTCCACATCCTGTCACATAATTAGTGTTGGTGTGCATCTGCATTGACATTTTGAGATACTGGTGGTATATAATTTTATCTGGAAACTTCTCTTGGGACAAACAAGTTACACAATACTTGCCTACTAGCCTACTACATAAGCCCTGAGAAGATGCTTTTTTCCCCCAAACAGAGATTTTTCCAGTATTTCTGAATTACTTTTGAACTCGGAGCAAGCACTCTCCTAAGAGTAAGAACAGGTGGCTGCCTGGGGCAGCCAAATTCCAGGGGCAGCAAAACTGTTTGAAGAGGTATCTTCAAGCTGGCAAGGTTGATTGGGCATTCAGCAACAGACTGGTTGGGCTGGGCAGTTTGCCTAGGGCAGCAGACCCCTCTGGAGCTTACCCTGTTTGATTTGACCAAGCAAATAAGGACTAATGCTCATTGAACATATGGCTATACTGCTTCATGTGTAGGCCCTCCTCTGATAAGAAGTAATTTTGGGCAGCTGGGTAGCCTTGGATTCAGTAAGTGGCTGGTTTCTTTCTTAGACAAGAAAAATGATCAGGTACGGAGTAAATAAATTATCCCAATTAAGTTTTATTTTTAGTATAGCTTTGGGTAAACAAGGGTATTAAGGCCAAATTGCAATTATAAGCTCGAGATTATATAGGAGGGTTCAGTAGAGCAAAGAAAGAAAAATCCTTGCCTCTGTGAAGTGGAGTAGACACAGGGCCATCCTGTAGTTACTGCTGCTACCTGTAACTGTGGGGTCCTGGTAGATGCCCAGGTCCTGTCATCTGTCAAGAAAAGCAGCTTATGAAATTAGCATAGGAATCTCCTTCCCCACCCCAAGGATTTCTGGCTTCTCGCATAGTCTTTGTGGCTGTGAAGAAAAATCTTAGGCTTGATTGACCCCACTCTCTTCTCACGACTTTCCTAGGAGGAGTTGATTGATTGGTTGTGCATGTCATAAGTTATTGTGACCTAAGACACTGAGAAAGTTTTAACAACACAAAATCTACTATATCATTAACTTAGTCACTCACCAGACAAGGTATCTTTGCTCATGAACAGATTATACTTTCAGGGCTGGTTTTTTTTTTGGTGGAAGATAAAACAGAACTCAGCATTTCTCTGAACAACAGATACATCCTCCAGGGAAAGAATAGAGAAAATTCATGACAAGACAGAAAGTGAAATTAACTGGATGACTGGTTCCACCAAAGAATGGAGATAAAAGAGTGATGTCAGGCTAATTACCTGGTGTTGACGTAACAACACTATGTTATCTGAAATACAGTGTTTGGTAAGCACAGCAGTAGTGGGAGGTGTAAAGGTCTGCAACCTCTGCCTTGTAGGCAATGCTAAACTGGTAATTTAACAGAACTGATATAAGCAGGAATGACAGCAATATTTAGACAGCTTGGCTACTGGGGTGGACAAAATAAAACAGAAGGAAATTTTGATACTAAGATATTAAGACCACAAGTGACAAAACCGGAGGAATGAACTGCGCCAGCATAGTGTTAGGAAAGAAAGGGTATGTGAAAAAGAAGCGGGAAGTCGAATTTTCCCTTGTGGTATTAGGACTCACTAAGCTTGAAAAGATCTGGAGAAGTAGGATTTGTTCAAATGCAAACAAGGTACAAATGCCTTAGAATGATGATGTTTTCAATAGCGCCTTTGTGGATATGAAAACTGAACTCTCACAGAAGCAAAAGAACAACTACGGTACCATATGCAGTGCATGGGCTGAACACTTTGCCAGATATAAATACTTAGCATCATTATATTATCAGTAACTGATTCTCAGGAGTAAATGTCCTGATTGTAAACTGAATGTCAGGAGTAAAATTATGGTGGACGTGAGAAGACGCAAAGGCCTAGTACCACAGTTCTTCAGGACACCATCAATCAGAGAAGGTCTAGAAGCCACATACAAATAGCTTGGTATGAAAACACCACCGTCTGAGAAAGAGCTTCTCTGCTCTTCTGCTGAAAAAGAAATTCTGCAAAATGGTGTCCTCATATTAAAACTGGCTGTGCAAGAACAGCAGAAGCATCATCTCAGAGAGCTGACACAAAGGCAGAAAAGGAATTCCTTCCTCATAAAAACAAACTATAGTTAAAGGGAAGGAGAAAGATACCATTGAAATACTCAGATGCCTTATATTTCACATTTGTAACTATTTCCTCCTCTTTTCACTGCATCTTTAACAAAAAACACTAAAGATTTATTAACATCTATTAGCCATGCTATTAAGACAAGAATTTTTTTTGAAACTTCAAGTATCATTTAGAAGTGTGGTGACACAGAGAAGCAGAGAGATATCATATCCATGACTCTCATTTATTCTGAAGAGATTAGCATGACCTGTTGAATATATAGTTGCAGTAACTGCCAAACTCATGCCAAGACGTGTTACTTAAAAATGAAAACAAGAACCTTCCCCTTTTCTTTGCAGTAATATTATGGGACAAAAAACCAAAAATCTTTTAAACATGCTCTTAATGAAAAAATGTCATTAGCTACAGCACCTCTACTAGTAAAGTTGCACTTGTTTTAGCAAAATGTGTATCATAAAGAGGACTTTTTATTAGGCTTCAATTAGATCCTGGAAATGCATAGATATTCTCATAGGAAATTTTCAGATAACTTCAAGGTCAGTTTTTGTATCTTGGACTGTATCTTCAGAAAACCATAAAGCGAATGATTGTGCATTTTATTTCCACAAAGTTAGAGAGCTGGGAACTGAATGTTGTGTTTTGTTGGGTTTTTGAGTAAATGTCTGGGGATCTGTAAACAGGGTAAAATAAACCACTACTGAGGTAATATAAATTAGGAACCAGGACTGTTGACAATGTAAATACTTTTAATGTGCTTTTAACAGAGGGACTGTTTAACTAATGAGGTACAACATCAATAGTGTACTTTAAAGTATTAATATATAATGCTTACATATTTGTTAAACCATAATAAATCCAATAAATATTCTCTTGCTATTTAATTAGGCATTTAGCTAGATTACAGTAAATGGGCTATTTAATCTAGTAGTTTATATTTAATCAAATAGCTACATTCTTGTAAACATGTGCCATCAACATTAAAATAATATAATTACCATCTTGTAAACACCAAGTTAGGTGCCCCATAAAAGTGCAAATGGGTAAGGACACAGCCCTGTGCTTTATACATTTTCGTCCTTTTGTTTGGGACTTAAAGCCAAATGCAGGATGTGCCCATGCCTGCTCTGCAGCAGGAGGCACCTGCCCAATGCTCTGTGTGAAAAAGGTCAGTGTCCTCCAAAACCAGTGAGTCGCTGCCTGTCCAGCACCTAAACACAACCTGATGGCCAAAATAGTAGTGGCTGGAGCTGCTATCTCCCCAAGCAGAGAAGCCTTCAGTAGGTTAGGTGTCTGTCGTGGTTTTGGCTGGGACGAAGTTAATTGTCTTCCTAGTAGCTGGTACAGCGCTGTGTTTTGGGTTTAGGATGAGAAGAATGTTGAGAACACCCTGATGGTTTCAGTTGTTGC
>JAVKLA010000026.1:7398758-7438119 GCA_034782735.1 Sagittarius serpentarius
CCATCCCACTGGGTGGGGGGGGAGTGAGTGAGCGGCTGCGTGGTGCTGAGTTGCTGGCTGGGGTTAAACCACGACAATTAGAAAAATTAATATAATTTTCTCAAATGTAATTCTTTTGGGGGAGGGTGAAGTTATTTGCAGAAAACAAGATGATTTACCAAATACATGATTTGATATTAATTATTCACCTGGTATTAACTTTGAGAATGAGAAAGAAAGCACAGCCCTTTGCCTTGTTCGTAGCTCATGTTCCCCCTGCAAGGTCAGGCCTTGCCAGAGCTCGGATGAGAAACTTTCAGAACAACTAGTATGATCAATATGAGAACTAAGGATGCCTGGTTCCCCACAGATTTCTTTTGAGGTTGGTTGACTTTGATGTCTAAGCAGGCAAGATCTATGAATGAAGCTTTTCACTTCTTGACAATATTAATAATGGCTCGCTCCACGTGGATCCTCTGATGTCTAATCAAGGTTAAACCTCCACTGCAACCTTTTCATCAGCAGAGGCCCTAAACAGGCTGCCTCAGCTGCCTTTTTTTCTTGGCACTTGTAAGAAGCAGATTGTTTTAGGAACTGGACAGCTTTCAGCAGTTTGGGTACCACTGGCCAGTGTTTACTGGGGAGGTGATAAGTTACTTGGGAGGCAAGGCAGACAAGCAGAGCTAGGATAGGATCACAGAAGTTTTCTGTGGAAAAATGAAGTAAAAAAAACAGTGCTTAGGAAGTGGTGCTGAAGCTGAGACCCTCCCCTCTCAATCTGCATTAAATCTAAGGCTTCTTGCTATTACAAGGAGGCAATATGTTCCTGGGTGTCTTATGAGAGACAAACTGAAGCACTGACCTTTGATGGCTTTCTGTACTCATGTAAGAGGAGCTGTTACGGGTTTCTCATTCAAAGCGGAGAGGTCTCTGCCCATGATTAACCTGTGTGGTTTCCTACACAGAGGCACTGGTATCCAGTAAAGACTTCAGCTATTTTGTGCCAGATGACTGACTCTTTCTCGGTAGGATGTAGGTAAGTCACTAACAGAAAGATTTGAAAACACAATTACAGAAATGTTCCCCATGTCAACCCATATTTCCAAAGGTAGTGGCATCTTTGCAGAGTCACACAGTAAACAAACAGAGAATCAGTGTTAATACAGCTTATGAAAAGTCAGGTTATTGCTAGCAGGTGTTGAGAGTATCCTTATCAGTCAAGAGCAGGAGCTGAGAAACCGCTCCCATTTATGACAGCCCTTATCGATAGACTGAACAGATCAAGCTCTTCCATCCTTCTGATGTTTGCTGAGAAACTTTTGAACTGCTCACTTAGAATCATGGGGTTTGTTCAACTTCAGACAGGTGAAGCCTTTTTAAAAACACGTCAACATTTCAGTGATAAAAATAAACTTTATTTGTGCTGCAAAATTGAACTGAGAGATTAAAAGAAGCTGTTTCTTTATTTTTATCGCATTTGCACTACCTTGCCTATCTGCCTTTTCTCTCTTACTTTCCAAGCCTGACCAACCTTCACAGGGAGCAAAAGGAGCTGCTGGAGTGCTTTGTTTTGTTTTAGCTTGCAGAGTTGGACCATGAGCTCCTGATGTCATCCAAAGTAAGCTGAAGACAATGACAGCCTTTCCATTGACTTCAGGGACCACCAGATCAAGATCTAAATTCTTACGGCTAATGAACATAGTGATATATTCAGATCTGATCCTCCAGGTTGCAAAAGATCATAAATTCTCGTTGGGATCAATAGAAATGAGGCTTTCTGCATATGTAGAATCTAGTCTTGTGGGTTACTTTTTCAGTTGTTCAAGTGGAAACAGATCCTGTGCTCCAGAAGCTGAAATAGACACCGTGTTAAGATGTTACCACTGGTTTTTTGTGTTCCTCAGAGGGTAAAGGCAACAGGGAAATTAATTTGTACCAGTGATCCCAGGTGTCAGACAAACACAAGAGGCTGGCTGAGTTCTTCCTGCTAATTGGAAAATTAGATACCACATAAATTCAAATCTCTAACAACACTAAGTGATTGTTTACTGTTTATTAAATGAGGCAGTTTAAAACAAGTTAGTTCTCTTGTAGTTTTCAAAAAAGCTTCCCTGACTTGTCAGCAAAGGAAAAGGACAGTGCACAGACTCATGATTCTGCTCTAGTCAGCAACGTCTAAAAGAAGAAAGCAGTCTGGCTAAAAAATTGCACTTGTTATATTTATACAGCAGCATGTGGGGCAGTGTGTTTTACTTGACTTTCCATTGCAGCTGTTGCAATTGGTCTTTGTGAATCCCATAGGCAGGTATAAAAATAGTATTTGACTTTAATTTGCACGTTCCTCACGCACTGAGGAAAATCCACCAGAGCTCCATTTCTCCTGTTTTAAAGTATGATCTGTCACGTGCACATTTTCAACAAAGAAAGGCTTTATAAGGCACCTGCCAGGTATCATGGAATCATACACTATCTTTTTAAGTAGCATATCCCTCCTGAGCACAAGCAGCAATGGTCATAAATCACATACAGGTTAGAAAAAATGATACTGCCATTGGTGAGAAAAGTATCATCTACATTTTTAGGAGTACATGCTCTTCCTGCTCGGACTGAAGCATTTGGGTCCTTTCTTTGCTTATTCCCTTATCAAGAAAAGAAAGAGGTACTCTAAGTACAATTTTCTTCTTTTTTCCTCACAGAAAAAATAAAAAAAGAAGACATTTTTATGAGAATGTGTTCCAGTGTATTGACATCATAAACATCTTTCAGTATCACATACATTTATAAATCTTGTTTTTAAGATTCCACAGAATCCCAGCAAGCATAAACCATATTTTAAGCTTCCCACATGAAAAATCTTTCAAAATGAGCCTATGGGAAATGTTAGCAGAATGTTTAGGTCCTAAAAACTTGAAATGTCATGTGAAAGAACACAGTCTTAGGAGTATTTAAGAATACTCAGCTGAGTATCTCAGTGCTTTAGTAGAATGAAATGCCATAACAAGTTCATAAGGAAAAACAGGTTATTACAAAATTCACACTGCTACTAATAGGCTAACAATTAGTAAAAGTAATGTATATGGATTTAAGGAATACTGTCATCCATACGGTTGTCTCTCCCTTGCTCTACCTGAGCAATAAACAGTCTGAGATAAGAAGGGTGTGCAAGCAAGTTGAGAGGTATGTTTTTGATGTATTTAGCATGAGAAGTGAATGTATCTTGCAAAACTGAAGTTTTTTGTTATATATGTGTTACGTATAATAGATATACTGTTTAAACATATAATTTTAATTCTAAAAATATGTAACCAATGCCAAAGAGTAAATCAGCAGAGGCAGCTCTCAAAACTAAAATCCTCCCAAATAAACTGGGTATTTAACTTCTTACTTAATACTTCCTCATAGATAGAGATAGTTGGGAAACATCCACAGAAATATTTTTACATGCGAGGGAGCAACCCTTAATACTTGTTGGTAGTGTAAGAATTTGTTAGCTATACCTAGAGCCATCCATATTTGGCACGAACTTTAAAACAGACAGTGGAGGAGATAACTTCTTCCACCTGGAAGACTCAGACATTCATGATGCAATATTTCATATACAACAACCACTGAACTCAAATACTTGTTTCTTTCAGGTCTTGATAACGAGCAGAAGCAGTATCTGCATTCTCGTAGATGGGGATAGAATATTATTCAGTTCACTGGACCTATTTGACCTTTAAAGATGTATTACTGGTAGTGTATTGAAATAACTGAGGCCTGATTCTGCTGTAAATCTGTATCATTAGGACTTGCCTTTATTTACACTGGCCTCATTTTTAAGTAAATGTGCCATTTACTCAGTAGTGTTATTCACGATTCACAGGAAAGTAGCTTAGCACAGCAATATGCCTCCCTGAAATTCCCCCTGCCCCAGTTTTAGTCAACTTTCTTTGTCAACTTTATTTCTGAAAATGTAATAGGTAGAAAATAAAAACTTTCATCAGGTACTTTGATTCGACCGAAGGGCAAAAGGGCAAAACAGTTGCTTCTTTCTGCTCAGCTCTTTCGGAGGTGCAATGAAGAGGTACCTTTGGCCAGCTAAAGCAGTGTTATTTGACTCACAGTATTGACCCACACTGTCTCTGTTAGCTGAACAACAGAGGGAACCTGTGAAAGTATATGTCTTCTAGGAGTCTTAAGGAAACAGGGTAACTCAGAAGTGGCTCAAGTCTTGATTCCTTACAGGCCTGCTCGTTTTTTTTTCCATTCTGTTCATGGATGGCTGAGAGCCCAGAAAAAATAAGAGAATGGGGAACAAATGAAAGGGACTTCTGCTAGATGTAAAATATGTTCAATATGTTGGTTTGTTACCTGAGAGACATTTCTGTTAAACGAAAGATAAAAGAAGCATGGAAAAGTTTCTTATTGAGTACCGCATGCAGTTCTGGGCCCCACAATTTAAGAAGGATGCGAAGTTCCTTGAATGTGTCCAGAGAAGGGCACAAAGCTGGTGAAAGGGCTGGAAGGAATGTCTTGTTAGGAGCAGCTGAGGACTTTGGGTTTGTCTAGTCTGGAGAAAAGGAGGCTGAGGGGTGACCTTGCTGCTCTCTGCAGCTTCCTGAGGAGGGGAAGCGGAGAGGGAGGTGCTGAGCTCTTCTCCCTGGGATCCAGGGACAGGACATGTGGGAATGGTTGGGAGCCGCGTCAGGAAAAGTTCAGACTGGACATTAGGAAGAATTTCTTTACAGAGAGGGGGGTCAAACACCGGAACAGGCTTCCTAGAGAGGTGCCTGTCCGTGTTGAAGAGGCGTTTGGACAATGCCCTTAATAATGTGCTGTAACTTTTGGTCAGCCCTGAAAAGGTCAGGCAGTTGGACTAGGAGATCACTGTAGGTCCCTTCCAAGTGAAATATTCTGTTCTGTTTTCTATTCTATTCTATCTTTAAAATTATTAAGGCTGCTCTATTTTTCTAACTTAATTTTCATGCATGAAATACTATTTGTAAAACCAGTTGATTCATGGTTGAGAAAGGGAAAAATTATTTTAGTTAGTTTAATTTATGCAACCTTCCAGAGAGACTACACCTGGCGTGTTATTAGCAATCCCCTTCAATCCGACCCTGACCTTGCTGATGCTAGTCATGTCCTGGAAGAAAAGTTACATCTATATTTATTTTACTTTACCACCATTGCTTTTACAAAAGTAGCCTAATCAAGTGATTAATTATGTTTAGGAAAGCCAAAACAGGACTTCTTTTCAGTGGAGGTCACCTTAAATCAGCCTGTTTCTAAAAGCTACTCGAAACAGGGTGAGATTTCATGGTCAAAGGCACTCGCCAAAACCAGGAGTTCTTCTACTGAGGGGGAATTTAGTCTTTGAAACACACTTTGCTCTTACTTTAGAAACAGATGTCACTCCTGGCAAAAGGCAGGTAGGGCCACGGTCAGCAGCAAGCATAATTAGCCTAATCTTGGGCAAAGGGTAAAACATCCTCCCTTCCCTGTAAATGCTTGCTCCCCCTTCTGTTGTCTTCAGAGCCGAGGGCCTGGGGCTGCTCTGCTCCAGGACCGCAGTGTCACCTTTCTATCCGTGACCGCCTCTGGCTCCTGTTGCCGCCTCACAGCCTCTCTCCTGGGAAGTCTCTCAGCTTCTTTTCTCAGTGCTGCTGCCTCCCCGATTCAGCCTTCTCTTGCCTCTGCCAGGGTTGTCAGGAGGCTGGTGGGAGACGGCATTAGGACAGTCTTCACCAAGGTTGCACCTAGGAGAACTCTCCTGTACTTCCACCTTTTAGCAAAGTTTTAGTTGGCAAAGCTCTGAAATGTAGAAATGATTACAATTGTCTTAATTTTCATGCTATGCATTCCATCAAGTGCTTTAGGTATCATTTGTTTCAGAATATCTGACAATTATAATAATGATTATCAGTTTAATTGCATTATGGTGCAGACAGGGGATCATGAGGAGAGATTTTGTTAGGTGCACAGCAGCTTGTCAGAAAAAGACATCCTGTATCAGTATTGTTAACTCAAATGTTCAAAACCTTGAGTATGTCCTTCCATCATAGCCTAAAGTTATAACATGGAAAAAAAACCAGGCAATTTTTTTCATTGTATGATTCTGACTTTTCAGTTTCACACTACTTAGAGATTTCAAATTTTTCTTCAACCAAGAATGCCTGTTACAGAAAAAAAAAGGAATCAAATATTCTTATGAATTTTTATGTCTTCTGAGGAGCAAATGTTGTTCTTGACAGAGCACATAATAGCGCATGAAGACTTTCTTGGTTTTCTACTTACATTAAATTTTTATATTGGTAGTTTAGTCCCATGTCTGAAAGCCTTTGCTGCTGGACCCTGAGTCCCACTGGGATTCCATGCTGTTCACAGAATGCCTGAAATTGGAAGGGACCTCTGGAGGTCATCTTGACTTGTCATCTTGAAGATGTTGAAGAGGATTGGACCCAGTACTGACCCCTGGGGTACACTGCTAGTTACTGGCCTCCAGCTAGACTTCGTGCCATAGGTCACCAACCTCTGGGCCTGCCTGTTCAGCCAGTTTTCAATCCACCTGTCTGCTTGTCCAGCTTCTTTATGAGGCTCTTACAGCAGACAGCGTCCATTGTCTCTCTGGACTTCACTGTTTACTGGCTTGTTTTCAGTAAACGCTGAAGTCCAGATAGACAATAGCCACGGCTCTCCCCTCATATACCAAGCCAGTCATTTCATCATAGAAGGTTACCAGGCTGGCTGGGCATGACTTCCCCCCTGTTCATGCCAGTCTGTTGCTGGCTGTTACTGGGTTGCCTCAGCTGTGCTGAAGCTGACTGGAGGGAGATACCAGCAAGCCTCTGCAATCCCTGTCATCTGCTCGTTCTGGTCAGGCACCAGTCTGAAGCTTGCACAGGTCCCTTTGCCCTCTGAGCACCCAGTTTCCTTCCGTGAGAAGTGATACCAGAGGTGATGCAGCCAGTGATACACGCTAGTGCTTTTACTCAAGGTGGAGTTTGGACGTGGCCTGATGAACATAGACCTGGAAAATCAGAAACCTGGTTAAACATAGCTCCTTTGAAGAAAGAGGATGTAAGCAGTTTCAGATGCTAACCCAAAAGGGCCAAAAGGTCCTGGAAATGCACCCTTTTCAATATCAAATAGCCAAAGAGGCACAATTGTGCATTACAATAAAAAAACTTTATTTGGCACATTTGTGGCAACTTCTTTTGTTCACACAAGATTTTTGAGTAACCGTATTGTCTACATTGCTTCCTTTGGAAAAAACTCATCTGAAACAGTTAGAGGGAGAAAGAAATAGCTAATCTTTCCCATGCTGTCTTTTTTGTTTTGAGTATCTCATCTTCTCTCAGTTCTAATGCCCAGAGAAGAGGAAAGAGATGAGGTGGTAAGAAAGCTTCTCATTTACTATGCGATCAGAGCAAAAGACATGCATGTTGTCTGATTAATATACGGCTAACAGTACAAGTGGGACAAGGATTTTTTTTGTTGTTCTCAAAAAGAAAACAAAGCCATAAACCAAAATATTTTCAATAAGGAAATAAAATAATGGATGATTTTGCGTGTCCCAAGGAAAGCTTTTGGGCCAGCACATTATCACATGAAAAAACAAATCTTGCTTGGCAAAATCAGGACAGGAAATTGCATCTCCAGTGCAAAGTCATACAGTCCTCAGGAAGATAAACCTCCTGTACTTTTACAGTCTGCAGGAGCAGTCCCACCTGAGAGATGTACTTACTGATGATGCAAAACCATGAAAAAAGATGCTGCAAAATGCAGTCTCAGGCCACCCAGATTCTAACACTGTGCAGTAAGGGTGTTGCTTTGAAATAGAGGAGATGCATTCTTTTGAGTCAAGTCTCACAAAAAAGAATAAAACAAATCCATTGAAAACAATGCCTTTAATTTTCAACAAATGTCAAAAAGAAAGAACATGCAAAGTTCAGCTGTTTGTCATGACAAGGACATTCATTCAAGAAAGCTCACAGGATGCTGGAGAATGCTGAAACCATGTTTGGGTGAGCCCAGGGAATCTACTCATTGCTCTGGCTCTGGTTTGGTGGAAACTGAGTCACAGTTTTGCTGCACTAACCAGCAACTGGCCTTGGAGATGGCTCTGTGCAGTTTTCACAAATGAAGAGCATTTGACTGTGGTCTTGGTTTTTTCCTACCACAAAAGCACAATATTCTGGGGAATTTTCCAAGTCTTCCTGTCAAACTGAGGAGGCAGATGGTCAGCGTTGGCACGGTGGCCAGTCAATGCCTTGCAGAAATGGGCCCTCCCAGCACTAATTTTAATGGAGGCTCCACCTGTGGTCAAATCTATAGAGAGCCATTTTTATTTACCAAATGTTGAATGATTGGGTCATTGTCCTGAAAAACTATTGCATTTCTGTAATACTTCCATTTAAAAAAGCAAATGAACTCTTCAGAATCATAGCTTTAATGACAGTCATGCAATTCATACATTTTAAATAAAGTCTCTAATTGGCTGTCTGTGAAGTAGAAAGAGAACTGGTGCAGTGAATGGCTTAAATGCAGCAATTACAATATTTCTTATTCTTTGCCAATCTAAAATTAATGAAAAACCTTTCTCGCTGTGACCTTGGCAAATGGTGGTGTAACCTTTTTAAATTCTCAGAAGGTGTTGAATTCTGCCCTGTGAGAAAGTGATGTAAAGGAATTGCAGCTGAACATTTCTAATTAGTAAACTGAAACTCTGTGACAGGGAAGAAAGCTAAAAGGCACTGATTGGATTTAACATATATTAGACACCATCCCCAGGGAACAGAATTTGAAGATAGCTCTGAGTATTTTAATCTTTGCATACCTGATTATCTCTGGGCATTACTGAATCATCTGCAGAATTCGTGTAAACCTACTAGTTTTCACTCAAGGTAAAATCTGATCCTGTAAAATGTTGGGTATGGTCAATTCCCATTGCTTTCAAGAGGTGCTCAGCTCCTCAGAGAACTGGATGCAGAGAGAATCTTCCCAATGAAAGGTCTAGATCTCATTTGCACTGGAGCCATTTCACCTATTACTGGCATTACCAAGGGGTTTTAACATGGAGATACTGCACAGTTAAACCATCTTTAAACCCTTTGCACTTCCAAGGTGGTATGAGGGAATCTTCACATTCAAATCTAATTTGTGTGAGTATCATTTCTATGTAGATGTACTTTAGTGCTGGATTACTAAAAGTGATTTGTTGATTTGATGCCACAAAAACTCCCGGGAGACTTAAAATCAAGAACATCCTTTTCTTTCCTTGCTAGGTCGCAACTCTGATGCATAATTACTGAAGTTATGTTGTGTTTCATCAGTTCTATTTTTGTTCCTTCTAAAAGGCAAAGGATCTTTGGGTGATAGATAAAGGAGTGTGAGGTTTTGCTCTGTCATACTAATTTGAACAAAAGGAGATTTCTGACCTCCACCACGCTAGAGTGATCTGTTACTAAAGAAAAAATTAACTATATTCATTTTGTGTAGAGCATTAATTTTCAGACATTCTAGGATTTTCCATGGGCCAGATGATGTGTCCCCTTCTGGTAACAGTAAGCTATTTCTGTGGTTGGAGGAGTTATGACATGAGTCAGACTGCCCACCGGCACAATCCACTGCTAGTGTGAAGCAAAGGTTCACAACATGAGTGGTCTTGAAGACCACTAGCTGTGGTCTTTAAGATCAGGGATGAAAAAATAACATCTAAAAAAATTGCTTTTTACATTCTGCTTTCCCTGACTTTTGTAACAGGCACAGAAGGGAAAACCATCTCAAAATAACGCTGCTGAAGTCATTGGGCCATATGAACATGAGAGACCAGTGCAAGCATGAACTTGCCCCTTCATCTTTTTTGTGTTGCTAAATCTTATTTTCAGCCACCAGGCTATCTAAAATCTCTAGGGTGTGTTACAAGTGCTGATATGATTACTATGATTATTTCCTAATTTCTTGGATAATTCAGAGAAGTTCTCAATCACTTTTGAGAAGCTGAACATCTTGTGTTTTATTCAGTAATTCATATCCTGATAACCCTTCCTTATTATGAGTCCTACCTCCCTGACTCCTTTTGCTAAGCAAACCGAGTGCAAATGTAGGTCAGGAGAACTAATACCCAAATTCCCTTCCTCTCCTGTGAATGGAGCATATTAAAATTTTCCAGCGTAATTAAAGAGACTCTGCAAGGTTAGTGGAACAGGTCTGTCTGACATTCATTTTTATTATATGCTAACTATTTTGCAAGTTCATTTCATCTTTCAATTTTAAATTTAAAATAGGCACTTTTTCTTCCTAACAGCAACTGGCCGTGTTGGTCCTTAGTTCTGCCACTAGAAATCAGCCCTGTAACAACAAATGATTATGTTTGTGTGAGAAAGAATAGAGACTGAAAGTAAATAAGAAAATGTAAGTGCTTTTTGAGAAGTTATCAGTGAAAAGATGTGTCATGTGGAATGATCTGTACTGTAACATAGTCTTCAAGACCTCTTCAGGTGACTTTTCTTATGTTATTATTTATTTTCCTTAACTCTTAATTCAAGGATTGATTTTGTTTGTGCAATTCAAGGTAGTAGTGATTTCAGACAGGGCTTTTAATGATGTTAGCAATCCTTCATTGCAAGTGAAGGTGGCAGAAATGGCTTCTGCCTCACCTTTATTACCTTCCTTCCATCTTTCTTTCCCTCTCTCTGCCCCCTTCTTCTCTCCAGTTTTCCTTAGCTTTGGCAATGTTTGATTTTTTTAGCGGGGTAACTGTAACACTGCTTTATGGAATAATTACAAGTACTTGCTTTTAAACTTCTTTGTACATGCAAAATAATATGTAACATAATTGCACCTTAAAAGTAGAAACATAATAAAAATAATCACTTTGCTATATGAGAATATTTTTACCTGTGTAGAATGTATTTTTCTACTGAGTGTTTTTAATACTAATTGAAAAAGATTAAGAAAATCCCAGTACAATGAGTAAAATGAATAGAGACTAAATTATTGAATCATAGTAACTGCAATCCTAGATTATGTTAAAACTGATGGAACTACCTATCTTCTGCATAAAGAAATTTTTCAGATTATATTTTTAATATACAGATTTCCCCTCTAATATTGCATAAAAATCCAATTAAGTGTCAGTGTTACTACAACAAGGTTGTATAAAAGGGACAACTGGCTACATTAGTATTCTTGTGTTTGTTATCACTAGCTTCATTCCATAGGGCATTAAGTAACTTCAACATATTTGAAGTCTTTCTATAGTTTTTGTAATAGTGTTTCACAATACTTAGTAAAATGGCTAGACTAGTGAAACTGAGACAGAAGCAGTCCCTGAAGACCAAAATGTTCTGCAGTCTCTGTTGTGCTGCCTTCAGTATTCTTTTTGTTAGGATCTTTTCGTGTTTCTGATAATTCACCTTTTTTTTTTTTAACTGTTCCAACCTTTCCTATGCATAAATACATTAAATTGCACCTTGGAGTGCTCTCAGATAACTCCCCATGAGATTACGCTGCCCTAAATGATGGCTTGGTATTATTTTCATTGTGGTTAAGCTGATGAGCTTGGAGTCAGATATAATTGGCTCAAGGCCAGTTTACTACAGCTCCTTTTAAAAATGGAAAATAAGTTCAAGTTTGCTTTCATATCACTTACATTGTCACTGGAGCAGGCCGCAGATTTCAAGGTTGCAGAATCACGGAATAGAAATCTCCAGCTGTGGCTGACTGAAACTTATTTGAACTGAAGTCAGAAGTGGCCATGAACCACTGACGTCATAGCTGGTGCTAGTGCCTCTGCCAGCACCTCAAGCCAGCTTTGCACCCTAGCTAACGATCTTCAACGTTCTTCAACTTCCCTGTAGTTTCGATGGGCGTACAGCAGATCTATCATGTGGTACTAGCTGCTCATTCACACTTGTGTTTTTCAACAATTACACTGTCAGTAATAATTTCCACCAGTATTTCCACTCAGACCTAGTCCAAAATCCATTATTGTCAATGAAAATCACCCCAGATGACTTACCAGGGCCCTCCCAGATCTCGAGACAATCTAAATGTTTTCAAATCCTTCACAGTTTATTAATAATTCCTACAAATGTTGACATTCTGAAGAAAAAAAAAGAGCTCTTGAATTCTTAAATTGGAACAGAGTCCTTTTTTTAAGTCAGTACAAATTTGTACAAGAACTTCACAAAGAGCTCAGCAGGGAGGTTCAGACTGGACTTTAGGAAGCATTTCTTTACCGAGAGAGTGGTCAAACCCTGGAACAGGCTTCCTAGAGAGGTGGTCGATGCCCCAGGCCTGTCAGTGTTGAAGAGACGTTTGGACAATGCCCTTAATAACATGCTTTAACTTCTGACCAGCCCTAGAAGTGGTCAGGCAGTTGGACTAGATGATCACTGTAGGTCCCTTCCAACTGCAATACTCTATTCCATGCTATGCTATGCTATGCTATGCTATTCTAATTACTCTGCTGTAAATCTAGAGAAGTTCCACTGAAGTGGATTGTTTTCTTAGGCTTTGCCTGTGTTACAGAGATCAGGAGTTGGATCCAACTTTTCCCCCTCCGCTTTCCCTTTCTTTGAGGTGGGATGCTGTGTGCAGGAAGGGACTGGCTAAAATTCATTGTTCCTTATTGTACCTAAAAGCTTAGGGAAATGATCAGACATCTCTAAAGCTCAGCAGTTTTCAGACCCATCAAATGGTAAGTAATACCACTTATTCTTTATTTTGTAAAATGACTTTTCCCACTTCATTTCTTCACTGAAACTATTTACATAGTGTCTGTGTTCGTTTATGACTCGTACAAAAAACAGTGCTCTGCTCCTAAATTCACATGGGCTTAGGGAGAAGGCTGAAATAGGGAAAAAAAGTAATAAACATATATGCCAATCATTTATCTTATTTTTATCCATCACATATGTTATAAACATCATAGATGTTTCAAAGTAATCATTTCAAACGACTGAAGGATGCCTGTCTCCTCATGAACTTTCAATATGCTTCTATTTAACATTTACTGGCCCAATTTTCTTTGTATAGGTCAAGAGGATTTTTTCACATCTTGTTACAGGGAAAAGGGTACTTGAGTGGAAAAGGTGCGCTCTCTTTTATCACCACAGAATTTCAAGTAGCTGAGAATATTCACTAGAAGCTGGAGGACTTTAGCACAGATATGAGATATTAGACCAAAACTTGCACACTCCTATTAGAATAAGAATTAATTATAGTTGAACTGATAGAAAGGGCAAAGCTCACATGCCAAGTAGGTCTGAATTTTAGTTGAGGCTTGCATATCCCACTGTTAGAGCATTTGCTAGTCTTTTAGACAATTAAATTACTTGCCTTTAAGAAAATTTATATCACAAAAATCCCAGTGACACTACTGAGGCTCTGTTTCCAGCTCCAGGCATACATTACTGTGTGATGTCATGAATTAGCTCATTTGTGCTGGCACTGTAAAACCAGGGAGGCCTCTGTTCTTGAGTAGTAGAGTGCTGTGGGAGAAATCTGGGGATGAAAGGAAGACAGAAAACTGAGCCAAAAGGTAAATGGGCAAGATATCTAAAATGAATGTTGTAAAAGATTATGTTCCTTTCTTGAATTCTGTATTCTTTGAGTAGTTTCAGAACTAGGCAAAATAGTTTCTTTCAGACCTCTGAGTGAAACTCAGCTATTTTGCGATCTGCCTAATCATTTTTAATGTATTTTAATATATTAAATAATTGATTTTAATAAAATTCAGATCTTACAGCCCATAGAGACTTTTTTTTCCTTAAGTTTTGTCTAAGTTGGCCTTGAACAATTAAGTTTCTCATTAGTTTTCCAAAAGATAGTTGACATTTAGGAATTAGTTAGAAATTATAGTTTTATTGCCCATGTTATTGCAATGTAATGTTCATTTGGAGAGAAATACAATGTCCCATTTAAGCAGACTGCATTTAAATTATCCATTTTGTTTTATTCTGAAAAGTATTTGCACAATGATAAATGGATAAAGAATAATGATTTCCAAGGAGACACTGTCTCTATCCTTGAGTTAGAGAAATGAAGGCCAAATTTAGAACAAATGGTCTGGGAAGATGCTGTTTCTACAGTAAAAGAAAGCACTGTTATCTGAAGAATGTCTCCTAAGATAACAAATCACTGTCTGAGGAGGGATGAAGTACAACATGACTTAAAAGGACTTAAATTCTAAAATAAATTTGTTCTTTTCTCAGCAGAATTATTACAGATGCCACAGCTTTCCAGTTTGATTGCTTAAGTCTCCATGTATATCACTGACATTTTAATTTTCCGTCATTTATCTTGATTTCCTTGTGTCAATTCAAGCAAGCAAGAGAACACCTTTTAAAATCTTTAGACAGGATATTGCTTGATTGACAATACAGCTGAAGAGAGTCAACACTGAATGAATTCAGCTGGAATTCAGTCAGACAAACACCTACAGAAGTACCATTCCCTTTATTATTATGGTATGTGCACATCCATCCACAGGCACAGGTTTTTCTGGCAACCCTAAGAGACAATTCTTCCAGCTTGATCACACCACCTGATTTGAGCTCTCTAGAAGGAAGCACTAACCCACCAAATATAGACCGGGGCAGAGCAACAGACTCTCTTTAATAAGGAAATCACTTTTCTAGAGAAGAAACACTGGGAAATTTCATATTTTTCATATTCTAATGTCTAGGTTCTATTAAAATATCCACTATGTTGCTACCTGGGAAATTATAAATTTGGAGAAGGAAGGAATTAATAGGAGAAATGTGAAAGTGTAAGAACCCGACTGAAGGGAGACAGCAGATGACGGTGTCAGGAAAGGAAATTCCAGATTGAAGGGAAGTCACTATAGGACTTTCTCAAGGATTAATCTTTGAATAAATCTTTTAAATATTTTCGTTAATGATCTTGGGCTTAAAACCAAGGAGTGTGTGTGTGAAATTTGCAGTACCATAAACACAAAAGGAAGACTGAGATATCAAATGACTAAAGGAGTAAACAACTTCTATGACTGCAAGAATGACAGAAGTGGGATCCCAGAAAAATAAAATTCGAGGACAGGTATCCGAGGATTAATAACAAGAAAATAAAAAATTAGGTCATTGTTTGGAAGTGACTGAGGAAGATAAAGACCTCGTACATTATTTGTCTATGGGGTAATTGCAAGCCAGCATCTGGAGAGTAAAAGTAATCTGGGGAAGACTCAATGTCATTGGTGAGGCTGCATCTGGAATACTAGGTCAATTCTTCTCAGCTCCTTCCCTGAAAGCTGAATTCACATTTGAACAAGTGCAGAAAAGGTACATTGTGACAAAGGGCGGAGTGGAAAACTTTAGGATGTGAGGAGAGAGAAAGAACATGGATTAAACAGCTTGACAAAATGGAATATGGTCTTTAAATACATTGGGAAGTATATATAGAAAAGAAGGAGAAGAGTTCCTTAAGTTAAAGAGCAGGACTGGCATAAAAAATAACTGGTCAGAAATATGATCAGGGTGGAAATGAGAGGGAGATTTTTAATCAGCGGTGCAGTGAAATTCTGGAATTACCTTCAAGCAGAACAGCAGAAGCACCTATACAGTTGCTTTCAAGCTAGCATTTGACTAGCTTGAGAGAGGCCATTTTGAGAGAGGTCAGGGGTACCTGGCACTGCATCACAAGATGCTTTGGAGCCCCATCCTCCATATCACTGTACAGTTTTGCTTATAAAGGGACAGGTCTTTTAAAATCACAAATCATCAAAAGTGCCTTCCTCATTGTTGGGAGCGGGCCTGGTGGATTTACATTTTAAAGGAAAAAAAGGAATAGGTAAACCAGTTCCCAAAAGGGGTTCATCTGCTGTGGTTTCAGCTGATTGCCTTTTTCTGAGTTATTGACATTCTTTAAAGGGAGGTGATAGACAGGAATACAGATATGGTCCTTTCAGCCTACATCACACTACTACAGAGTTTCCTGAGGCTAGAAAGAGCAGAAATATAATACAGAAACAGTGGAGATTTGTATTTATTACAGCTTCCTATGTTATATCATTCAGTTACATATCTGTCTAATGATAGATAACTCTCCAAAACAATTTTAGGTTTGTTTTAATTTAGATTGTAGTATGGACACTTATCTGAACTATCCAAGTTACTTAGATATGCATTACTGGACTGGAAAATTCATGTAAACATAGTCTAATAAGATTTTGGATGTTTTTTGTTTCCAGGAACAAGAGATTCCATGTAGAAAAGTGCATCTGGGAGCAAGGGTGACCAGAGATAGAAGAGTGATGAGAAAAACAAACAAGGGACTGCTGTTCCCTGAAATCATAGTGAGCTTTGTAAAGGTTGAAGTTCTCATTGTTTAACAAACTTCTTAGGCGGCTGCAGTCACAATAAGTGTTTTAAAATGGAGGTACATCTACCCTTTTAATAGCATTTTCTGATCCTCATCCCTCATTCCATCAGCCAACAGAATGATTAGGCTGTTTAACACGGGTGATATTCCTCTCTTAGCACCTTTAATCTACAGGCAAACCAATGCCAGGCAATTCCCCCTTTCCAAAGAAGAGCTGCTGCCCGAGGAAGGGAAGTCAGGATAACTCTCGCCACTCACCTGGAAATGAAGCTTCAGACATCTAATGCACAGAAGCTTACACCTCAGTGAGTGACTGTGAGCATTCAGTGGAGAGAAACAGGCACGTTTTCAGATACCTACTTCACGAAGAGAGAGGTGTCACTTTAGAAGTGTGGATTTCTCTCCACTGTGGACAGATGAATTCCCATCCTGTGAATGACCACGTTCACCCAGGAGGACAATGGCAGAATGTCTCCTGCTTTGAACTTGTTGCCCAGCTGAGTAATGCACTCAGGCTTGAGAGGTACAGCTGGTCGGGTGTTGGGAATTGAGGAGTGCTTTAAAGTAAATGTAGTAAACAGTTTTTATTTCTATTGCACTCTATCTAACATTTGCAAAACAGTTGATGCAATGACAAAAGCACTTCAGAACTGAAATTAGAATAAATAAATCTGGTGTTCAGATGAATCTGACTTTCCCCTTCTGTAACAGAGTCCCCTAAAATTGCCAGCATGTAAAGGGGAGGGAATGAAATACAAGAGAGTTCCAGGCTCTAGAAACTCTTATTAAGCCTGTGTCTCAAGGTTAGTGTCTTGCTAATGTGGTCAGGGACCAAAATTACATTAAGTACTTCTCAAACTATTCGGTTTACATGTTTTTTTAACAGCCTTTACAACCTTGTATTCTTAATTAATGCATCCCTTCCAGCCTGGTGGTCTTTTCTGTTTACAACAAAAGATTAAATTCACTAAAACTCCCAAGCAGTTCAGCTCCAGAGCTTACAGGGAAAAGAAACAGAAATATCCATTGCTAGTATTTTAATAATTGTTTCTCTAGGTATTACTTGATTAGTAATTATTTAATAAAGGATTTATCTTGCTAAATACAGATTCCTCCTAGATAATAGACCCAGGAAATAGGTGAATCTAAGGCAGAACACGTTAATCAACCTTGGATGGAGGAAGAGCAATAACAAACTGTTATAAGTAGTTATACTAGGGAGTAGATTAAAGTGAAAAGGGAGCAGCTAAGACACAGGACTGATGGGCTAATGCCTGAGAAACAGTAAACCATAAAAGAGCTGGTTCTGTGAAGTGATGCTAAGATGTTGCTTGGACTCTCAGTACAAGTTGCTGTTTCTCCTGGTTTTGGATGGGATAGAGTTAATTTTCTTCTTAGTAGCTGGTACAGTGTGTTTTGGATTTAGTATGCAAATAATGTTGATAACACACTGATGTTTTAGTTGTTGCTAAGTCATGCTTATCCTAAGTCAAGGATTTTTCAGTTTCCCATGCTCTGCCAATGAGGAGGTGCACAAGAAGTTGGGAGGGAGCATAGCCCAGACAGCTGACCGAAACCAGGTCATATTCCACATGGGAATCCCAAAAGGGATATTCCATACCATAACACATCATGCTCAGTATACAAACTGGGGGGAGTTGGCCTGGGGGGCGCAGATCACTGCTCGGGGACTGGCTGGGCATCGGTCAGTGGGTGGTGAGCAATTGCATTGTGCATCTCTTGTCTTTCTTGGGTTATATTTCACTCTCTTTTTATCTTCCTTTTCATCATTATTATTATTGTTGTTGTTGTTATAATATTTTATTTTATTTCAGTTATTAAACTGGTCTTACCTCAAGCCATGAGTGTTCCTCCCCCCCCCCCCCCCCGATTCTCTTCCCCATCCCACCGGGGGCAGGGTGGGGGGACAAGTGAGTGAGTGGCTGCGTGGTGCTTAGTTGCTGGCTGAGGTTAAACCACCACACTGTGACACATGCTGGAATAAAATCTTGGATAAAAGAAGGACTAGGATCAAGCTTTAGTGAGGGCCTGATAAAGCATTTTATTATTTTTCCCTTTTGTAGCTTTGATTACCGTTTTGGGATTAAGCACAAACAGTTTTCCTACAAAAACCTTCATTTGTTGTGTTCTGTGACCTCATCAATTTACATATAGTCCCAAGGTGAAAGGAGAAGCACTGAGTACACTGCCCTCAAGGAATAGCAAAACTAGGAGCATTCTTTTGGTGCTTCATACCTGTGAAGGGTTTGGGGCTTCACAGAAGCTGGGGTGTCCCTTTTCTACTAAGCTGCAAGGATCAGTTTAGGAGTTGTTGATCCTAGAGGTTAGGACAGTGGAATAGTCTCCCCCAAATCAGCAGCACGTTGGTGTCTTATGTGGTGGACAAACAGCTTGTGACTTCAGAGACTGCACAGGTGACATCAACTTTTCCCTACTTTTTAAACACAGTAGGAAGATGCATCAGGGTAACGGACTCTTTTGAATTTGTGGTTTCATCTCAGAAGCAATGATGGGAGCACTGCAGACCTGTGTGGTTCCTTTGTGCTATGCACGAGGTGAAACTGTACTAGGACTTTTGCTTGGCATCTAAGATGGAAGCTGCTATAAAATTTCTTCTCTGAGCAATATGTAAGTTTGGCAGAACATTATATTGAGCTGATTTTATATTGAATCTTCGTATACTAAGATCTGTGTTTCTCAGTGATGAAATATTTGTCATTTTAATGATTGAATATGAACAGATGTGTTTAACTTTCATGGTTAATGATCTCTTTGTTTCTGCTTTTAATCCCTGCCTATTATACTAATGGACTCAAATTACTAAAGTATTCAAGAGGCCATTAGGCTCTTTTAGAGGACATGGAATGCTAATGGCAATTCAGTATGAAAATTCAAGCATTTTGCTCTTTTACTGAAATATTTGTAGTCTTCACTTCTGAAAAAATAGAAGTTTTCTGTTTTAGAAGGTTTCATAGACTACATGATGCTTTTAAAAAATTGTCACTCAGCTCATTCTTTCATGTATGCAAGTATTGATTTATGAAGTGTTATTCTCTGTATTCTTTCTGGAATATGATACTAACCCTTAAGTGGAAATTAAAAGCTCTGGGCCTCTTGCCTAAAGAAACCAAACAGTTCCCTCAGAACTGGGCAATAACATTATTGCCATCATAAATAATCATTGCAGGCCAAAACAATCCTAAACAGGGAAAGTAAAATCTGAAAATATAAAGGATATCCTTTGCTTTCAGATTTAAAGGGGTAAATCAACTTGCAAATTATTTTAAGGAAACACAAGATGATGACAAATCACATCTCTTGAATAGCAGCTATATGTCCACCAGTTCTTTGGTTATCCATGTGGTGTCAGCCTGTTTGATACTTGAAATGGTTATCTGTATCTCTTTACAACTAGCCAATTATCTAGGGTAAATCTATATATATTTACCAACAGATGGTCTCATAATGATTACTAGAGTTGCCAGGCTATTCATGCATATCTCCTTTCCTAAGCCACTGACCAGAACAAACATTTTAAATTTTATCTTGTATGTTTTACTAGGAAGATGTAAAAAGGGAATTAGAGAATGAGAGTGAACCTATATTTGGAGAAAAATAGAAGAAAAAATAAAACCAAATTAATTACAGGGGTAAGGCACTGCTGAAGTGCAAGAAGGAGTGAAGGAGGAGACTCATTCTGGGCAAGTGAAGATTCATGAAATTATCTGTTCCCCACAGGAGATAGGTTCTTTCTGGTCCTGCATCATATGTGCTACATTTATCCAGATTTCACGTGTCATGATGTCCATAAGTCATAAGAGAAAGTGCTGGATTTGGCCAAATACAATAAAAATTATGCAATAGTTTCTATAGGAGAACAGTGAGTCCACTTCAGCTTGGAGGTCTATAAAATCTTTTATGGCATGGAAAAGGTGAATAGGCAATGTTTACTCATCATGGCAGAGGAACTCAGTGACAGACAGTGACATTATGAGGCTAAAACTAAAACTATTTTCGTAGAACATATTGCTAAATTATGGAGTTGATTGTCAAAGGACAATGGGCAGTCCAAAACTTAAATAAGACTGGGAAAGAGAGCAGACAAGTTTATGGAGAATGTGTCTGTCAGTGGGTATGAAAGACAAACAGGTAGAGGAAATCACTGTCTGCAGCACTGTCTAGACCTCTGATTGAGAAAAGCTACAAAGGTTTCTAAGGGCAAGTTTTATCCTCTATAGACCTGTTGGATACATCTCTTCTCTAAGCTAGACATTGTCATTGCTGATTTCCTCATAGAGAGGAAAGCTTGAAACAAAGGGCTCTCCTTGAGTTTGGGAGCTGAGCAATAATGATGAATCAAAATGGTTCTAAAAAGGAACCAGTAAAAAAAGAAAAAGATTGAAAGAACAGATTAAAAATGAGGAAATCGGGAAAGGGTTATTTAGCACTAGTGGAATGACCTTGAAGATGTCCAGCGACACGAATCAGTCAGTACTCCTGTACCACACAAGGAGAGCCGAGAGAAGCAAGGAAGAGGGAAGATGTAGTCACAACCTTGGTGTAAGGTCTGGAGGAGCCCAATAGCTAGTAGAAGGACCTCTGGCTGAACAAGAGGTCCCATCAAACATCTACTCCTGGTCCGGGGGCTGGAGGGAAGACGACAGACGCCTGCTTACCCACTAGGTGGAAAAGTCGCCTGGTCTGAAAACCAGCTGTTGGTGACACTGTGGGTATAGAGCAGGACTTGGCTCATCAAGGCTAATAATGTTTGCCCCAGTGAGACGACCTTTATCGTGCACTTACGGTCTGTGCTGAGAAGAGATACTGAATGTCACTTCCCCAGGCTGTGCACATTCACCTCCTCAGGCAGCTGTACAAGCAACCCCCGCGGGAGAGCTTGGCCTGCATGCAGGCCATGTAAGGGCAGGAGGCCACCAGCTGTGGCTAAACTCTACTGTTGGGCTGTCAGTGACAGGAGACAGGTTGGCGGGTGCCTCATGGGCCCCTTCTGAGAAATCACCCAAGTCAGAGGGAACTCCAGCTGAACCTGCTCTCTTGCTCCTACCTGTCAAAGCCAATGCCACATGACCCAGCAGAACCGACGGGATTTAGGGGGCAAGAGGACCCCAAACACTATGGACCCACAGCAAGGGGTCTGAAGACTCTGTGAAGTGGTTAGTGATGTTAGTTTCACATCCCGCTGAAGAAGATACATAGTTGGACACAGGTTTCCCAGGCCTTATGCTCATTCAAGGCCCAGAGCTCACCTAAGTATTTGCAGAGGGAGATGTCACTATCAGATGTCTCTCTCTCAAACCTTTTTCTGCTTAGCATCCTTTCTCACTTAGTGGCACTGGCAGAGACATGATTTTTGGAATAAGGAGCTGGAGTAGCGGAGTCCTTTAGGCGTGAAGTGAACCGAGTCCCTCTTTTGCCTTCAGCAGTGAAATAAACAGGTTGCTTTCTAGTTTAGGGAACCCTAAACCTGCAGCCCGCAGCCCGTAGTCACCACTGAGAGGACAAACAGATCAGTCCTTCCTCCACTGGCCCTTCCTCTAGCCCACCAGTCTCACATTTTTCTTAAACTGTTTCCAAGATAAAGCTGTGAGATGAGGTACCCTTCATACGATCATGCATATTGGCAGCAGTAGTCCTTGTCCTGTAAATCAGGGCACATAGCATCAGTCCTCTGCAAAGGTACAGGGAACCGGGTGGATGATAGGCACGTATCCTGCTGGAATATATACAGAGGAGGTTTGTTTTCATCTTCCTAGGGAAATCTAAGGAAGCAAGTCAATAGCAGCATTGTTGATAAATTGTTATTTCCTCCTTTCTTATGTGTCTGCCCAAGCTCTTGCTTTCAGCCAGGATATGAGAATTTGACACTGAAAACATTTTCTAATGCCTAAAAATATGCTTTGCTTAAAAATGAAGCATTTTATCAATGGACTCTGCATTATTTATTTTAAGCTTTTAAATATGTGCCATATTCCACTGAGTTGAACATTAGACACTTTCATATGTGAAGATGTTCAGACAGCTGATATTTAAATTTGTGATCCTCTGGAAATTTTTATCAAGGTGTCACTGGGTAACAGATGTAAATGACGAGCTGGGCACTGCAGCACCAAATAGAGGTTGTACAGAGCTCAGAAAATGATCTCCAGAGCATTTCACTTATCTTATTGCTATTACAGATCTAGCTGTGGTGCAGTACAACATACATGAGATTTGAAAATCTCAAGGCTGGAGATGTCTATGTAACATAGAATCATAGAATGGTTTGTATTGGAAAGCACCTTTAAAGATCATCTAGATCAATCCCTCTGCCATGGGCAGGGACACCTTCCACTAGACCAGGTTGCTCAAAGCCCCAGTCCAACCTGACCTTGAACACTTCCAGGGATGGGGCATCCACAACTCCTCTGGGCAACCTGTTCCAGTGTCTCACCACCTTCATCGTAAAAAATGTCTTCCTTGTGTCCAGACTAAATCTACCCTCTTTCAGTTTAAAACTGCTGCCCCCCTGTCCAGTCACTACAGGCCCTGGTAAAAAGTCTCTCTCCATCTTTCTTATAAGCCCCCTTTAAGTATTGAAAGGCCACAATAAGGTCTCCCCGAAGCCTTTTCTTCTCCAAGCTGAATAATCCCAACTCTCAGCCTTTCTTCATAGGAGAGGTATTCCAGCTCTCGGATCATTTTTGTGGCCCTGCTCTGGACCTGCTCCAACAGGTCTGTGTCTTGTACTGTGGACCGCAGAGCTGGATGGCGTACTCCAGGTGAGGTCTCAGGAGAGCAGAGAGTAGAGGGGCAGAATCACCTCCCTCGACCGGCTGGCCGCACTTCTTTTTATGCAGCCCAGGATATGGTTGGCTTTCTGGGCTGTAAGCGCACATTGCTGGCTCATGTCCAACTTTTCATCCACTGGTATCCCCAAGTCCTTCTCTGCAGGGCAGCTATCAATCAATTTTATTGCTCTGATCCAGGTGCAGGACCTTGCACTGGGCCTTGTTGAACTTCCTGAGGTTCACGTGGGCCCACTCCTCAAGCCTCTCAAGGTCCCTCTGGATGGCATCCCTTCCCTCAACTGAATCAACAGCACCACTTACCTTGGTGTCATCTGCAAACTTGTTGAGGGTGCACTCAATCATACTATGTCATTGATGAAGATATTAAATAATATTGATCCCAGTAGGGACCCTTGAAGGACACCACTTGTTACTGGTTTCTACTTGGACATTGAGCCATTGACTGTAACTCTTTGGACGTGGCCATCCAGCCAATTTCTTACCCATCCAACAGTCCACCCATCAAACCTTTATCTCTCCAATTTAGTGGCAAGAATGTTGTGGGGGACTGTATCAAAGGCCTTACAGAAGTCCAGGTAGATGACAGCCATAGCTCTTCCCCTGTCTACTGATGCAGTTACTCTATCACAGAAGGCCACTGGGTTGGTCAGGAACGACTTGTCCTTGGTGAAGCCATGTTGGCTGTCTCTAATCACCTCCCTGTCTTCCATATGTTTTGACGTATCTTCCAGGAAGATCCGTTCCATTGTCTTACTGGGCATGGAGGTGAGGCTGACTGGTTGGTAGTTCCCAGGATCCTCCTTTTTACCCTTTTTAAGAATGGGCGTGATGTTTCCCTTTTTGCAAGCACTGGAGACTTCTTTTCCAGTCACTGGGGTCTACTGTGTTTATAAACATAATGTTTATAAACAAGTAATCCAGTGTAACATAATATAATACCAAGGGACAGAAAGTCAGTCAATAGCTTAAATGAATGTACTTTAAATCAGTCTACAGAATTCTTCAGTTATATTCACAGTTCTTTAGATCTGGGCTAAAACTACTAAATGCTGAAGCACCAATTTGCATAAAATAGTCCAAGTAAAATGAAAGGTACAATATATGTATTTTAAAAAAAAAAAGTTTATATTTTTTCAACAGACTTAGAACTTTGCTAGTGAGACAACTAAAGCAATGACAAAAACTAATAGGGCGCTACTGAGAGTGGACAATCTGTGCTATTCTGGGTAAGGGCTCATTTCCCCAGCAGGGTTTTGGGGTTGTATTTACTGCTCGAGTGCATCACCTGCTGTGTTCTGTGACTAGTGCAATAACAGATCCTGCTGGACTCCACTATAAACACTTCCGATCAATCAACACTGGCATCTTCCTGTAGCTTTGCTATTAAAAAGTAAAGGGAATTTTTTAAGCAAAGGCCATTCATGTAATTAAAATAATACTAATAATTTGTAAATGAGCACAGTTTAAGGCAAGTCACTAAAAAACTTATTTTCTTTCAAAAGTTTGGGATAATAGGATGCTACTAATTGATACTTTTTTATGCCTCCTAGGTTCATTTGCAGAAGCTGGCCTTGTTTATTCCTGTGTATTACCAGTGCTTTGGCAATGCATGCAAGGCAGGAGAACACGTGTATTAAATGGGTTCTTGTTGCTTTGCATCAGTGAGTTCATCTGCGTGCAGGAAAAAACATTCTAAATATCAGCATCAGTGGTGCATACTAGGGATAAATACTGTAAGGAGTAACTTGTTCAAAATGTAACATCACTGTAAGAACACCCTCTCAAGGTCACAAACTGTGGTGTGACAGACTATTTCTAGGACAAAATGCTTATGGAAGATTGGGTTTGAAAGACATAGATAAACCTGAGAACACTCATATGTTTTTAATTTTTTTTAACTGTAAGAATTTGCGCTGAAGTCCTGTAGCACTCATTCTCTTGGTAGAACAAAAGTGCTTTTGTGTGACCAGTCTGATCAATCATGAAATAAGCAGTGCTGCTGAAACGTATCTGCATAATTATATATATTACGTTTGCAAAATGTGAACAATGAAGGAAGTCACAGCCAGCTTGTGCTTTTGAATGTGCTGCAAGAGCTGAATTAATCTAATGAATTATTGTGTGTGAATTATCTGCTTGGTTACAAATTCCAATCCAAATCGCATGTTCCTTTTGCTTTACATTTCGCCCTAAGTACGGATGATGACACAGATAGATTGTTCTCACTCTTCTGGCCGCTCTTAGCCGCCAGTTCTAACCATCATTAAAAGGTGTGGCAAAAGGTGGCAGCAGCAGCTGAGGATGTTTGTGGGTGAATTATCTGAATATCTGAACTGACTGCTAAATGACTCATTGCTGAAGTTTCTCATGCTGATGGTCTGACATTTTTCTATGCAATTCTCTTTAGGCCCTGACTCATAGTAGAAAGGAGACAGCATAATCAGAGAGCTGAACTCCAATTAAAGAAGGAAAAACCCCAAATTATGTTTTTTCTCACTGAGGAAAAAAATTGAAGAAAGGCCCTGGAACTACATGAATGCAATATGGTAATCACTTATTGCAAAGGAAACTGTAGCACAAGGATTTTGGATTACAAGGAAAGCAACTATTAAACAATAGAATAAAAATGTTCAGAAAATGACTCAGCCAAAAGTCAGCTAAGATAAATAAAAGTAATAAGAAATTGCAGAAAGAGCAGCAGGCAATGGGGACATCCCAAATGTGTTTGGTTAAAAACCACAATGTGAAAAGGGGAAAGCAAGACTATTTTGAAGAAAAAAATAAATGAATGTTTATTGCCTTAAAAGAACTGCAACTCCAGAAAGTTAATGTCGTCACATTGTCCTAGCACTGCACTTGAACTTGCAAGAGTACAGGACTGCTCCACAACATGCCAAGCGAAGCTAGACTATGTAACCCTTCTGGTAGCGAAAATTTCAAAATGAGGTTCTAATTTCAAAAAGATTTTTTCCCTCTAATTATATTTGTAAACTACCTTACCTTGTATATGTCTGGTTCGTATATCCTCCCATTACCCTTTTTGTGTGACAAAAGAATGAGAAAATTCTGGAGGAATGATCCTGTTCCGAGTGAGTAAAAAAGCATGTGCATCTTTGAGAGATGGGTGGAAAACAGCTTACAAAATGAAGACAGGTGCAAGTTTAGCACTGTAAAAGTAACAACCCCAGTAACAGCTAGGAATGTGTCTATATTCAGCCTTAACTCAAAGCCAAACTTGAGGCAAAAAATTATTCTCTGCTCTTAAGATTGAAACTAGTGTGCAAATACTGTGTACAAACCCAATTTTTCACAAAGCAAAAAACCTACTTTACTTTAGGTTTTGGGAAATGCAGGGAGGCTTGGGAGCACTGGTTCACCAGATCTTTAGAAGTGACAGCATAAATGCCCAAAACCTCATGTGTAGTTGCAAGAGAAAAAAAATTTGCATTTTCTTGTTTTGCTAGCTATTTTATGTGTGACTTCTCCACTGACCAATGAAATAATTAGCAATGTTTCCATTAACTTCAATTAGCTTTGGGAGTGTATTGCGTATGTCAAGTAGCTCTGGTTGGATACTGTGTAAAACTGCACGTTTTCCTTTCGATTTGCCAAGTGGTGATACATATCATCCCACTGGGGTTATATAAGTAGATTTTTCCAATAATAAAATAATAGCAATACTTATAATTAAGAAACTCACACCTAGTGATTTCTGGCACTTAAAAGACAAAGCCTAATGTAACCATCCCAGAAAACAGCGCAAGCCAATAACATAGACACAACCTCTAGCAAATCTTTACAGACAAAACAGCATTTCTTCATTAAATATCTATTTCTTGCTGCCCTTTTATTTCCATTTTGTAAATTAATCCACTCAGTAGAAAGCCTACAATTTGAAGGTATAATTTACACAGGAGAAAAGCCAGATTTTGCCTGCAAGTTTTCTCCCCTTGTACTCTCCTCAGTCTCTCTCAGAAGTAATTCATCTGGCTTACTTTCTAGAGCTGGAAACACAAGATTTCCCCTCACTTCAATCTCCTTTTTATCCTCATTTTCACAGTATTCACTTCTTATTTAGCCTAGGTTCCTTAGGTGAAGCATTTCTGCTAACCCAACAGCTGAAGCTGTATTGATAGCTAATACGTATCAGAAGCTTCTCTTACACTATATGTATTGTAGAGGTGTTAATTAAATATCGATTCTCCTGACACTTTTCTGCATTTTAACCTCTACAATTTCAGGGTTGTTATTTATTCATTTGTGTAGACAGTCTTCTCCTTTTCTTCATCTATCTTCAGTAAATACTATTGCAGAATGAGAAGTGTGACTGTGGTAAAGGAGAAGATAAAGGGAACATTTACCAGAGCTAGCAACTCAGCTAGAGAAGACTTTAAACAATTTGGGCCATCTTTCCCAAAGTCTACCTGTACCTCCTGTATCCATAAATCTCTGCATCTGTGAGTGCAACTTGGTAAATGTGCTGTTACTCTTCTTTAATTACATATATTACATATATATTGAGATGCTCCTCACTACAGCTCAGCAGACTTGATAGTTGCCTTTGAAAATTTGTCCGTGTATTTGTCTCAGGACAACATAAAGATTGGAGTGACAGTGAATATCTAGAACATGTGAATCACCTAGTAAACATACTCAGCAATGTGCTCAAAACAATAATTTCAGCCATTTTTAATTGGTCAACCAATATATGTTGCCTGAGAAGATGCACATCCACACAGTGAAGCTAGCCTTACTGACAACAGACTTTCTTTTTTTAGCTACATTTTGCAGACCTTTCAGAAGTAGTCCATGGCTCCCAACATTTGGTGGTTTACAGATTGAAAATCCTTCATAAAATCCATTTCTCCAGACTCTGTGGACAAATGTCAATATTTTCTTCAATAATAGAATGGCAAAGTAATAAAGTACTCTGAAATAATTGACTAGTTAATTCCCCCCCTTTTTTTAGACTAGGCTTTTTCTAGAAGGAGCTGCTCCTATCTTTTGATTAGGTTGCTTGAAATCACTCTGATTGGAAAAGCTAATTGAACATGACTCAGTGATGAGTCAGACCCAATAGGAGTCAACGATGAGATACACTTGCCAGAAAAGAAAATGAAATTCTAGGAAGTATTAATAGCAGTGTCGTATGTGAGACATTGGAGGTAATTATTCTGCTCTATTTGGTTGTGGTGAGGATGCAGGTGATGGTAGCCTGCCTGGTTTGGGTACCTTACTTAATGGATGATAAATTGAAGGGAGTCTAGAAGAAACAGACAAAAGCAGTAAGAATTTTAAGAAATATTATCTATTAGAAAAAGTGACTGTAAGATTATCTTAGTTACCTAAGGCACTTTCATTGTCAGTTGTTCACTGACGAGAGGAGAAGTAAGCAGCTGACATCACAGCAGTGGCTGTGCCTATTCTCCCGAAGGGTGTTTATTTGTCCCAGGGAGGCATCCCTGGCTTCCAGCTACGGGGTGCAGGCTCGCCGGTGCTGCCCAGGGCCCCAGTGCAGCGCTCAGCCCTTGAAGCAGATCCTGGCTCAGCTCCCGTCCCACTGCATGCTGCACCTACTCACTCCCACATTATTTGTAGCATGGCCTTCAGCTCCATTCCTACTCCCTATGGTTCTGGCCCTCAGCGTGGGTTCCTGCCATGGCCTGGCAGCAATGGATCCTCTTCAGGTGCCTGTGTGAAAGAAAAAGTCTGGCATGTCAGTCCCTAGCATTGCTGGGAGACACACAGCTCTGTCATCCCCTTCCAGGCACACCTGCATCCTTAAGCAAAAATGTACAGGTGTGTTTGAAAGAATCTGGACTAGACTCATTCTCAAGAGTCTAATCAAAACCAAATCCAGACAGGATAACCTCCTGTGTGTTCGTGAGACTCCCACAGACTGGAGGAGACAGCCATGTCCCAGGACCACCCCTGTGCCTCCCTGCACAAGGAGATGAGCAAAGGCAAGTCACCCAAAGGGCGGGAGCAGATGATGATCTAGCATGTGCATGGTAGGTATCCTAGACTTGTGTTCTTTGCTGTGCCTTGCTTGGAATAAGTGAACTGAAAATCTTTGGGTGCTCTACTGAAAATGGAAAACACCTTCGAGAAGATTGGCAGCGACCTGTACACCACACCACCAGGACACATCATGCTCCTACCATTGAGATACAGCAGTAGTCAAGCGCAATGCATTTGCAATGCACCTCTGCTCATTACAGGCCTCCCCCAACACATCCTACTTGGAGTACTTTTTGAGGATGATGAAAGCCAGCCTTGCCCATGCTGAGTGAGTACATATCCATGGAAATATTGCTTCAGTGTGTATTGGGTTTGTGTGGCAAGGTTTTGGTAGCAGGGGGTAGCAATGGTGGTAGCTCCTCTGTGATATTATATTTAAGGAGAAAAAAAGTGGTGTGCAAGAGCAGCTGGCGGAGCGGAGTGAGAAGATGTGAGAGAAACAACTCTGCAGACCCCCGGTCAGTGCAGAAGGAGGGGGAGGAGGTGCTCCAAGGTGCCGGAGCAGAGATTCCCCTGCAGCCCCTGGGGAAGACCGTGGTGAGGCAGGCTGTCCCTCTGCAGCCCATGGAGGTTAATGGTGGAGCAGATCTCCACCTGCAGCCCGGGGAGGACCCCACGCCACATCAGGTGGGTGCCCGAAGGATATTGCGACCCCGTGGGAAGCCCGTGCTGGAGCAGGCTCCTGGCAGGACTTGTGATCCCGTGGGGGACCCACACTGGAGCAGTTCATGAAGAACTGCAGCCCATGGGAAGGACTCATGTTGGAGAAGTTTGTGGAGGAATGTCTCCTGTGGGAGGGACCCCATGCTGGAGCCGGGGAAGAGCGTGAGGAGGAAGGAGCAGCAGAGACAATGTGTGATGAACTGACGGCAACCCACGTTCCCCATCCCACTGTGCCGCTCGGGGGGAGGAGATAGAGAAAATCGGGAGTGAAGTTGAGCCTGGGAAGAAGGGAGGGGTGGGGGGAAGGTGTTACAAGATTTGGTTTTATTTCTCATCATCCTACTCTGATTTGATTGGTAATAAATTAAATTAATTTCCCAAAGTTGAGTCTGTTTTGCCTGTGACAGTAATTGCTGAATGATCCCTCCCTGTCCTTTATCTTGACCAACAAGCCTTTCATCGTATTTTTCTCCCCCTGTCCAGTTGAGGGGGGGTGTGATAGAGCAGCTAGGTGGGCACCTGGCATCCAGCCAAGGTCAGCCCACCACAAGTGATCCCCAAGAAGCCCTGGAATATGACTACATTCATCCCCCTCAGTGACACACTCTGCACGCAGCAACTCTGTTGAGCCCCAAGTGACCCAATAATGAACACAAAACCATTAGTGGACTATGGATGGTAGGACTATAGATGGGTGGAAGGGCACAGATGCCTTAGCAAGCCCCTGGGTGACACACCCAAAGATAGAGATGGGGAAAGAGGAAGAGGCTGTGTCATGATAGAGGAAGGGGTAGTGGAATGAGAAAAAGAGCATGAGACAATTTTAGGCATGGAACTTGTAAAATGAAGACAGGCAGAAATTTACCACAGTAAAAGTCAGAGCTGGTTAAACCCCATTTCTGCTATCTGTGGCTGTTGTTTTGAAGAATGCCTGGGGTAGAGGAGCCTCAGTGAGAGGCCCCATCTGGCCCCAGACCCACAAAACAGCCGCCAGGTATGACTATAATGATTTTCCACCTCTTAAAGGAGTGTAATTGGCATGTCCGCAGGTATGTCTAAACCACAAAGACCATGAGCCCCAGTGAGAGGAATTTGGTCTTCCCTGTCTTTTGGGGAGTTTCTAAAAGATTTGTGTGCTGCGATGCGCAAGCCAGCATTCATTCATATAAATAGAGTTTGTGAAATAAAATGTGCTGTTTGTCAAAATAACGAGTCGTCTCTAGTGGTAAAGTACACAAGAGAAGCAGTGCTCCTAGGACTGAGTTCCTCCCAGCCTGACACAGCAGTGAAACAGTTCAGGTGAGCTGTAACCTCTAGGGGACAATGCAGTCCCTCCTGGTGTCTTTCCACACCAGATAACACATAACTAAATGCAGAGATCTGATTTTGGTAGGAAAGCAATGTACCCAATATGCCCAAACATACGTCTGCAGAGCCATTTTAGATGCCTTTGAATAACCCCGCCTGGAGTACTGTGTTCAGCTCTGGGGTCCCCAACATAAGAAGGGCACAGACCTGTTGGACTGAGTCCAGAGGAGGACCGCAAAGGTGATCAGGGGGCTGGAGTCATATCACAGTGGGCGGCACTGGACAGTGGAGTTGTGCCAATGGTGTCTCTGTGGTGTGTTGTGGTTTAACCCCAGGCAGCAACTAAGCACCACGCAGCTGCTCGCTCACTTCCCCCCCCCCAGTGGGAATGGGTAAAGAATCGGAAAATGATGTAAAGTTCATGGTTCATGGGTTGAGATAAGAGCAGTTTAATAGAACAGAAAGGAAGAAACTAATAATGACACTAATAACAGTAGAGTGCCTATAATAATAAAAGGATTTGAGTACACAAAACAAGTGAGGCAGAATGCAGTTGCTCACCACTTGCCTACCTATGCTCGAGCAGCGCTCCTCCCCTCCCACACCCAGGTGGGTGTGGCGTCCCATGGTATGGAATCCCCCTTTGGCCAGTTTGGGTCAGTTGTCCTGGCTGCGTCCCCGCCCAACTTCTCCTGTGCCCCTCCAGCCTTCTTGCTGGCTGGGCACCAGAAGCTGAAAAGTCCTTGACTTAGTCTAAACATTATTTAGCAACAACTGAAAACATGAGGGTGCTGTCAACATTCTTCTGATACTAAACCCAAAATACAGCACTCTGTACCAGCTACTAGGAAGAAAATTAACCCAGCCAAAACCAGGACATGGTGTCACAGTGGGTTGGTGACACAGCCCCCAGGCGGGTATAAGAAGGGGTGCGGGCACAGGCAGGCCCTAGGCTGTACCCAGGTGAGGTAAGTTGAGGCCAGGCCAGGCCAGGCCAGGCTAAGGCAGGAGGAGTTGCTGCCTTTTGGGGGGCTGAGCCCCAGGGGTGGGTGAGGCAGACCTGGTACTGCCAGTCTTTGCTGAGGCAGGAACAGCCCTGAGCAGGGGACAAGGGGCTTGTGACTAGCTGCCAACTGGGTTTAACTCCATTCAGCAGAACTTTTTGGGCCGTCCCATTCATCCAGGTTTTTACCGAGCAAAAACTACACCCGTCCAAGCCATGAGCATCCCGTTTCTCCAGGAGAATGCTGTGGGAAATGGTGTCAAAGGCTACTTCAGATGTCCTGGCTACTTAGCCCTGTTCTGCATTTTAGTCCAATGATCTAGCCCTACTGATTAATGTGTGTAGCACCATTAGGAGGTACTTAATACCACTGTTGGGATTTGGGTAGCTGTTGCATGTTCATGAAGTCTGCCTGTCCTTTTTCATCAAACACCACTGTCTCTGCCCCCAGTCTCCTTTCTTTGCCGACTGTGGGCCCTGGTAGGGATACAAACAGACCTCGGCACACTTCAGTCTTGTCCCTCCGTAGTCACTCACCCACAGCACTTCAAAACTTTCTATAAAGACTAAGAATAAGGAAACACGTATAGTACCAGGCTGTACCCATCTTATGGGCAGCTGCAAGCTTCCCTGCAGCTACAGGCAAAGGGAGCTCTCTGCAACACTCCACTATCTGTGTGACACCTCTCAAAATATAGTTTCTGGCTCATGTTCCCATGGACCGGTTCTTTTGGTCCATGTGGTCCTGCCAGCCAGGCACGGGGCAGAATGAACCAACATGGGTCATGACTTTGTCAAGCACGTTGCCTCCCTGTCACAAAATGGCAGCTGAAACAACACAGCAGGACTTTATGCACTGCAGCCCTTTCAGCATGACAAGGAAGGGGCAGCTGACCCTCAGAGCACATGGGGTGAGGGAATATCAACAAATGGCCATCAGCAGACCACACACAGATCAGTATGAAAACATATGGGTGACAAATGTGTGACAATGTTTTAGAAAATGGAGGCTCCTTGCCATAAAACAGTGGGGGAAATGACTGACACTGCCAAGGTGGATGGCAGCACTGCTGCCACTGCCTTGTGCTGCAGCCTGGGAAAGGGGCTGGGAGTCATCTCCAATGTGGTGTTTTTGCCATCCAGTTGCACCTCTTCTTTCAGAGACATTTTGTGAGCGTTGGCCGTGCCCCACGCTGTGATACAACTAGGCCGAGCTGCCTTGCTACCTGCTGGTGGTGGCCAAGCTGAACCTGGTGGAGCTGGATCCTGCCCCAAGGTTCTGGGCCTTCTCCCAGCCTCCTTGGTCACCACAGGTCCTTACAGGTCAGGCAGACATCTGCCATCACAGTACTGCTATCCCTCATTCCTGCCTCAGGTGTGGAAGGTGCAAACACAAAACCTGTCCTTGCTTGGGCAACAGAACACAGTGCATCTGTGCCTCACAGGATGTAATAGCTGAGTCTGCATCAGAAAAGATGTCATCTTCAGTTAGATGTCTAAAGCAACATTGGGCTTTGTCCTGATTGCTTCATGGTATATGTCTCCTTTTCACAGCTGTACCTGTGATGTGATCTCTATATATGTAACTCAGCACTGGTTTTGGCCTTTTTGAAAGTCAATTAATGATGGAAATTTACTTTTCTGTCTGCTTTTTAGTCTTTTGACAAGCCTCTGCATGCTTCTTTCCTACTAAGGGTCTATGTTTGAGATTATTTTCCTTACCTCAACAATATTACCTTGCATTTCTTCACAGATGAATCTGTTCTGTCTTTTTGAATGGTCAAGAAGTTTGACAGCCTGGCTATTCTATCCACATTCATCCTTTTTGGATACCTTCCCAGTTTTCCAAGGTTTAAACTGACATTACTGTTTTATACACAATTACAGTATTTAAAGAATTTCCTTCCATTATAGCTAAGATGTATCTCAGTCCAATTTTCAGAGCCGTATTAGGCATATAATACACCCCCCTCCTCCTAGCAGCTCTGCATTACTCTTTTTTTTCCCCTGAAAACTTGTATCTGAAATAAAGTCATCTTTGACTTCCAGCATTGCTGCTCTGTATCCCAGGAGTTGAAATTGTTGTTGCTGAGGCTTTGAGGCAGGACAGTGGACTGCCTTGCCTGCTTGGGCTGCAGGCTCCTTAAGGTTAGGTCATGAAAAGAGGATGCAGGAGGGAGGGTTCAGATGCTGTCATGTATGTACAATTATTCAGCTGATTCATTCCTTGGAGGAATTAGAAGTCCTGATGTTTTGGTAAGATTTAAACAAGCAAGAGATTACCTGTATGAGCTACCTAACTGGCATACACATTTGTGACACAGATGCAATGTAATATTTAACATTTCAGCCTCATTCTGCCTCAGACCAAAAAAGGAAGGGGAAAGGGAAAACAAAGACAGTTCATTCAGGTTATGGAAAATATAATTTTAAATAAAGGCTTGTATTTTAAACTTGAATTGAAAACTTATTAACAGCAATGGAGTTTCAGTGAGCAAACTAAACTTTAGGGATTAAACTCTTTTGAATAATTTGTGCTAAAAATTACATACTGTCCTCTCACCTCTAGTCTTTTATCTCAGGTTAGATACCTTAAAAACTTACTTTTTTTCTCATAATAAAAGATGCTGGGCTACTGAGAAAGGATACAATTCCAACTGTTGTTAAAATTGCAAATTGGGAAAGTTGAATTGGTTTGGAAAATAATGGTGAATATGGGGACCTTTACAGTTCTCCATGTGAACAAACAATGCAATGAAACCTACACACCAAAGAAACAAATACATCTGAAGATAAAAAAAAGAGGCATAAGTAGTCAGCTGAGGACCAAAATCTTACAGAATAAAAAATGGCATCAGTTGTCTCTGTTGAGGTAACTACTATTTATACTTGATGAGAATGCTAGGCACTACAAAAAAATGTGGAAAGAAGAGACATCAGAGGCTCTTAAGTCAAAACCTGATGTTGAATACTTGCTTTTTTCTTTGGGAAAATTCACAGGGAAGAAAAATATAGACAACATTTTACATGCTGACAGCTATTTGTAACTAAAATATTTATTAAAATATTCCAGCCTCCTTTTGAAAGAATAAATATTGTTCATGAAGTCCCCTTTTCTGAGGACTTTCATAGCCATTTTTCACTTACAGTGAAATCTTCTTGAATAAGTAGGTTTTAAAGTAATAAAACTGCTGTAGGAAAGGATTTAATGTACACAGTACAGTACAATTAAAGATGCTTCACTATATTCAAATTACTATTCTACTAACTTAGCCATATCTAATAAACACCTTTTCCTTTGACCCATCAAACCATCTTTTCGTAAGCAAATTAACTCCAAATGAATACACAGCTTAACAAAATACATAGCTATAATTTTTTTCTCTTTACGTAAATTATTAAGTTGGGCTTTTTTTTTTTTTTCTCTTAACCACTTCAGTTTTCTCTTAGTTCTCGAGTTTGAACAAGAGACTAATTTGTGCTGGGAGTAAGAAGGAAGTACAGATATAACTTTTTATAATCAAATATGAGCTTTATACATTGTCTTCTAGGGTATAATACTTGCTTTCCTGTTTCTTTTTGTTTCTATACCTAACTTTCTCAATCATATATGCTGCCTTTAGGAGCGTGACATTTAAAAATATTTTGATAAAGTTTCAAAGATGAGTTTCAGAAAGCAGATGTAAAAGAGCAGACACTTTCCAGAACACATTCTGTTTTCCCGGTGTGCCTTTCCTAGCAACTGTACTGAGGTCATTCTGCTAATTCATATTCTGGTTGGTTTGGGATCAGATTAGTATTTATGTATGAATACAAACCGAACAGATTTGTTTCCTGAAATCTCTGAGAGCGATAGAGGGAACATAGTTGTGTATTTGCTGCCAGCTCTAAAAGCTCTTGAAGCTTGATAAGAAAAGAATGAAGTTTTCCCTGATATTGCTTGGGCTGTTCAGGTCAGATACTGTAGATTAGTTGCACTGAAAACAGTCTTTATGAAAATCCATGGAGAGGCAGTAATTTTGCAACCACTTGAATAAAAATTGTCTCTAGGAACATTATATTTTCTAAATCCTTGACAGTACCAAGGGGATCCTTTGAATCTTAAATGGGAGCTGGAAGAAATAGTATGGAATGAAAATGGCTTCAAAGGAAAATAAAAAGCATGTTTAGTTTAATGCTTTTCCCACTGGATATCACAAAACAAATGACTGAGGTAAATCAAGTTAAAAAAACTCTATTTCACCTCCCAGTATGTTGCTAAAAGATATTTATGTTTTTATATTTTTAATAAAGAAGCTTCTTTTTTTGCCCTTTAAATGTTTGCAAAATGTAGAGGGTACCAAGTATTTACAGAGAAATACTCTCTTTCCAGTGATTGACTTAACTTCATCTACTGTTTCTTCATTCTGTCTGCCTGCCTGGGATTCTCTTTGAGCAATTACTGACTGAAATTCAGTGGAACATATTTTAGGACCTCTCAAAGATGTCTTGGCCTCCAAAGATAGGAAAGGACTGTTGCCCAGGCAAAAGCCTGACCTCAAGGACTATCTTTACACCAAAGTTCCAGAAAACATTTCTTAGTTTAGGGAAATTCTGGTTTAGCTCTGTAGTTTTAAAAAGCATCATCTGTCGTTTATATAGTTCTTACACTTCTCTATCATTGCTCTTAAAATTTACTGGAATTGCTGTATGTCCTAAGCATAATGTATCTGTGCCTCTATTATTTTTACTCTTGGGGTTTAGAGGTTGCATGTTTTTGTTGTTTGTTTGGGTTGGGTTGGTTTTTTTTTTTTGCCTGTTAATTTGGGAGAACTGAGTTTTGCTCTGTGCAGTACATACATGCTTGATACATTGTGGAATCATTCATATTTGACATTGTTTTTACCAGAAGAAGAAGGAGTCCAAAGCATCTAATGAACAGCTGAACAGTTATACACAATATAACCCACATTAGAACCCCTTCGTTAGCCCTCTCTCCCCTTGAAAAAAGAAAACCTATTTGGGAAAGGGGGAAAACTGAAAGTATTCTACAATGGCTCTTTAAAGAATGAAAAAGCCTGGTAAAAGGCTTTTTGCAGGTCTAGCATGTCAACGTGTCCCTGCCACCCTGATCTTCATCTCAAGAGTTTGACCCTAAATTGGATTTCATTTTTTTCATAGCTGAAAGTCCATTTGCAGTCAAAAAACGTGTTTCCACCTTCAGCTACTAATGATCAATAAATAGTCTGGCTGAGCCAGTCTTTCCTTTAACTGTACCATCAAGGTTTGCAAGGTGATCATTTCCATTTTCAGGTCACCTACTTTTATTTTGAAGATACTTGCAACATGATTAGCTATTTCCCTTGCATCACTAACAGAACGTGGTAATGAAAGCTGCCACAAATTTTCATCACATCTAAACTTCTAAACTGCTTATGGTTTGCATAGTGACCTAATACACTTTACCAGCGAACTGGGCCCCATAACTGCTTCGTGGGCAAAAGAATTCAGCAACAGCTCCTATTGAGTTATGGCGAAGCTTTTGTACAGCAGGTTTTGGGTGCAAGTCACCCAGACTTCAGCCTTCTAGCAGTTACACTGACAGTCTAAGTTAACTGTGTAGGTGTTCGGGGGGGTGGGGGGGTGGGGTTGGCCCCAGCTAGCAATCCAGCTAGCAACCAAGTTTATCTGTGCAAATAATGATTCACAGGTTTCCTCAGGAAGAAGTTTCTCTGTCCCATAGTAACCTTCGCTGGCTGGTGAAGACTTTCACGTCTCATAGCATAGCAAGGCCTAATTCAAGCTGATCAGCTGGTTTGATCTTTTTCCTTTAGTTACTCCTCACCTTCCTGACTGTGCCTCGTAGCCTCACTCTGCCAGGTCCCCCCAGCCCCTGCTTGCTCCCCTAGCTGTTCTAGCAGCTTTTGTCACTTCAGCTCTGAACTAAGTGTGTGTAGCATGGGAAACTAAACTGGCTGTTAGCTAACGAGAGACTCTTAAGCAGCTTTATTGCTTCCCACACCTTTGCTTGAAACTTAACACACAAAGCCTTATACTCCTCTTTCTCTCGTCTTCACACATATTTCTGTACACTGTTTTCATTACAAACTTTCTCCTACTTTATGATATAGCTTCCTTTTTGGCAAAGATGCCTCTAAAATGTGGCAGCATACAACAAACTAAACAACTGCGTTCAGACCTGAACACAAGCTAAACAGCTGTGCTTCAGACCTGTACATTTATCTTCCCTCCTCTCTGCCTGAAGGCACCTGAGCACACCTCCCTCACAGGCTCCTCCTTCGGAGCCCTTGGAGAAGAAAGGACATACAGGAATTTTCCCCCTCTGCTCTGTCTGTCAGGGTCACATAAAGGTATGTGAGATGAAACCCAGCATTTAGGGTTTGTAAATTGGTTTATGACCAGTGCTTTGCTACAGAGCAAACCCATCTTGAGCGGGTGCCCACCAGTCATCACAAACTGCTCTGTGACTCAGGAATTAGCTTCTTTCTGCTCCAGAGAGCACCAAACTGCAGAGCGCAGCCACACAGAGAGCACTTGATGCTTCACTTTTCTTTCCTGACAAATGCTGAATCTGACAGACAGGTGCTTAAAAAAAAAAAATATCCCATAGCAATTGGAAACCCCTTGCGTACCTTTTGAAAATTATTCCATTTTTGTTGTTTGGCAAAACAGTTCTGGCTAAGGTAGCAGTCACTTGTAAGATTTGGAATCAGCCAGAAAAACTAAATGTTAATTGGTTACAGCTGAAATTTAAATTCACAGTGAGACAGAAAGTTGACCTTTAAGTTTTGTTACCCTTGGGTAACTCTCAGCCTTGGGAAAATGTACCACTGTCAAAATGTTACTGTATTCTTAGAAGTTGTGCTAGAATTAGAAAGCAGCTGTTCAAAAATGAGGCTAAAAGTATATCGTAATCATGGCATAATCTTATCATAGGCTGGCTAAATATAAGATTGGATACAATAGTGATTTACTTTCAGGAATATTAGGTGATCATCGTGGGGAGGCTGATAATTGCTTTAAGTGATCAAATAGATACCTCTGCTACTCAAATACTGTGTTTGTCTCACTAAAACTGCATCTGGAAGAATGACAATACTCACTTTTTCATGATTTAAGGAAGGTACCTGTCTTGGTTTAACCCCAGCCAGCAGCTCAGCACCACGCAGCCGCTCACTCGCTCCCCCCCCACCCAGTGGGATGGGGGAGAGAATCGGAAAAAAAAAAGTAA
>JAVKLA010000026.1:7438219-7452914 GCA_034782735.1 Sagittarius serpentarius
TCATACTACACTGAAAACACAGCACTGTACCAGCTACTAGGAAGACAATTAACTCTATCCCAGCCGAAACCAGGACAGTACCATTTTGACTTCTTAGTGCATTGTCCATTAGTTGAGAGTCTCTGTTATCGATAGTGTCTCTGCCATATAAAATCTATTATTCCTAAAACCAATTCCCAAAAAGTTCAAAGCGCTATATTTACATCTCTCGCACTGCTGTAACTGCAAGACTTTATCTAACACATATATACATTTCCACATGACACAATAAAGATATTGATTCTAGGTTTATTCTAAACTGTCAAGTAAATAGGCTTGATTACAGAAAAGCAGAGATCCTATTGACTTGGCTGGGGAGAGACAAATATAGTTCCTAAGCTTTACCTGGCCCAAAATAACCCTTTGAAGTTCTGATCTGTGGTTAGAAGAAAAATAACCCACAAACCCACACCAAATTTTACTTTAAATTTGCATTGAGTGTTTTTTCCCAGTGATATCAACCAAGTATAAAGAGGAAAAGCTATCTACAAGGACACTGGAAAACAAGGACACCTCTTTGGTCTATCTTGCCTGGCATCTTGGCTTGCAGTGGTAGCACCTCAGTTTCCCTGCAGTCCTATTCAATAATCATGACTGCAGGGCCAGGAACTATTTAAAATGGGTAAGAGAGGCAGAACCTGGCCAAAGTGCGTAAGTGATGCACAGGTAGTGTAAGCTGATCCAGTGACAAGACTGAAAAAGTGCTACTGCTACAGCTACTGTGGCCCTTCCCCGCAGCAGCATCTTCTGATTATTCACACACCTGCCAAGTACATTTTATATTGGGATGATGGCCCATGTCTTATACATCACCCAGCACGCTGGGTCTAGTCATGCTTGCTGCCTAAGGCTAAAAGCACAGGAACAGAAGAAAGTTGAAGGCAGAAACCTGGAGCAAATTGAACAGAGGTAATCATATACTAAGTGAGCTGGCTGCATACTGCAAGACAGGTATTTGAAAGCTTGACAAATGTAGCCCTGCCTCACCTAAGGGTAAATTTGTCCCCTTTGACCCCCTATTGGGGCTCAATAATTTTTAGATCTAGAGGCATGAGTCTGCAACTTTTTAATGACCAGACACTTTTCTTGCCAGACATTAACCCATTGACATAGCCACAGCATAAACACTACAAGAATAACAGCAGCAAAAGGTGCAATCAATCATAGTTCTTATAATCGGATTTAAAATAAATGATTGCTTTATGTAAAGCCTATTTCTTCTTCCTTTCTCCATGCCCCCATCCTTACAGAGAAAGTCAAGAGGATTCTCTTCCATCAACTCCACAGGATCAGGATGAGGTTGAAAGAGTTAAAGAAAGGGTTGTTAGGTGGTGTCTGCAGCAGAAAATTCAGATGCAGATGTGGAACTGAGAAGCATTAAAATGAAGGTTTGCTTGAAGAGGTGTCTGCGATTACAGTCTCAGTGGACAATCCCTGCTGACATGGCATTTGTGTGTGTGTTGGGCAGGAGCTGGGCAAGGACATGACTTGGAAGACACTTGTGTGTCAGCATTTAGGGAAGGAAAAAGAGGCACTGTTGGCTGCACACATGCACAAGGAAAACTTCACATTTACTTAGTCTGTGACATCTTCAGAAACCCTTCAGAAATGGCATTTCCTTCATGATGTGGATGATGCAAGGTGAGCATCAGGCTACTGTCAACATTAATGGCTAAACTGTTAGTCGTTAATCCCCTGGAACAGGGGACTTGTAACAGGCACAGAGCCTGGACCATCACTTGGGTGTGTTACAAGGAGGTTTCTAATTCTACTTCAGTTCTTTGAGGAAGAAGTGAAGAATTAAAAATGCATGTTCTGCCATAGAGAAAAGAGTAATCATGACTGCTTGAAGCACAGCAAGCTGGAGCAGTGATTCTCTGCGCAGCAAAGCCTGAGGATTCCCACTTACAGAGGAAGCGGAGGCTGTGAGGAGGAGCGGGCTGCCCTTCCCTGCCCCATGTAACAGCAGCCCTCTGACTCCAGGAGCAAAGACTGCCCGGGGGTTGTTCGTCTGCTGCTTTGCCTTTCACTGAGTGATAGGCACTGTCTCCTTGCTGGTAGAGTGCCAGGTTTGCCCTCTGAACAGGATGGACTGGATGTTTTAACAGCTTTTTTTCTTTGACTCCTTATGTGAATCTGCACAATGAATACTTAAGAGGGGAAAACCCACAAGTAAACAAAGAGTAGAAACAAATAAAAATGCCTAAAAACAGAAAAAAAAAACCCCTCTGAAAGAACAGTACTCCTTTTTTTTTTGTCAACCCCTTCAAATCTCTTGTCATCCTGATAAAGTAGTAGGTGATCTCTGATTCCAATTTCTCTACCTGGCATCTGTTATTTAATTTCAATTTTATTTCCTGATCAGAGAGCTCAGATCAACTCTGTCTGAACTGGGTATTTCTCAAACGGTGAAAAGAGCCCCTGAGGAGGATTCTCTGCACAGGAGTAAACCTCACCACAGTTTAAACAGCGTCTGTATCGCAGTGCTTGATACTCTGTGCTGCAGTCCAGGAGGTAAAACGTAGACCTTGCTGTCCTGCGGGAGAGAAGGCAAGGTGTCCTCAGTCCTCCTCTGTGCTCTCCCTACTCTGGTGGCCGATGAAGCCACCAGGGTCACTCAGGCAGCCCAGGGAACTAATTTACTGTAGCACAAACTGCTCAGAGCCGCTTGCAGGCAGAAACACCGTGAAGAATTATATTAATAATGTACAACACAAACGGAGGGGTATGTGGCAGGGTTTGCTGCAAGGATGGCACTCATACAGCAGCAGTTTTCTCTGAGAAACAAAGCAACAGGAAACGTGCAAATTTACATTAGGCACTCTGTGCTTTAACAGTATTAGGGAACATGCTGATAGAAAAAAATTCATCTACTTCAGCTTATCTAAGATTTACTCAAAGGACTATGAAGTTGAAATAAAAGAGATACTTTACTGCAGAAAATGTGGCTGTTCTATCTATCAACAATGGTGTTATCCAAACAACAGCAATTAATGATGACAGAAATCATTGGCACCCAAATATTAGTAACATATTGTAGCTGTAATTAAGTACCAGTTGTTTGTTTTAGTAACAAGCTGTAAAAATCAACATATGCAGAAAGAAGTACTTCAGAAAATTTATTAGTTATGGATATATTTGCCTCACAATCCACAGGATAGGTTGAATTCCAGTACCCAGTGTGTTCCTGTGGAATATGCTGAAGTGTACTTCATGCATTAAAAATGCTTGAAGTGTAAAGTTCACTGGAAAAGAAAGAGCGAGCCTCAGGGCAGGTGAGGCACATGAGTTACTCTTACTTCCAGTATCTATCTACTGAGTTACGACAGTTTTCTTTGTTCAGCTTTAATAAACTCTCCTTGGTCCAAATTTTTGGAATCTTTTAATAGCATGCAATAGGTATGATGGCTACAAACACCTCTGTTCTTCATCAGCTGCATGACAGGGAAGCCAGGTTTGCAGCCATGGCATCCATAAAATATTCAGATGTTGCAAAATTCTCTGGAACTATGGCCACAGGTGTCATATGCTCGGCCAACTGATAGGATTGGAAAACAATAGACAAAATTCCAGGTAGAAAACTTTGCCTAATTTTTTCCAGCTGCATTTGTTGCTCAAAGAAAAGATACTGCCTAACCATACAAATTTTGCTGCTTATATTTATCTTGTAATTTTTTTGGCTGAAGTTATTGCCCAAATTCAACCTTAATTTAGAAAAGCTCCCAGACCTCCCAAGTGCTGCTGGTTGTAAACTTAGTTTCCCCACTCTCCTTCCACACAAAACTCTTCCTTACCTCCTGTAATCCTTCTCTAAAACCTGAGAAAAGATAATTTTCAGACTGGTTTGCGGATGAGACACTACCCAGCGCTTGGGGTGAATGCCAGCATCCTACATCCCACAAGCCTTTGTGCCTACTCACAGGCCTCCCTAACACAAAACACATGGTCCACACACAGCACAACATGTGCCTGCAGTGTGCCTTCAACAACTGTGCAGGCGAGGCTCCATCCTGTGGTCCCTGGTGATTTCCCCTTACCAATAGTGACCGTGCTGCCTGCCTTTGCTGGACGACAGACATGACAGAAGATAGAGCAGGAGGCCTTGAGGACTTCCAGTGGAGCTGTCAGTCCTGCTCCCAGTCCAAATCCTCTTTCTCCTGAGACCATCTTTGGAGAACAGCAGGAATCATTCCTCAGCCCAGTGTTACACCTGACAGTGATCCACCCTCGTCGTGGACACCACTGGTTCAGCCCTAACCAACCTCATCCAGTGTCTCAGCTAGCCTCCTCTGCTTGTCTTCAGTTTTCTTGGCCTCAAAAAGCGGCAGCTACAAAGGTGTCATTGAAAAGAAATGAAGGCAGGCCAGCTTTAGGTAGCAAACTGTTTACTGCCCTTTAGTCCATTAGTCCTCCTTACAGATGTCTGCATCAGCTGGCCCTCTTTGCACCTGTATTCATTCCTAAACAGAGCGCACCCCCAAAGTACAGCTTAGAGAGGAGCTCCGGACTGCAAAGACCACTTAATAGTGGTGAATGTTCCTGTGTCCTGTGGCCGGAGAACCAGCTCCCGGGTCTTGGCTGGTGACCTGTGCATCCTCACAGTGGCCTGATCCTCCACAGCTCCACATATAATGCTGTATGATTTACTGTGAGGTTTTAATCCTCAGGCTCTAGTCGTTCTTAATTTCAGTCCCATTTTTCACAGGTCCCTATGGTTTGTGGGCATCCCTGTTTGGTGTTACGGGTGGTTGAGACATAGCCAGATAAAGTAAACTTTTCCGTTCGTGGATGGGAGTCCTTCTTGAACTTCTCTTTTATCAAAGGATCGACAGTCTACATTTTTACTTTATATATGATTTAGCTTTATGTTTCTAGAAGATTTGAGTTAGTGGAGAGAATGAGGACGTAACTTGGGCTTTTTTCTGAAATGTTCAGTATAATTCCAGAGATGATGTGGATTTTGTGGAGATGATCAGGGTCTGTTTGAGAGGATGCTATGTTGCTAGGAGACACTAATAACAAAGTACCATGAAAAATAACCTGTTCTTTTTAAATCGCACTTGGGCTAGGAAATGAATGAATAAAATGTAGATTAATGAACCAAGGTATCAAAAATATCAAAGATAGTAAGAATATTTTATTTCTATAGTGGAAAGCTAGAGTTCAGTGTAAAACTTAATGCAGTTCCAACCGAAATGTGCCATAAAGAACAGAACAGGTACTGTGGATCATTAACAGCTTGATTAGAGGCACACAGATAGCTGGAGTCAAGAACATAAAGGAAACAAGAACAGAAAAAAAGGTTTGTGCAACTGCATGCCTGTTTCAGCTTGCTGGTGTTAAACCAAATTCAACAGTATACATCACAGGTATCTTCATCCAGTGAATTGACTAAGCTTACTGAAAGAATTTACTCTCTTCTCTATGGAATCACAGAAAGTGCAGCCAGAAAGGACATGAAGAGACACCTAACCCATCTTGGTGCCCAAGGAGATCAGTTAAACATCAACCATCCCTGGCAGTTATTTGATCAGGCAATTCAAAATCCCTCTATTAATAGGGGCTCCTCATCCTCAGGCAATCTTGTCCATTGCTCCCCTTTCCCTGTTGTTAGGAAGATTTTCCTAATGTTTAACCTAAATCTCTCCTATAGAATCATAGAATTATTTAGGTTGGAAAAGACCTTTAAGAGCATCAAGTCCAACTGCTAACCTAGCACTGCCAAGTCCACCACTAAACCATGTCCCTAATGTGACATCTACACTTCTTTTAAATCCCTCCAGGGATGGTGGCTCAAATCACTTCCCTGGGAAGCCTGTTCCAATGATTGATAACCCTTTCAGTGAAGAAATTTTTCCTAATATCCAATCTAAACCTCCCCTGGTGCAACTTGCGGCTGTTTCCTCTTGTCCTATCACTTGTTACTTGGGAAAAGAGACCGACCCCACCTTGCTACAACCTCCTTTCAGGTAGTTGTAGAGAGCGATAAGGTCTCCCCTCAGCCTCCTTTTCTCCAGGCTAAACAACCCCAGTTCCCTCAGCCGCTCCTCATAAGATCTGTTCTTTAGACTCTTCTCCAGCTTTGTTGCCCAAAAGACTCTCGTCGAAATTTAAGCCCATTGCTCCTTGTCATACACTCAGTTGACAGGAAGCATAGTTTATTTCATTCCTCTTTTTAGCAAGTGTTTACATACTTAAAGACTGTTATCATGTCTCCTCTCAGTCTTTTCTTCTCTAGACTAAATAATCCTAATTCTTGCAAGGTGCCTGCATCCATCTTGTTTTCAAAGGCTCTGATCACTTTTGGTATTTGCTCTGGAAACTGGCCAATGCAAAGGCACTTTGTGTAAAGATCGGATAACTTCTCCTGCACTTTGGAAACAAGTGAATGAGAAAGAACACAGGTTTATTAATTCATAGCCAAGGAGACTGGCTCCGGAAAACAGTGCATATTTTGACAGCACAACCTTACATTTTCAGGTCAGCAGTAAGTATTCAGTCTCATCTGTGATTGCCCATCACAAAAAATAAGAGATGCCTGAAAATGTCAAACAGAAAATAAGAGATGCCTGAAAATGTCAAATGGCTCCTCACAAGCCAAAAAGTCCAGACAAAACCAGTCCTTCTTCTGGAAATAACTAGGCTGTGAATGGAGATAAACATCTTTCTGTTTTCCTGTGTTCTCAATTTTGTTGAGGATCTTCACCTGCAAAAGTCTTATAAATGATTTTTTATTGTGGTTGTGTTGTTGTGTCTGGAAAATGGCGGTCACAATTTTAAGATTTAATTAAATAAGATGCAGATTCATAATATCACAATAGAGTTTCATATATTTTGTGCTTAATGACACCACCAGATCTCAGCACCTCTACTGATGTGATAATGTGCCTGAAAGGGCCTCTGACATAGTGGTATGATAATAGAACAGCCCCATCTCCCTCATTTTCTTTTAAATCTTGCCGTTAAATGTGAAGTCAATTAAGAAACAGAAAAATGGTGTTCAAATAAAATCAAGTGACTGAGAAAGCCACAATATGAAATTCAGAGTTCAAGCTGAAGCACAATGGGCAGCAATCAGTTATGACTGTGTACTGCCAGGGTGTTTGTCCAGAGGGAAGGTTGAATTGTGTGCGTGGATGGCAGCATGTGATGGCCCTGCAAATCCATGGGTGTTCAATGATTCACAGCGTAGAACTGGAACTTGTATCTGGTGCCACATTTCATGAATAGGAAATTAAGGTTCAAGTGGCAGCCTTACCTCAGAAATTATTTCCTTATTGGTGTTAGTAGCAGAGTCAGGCTCTAGAGTAACTAAACATATCTCATCCCCCAGTATTTTAACTTCCTTCTTATTTCCATAGTGATGGATCTTGAGAATCTAGACCCACCGGAGCATTAGCAAGTGACCCATGCTTTAAATGTATTCACTTCTATAATGCCAAATGCAGTTGAAAAGTTTAAAAATTATTCGACGGGCAGACTTCTACCAAATCTACTTACAAACAAAATTTTAACAAGACCCTGTTCTTTTGCTGTAAGTTGAAAATCTGCACTGAAAATATTTGAAAAATCAGTTAAAATTTTAATTGAAACTCTTAGTCATCAATGTCCTTTTCTCTGTGTTGAGTATTGTTAAAGGAGACGCTGCTGCCCCAGCATTCACACACCGTTGAAGGAGTTGCACACACAGCACCTGAGGCTTTAACTGCTCGGACTGGAGTCTCTTCGCAGCGGGCGACTCCAGTGAGCCAATGGGTGCCCCTTTCAACTCCTCACACACACACAGACGCTCATTCTCAGGTGCTGCTTCTCCCTCAGGCTCAACCCTAGGTTCCCCGAAGCAGATTGTCTAATCAAGGCCTTCAAAATAAAAAGCGTAATTTATTCTACCTATGGTGCACAACTTTAGATGGCTTTTGTTGGGTGCCTCCACTGAGGGACCCCAAACCCTAAAATCCCTGGGCAATTACACCCTTAAAATCTAAGTTCCTGCCGCTCACACCATAGTCTGGTCCAAGAGTAATATTTAGGTCTGGGATTGTCTTACCTCTCATTGGGTCCTCTTTCTCGTCTCTAGGCGAATCCTTTCTCTTTCCTGTTTTTTAGGCTACTGGTTACTACGTCTCCTTTTTCTGGCTCCGAAAGGTTCTGGGGCTTTCTGAATCTTCTTATTCCTCCACTCAGAGAACAGGTCAACGTTAAGCAAAAGCATTAAGCAAGCTGTGAGTTCTGCTTTATCATGAATGACTGCTTTTAAGCAGCTAAACAAATTCCTTAAAGCCCTCCAAAACATATTAACAGCCTCTAAAATTTCTATACATTCCTGTGCTATTATAGCCTCACAGTCTTATCCCATTATTGCCGTGCGCTGTTTACATCTCGTTTGGGTGCGGTCTGCCTGCTCGTGTAGCTCAGCTTTGCCAACTTCCGCAACAATATCACAAAGGCCTGGGAACTATAATAGAAACCACCCAGTAGACTATGGTGGCATCTGCATTACTGAATGAAATACAGCAGGAGACAACTGGCGTGGTGCTACAGAGCTGCTGGCTCTCTCCATGGTTGTTTTGGTCCATACCTGCTGGCTCTCCCAGACGGAAAGCCCAGGATTTGTTCAGGAGCTGTTTTATCAAGGGACCGTTTAATACACTATCACGTACACCTTGCAGCATAGATGAAACTAAGCTAGGTTTGGCTTAGACACCTCCCCAGAAGGCCTTGCAGTTTAAGAAACACTCTCAGACCAACCACTCAGACACATCTCATACACTCCGGTTGTCACGTTGCAGATATACCACGCCTGGAGGGCTGTGAATAATCCTCCTCATGTCCAAGTATTATGTCTGGATCAAACAAAAAAATAAAAATATTTTTGAGCATGAGGAGGCTGTCATCTGTGGGCTTGAAGAGACCTCAGCCTTTGCAGCTTCAGAAGTGAGGTGCTGGCCCAGGAGCAGGGTGGACTTGGCATTGGCAGCATGACCAGAGACAGGACCTCGACTGGTGCAGAGATATCTGTCAGTCCTTAGCGTAGGCTAAAACCTGGCTCACACGTCTGATCTGCAAGGAGGAGGAAAGGGGATGTCATCCTTACTCAGCAGCAAGGTCAGGTTTTATTGTCTGGCCCATGACAGTATATTGGGTTTGCGTGGCAAGGTTTTGATAGCTGGCAGGGACTACAGGGCTGGCTTCTGTGAGAAGCTGCTAGAAGCTTCCCCTATGTCTGATGGAGCCAACGCCAGCCGGCTCCAAGATGGACCCGCCGCTGGCCAGGGCCGAGCCCATCAGCGATGGTGGCAGCACCTCTGGGATAACAGATTTAAGAAGAGGGAAAAACTGCTGTGACAGCAGCTGGAGGAGAGGACTGAGAAGATGTGAGAGAAATATCTCCACAGACCCCCAGGTCGGTGCAGAAGGAGGGGCAGGAGGTGCTCCAGGCGCCGGAGCAGAGATTCCCTTGCAGCCCCTGGGGAAGACCCCGGTGAGGCAGGCTGTGCCCTTGCAGCCCAGGGAGGTCCATCCACGCTGGAGCAGATCTCCACCTGCAGCCCATGGAGGACCCCACGCCAGAGCGGGTCGGTGCCCGAAGGAGGCTGTGACCCCGTGGGAAGCCCACGCCAGAGCAGGCTCCTGGCAAGACCTGTGGCCTCGTGGAGAGAGGAGCCCAGGCCGGAGCAGGTTTGCTGGCAGGAGCTGTGACCCCGCGGGGGACCCACGCTGGAGCAGTCTGTGCCTGAAGGACTGCAGCCCGTGGGAAGAACCCATGTTGGAGAAGTTTGTGGAGGACTGTCTCCCGTGGGAAGGACCCCATGCTGGAGCAGGGGAAGAATGTGAGGAGGAAGGAGCAGCAGAGGCAATGTGTGATGAACTGACTGCAAACCCCACTCCCTGTGACAGAGTGGCTTGGTGGCCACTTGGCATCCAGCCAAGGTCAAGCCACCACACGCAGTCTGTGTGTCAGCCCCCAGATGAATAATGCTCCCTCTGCCCTAATGCAAGTTGTTGGGATGCTGCCATACGTCTCCACAACTGTGCTTTGGCCGACAGTTCTGCCTGATCGCGCTCCTCCATGAGTAAATGTGATGTTCAATGTCATTCGAACCCCATTTCTCTGGATGAAGACCCTGAGGATTACAGTGCTTTTGTCTCTCCTTGTGTAAGTGAAAGAATCAGGCAGATTCCCTGGAGCAGGCGAATTACAACCTCTTCAATTGCTACCTATTTTGGGAGGGGCACATAGCCTAATCTTTGATATCTGCTTAGTGAAATGAAACACGTTCAAGAAACTGATAGCAGTTCTGGGCATGGTTCTTTGGTACAAGTTAAAACTAGCAAAGTTACAAAAAGTTCCTGAGAAAATCTATAATCAGCAGTTGCAGAATGTCCTTTATTAGGCTGCTCTGTGTGTATTTACATTTTTTCTTTTTGATTAAAATCAAATTATATGTTGTTTGTATTATAAATTTTATTATTTGCAAGTCGCCCATCTACTTTGCACTTTGTGCATCCTCCCATAGCATGAGCTAAACCAAAGGAAGTGTGTTTTTCAAGACATCGCTGTGTAATGGCTCCCATCGCAGTATCAAACTATAACTGCTCTCATTACTTGGCAATCTGTCACTTTAATGTTGTGCTGCTAATAAAACACAAAATATTGAACACTGATCACTTTCTACACAAACGTTACATCCAGGGCTTTTTTATTTGTTTGCTTTTTTTTTTTTTTTTGGCCAGTCTATTCCTTTTATAATTTTGGCATGGCACTCCTGAACCTGGAGATAAATGGCAGTTTTCTCACCACTTTTTACTGCACTGGAACCCTTGATGTTTCACACGAGTGCAGATGAATTAAAACCCAAGTGTACTAATAATTCCTGTGAATGGCTCACTTCATACTGTCTTTTAGCTGTGGTTCTTAAAGATGCGGATGTACCAAATTGCATGTTGAACAAGAATTTAACCTGGCTTTATACTGCTTTATGCTTTCTTTTTTATCCATAATGTAGTTCCAAATAAATACATTATGGGGTTCCAACACTTGGAACCCCATAATATATTTATTCCTATCAGCTGTCACGTCATCACAACACTGTGTTTCTGGAAATTATTTTCTTTTGCTACCCTCCCACATCATGTAATAGGATGTGTACGGTACATGTAGTATGAAAAAATGACTAAGGGTGTAGTACGAAAAACTGACTAAGGGTGTAGTCTTGCTGTGTGACTTGATTCACCATTATAACAATGCTAAAAGTCATTTTGTCTGCATGTTACGGTGATTTGCCTTGTAATAAACAAAACCATCTCCACCTATTTCTTTGAGTTCATCCTGGCTTTGAAAATTAAATTTAAAATGCAATCACAGTAATTCTTTTCTGCAGTAATTGTCACACAGTTAGGAGCAGGGGGAGTGGGGACACAACATTCTTGAGCTTTTTCTTCTGCCCAAATTTTAATACCTATGAAAATAGGGGGTTTTCTTCTCTGGGTTACCTCACCTGCAGTTTTGCTAATTCATGGCTGGCTAGAGCCAGTGTGTGTCCTCCAGCACCATCTGCAGTTAAAACACAGATATCATTAGGTGCTGTCACCAGGAATAAGCACCAGAGGACAAAGTTCCTGTCAGGGATATGATATAATCTGTAAAGCTGATGTTAAGCTCTAGTCACTCTTCAAAGCAATGGAAGTGTAATCATTGTTGTTCACTCTCCTTCTCCCATGAAACTAAAAGAACAGCGTGACATAAGAAACAACTTTCTCTAAGCTGGCTTTGTAAATGCAGCCTTTAATTATTAAAACTCCAAGAGCGGTCTTTCTAGATTCATCTTTAAACATAAAGGCTGACTCTCCACTGGAGAGCTTAGGTGAAATGAAGAGGGAAGAGCAGCCAGCAGGGAGCTGATTGCAGGTCCTTGATCTCTGATAGGTAGCCCCCAGGGTGTGTTAGAAAGTCATAAGGGCTAGCTTTAAATGTTAGACTATAGATGTAAGCCCAGCACGCTGCCACAGTCCAACCCCGACACTTCCCTGTAGCCTGCTGCCTGCTTTCCCTTGCACCAGCTAGCAGAAATGTGGCTGGAGAACCAGCAAAGCTGAGGGGTGGCCATGAAGGATGGTCTCTTCTTTATATCCTTAATTTTACCCTAGTAGAGATACCCCTGTGCCAAGGGAAGTCTTCAGGCAGAGTCCCCTGCTGCCCCAGAAAACCTGAACCTATCGATTCTGTGAGATGAACTGCATCTGCAAGAGTTTTACAGCATCCACCTCTCTCCTCAGGAGGAAAGGAAAGGAAATAAAACTGATAGGTGTGGTCTACGTTTGTAAGGCAAAGCCCACAACAGGAAGTATTTTCAGTTTGCCACATTTATTCTTACACTCTGTCTTCAAAAGGAAGGATTTCCTCCTGACTCTGCACCAAGGAACTTTTCGAGCAAGGTGCTGCCATGCACTGGGGTGCTAGGGGTGCTAGAGGTTCTGAGTGTGAAACATAAGATGAGGTTCCTGACAGCTCAAGGTCCAAAACCCTTCCCATAACCTGCAAGATGTAAGCTTTGCCATTTTCACTTGGCTACATGCCAGCTTAAAGACCCTTGTGCCTACACATCCGTCCTCCCACTTCCGATTTTTAAGAAAATAGGTCATTCTGTTTGGTTTTTTACCTTCCTCAGAAAAGCAGGAAGTTATTAGCAGGAAAAGCTTTCAAAATGAGTTTTTCAGTTTAAGTCAGTATAGAACAAACAGTGACAAAAACAAGACTGAGAAGCAAAGGTAAGAAAAAGACACCTATTTACATGCGCACACATATATATTGATGTATTTATGAGAAAGGGAGGAGGTGTGCCACAAGGGGATGGGCTGAGCTGTCTGCTTCTCTCCTCTGATTAATTGCCTTGGTGTCAGGGAACTGGCCCATCCACATGTATCTGCCAGTTCAATTCTTTAAGTTTTCTGTCACCACTTAACCACTGTTCACCAGAGTGTCAAAAGCATTTAGCAGTCACACGTGCTTGCACAAGCGTAGTTGGGAGAGTACCAATAAATCCATCTGATTTTATTAATTACATTAGTGACAGGCTCTAGTCAGGGCAGCAAAGAAGAAAGACTTCAAGTGCCTGTAACTAGCAGTTTGTATGTGCATGGTGTATAGACATTTATGCTTCAGAGCACAAAGCTGTGACTAATGAAGCTTTGGAAGAACTTTCTTTTACCAGCACTTTATTTCATAATTGCTCAGTACAAAGTTTCTCGCCTGCTCCTCTGAATCATCCTATTTGTGGGCTCCAACAGAGTATGACACTTGGTGCAGCTCTAGTCTGAACTGCTTGGAAGTATAGTGGGTACCTGACTTCTGCCACCTTTGGGCTCCTACAAAATGTTTTGATGATTTACAAAAAAGGGAAAAAATATGGGTCAAGAACGGGAATGTAGTTTCTTCATCACTTTATTTCAAATATTAAAATTTAAGCCAGTCGCAGTTAGCAAACTGAGAAGCCCAATGTGCACTATGGTCTTGGTGCTTTTTTATTTTCTTTATACTAGCTTAAGTAAATGAAACAGGATTGTACCATGCTGTGAGCATGGTCTCACCACTTAGTTAGCCAAAAGAAGACAGAAAAGGCTGTATTGGGTGAGAACAAAGATCTAACAAACAAACAGGTTTGGTTTTCTCTCAAATAGTAGCTAGTAATGGACACCTTGGAAAGAATATAAGAACATGCAAAGTGTATAGTGAAATTTCCTGCATATATCTTCCCAAATAAGCCCTTTTGGTGCTTAATATTGCAACAGCCAAGTCCACTTCCACTTTGAACTCATGTACATTACAGCATCCACAACAAATTCCAGTGTTTAACTGTGTGCTGCAGGAAGAATCACCCTTTCCCTGTTTTGAATCTCCTGCTTGCTACGTTCGTTCATTGCCTCCTAATTTGTGTCCTGGAAGGGACAGTGAAGAGCCACCCCGGTTTTCCCTTTCTGTGCCACTCAGGATTCAATAACCCTCCGTGACATCCCCTCTCCCAGGAGCCTCTTTCCCAGCCCCAGGAGTCTCCATCTCCCCTGTGATTCTTCGAACGGAGGCTCTTCCCCACCTTTGGGGAGCCTCGCTGTCCTTCCTACCTTTTCCCATTTTGCCATAGCCCTTTCCAAACAGGAGGAGATACGAACTGCAAGGAGCATTTAAGGACATGACCCAGACATATGCAGCAGCACTGGGATGTCTCAGTTTTGCTCTCCAGCCGTTTTCAAGTAGCTCTTAATCTCCTGTTTAGCTTTTGGCCACTGCCAAGGTTCTGAGGTGGCATTTTCATAGACCTGTTATGCTTCTAAGATCCCTTTGCAGGGCAGTAATTGAAGGGGAAATTCCAACTGCAACTGCTCAGCAATGGTAATTTGTGACAGAGGAACAATCTGGCACGGAGGGCAAGAAGGCCCATCTGGGGAAGGGGTTAAGGGGGCTGGAAGCAGGGATGCCAGGGACAGAACCTCTTCCTCAAGGAGAGGGGAGTTCAGAGCAGCCCCCCTTGCGTTCCAGGCCCCTCTCTGAGAGGAGCCCAGGGGCGGCTGGATCCACTCCTCTTCCCAGACTTGGGCAGTGGGTTTACGTCCAAAGGGATGAGGTGTGGGGATTACAGAAAGAAATGAGGAAACGCGGGAC
>JAVKLA010000026.1:7453014-7562211 GCA_034782735.1 Sagittarius serpentarius
CTTCTCATGCTAAACCCAAAACACAGCGCTGTACCAGCTACTAGGAAGACAATTAACTCTATCCCAGCTGAAACCAGTACAAGGACGCTTCTGTCCTGCTCACAAGACATCTAATTTTCCAGGGGATACAGAGAAGCTATTTGAGCAATAAATACTGCTTAATCACATTGCTGCCTGCAGTTTCTCACAGCCTAATGCACAGAAAGCTAGTTTCATTGCTGCCATCTAGGGCACAAGAGTGTGGCGAGCAGTCACTTCAACTGGAAGCAGGTGGAAGAACAGCTAAACAAGTAAAATTAATTTAGTTAATATTTCAGGGAGAGAAAGAGGGGAAGGAGAAGGAAGAAAAAGAAAGGCAAAGTGTCTCAAACCACAGACCTGTCTGCTGAGGCAGCCAAAACTGGATTAACGTATCCAGAGCCAGTGAAAATCGTACCACACCTACCAGTCTTCTCTAACTTACTTGTCATCTCAGCACTGTGACATTGGCTGCTTCCTCCACCCTCTCAAATTTGGTAATTTCAACAACAGCAAAAAAAAATTTCCCTCTCCCATCCTGCTCCCATACTTGGGAAGGCAGAACAGGCACATAGTTGTTTCTTTTTTCTCCTTCAGATGTCTCATCTCACTCCGCCTTGCAATAGAAATTTGATGTGTTAGATCTGCTGCCCAATGTAATGGCATTGTAATGCCCAGTGGGAATGAATGCCTTATTCTTCTCTGCTGTTCCCCAGCCACCTGGTTCTCTTACACTTCACCTGCAAACTCCCTGGGGAAGGGTCGCAGTTCTTGTTTGTGCTGGTACAACATCCAGCAGAACAGGGCACTACACAAACACTATAGGTGCAACTAACGTCAGCTGGCAGCCACAGGGCTGGGATGTGCCTCCAGGTTAAGACAACTGCCTACATGCAGGAGGTGTCAGCTCTCATGACAGTCAGATACAGTTCACTACATTTTGGCAAGATGTGACTGAAACTCAGCTCACCTGAACACAGGCAGCTAGTGGTACCTTGGATGGTGTACTGTATCTCACTTGGCTCTGTTCCAGGGCAGTGCCAATGCCTTTATGTCCTGTCACGTCTGTCAGCTCTGTGCAGACACCTAGGATAACTTAGTGTTTCTCAAATTCTGCCAGCTGTGTATGTTATGCAAAGTGGATACCCCAAAAGCTCAGCTACATTCTTCTCAACAGTACTGCACTGACTGGGATGGGAGCTTAGAAACCTGCAGCAAATGTAGGTATCTACTCACAGAGAGCAGATTGTTCTGCCTAAAGACAGGCATCTCATGCCATCTGAGATGCTTTGGGGTATCCAAGGGGCTTGCGTGGGGCAGGCAAATATCACACAGGACCTATAAGAGACCCACAACCTTTTGAAGATGGGGTGGAAAATCCCAAGGCACCTCTGGTGGTATAGACAGAGTTGTGTGCAACTCTATTGAGCCTTAAGCATTTTAGCCTGGAGTTGAAGCCCCCTGCCCCAGCTGTCTAAAATGTAGAATGCTTTCCCTTTATGGTCAAAGAAGAGAGGCACTTCCAGAGGAGGAGTCACCTCATTCCCCTTCTCCCCATTGACCATAAAAGCAGGAACACACTCAGATTAAAACATCCAACTTACAGAGAGATAAGTTAGGACAGGTGAATCCCTCTGTTCCTTCCAGTAATACGTACCGAAAAGATTCATTGGAATGAATCGATGCAAAGCATCCATCCTCCAACCTCCCAGCTCACAGTTTTAAACTACTCTCACAACAAACTATATAATATATCAGACTCAGTCAGCTGAAAAAAAATGTATCTGATGAGACAATGTTATTCCTGTCAGACTACACCAGTTTTCTTCTTCATGAAGAATGAAATGTCAGGAAGTCTGACCAGAGAAGAAATCGGAAAGGTTCATTTCACTTGAGAAGAGCAACTAGGTGCTGAAAAGTCCTCCTAGAGGGAATGGACATGGGAACAGACAATCTCAGCAAACAGGGGGGCCAAAGTAAGAAGTCTGTTTCTCCTCTTTATAGACAAGCTGATTTTATCTACTTTTTCTTAAGCGAAGCAAAATGACAATAGCCCAGTTTAACACCTCAGATTTAGTCAGGTTCTTTCTTGCACAGAGCTGCATGGAAATATTACATAATAGAAGCAGGCACTGCTGCAGAAAAAAAGTGATTCCACATCCCCTTCTCCTATCTGCCCATGTCTAGCCCTTCCCCTGTCCTCAAACAAACTTTAATGGGGCTGTGCAACTCGCAAGCTCAAGAAACAGGTGTAAATTAGTACTAAATAACAAACACCCAAATACCGATTTTTAGCCAGGACCAGTTCCTCAGCTGATGTTACAGAATAGCCACATGACACTGGCACAAAGAAGGAAACAGTGCAGGAGTGAGAACAAGCAGCCAGGGACAAGGAGGGAGAACAGAACAGACTCCTACGCCAGCATTGCTGCTTTTACCATAAAGTTACATATAGCATAAGGAGTGCAATAAATATATGAGATCTCCTCACCATGCACCTCTTCACAACATTGACAGACGTGGCTTTATCTGCAAATCACACTGTGTAAATACCCATTTATCAGCTATCTTCTACAGAGCGTGAGTTACTCTAGGGCTAATGGTCTACCAGGTAACCATGCACCCACATCACTCTGACATCACAGTTATCCCCAAAACATCTGAAAAGGGCAGATGTTCACAGCATGCAACAGGGTACATCCCCTTAGAGTCCCTTTATAGTCAATGGACAGAGAAATGCCACTTCTTGGGAGCGGTTCAGCAGACTGCTAAAGAAGATCAAATGAAATGTACCCTAAATTCACCTTTTTCCATCAACTCAACACACAGTCCCAGGTAGCACAGCTCAAGTGGACGTGCACATGCTCTAGACGATTTAAACCAGGTGAAATGAATCTCATGTGCTATGTTTTCAAACCTTTACTCTGCAGGTATCATGAAAAAGACGATCTAACTCAGTAACTTTTTATACGTATGCTTCCTTGTAAAACTCTCTTACTAAGAATTTTAAAAACCATGTCAAGGCTAACAGATCAAGGCTAGTAGGTCAAGGCTAACCTACTGCAAGGTTAATTCCTCTTATTGCCCCACATGATTCTCTCACCATTCAACTATTATATATTTACTTCATGTTTATGTACCAAGTCCCAGTACTGATGCACACATCATGGAAACTAATTTTATAGCAGGACTTATAAAAGCTTGACTGGTTTCTGTTTATTGACCCATAATGCAAAATGCATTAAAGGCAACAAAAAACAGTCAATGTTGCTTTGGGCTCCTGGAATAAAAATTTCAATTAATACATAATAATATTCCTGTTGCAGGAACGGTACAGACTGTGTTGTCCTAGCAGGGACCTTGACCTAGGTAGGCTGTGATGACAAAGTATCTGCTATATCAGGACCAAAATAATCAAAGCTGATTAAGAAAAAAAACTTGATTACTACTACAGCACTGATTAAACATTTACCATAAATTGAACTACATCTTCAGGCTTGTGCTTTGCTGATTTGAAGACAGCCAGTCGGGTAACAACGACAATGTGATATTCTACATGGCCAGACATCATCTTCCCACGGATTTCCTGGTATTCCGGCACTGACAAATCCAGTCCCGTGTGCGCATTCTGAATTTGCCTAGGGAAGAAAACAGACACAGAGTTCAGGCACTGGCACAAAGACTTTTAAGTGACCCTCTCCAAGGATCCAGTTCAAAGCTCAAGAAAGTCAGTGCAAAGACTCCCGTTTCAACAGGACACCAAACAGACACTACCCCAACACTGTTCCTACTCTGCAACAACACAAATTTGGACACGGCCTGCGTTCTGCATTCTATCCCAAAGCACCTGACACTGGCCACTGCAGACAAAATGGCAGGAACATAGGATTTCTGGGAATAGAAAATGGGGATGCATTCAGAACAGGACTTCACTCACAAGAGTTGAAGGTGGTGTCCTACCTAGCAGGGCAGATGAGAAGATACCATGATCTCTCATCACGGCTTGTTTTGAAGCAAAGGTCTGTTTGCTTTTCACACTAAGCCCTATCCACCTCTGCTTTGTCTTAGGACATCCCCAGCAATGGCAGAGACAATAGCTGAAAGGGGCCACGAACGGAAGAAGGAGCTTGCTTGATTGCAGGGACAACTTGAGGTTTGCAAGAGCCATCCAAGGAACCAGATTAAAGCCTGAAAGACAAAAAGAAGTTGCCGGAGCAGACTGCTGGGCAAACCACACAGTTTCCATCTGTGGAGGTCCTTGAGGAAAATTAGACAAATACCTATCAGGACTGAGCAAGTTAAAGGAGTTCATGATCTCTTGCAGCTGTCTTCTGGTCTTGACTGACTGACAGTCTTGTTCCCAAATAGCAGAAAGGGTACACTAGCTAAAAGTACCACAGCTCTCCCACAGAAAATCCCACTGGAAACAAAACCACCTGTCCTTTCATAACCCGTTAAAGCAGACAAATAATCACAGCATTAACCTCTGAGAGTTGCCAACAGTCAGAACTGCCCATGGCCCCTCTTAGGGCAAAATGCAACAAGGGAGCTGCTGCTGCAGTTCACTCAATGCATTTTCTTCTCCTGCCAGCTTCAGATCCACTGAACTGCGGCATCACCTGCCCCCCTGGATTCCCACCCAAGGAATTATCTATGACATTTTCGCAAGAGAAATGCCAGGATCTTAGTATAGTGCTCACGCATCAAGAGTAAGACCGAGTAGCTGCTGTTGAGGCACAAGAGAGCGGTATGTTTAATGAAATAACAGTCCGTTTCAATAGACTGGAAACCAAAACTGATCAGCAATCTTTTCCCCAAAGTTACCCCTATGCCAAGCCACAGTACACTCACTACTGCTGTCGCTGGAACCAAGTACTCTGCCAGAATCAGAAAGAAGTTTACCTTCCAGAGCATCGAATACTCTCTGAACAGATCTCCAAGTGTGTCCTTCCTATGTGTGAGTCAATGGTTTTTAATGAAATCAGAAGGGACTGTTTAAAAAAAAAAAATATTTCTCTTCATTAAACATTTTTTCTGCCTCTTTTTTTTTTTTTTTAAACCTTAGCTGTATGGGGAATGTCAAGTCCCATCTTCCCCAGACTAGAGGTCCCATCCCAGGGGGATGCCCACACCACCTAAGCTTTCAATTCGTGCCCTTTTATAATCTCTTTGCCCCTCCTTCAGGCGGGCACTCGAGCTCATTAGGCTAATTAGGTGTCATGCGGGGTTTGTCCTTCCAGAACCTTCGGGGAATGAGTGGGTGGGCTCGGGGGTTCTTTGGGGAGGAACCTCTTCCCTCCCTGCAGCCAGGATGGGCCTTTGCTGGTGAGTGGCTCCGCTCAGCACCCCAGAGCAGGGCCCTGGGCACCCTCCGGCACAGCCCCCACCCTCCCTGCCCTGTTGCTAACAGGCTCTTCTCCACCCAGAGTGAGTCCTAAGGCAGGACTTGCCCCGCCACTGTGTTTGAGGTGTTAACTCTTCCCAGTCTCTCACATGCTGCAGTAGTGCCTTCTCACAGTTGCGGAACATGAGCGCAGAGGCCACTGTCGGTAAACAGACCTGGCACGGTGGGGGGCGCAACCCTGCCAGCACCCACAGGATTGGTGCTGGTGTAAGCGTATATAAGGAGTCAGGTCACGCTGCATCCTTGCAGACTCCTTGCGGAACTGCTTATGGTGGTAGGACTCTGCCCAATGCACTGCTTATTAAGTCTCTTTATATTTAAGCACAAATATGTGTTTAATTTGCCTCAAGGGGTACAATAAAAATCTCCCAACGTGATCTATGTTTCAGAGTCCACCGCTGTGTGGAAGGATTGTTTTTCCCACCTGTACGTGTCACTTTGCACTGAGGTTGAGCTGCTAGCTCTTTGTTCAGTCAGTCAGCATCATTAAATCTTTTTGCAGCTTTTCTCCAGGAGGCTGGTGCAGTGTTTCCAGTCTATTTCCTGGGCTGCAAGGCTCCTGTCCTGTCTCTCTTGCTTACAGCGACTTTGGCTTCCTCGTTAATTACAGCAACTCTGAATAAGGCACAAAAATTCTTAAGGTAAGGACCAGTTGTGAAGTTTTGAAATTGCTCAGTCACTGCTTCTCCAAACCTAATTCTAATGGTATCTTTGAATGTCCTGAATCCTACTTAAAGAAGTACCACACGGGTCTTTAATATATTTTTCCAAATTTTCCAGAGGAAAGTTATACTGCCTGGGAAGGATTGACACACCTGTCTTAACAACCATTTGGTGTAAGCACGGTACCTATAAAATAGACAGAAACATCGGTAACATAGATCAACACAAATGATCAGTAGGGATCACCCAAACTTGAAATTACAACTCAGATCATACAGGTTACCACATCTCCTTTAAAAAGTATTACTTCTATCAGCTCTGTCATAAGTATGACTCAGTGAGTTGCAGATGAAGTCAAACACATCATCGGCTTGGGCAAAACCAGGGGTCACTTCTGTACTGAAAAACTGTCCTGACTTTTCTTGTTGATTTTTATACTGCTAGAAGGGTGCAGGGGATTACACAATCTGCTTGCATTATTCAAAATACTGTAAGTGGATAAAATAGCCTGCATCTGTCTCTGATCTGAGGCTTTCAAGTTCATTTAAAGTTGAAATATTGCATGAATCGGGGAGAAGTAAAAGCCCAGCAGAGAAATGCCAGCTGAATTAATCCGAATGCTGAGCTCCAATATAACTGGAAGTATCCCGTCTCTTGGTTTATTAACCCTTAAATCTTGCAGAAAGGTAGGCAGAAGAAGGAAACATAGCCTTCAGATTAACCTATTTGTTAAAATGGAAATTCATTTACTTTTCTCCCTATCTGTACAGCTTACAATGGACTGGACTCTATGTTCAGCCTGCTAAGTTGGGGCTACACAAAATGTTTCCTCCAAGAACCAGATTTGCTTCCCTGTTTCTTCATTTTTCTGAGGAAAAGCAAGTTGGCAATCTGTAGTGTCCAAACCAAGCCGTAAGTGGCACACACTCAGTTATCAGGGAAACCTTTATGTTTTTGTCTCTCCCTAGTAGGACACGTGAATGGAAAAATGAAAGAGAAAACAAATAAACCAAGCAGGCACAGTTCTTGAAGATTTTCTTCATTCCTGGATCTGAGTTAAGACAATTTCTAGTACTAAGTTAAAGGCATAAATTCTACTAGGTTCTTCCCTTTTTTCCCTCACTCTCTGTTAATAAAGAGGCTAGAGCAGATTCAGAGCAGATTCAGCCCCAGCGAGGGTAAGAGCCTAAGTCTGCTGATTCATCTGTTATTCATCACGCATTTAAATAACCACTGTCCTATAAAGGCCCCTGAAATTTGAATTCACTTACACAAGTGGAAAAAAGAAAACCTGGATAAGTGAAAGCCCATTAAACCTTTCTTCTACAATTTGAAATTCATTATATTTAGTTCTTAGAAATGAGCTTTTTTTAACTAGTTCATTTATGAAGTGAAGCCATAGGTTTTCTATTTTTTTTTTCCTTGGTACTGCACAAATAACCAAAGAACATATCTGGCACCCAGAAAACCTTCTTCTCTGCCTGTAATCAGTATGCCAGCTTTAATTGCTGCTTACTGACTGCCATGCAGTGTTCTTGTTACTTTTCAATAATTTACAAAATCACCATAGACATCTGGTACTTTGAGAAGCCTCATGCTCTGCAGTGATTTCTTATTTGCCATCAAAACAAGTTTCCTTATCAGGGAAAACAGCTTCCCCAGTGTTTCTCTTTGTATCCTCAGATGAACAGAAAAGACACCTGATGTGGCCATAAAGACCATGTGATGAATTTCTTTTCTTTTTCTCTTTATTTATGGTAGAATACACTTGTACTTACAGGGAAGAAGTAATGGTGGAAGCTAAATGAAAATGGTTTTATGAATTTTCCTGCCTTCTGATGTATACAAACTTGTTAATAATTGATTTGAAAACCAATTTTATTATTTTTTATACTATTTACTTCAGCGGGGTAGATTGCAACTTACTGCAACAAGGTTTCCTGTCCAATATTTTCACCAGCCTCATAGTCAAAGAGGGTTGAGAGGAAGAAAGAGTAAACAAGTTGTCTCCCAATTTTATGTGTGCAACAGCTCAGATTCACAGAAGTACACTCAAGACAGCACTATGTACTGATCGACTGGGTACTAGGTATTTCCATGGGAAATCTGTCTTCAAGAGAGCAGAGGAATAGCAACAGAACTACTAGGTTTCAAGAAACTAAATTATAGCGAATTGTCAAAAGTTTGTTGTATCCTCAGAGAAAAAGTGACTTTGCAGTTTCTCAAGTAGAAGGAGAAACTTTCTGAGTGACTTCATAGAAGTTTTATTTATCTTAATAGATATATGAGATCAATGGAGGTTATGTTTCTTCAGCGCGTTATATGGACCAGTGGGAACCAAGAAACCAGGGATAAGTGAAGGATTCTGGAAGGATGCTGGATACAAATGATAACCAGAATTTGAGTTTGGGGGGAGGGTATATGCTTGGGGCGGAAGGGAAAATGCTGCTCCACTTAGGAACTCATAGGGAAGAAATGAACTAAATATATCTGGAAACAAGAGGGAAAGTAGCTTTTATTCGTTTCCTATCATTCAAGTCCTGATTGTATCAAACATAACAGGCCACTTTATCAGAGCTAGCAATTGAAACAAAGAGTAAATGAGTAAATGAAATGTCTTCCTAGCTGTCAGTAAGTTAGTGCAGATTTGTTATCATCTATGAATATTCATAACAAATAGAACAAGCGACAAAATACTCCTGCTGTGAAAGGACTATTGAAATAGTCTGCACAAGGAAGGCAAGAAAATATCCCATGAAGTGTACTCCGAAGAGCAGACAGATCCTGCAAGCCAACAACTGGTGTCAACAACAGCTGGTGCCAACAACAGGAATTTGTTTTTTACAACCAGGGGATACTCTGAGGCATGAGGAATGCTTGGAATAGATGGGATCCACCTGTCAAAGTGGTGCAAAAGCAACTTTGCCAACAGGCTGGTCCGCCTTGTGAGGAGAGCTTTAAACTAGGAATAACAGGGAAGGGAGATCAGCAATGAAATGCGAGGTGCTTGGAATGACACGTAATGAGTGCCGAGTGATGGGGACAGGAGAGACGTGGTGATCAGCTGTATAGGGTTGAAGAGGGATCATCTCAAGTGTATGTGCGTAAATAAAGAAAGTGTGAAAGAACAGCATGATGAGGGCAGTTTTCATGCATTTTCTGTGAAATCAGCATGAGTGGGAGAAACTCTGAAGTGCCTGTATACTAACACACATAGCACAGGGAATAAACAAGAGGAGTTAGAGATCTGTGTGCAGCTGCAGGGTGAGGATGTCATTGGGGTCACAGCAATGAGGTGGAATAGCTAACACAACTGGAGTGCAACAATGAATGGATACAGGCTCTTTAGGAAGGGCAGACCAGCAAGGCAAAGTGGAGAGTCATCCTTTATGTGAGAGAGCATGTATGAGAGAATGCATGCAGCTCATGGGATGGGTGCTGAGCCAGCTGAGAGCTTATGGGTCAAGTTCTGTGAGTGAACCAACGTGGGTGATGTTTTCGTGGGAATCTGCTACAGATTACCTGAGCAGGAAGATGTAGATAAGGCCTTCTTCAGACAACTGAAGAAGCTTCACATTTGCAGGCCCATGGGATTTAATGGCATGCACCCAGAGGTGGTGATGGAGCTGGCCTGTGTCACTGGGAGCCACTCTCAATAGTATTTGAAAGGTCATGGAGCTTAGAGGATGTTTCTGAGGACTGGAAGAAAAGAAATGTCACTCCTGTCTTCAGGAAGGGCAAGAAGGAGGGTCTGTCTGGGGAACTACAGACCAGTCAGCCTCCCCTCAGTCCTTTTGAAAGTGAAGGAGTAAATCTTCCTGAAAGCCATTTCCAAGCAATGAAGGGCAAGAAGGTGACTGGGAGTAGTCAGCCGGATTTATGAAGGTGAAATCATGCTTGGCCTACCTGAAGCCTTCTGTGACAAAATAACTAGCTCAGTGGATGAGGGGAGAGCAATTTAGTCAGGCTTTCAATGCTGTCTGCCGTAGTATCCTCACTGACAAACTGATGAAGTACAAGCTAGGTAAATACAAACTGAAGTGAACTGAAAACTAGTTGAACTGCCAGGCTCATGGGGCTGTGATTAGCAGTGTGATGTCCAGCTGGAGGCCAGTCACTACTGGAGTATCTTGACGGTTAGTGCTGTGGCCAACACTGTCTAATCTTCATTCATGACCTGGATGACGGGACAGAGTGCACCCTCAGCAAGTTTGCAGATGATACACAACGAGGAGGAGGGGCTGACACACCAGATGGTCCCATCCAGAGGGACCTCAACAGGCTGGAGAAATGGGCTAACAGGAACCCCGTCTTGCTAAACAAAGAGAAATGCCAGGTCCTACATGTGGAGAAGAACAGTGCCAGGCACCAGTACTGGCTGGAAACTGGCTCAAAAGCAGCTTTGCAGAGAAGACCCTGGGGATCTTGGGGAACAGCCAGCTGAACGTGACCCAGCAACATACCACCAGCCAACAGCCTCCTTGTCTGCATTAGGAGGTCATTCCTCTCTGCTTAGCTCTGATGAGACACATCTAGAGTGCTGGGTCCAGGTCTGGGCTCCCAAGTACAAGGCAGACATGGACTTCCTGCAGCAAGTCCAGCAAAGAGCCATGAAGATGATTAAGGGATTGGGGCATCTGACATATGAGGAGAGGTTGAGAAAGCTGGGACTGTTCAGCCTGGAGAAGACAAGGCTCAGGGACATCTCTTCAATGTGTGTAAATATCTGATGGGGGAGGGGGATTAAAGAAGACAGAGCCAGACTCTTCTCAGTAGCACCCACTGATAGGACAAGAGGCAACAGGCACAAAGTAAAACACATGAAATTCTATCTAAATGTAAGAAAAAACTTTTCTACTGTTAGAGTGGTCAAACACTGGAACAGGATGTCCAGAGAGGGTGTGGACTCTCCATTCTCAGAGCTATTCAAAACCTTACTGGACATGGTCCTCAGCTACGTGCTCTAGATGACCTTCTTTGAGCAGGGGATTGGACTATATGCTCTCCAGAGCTGTCTTCCATCACCAGTTATTCTGCCAGTCTATGAATCCTGTGTTGCTCCTTACACAACAGTTTTGTCTTGTGTCTTGATAGCACTCAACTTGCAAGGACAGTAGAGAGATTTATCCAGCAAAGCTTCTGGCTTCTAGGAACTCTTCCCTAGCAACAACCCCATCTGAAAACTATCACACATTTTTTTGAGTCCTGGGATGCTTTTAATGTCATTGTCACAGAATGGAGCACAGTCTCAGTGGACAGCATGAGGGACAGAGCAGAGATGATGTCTACTTAAAGGTTGGAAAGCATAGATTTCTTTCCTATGACATTTGGTACATCTGTCACAAGTCAGGCATTGGAAGAACAAAGTAATATGTTCCAAAAAATATGTGTTGGTAATCTGAGTTAAAGTACTGGAACAATTCAGACATTTCAGAGGAAAAAAAGACAATAAAAGAAGTGTTGTTCAACTACAATACTTGAGTTTTTCCCTCTTCTCCACCCCCCCAAAAAAACCTTACTCAATGTTCTCCTAGGCTAAAGATATCTGAGAAAGGAATTGGAGGCAAAAACCCCTAAATATATTTTAGAAGACTATATATTAACCTTTTCCCCTTCACTCATATGTACATTTTCCACAGATAGTTTTATAACTGGTTTCAAGCACAGACTTGAAAAGATATTCAGTCTTATTTGTTATTCTGAACTGATAGGAACTCATTGGATTTGGTTTCACTTACTGGCTTTCAATTTGTTTTCAATTCTTTTTGTACCACCTGAGTTTTAAGTTCAAACAAAACAGAATCCTTAGAGTAAAATTCTCCTCAAATCACTTTTCCCTACTTTAGACAAAATCACCGATTTTTGCAGACTCGTAAAACAATCATGAACCCATGTAGTTTCACCTCTTAGCAAGCAAGGCCTGAATGATCAAAAGAAATCTGAAAATTGACAAAGTTATGGGGATCCTGACCTGAGCCAATGCTGCAGATTAATGTTGTTTTGTTCATTTTACCAAGTTATTTTTGTTGTCAATAAAGCTCCACTGCTTTTCTAGTCATGCTGACCTAAGCAGATGAAGTATTCTCTACACTTTTTGTTACGTAAAAATGAAACACTAACTAAACTAAAAAAATACATTTGTTTGCTTCACATCTTCAGAACTACTAGTGGAAGTTAGTGTTCCTATAACTGTCAAATCCTAAATTCCTCACATTTAGAAAATAAGTCACTTGAGAGCAAGCTGTTCTGGGTACAGATGGATAAATGTGGTCCTGAGCACAGAAAGCATTTCCTAGATAGTCAGCTACCCTGTGCACTTCCACTGAGAAAAATTATCAAGAAAAGGAAAAAAAAAGTAGCAGTTGCTTTTCCTTCGGCTTAGGCACTTTAATGGTTGCTGAATAAGCAACTTTTATTAGCTAAGAAATCTGCAGGTGTCTCTTCCGCATTGCTCAGGGAAGAGTTTTATTTGTGTTATCAATAGCTACAATAATGTCTTGAAATCTCTGCAGTAGTTTTCTCCCTATGTGTTAACTATGAGCTTTTAAAATTATCTGAGGCCTGAACAAGAGTAGGCGTGGACCACTAGCCCTATCCTGAGTGTTCAACCTGTCCTGATAGGAGTCATGAAAGAGAACAGCACAGCATCAGTCAAAGTGTAATAGTCAGACTGGGAATATAAACATGCAGAGTCAGCAGCAGCAGCAGAGAAACACAGGAAAGGAACCCTTAATGGCTACAGTAGATCTGTCTAAGAGATATGTGTCTAAACTGCAAAGTTTTTGCAATTGGAACAAAAAGAGGTTTACACCAATGTGGGCAATTTTTTTCTTTTAAAAACATGGCAGTCAGCGAAATCATCTGTTTTTTTAGGGGGAAGAAAACTGAGCTTCAGAGAAAGGTTTCTGTGTAGTGCTCATTTGTTTACTATTGGAAGCAACAGGCTTTTCTCATGGGCTCTCAAAGTCCTCTGTGAAAATGTCAGCTGTTCTGCCCTGTATCTTCTCCCTCATATTCTCTTACCAATGTGCATGACCTCCTTTTGCAGCCCTGGGTTGAGCACGGAGGAAGAATACTGGACTGAACAGTGGATCCCAGCCTTCAGGCTGGGGTAGTGAGGAGTTGGGTGGGGAGGAGAAAGCTGGGGAGATAAGTCTGAACCTGAGGACCCATGCTGCTTTTACAGACCTGCAAGTCTCTTGCACTGAAGAAGATACTTGAGAAACCTGAAGCCCTGCTGTGGCATTTGCTTCTGGGCTTCTGGCTGCAGAATGTGCTTAGCGTGTCCTCGCCTTGTCTGATGGGGCTTCTTGGCACAGCAGGACCTTTTGGTGGCATGTTACAGAACAGGGACCTTAGCTCTTTTGAGGAGTTCTTATGCCTATGGGAATGCTGTCTGCCTGCAAACCCTTCCCTCAAGGGCAAGCTGCATTTCATTATATTTTGCTATCTATCCAAACTGATGTATAAGAGCATGTAGATTGTGAAGAAAATACAAAACCAAAGATGCTGTGCTTCTTCCCTGGCCTGAGGACCTGTTGCAGTTATGTTACTGGTCATGTCACCTGTGGTGAAAGCAGTATAAGACGCAGTGAGGAGCACAGTCTCGCTTATAGAAACACTGAGGTCAGTGCTTAGTAGACTTAGTTGTCAACTGGGAGGCAAAAAAAAAGTCAACTGGGAGGCTTGTGAAATGTTTGAAAAGATCTTCAAACATATTCAGCAGATGAGGTCTCACAAGAGGGCTCTACTAATATAAAAACTGTAAACTGAAGAATGCCTTTTTCCATTCGCTGTTGCCACTCCATAGTAACACGTCAGTGGAAGTTCAGTTTTACGGTACGATAAAGCCACAGATTAGCAATTAGACAAGAGGATCATTGCCTTGTCTGGCTGGTTCTGTGCTATGTAACTGAAATATCCTGTAAAATATCTAGCTATAAATAACTAAACCCATAGAAGCAAAACTGTAATAGCATCTTTTACAAGCAAAGGTGAAGAATATTTCACATTTTAAACTTCAAAGCTGAGTGCAAGAGAACAGGGAGATAGCAAGTAATGCGATAGTGCTCTCTGGTGGAAGCAGGCAAAACAGAATCAGTGGTCATGCGAAGTGTTTTCAGTACAAGGATGATAAAACCAGGAATGCAAGCTGCCAGAAATCGTATACTCTGCAGACCTATTGAATCTGCTGAACTGCAGATGATAATGGGAGCTGCAAAACAATTTTAGAGGGGAATGGAGTTTGTGGTTAGTCCAGGACTAGCATGCGTGGGAGAGGATAAGAGAGGAGAGGACAGGACAGGGGGATGTCTCATAGATGATAAATTAAAGTTTAGGCCTGTATCTGACAAGATTTTCAAAAGGCATTCTTTCTGAGGTAGAACATCAAAGACCTGGTCATACCACTGCATTTGGAAGCTGCTTGGTACAAAATCAGAGACTGAGACATAAATATGCCTGTGTTTGTAGCTTCTATTTTCTGTTCTACTAATTAGGTAAATGAATACAGAACTAGCAACTACTCTGAGCCTAAGAGAAGGCTTAATGGGCAACATATCACCTAATCATAAACAGGCCTTACTGTTACTGTTTTAAAAGTATTCATATTTTCCAACAAAATGTGGAAGGGTATTAGTCAAAAGTGATGTAAACTCTGTTTACTGTGATTCATTTATTGGCAAGCACATCTCTCAGGGTTTGATTAAAAAGCACAACCTTGGCTTTAACAGTAGGAAATATCCCACAGAGATAAATGGATGGAATAAACATGCAAATAAATAAATGTTAAATCAGATATACATGTACATACATAAGTTCTTGGAATTTATTTTACAGTACTTCGTAGCATTAGTGCCTACAGGCAGTGAATGAGATAGCTCAACACCTCATTACTGTTCAACTCCAAAATACAAAGAAAAATCTTTCCTTTGCCAAAGGGCTTAAATACTAAGTAGAGAAAAGGAGAACAACGATAAAGTATTATTATCCCCTTTGACAGAGTTGAAATTTAGGTATAAAGAGCCTGAGTCAGCAAAACCCATAAGCACATGCTTAAGCACATTTAGTTTGTCGGCTGTTTTTATGTATTTTGCTGAATGGAAACAGCATTAAGCACATTCCTATCATCTTCATTGGATGAGGGTTATTTGACTTGTTTACACTCAGAAAGGACTTCTGAGGCAAAAATAAGAATTTTCCTGGGAGCAGCCCTTTCTAGGCCTAGTATCCAAAACCCCTTAATTTCAAAGTTTTAGCCACCCAAGGCAACCTATGCGGCCTATGCAGAGTAAGTAAATGGATTTAGTAAAACTACCTACAAGGAAAAAAATATCTTACATTATCCTACCCCACAATATATGCTGGGAACATGGCAGGAAAATTATAGGGGAGGTGTTTAGGAGGGGGACATACCACAAAACTGCAACTGATGATTCCTTTGCCAGAATGCTATTGTTTGGGTCAATATTTGCTGTAGAAGTTAATGTTGGCTGAGCATTAACACGAAACAAATGTGTCTCATAGTGATATCTGCCAATATTTAACAGGGAGTTCATACAAACATTTCTCCCTTGGCCTTTCATTAACTCTCTTTCAAGGACCTGTGTCCCCAAACACAGCAGACTTAAGGCAATGGAAATTTGGGTGTTTCTTCTTCATTTTCTTGGAATCAAGCAAGAAAACAACAAGCCACCACAAAGTGGAAAAGTTATCCCCTTGTTCCAGAGTACACTGATAGTCCGGAGGAAGTTTGTGGGTGCAATGGTGCACATCTATACTTAGACGGCAAAGAGAGATTTAGTATTCCTAGATACAGCTGGAATAATTCAGCTCTGGGTTAAATTTTTATATGTTTTTTTTTTTTTAAATGATCACTAAAGCTAAAGCATCTTTATGGAGGCTAATGCAGTAACGGTGGAGAAGTGTGAACACTGAGCAGCAAGAAAAGCGTTCCAAACTTGCATTTGACTTCATGGTATTATTTCTAACTGGACAACCAGAGAAATTCCCTCCTGCTTGTGGCCAGACCAATTTTCATGCCTGTATGTTTGGTGGTACTGGTGGCTTGGAGAACCAAGTCATGCACAGTCACTGCAGGGCCAGCCTGTCTGCCTTCACCTTCCAACTCCTGGATTCTAGCAGGACGCTGACTTACTTTCTTTCCTAGATTCCCAGTTGCTGAAAAGTAAGGATGACTGTGTCAGCAGAAATGGATATTAGATACCATTTGTATGAAAAACAAATCACCATGTATATCCTTAACATGATTATTTGTGTTCATCCAAAGGAATTTATAAATTGGACTTTTCATTTTCTGCAATCAAGATGAATGAAGAAGTTCTTTCCTGGAGCTGAAGGAATTGCCTCTTCAGGGCCTGTCTGTTACTCCTGAGAGATGCCAAACAGCTCTCCATTAAACTAGATGGCGATTAAAATTCAAATGTATGTTTTCCATATCTTTTCAATGTCATCATTTTCTGTCTGTGAATTGAGGTACAGGTGCTGGGTTTGTCTATTTACTCATCAGTGGTTTTGGAAGTTACACAGGAATTATTTTTTTTTTTTCCCCCTAAAAAAGCTTGCCTTCCAGGCAGACAGATGAAATCTCATTGCAAGGATCATTCCTGTACTGTGATTCAGGTGCTGCAATGTACATGATCTAATTTTTTACTGACTTGGTTCTGTAAAAGAAGATGAAAATATTCAAGGAATGTCCCTGAGAAAATGAATGTGTGCACTTCTGCAAGTCATTAGCAGAAAGATTGGACGCAACAAGTAAAAATTCAGTTTAACTTTCCTCTGTATTACCACATGGTGGCCGCATAACCCCAGCGATGTGGGCTGCTGCTGCAGTAACACTGGGAAACCACTGATAATTCCAGTACCTGTTTGCTATGCACCCCACACGAAGATATTTCATCTATACTGAGGTCTGCTGTGCAAGTCCTACAAGCTCACTTACATCTAAGAACTCAGGTAATATACTTCTACAAACTATGCAGTCTGATTGTTGGACTGGTTATTTAGACTGAAACTGAAAGTTGTAATCAAAATACTAGAAGTACAAACATAAATGGATGAGAACTGGAAAAAATCATGTTGTAATCTTCAAATTCCATTTTTCAAGTTCTTCTGAAAATGAGTGAATTTCTGTAATAAACTATGACATTTTAACATTATTTACACTTTATTTTTAATAATGACAGCATGTAACATAAAGATCGTGAACATTTTAATGATGCATGCGTTACATCAGTTTCTGTGTTAAAATTGGTTTACTTTAAAATAAATACCATGTTTGATTTATCAAAATATTTCCACAGGGTACGAAGCTCAACTCTGATGCAGGATTAGAGTGGGCACGATTTTATCATTTCCAGTGCTTTCCTGGTTCAGGCCTCAGTACAACACCCAGTGCTCCCCCAGCAGCTGGGGATGGCATCTGGGTACTCCAAACACGGCCCACAGGAACAGGACCAAAAGGGATTGATACACATCACCTGCTCTCCTGGGATGCCTGGGAAACGCTTGAGAGCCTGACTTCAATCAGTTGTCAAAACACATGTCAAAATTCAGAAAGAATTACATATAAAGGCGAAATACGTAGAAAATAGGGGGAAGTCCACCTGTCAGACTCTTAACTAGAACGGACTGGAGATTGTTTTCATTTCTCTCAGGAATAGTTTGTCATTCCTGGTAAAAAATCAAAACCTGAAAAAATCAAAACCTGAACACTTTCCAGTGAACACGTCAAATATAGTGAATCAAAAACGCTGCCATGGGACCTTGTAAGAATTTTGACCATAATGCCACATGCATCCATCCTCTGCTGTGAGCAGCGTGTCCTGCAAAGCAGGGCTCTAGGTGTGGGAAAAGAACTTACCAGTAGTTGACCATGCTGCACTATGAAAGAGGCCTTTTGGCCAGGAGCCTGCCCCTTAAACTGGGTGGAGACTTGAGGCAACAGAACCACATCTCCCATGAGGTACTGTGGCATCATCTCCAAAACCAAATACTGTATTTTTTTGACCAAAATCCAGAATCTTTACAGGTTTAGGCCTTTTCCTTTTTGGGTCTAAGTATTGAAATTTTCCATGGAAAGCAAATACTTCTCTCAAGATACTTTTGGTCTCAGTTTTTTTCATTGGAAATAAGTTACAAATGGTGGGGTTTGATCTAATTGCAAAGTCTGAGGCACCATCTCAAATAAAATTGGAACATTTGCTGTTTAAAAGCAACCTTATTTAAACTTATTAAAACCCTGTAGCCTGCAACACTGTGTCTCACAAACAACATCCGTAGGAAGAGCTTTTGGAAGGGCTGTCCAGCTTCATCTTAACCTGTGCAACCTGGTGGAGATGGTCCAGCTTTTACAGCACTGCCTCTTACAGATTCCCAAAGCAAGCCATAGCCAAACCAGTGCCTACCCCGGACTAAGTTGGGGGAACAGGATGCAGATATGACAAGCCAAGGCTTCTCCATGGCAGTCTCATCCCCACTGACCCATGACCCATTGCACGGTACCTCTGCTCAGGTCTGCTGGCAGGGCCCTTCCCATTGCCAGTTTGTGCTGCAGTTCTTTCCAGGTGATTGCTGCTTCTGCAGAAAAATACCAGCTGACTATCAGCACTGACATGGTACAGTTCCCTTCCTCACTGCAAAGAGGACAAATTCCAGCCTAGGTTAAAGTGGAACGTGGGGTGAGCCCAAAGTTCAAGTACCTAGAGAACCAGATGGTAGGGACACACTACTTTCTGCAAATGTATTTTTCTGTGTAGAAGCCCAGATCTAAAGCACCATGTTTAAAAAACTGCTGGTAGCTCCCTAGGGAAAAAAGATCTTGCACATAATGAATTCCCTGACGCACATAGCTGTTCAGCCAAGGGAGAAAGGACAGGCAGCATGCAGCCGGGGTGGGGACACTGTGGACAATTTCTGCCATGTCACAGAGCCAAATTCACGATGCCAGAAAACATCACCAAGGGACTATCATCCCACAGCTTCCCACACCTTTTCCCCAGGATTTTTGCACCAGGCTGTAAAGTCAGGGATTTAGAGCAGTGAGAAATTCGAGTTCTTTCTGAAACGGCTTTGTAATAATGAGCATTGTCTCAGAAAACTGGAATCATGTCTTGCATATTCCTGAGATAATGCCTTCATTGAGAAGAGATGCATTTCAGGGAAATACCATTATTGTTTCAGGTTGCCCCTTTGTGTGTTCTGTAAATCTTCAAAGTGGTTGTGACTATAATTCATCTGGGCCGTGGGCAGAAGGAGACATTTCTCCCAAGAGAGGGACAGACTACATGTGTGTGTGGTCCAAGAGAAAGCAGCTTTAATCATGCGCTGAGAGTAATAGGCATTGTACTGTGACTAAATTTACTGTGTTTTCTGGCAGACTCTTTCTGCAGGGAGAAGTGGTGCATTTCAAGCTCTAATCTTTGTTTTGTCTGTAGATTTTCACTCTTTCTATACTAACTTGATACTAAGGGCCTGATCTTCATAAAATGGGGCCCAAAGTCAGCATCTACTTTTGCAAACTCGAGCACCTAGCATACGTGCGTTTGAGTGCAAATCAGAAGTGACTCACAAAGAGCTCTGGACACGTGGCTCTGCAAAGCCCCTTCTTCCTTTCGTGTATGTTAAAGATTTTACACAACTGTAGTTACTCTTCTGAGAATAAGATGCTGGCTGTTTAGTTCAGAGATACATTTTATTCTCATCTCATTGCCAAAGGCAACTGACATAGTGAAGTACAAGCACAGTGCCAACTGTGCGGTTAAATTGAAGTCCCCAGCTCAGCTTTTCTACAGATTTAATTGGCAAGGCTGCAGTCTTTTCAGATCTTTTCAGATTTGGTCACCCTCTTTGTACAAAATTAAGAGAATTAAGGCCAAATCCAAGCATAAAATAACACCGTAAGACCCTCGTTGTCCTCATGAAATGGACAAACATGACGTGTTTTCCTTCAGTTTGATTTACACCATCAGCATTTGGAAGCACAGTCATTGTTTAGCCAAACCTGCCAAATGTTTTCTATTTAATTACACAATGCAACCACAAACTCTCCTAGGAAAAGATTTCTCATTTATTTATTTATTTATTTATTTATTTAAGTTGATGAGATACTACCAAATAACTAGACACAATTCTCAGAAAAAGAAACCAAACTTGAAGAAGCAGCATTTATAAGCAATGTAAGAAAAAAGTAGTTGTATGGTTTGGAGTTTTTTGAAATTTATCTGAGAACAAGAAAGAAGGAAGTGCAGAAAATAAGACTAAGCCTTTTTTATTTTAATCTCAGTAAGTACAAAATCTACCTAAGAATAGGGAGATAACACTGTAGTGCAGGTGTGTGTAATTTCATGCTGCAGAGAGCAAGTAAGGGGTGTGTAACACACTTCCTCAGTCTTCCTTCTCTCCGTCTGTCCTCCTGCCGCGCTCACTGTCTGTCACAGCCAGTCCGTTCTGTCAATCTGGAGTCTGGCTTTACTTAGCTCTGAAGAGAAGGTGTCTCTTTGTCACAAGATGTAACTAGAGCGAGTAGTTCAGATTCTTTCAAAGGTAGGTTGTACTTTTATGAATAAAAACATCATCTGAAGTTGTGTTATCTCAAGTCATAAGTATAATCCTTTAGGGCATAAACTGATCACCAACAGGCTTGACAAAGGAATGTCTTCAGGCAGTGTATTATTACCAGTGATGAGTGATAAGTTATGTTATTTTCCATACAGAAGTACTGACTTGCAGTTAAAATGGTCTTTTAATTTATTAGAACAACATGACAAGGAAGAAAAAACTGTAAGGTCTTTCCAAGAAAGGCAGGCTCTTGTACACAAAGCATCCACTCAGCATGGACAAGGCAGCGGGCACAGTGCTGGTGTCACTTTTCAGACAGCAGACAGTTTTCAGATTTAAAGGAACATTATAGAGTAACCTTAAATTTATCACTAAAGAAAGCAAACATGATGATCAGAAAAATGAACTCTTTCCTCCTCCAAAAATACTCCCTTCAAACTCTCTAGTTCATACCCTCTGAAGGTTTGGGATGTATCTCCTTTTGCTTTCCATTGGTTTTGTGGTGAGAAAGACAGCTTGACCCTAGTAATTCCTTCTCGCATTTTGTTTTTCACAGGTCTCGGAGGCTTTGGGGTGAGCAGTTCGACTCCTGACCATCACATCACCTCTTGTCAAATAAGACATCTTCTCAGGGGACTGAGAACGGTTGTCTCCCCTTGCAGCTCCTGGCAAGAGGAAAATGGACTCACTGGCAGCCAGAGGCCGCTGAGTGCCCACAACCGCTCTGGGGCCGTTGGGTAACAAAAGAAAACTGGTATTTTCAAAGCAAAAATAGTGGGCTGCAACACACTGTGGCATGGCTACCATCCCAGAAGGATGGGCTTCTGGACATCACCACGGAGAGGGTAGTTAACAATATCGGCAGCCAGTCTTCAGCAGTGGAGGTGATGCACCGGTGGAGGTGGTGGTGGTGGTGAGAGACCTTGTGCCCTCAGCCCCCAGGAGCTCTCCCCACTTGTAATGGTGACAGCACACGTAGGTGTGTCCTCCAGCAGCAAAAAGGGGACAAAGTCCCCAGCTGGGGGTGGAGCAGTGGGGGGTGGCAGAACAGTTTCTGAGGGCACCCCAAGACAGCACTGTGTGTGGGGTGAGCTCAAAGCCTGCAGGGACAGAGCTGACCAGGCCCCCAAAATCCAGACTCCAGTGTTCAGCCTTCCCTGATTCCTTTCCTCCATGTGCAATTTCCTGAAAAAGGGTGTATCATTCAAAGTGTTTTTAAATAGGTTACACATCCCTTGTTGTTATTTTAATTTTAAAATGTTCTGCAGAACTAATTATTTTTAATGTTGCTTTAAAAAAAATAGGTGTGGTGAAATAATATTTTTAACTCTAGCAATTTAAATTGAGAACTCATATAAAATTACCAACAGTCTTTTGAATTGCAGCTCAGAAAGATATTTCCTTTTATGACACTCACGCCCTTCTTTATATAATATTTAACCCATGGAACTGTAAAGGTTATACGAGCTGCATACTTTGGAAGGTTTATTCTTCATCCCGCTGTTATGACACACAAATAAGTGACTGAGTAAGTAAGTAAAGCTAAATAAATGAAGCCAGAGAAACGCAAGCCAAAGTGAAGTATTGCTTATTCTTAATCCTGCCTCATTTGGGGCACTTCTTTGTGAGAATCCCGAAGTAGCTGAAGATCCCTTCAAAGAAAAGCTAGTTAAGAAAACTTATCCCCAGTGCTCATGTGATCAGGTAATGTACTCGATTCACACAAACAGGTAATCCATAGGGCTGCACTCTAGACAGTTAAGTGGCTTTAACATAAACTCTTATTGCAGAGGGCTGGAAAGCAGATAAAAGCTTCATTTGTCTTCTGAGCCCTTGCCGAAAATCTGCGCGTTATACAGCGCAGACCTGTATGAGGGCTCCTGGTGCCTTTTTGATGTGGAGGACGGCGCGCTTTTGGTGAAGTCGGTGACCGGTGCGCTCCTGGCTCGACATGCCCACTCCCCACGGCAGGATCAGACCGTGGGCAGGGGCTTTGCTCTGTCACTCGGCGTCAGCGAGCTGCAGCAGCCGCTCAGCCGGCCCAAAGGCATTGCCATGGGAGGACACAGTTCACAGATAGGGAGAGTAACAAAGGTTTGCTTATGGCTCCCGTGAAAAATAGTTTTTTTGTGTAAGGATATTTATCGTCTGCTCATGTCATCATTCCTGGGTTTCTGGTGACAGTTGTGGCATGGACTGCGTACAGAGTCTTTTATCTATGAATGTTAACATTTCTTTGAAGACTAAGCATGAAATATATTACAACAAGTTTACTGATAGAAGAGCTGGAATGACTTCATAAGAGGAGAGGATCACAGAAACAGACACATAACTGTTTGTGGCTTCTGTTTAGAAAATAAAGCTATGTTCAAAAGCACAGAACTAAACAAATTTTGCATTTTTTTCAGAGGTCTGAAGCTGGGACCCAATCCACCCCTCACTGAAGCCAGCAGGAGTCTTCCCATTGACTTCAATGAGCTTTTCATCCAGCCTCTGCTTAGTTTTAAGGTCTTTGTGCTTAAACTTCTTTCCTTCTTTTCTGATAATGCAGACAGGTTTCGATGAACTTGGCATGCAGTACATGTCCATCACATCGAGAGACATGAGCTTCTAAAAGGGGTGCAGGTACCCAGAGCCACTTCCCTGGGAGCAGGAGCAGCCGTCCGTCCTCCCGGTGGCTGCGGTGTAAAGTGGTGGGATACAGTCACCCTCTGCATCTTCACTGCCTCCCGCAGCTTCTCATGCTCTTCTGGTTCAGGAGAAACTTTATTTCAAAGCTTGAGTTTTTGCAAGTCATGTTGATACTTTCACTTTTCTTTGAATGCCAGCTCTTCTACAATCAAGTATGTAAACCATCTAATTGAAAAAAACCACCAGCCTCGAATCCAGAGATTTGGGTGTATTTTTTGTGCCACAAACCAACTTGCAATTAATGAATGCCCATGTCATCTAACAAAGCTGAATCTGGCAATGTGATGTTAATATCTAAAAGCAGATACTGGTAGCTCATGGAGATCGGTAAATGCATGTTCAAAATCCATGTTCTGGAAATCCCCTCATTTTAAGAAATGTTTCCTTTTCACTAGGGATACTTGTTAAGTTTGGGGCAATTTGTGCTGCTGCTGCTGCCAATAAAATATTGAAAAAGCGTTTCTGAATGAAATTAATTCATTACTTTGCCATTCTGAGCTTCTGGAAGCAGAAGCCCACGTGAGCTGCATGCCACTGAGATATGCTACACCAATTCTGCAGCCTTCGAACCCTTCATAATCTTTTGTGTTTGCTGGTAGGGGCAGCCCACCCAGCATAAAAAGGCATGCAAACGATTTTAACAGACAAGCATTGTGTTGACCAAGGTTTCCAGTGTTAAACTGTCCAGAAAGATTTAGAGAAATTTTTCCCTATGGTAAAATGCATATGTTAGTTTAAAGATGAAGAGAAATGAAATGTGTTATTTATAGCCTGAAATATCCTTAATATTACACACATGTGTATTTCACTTAATCATTGTTTTGATAAATGCCCACACTGCTAAACACCTAATGTACAACAGGATGTGGTTCCCACTTAAATTAGCAGATGCTATAGTTTCTGATTGTTAATGATGGACCTGTTTGCCAATAAAAACAACTGATGGATCAGCATGTGTGAGCTACTGAACCTCAGCAAAAGCCCAAACTAATGAGAGAGAGAGAAAAATGCTTCAGGTCACAGTCAGCAGATGGGAACTGGCCAGATGTCTGTCTGGGGCAGGGAAAGTGCAGCATGTATTTAAATATATATCTATCTATGTTTTTATATAGCAGCAACCACTGGGAAGTTCAAATACTTGGACTAACCAAAGCAGTGGTTTTGAAGTTTACTTTTGCAGTTGGAGGACACAAATAAATGAAAAGAGTGCATCTCTAAATCTGACACTTAAGCTATCAGATGGCACTGAAATGGTCATTACGTGCAATTTAGAACACAAGAAATAAACTCAAGAAGTTGCAAGTCAGATGAAAGCTGCATGAGGTGATTTTGGCAACATAAGATGCCATTTGTGAGCGGCTGAAAATAAAATTGTGTTTTAATTTTCTCGTATGTTTTTATTAAGCAAGACATGCTATAAAATGTAACATGTCTAAACAACGTTTTTTGCAAAACTGTGTGACACATGCAAATGAATGGAGAATGTTAGCTAGAAAAAGATGAAATTGTGCCATTTCTAGTAAAGAACCAAGTTCTACAGTTACACATTAAAAGCTTAAGCTAGCTAATTTCCTAAACGTGCAAGCAGTAAATGTATGATTGAAAATGTCAGGATATTTTTTAATCACATGCTACTACAAGATTACACATATCGTATGTCTCTGAGTAAAATAAATAAAACCTGCTTATTTTTCACTGAAAAAACTTGCACTTCTGCCCAGATTCAGCAACCTGGTCACACTGTCTCTGAGAGATTTATTCATCAGCTAAAAGATACGCAGCTGCTTAAGTGCCTGACTGGACTGGGGCCTATAAGACAAAATTCATTATAAGTAGAAATGCAATTTGTTCATGGATTGAAGCAATTTGAGCATTTCATTTGACTCCTCTATAAATGGAATTTCCCTGTACGCGGATCACAGCAGGCATATTTTTCCACAGGGACCTGATCCAGACCTCACTGGAGTCAATGACCATCTTTCCACTCGCTCTGGTGGGTTCTGGATCCATTCGCAGCTGCAACCAGGGTACGCCTGCCTGCCAGCACCAGCCCCGTGCTTCCCTCCTAAGTCCGGGCGCTCTCAGCTGATGGGTGCTTCGCTGTTATGTTGAGGCAGCCATAGTACTCCAAAAGGAAGTTGCCATGAGGAAAATAGTTGTGTTGTGCTTTTTGATGTCAGCGTTAAGCAGGAAATACAGGAATTTTCCTTTGGAGAAGCCCCCCTCACCCCTTAGGACATTTGGGTGCAGAAAGGCCCCAGCAAGGGCAAGATGCCGCAGGAGACAAATGGGGGCATTTTTGCCAAACCTTGCCTCCTGCTGTTGCACCTGGAAAATGGGCTCAGATATACCATAGCAGTGGCAAGAAAACGCTGATAGCAAGTAGGGACTGTGCTGGAGGGCAAGGGGAAGGAGGAAAATGGGAGATACCTGACTGGCAATGTCTTCCTTGGCTGGTGCAAACAACATTGCATGCAGTATGACACAGATACACCCACGCTGGGGAAGAAGATTGTTGTTAGACAGTCACCCGTTTCTGTGGCTTTTCTCCTGCTTTCACACTCTCTTTGCCCAGGCAACATCCTTGCTATTCAAGAGCTCCAGCTAAGACAGCTGTAGGACAGAGGCCTGTATATTGTCTTTCAAAAAGTTTCAGGAAAAAAACACCCCGTCAATCCTATAGCATCTGTCATGGTGTGTGCGCTTCGTATCATGCACGATATTGTGTCTAAAACATACGCCGCTCACTCATTAAAACGTCGGAAAGAAAGGTAGAGGTTATTCAAGCACAAGAGAGCTCCTGTTCGATGGTTTGACTGAACAACAATAGAAATCTGCACCTGCACGAGTTTCTGCCAAAACTGATGTCACACAACTGTTGATCTTGATTAAATTCATTAGGCTGGGAGAGATGGATTTCTATACATCTTATTGTGCATGTTTTATGGTTATGCTCCTGGGTGGAATATAAAGTGGTTTTTGTTCAGGAGACAGTAGGAAAATCATGCTGAGACCCAGGCCTGCTTTAGAATTCAACATATTCAGCAAAAACTTTGGCCAGGACTTATTTTGGACTTCAGTAAAACTCTATTATAAGAGTTTCCGTAAGTTTAAAGGAACTGTCTGAGAGTTTGTATATATTATAAATCCTATTCTGTACAGATTTTGCCTGCAGTAGCAAAGCAGCAACATTTTTCAACGATTCTGGCTTAGGTTATAAAGCTTTATCCTGGAGCGATGAAATTAGAAAAATATTTTACAAAACCAGAACACAGGTCACATATTTGCAATATCTTTCTTTAGCGTTAGTCCTTTTTGAAAGAAGTTTTATGTCACAGCTGCACAGCACATATTGACTGTTTGTATCCAAAATATGGAAAATAAATCACAGGTTTGTCTACACATTTGATAACACAAGGAAAACCAACAGGCTTTCCGTGCTGCTACTTATTCCTCCCTTCTACCTATGCTGTGGGGATGTGTCTTTGTATACGTATATAGACATACAGAAACATACAAATCTAATTTCTGTCTTTTCACTTTCCTTTGATTTACTGTTTGCAAACAAAAGGCTTGAGACCTGATTATAATCTTACTAAGTTAATCAAGCTGTTTACGTCAGTAATTAATCAATGTTGCCTGTAAAGGCTCACAACCTGCCTGAAGGTACATAATTTACCCTTCCCTTTCACTTTGCATCATCATTTGCATCAGTACACAGGGAATGCAAACACATGTGCTGCTGTATTCTCTGTTCACCCTTCATTCATTTTGCGCAGAGGTATATGACAGCCGAAATCTGTGGTCAGTAAAAATACAAAACTGAAATAATACAGCAGCATAAGGAATTGGGCATTGTTTGATGTGAAGTGGGATAGTGGCGTTGCCCATGTCCTGGTGAACAGAATCCCCATTGCACCAAGCCAGAGGAGCACCAGCCGGTGCTCCTGTCAGCAGATTCATCAAAAAGAATAGGAAGGGGTGACTCCGAAGCATGAGCTCCCCTCTTATCCGTATGGCTCATACAGCTGTGTACTGCCAGAGAGAAGATTCTACGGCAGATCGTCTTTTGGGGAACTCTGCCTTATTGCAACTATACCGAGGTGCACCTATGGAAAAACAAAGCAGCTCACCAGGGCTGATGTTCTGGCACTGAGATTCATGGACTTGTTTTGTAAATGTGTGTGCCTAAGAGTGCGTATGTTTGTATACACATGGGTGTAGGCTTACAGAGCTAGAAACAACAAGATGTCAGGACAGTGGATAAACAGAGTACATTGCTGAATGTATAGCTTAGAGCTGCCCTGAGCTCAGAGCAAACTGTTTACGAAGGAATTATTTTAATATAAGGCAACCCTCTCTGAGACAGAACATGGGTATTGTTTGAGAGGAAACAATGACGTTATTCAACACTCCATAGCAAGACAGCACCCTCCCTGCTATAACAATGTCCTTTAAAGCAGGATTAATATGTCCGTTCAAACTGCTATTTGGACAAAGTGGGTTATGTGAAAAGGAATAAGATCTGTAGCGAACCTACATTTCTTTAAAGAATGTGGCATCAGTATTAGTCTAAACAGAGTTACCGGGTTCTTGGGTTTTGCAAAATTTAAGAAATTGGTGAATATTTGTTTTAAAAAAACTGTTTCCTGCTAATGTTTTTATGCAAGACTCAAGGAGAGAGCACAAAATTAAAACAGTGTTTGCAAGAAAATGTGTGAAAACATTTCAGTCCTGACACACTGAGAGAGTCAGCTGACCAGAGGACCTGAAATACCACAGGACTAGACAAAATTAGGGCACCTTTAAAAAACAAATGCAAAAAAGCAGCAAAAACATTTTCACATATACTGACACTGAGGACGTGTGCCTGATCTTAAGAAGAACTTTTTTTTTAAGGCAAAAACCTACAAGCTCAACCCTTTAATCCTCAGTATGTTGTATAGATTTTTTGTCCACATCAGAGCTGTCCTCTCCTCCTGTTGCTGCCTGTCACTGAATAAAAACATCTTTCAGGCTCTTGAATTGAGAATTATTATCCAGCTACCCGAACTCTGCTTTGCTATGGCCTTTTCTAGGGTAGGATCTGAAGTAATTTCTGAACCAAATAATTGTACATCCAGAAAACAATTTCTTTGCTACATTCTGTTATTCTTAGCTAAAGATGGGATGAACAACCCTGAGGTGGTGCTTATTTCTCTGCACTTAAAACAAAGAGACTTACACAACTGACTCACACCAGGTGCTTAACTTTCAGACAGCAAAAACGAGCTGAGATAAACCCTATATTGTTATGCACTGAATTACGTCGCCCGGGCTGCATCTGATCAGGCACTCAAGAAAGGCTTCACCCCAAACCTTAATGTATTCGCCGGGAAACGTGAGGACATTGGGGACAAGAGAAATGACCTGGCATTATTTTGGGAACCTTCCAGATAGGTGGGGAGGACCCTCCCCTGGGGACATCTGATCCCAGAAGAGACCACAGGACTGCGCACAACACCCGTGGTCAGAGGAACCAGAGGCAGCAGAGAGCAGCCCAAGGGGCAATGGGCATGAAAGCATCCTCTCATTTTATTCAGAGACAAAACTTCCACTCAGTGGATGCAGTTTTATCCATTTGCAAGAGACCATCCAGCAGTGACACCCACGCTGCGATTACAATGGGGGTATGGAAAACCAACATATTCTCAAAGCAATTTCCATGTTCTTAGCATATGGCCCATGCACTGAGCCCTTATTTGGGTCAATGAGAGTTTCTCATGCAGAACGAGCACGGAAAACATGCACAGCCTGTGCCTGAGAAGGGGCATATGCCTGCAATAGCTAAATATTTTAACAGGAGAAACACACTTTAACAGAGGAGCTAACTGCATAAGCCTAGTCAGGTTTTATTCAGGGCATTAATTTACACAAGCTGTATGATTGTGTTCTCATGAAATCTGCCATGCATAATTACTAAAGATGTTAATAAATAGTCAGCAAATCAGAACAGCTGGTTATGATGATATCCAGCTTTTCTAAGAAAAGCCAGACTTTAACCTCACCACCATTTATACTGTGAAACATACTCTGGCCAGTCAATGTGATGGGATATCCTACATAGATGAATATCCATTGCACTCCCTGTCCTGGATAGTGCAAGAAGGCGTAAGGTTGGCATTTTCTTTGATGTGGACCTTCCAGCATAATTGCCTTTAGTTGAAAAAATAAATCCCAAAGCAAATCCCTATAAATGATGCAAAGAGAGGAAGGGTTTATGTTTTCCTTTGAAGTCATGCGAGATGTTCAGATACAGAGATTGATGCTGCTTGAGAATGTGGCTAGTATGTAGCTGCAGTCCGTTTTCACCACTTCTTTGATAAGAGTGATCTGTTGAACTTATATTAAAACCACAGTTGTGCACACAGAAGTTATTCCTTTTTCTGTGTATGACATCAAAATGTTTTCATACCTTACGTAGCTAAAAGCCACCTCTCTTCCGTTCACCTTTTGCCGGTTCCAGCTGGTAGTATTGGAAGTCAGTCCAGCAAACTGTCTGTGTTCTGTCTGTATTGCAAAGGCCAGCAGACCCACTCCCTGCGTCTCTTCTTTTATTAATTACTGATGTATTTATTCTGAACTTCCTCCCATCCAGTCACAGTTCTGCAGAGCTCTCTGTGTCCATGCTTAGCATGCTAATGAAGTGTGGCTACTCAGGTGCTGTTCAGGAAGTTCTGCTTGTCAATATATATTACGTGTCAGAAACCTGCTAGTTTGGAGCAGAACCAAAACTAGGGATAAAGTATTGTTATGGCTGGCTGGCAGCTTGGCAGCCGGAGAGGACTTAGATTTCCTCAGCAAATCAGGACTGACATTAAGTTCACGGACTTACATTCACGTAAGCATCATACAGAGCTCTCCCTGGCTGGATGATACATCCAGCCTCTTTTGACAGGTTGTCTTTCCCAATAGCTGCTTTCCATGTTCAGCTCACAGAACCGAGAGCCTCTGCTTCCCTTAATGCTATTGCTGCTGTATGTTAGTTTCCTCTACACCTAAAAATAGGTCTGATGAATTGTCTGTTAAGTGTTTATTCCCCTCCACTAGCTAATACAGAAACCTTAGCTCTGATACAGATGTCCGTATTGTATAAGACAAATCCCATCTCCTTAGACCAAGGAATATTTAATTACACATACAAGGCAAAGCACACCCAAGAGGACCATTTATTTGGTCCACTGGAGGTCCAGGTGAGAGACTTTGATCTGATTCAGCCGGCTGGGGACTGTGGTGCTGGGCATCCCAAACGCGAGCAGAAAGCCCTGCCCGCTGGGCATTGCCCACCCTGGCAAGCTCTCCCTGCTGTCCTGTGTAACCGTTCAGTCCCCAGGAAGTACCACAGGGAAGTCCCCAACCACTTCTAACCCCTGACTGACCCATGCCGTCATCTTTCTGTGCAATTCCCTCCGTCCTACTAAGGTGAGTGACTGGGCAAACTGCCTCTCCTCTCGGGACTGTGCCCCTTGCTCCAGCCCCTTTGCAGACGCTTACCTCACCTCCTTTCTCCCACCGACATCAGCTTCAGCGGAGGCTTTGTCATGGTCAAAATGGAGCTGCTTATTTTTTTGGCAACCGCCTCTCCGAGGCACAGAAAACCCCGTCCCCCCCTGAATGTGCCTGCGGCAGTCCCACCTCACCGCCGGCAGGCCCCAGCCTCCAGGCACGACCCGCAGGAGGGGGCTGCCAGCCCCAGGGCCAGCCTTTCGGGAACACGAAGATCCCCTCGAAAAAAAAAAACCCAGTCCCTAAATCTCAGAGATGACAGATTGCGGCAATTAGCTGTGAGAGTATCCAGCCTCCTTTGTAACCGACAATGGCAGCATCAGGTTTGGAGGTAACAGCAGGCTCCTTTGATAAAGGCCTCTTCCAAATGGCAGCCTGTCACTTCCCGGCAGGAGAAGGACTAAAAGCATTTCAACTGAAGAAAAGTGGCAGTGGGCAAGTTACATACCTCAGGAAGCTTATTATAAGATGCTGCCTTTATAGTGTAGCATTTGATTGTTTGTGTTTATATATAAATCCTGAAAGGTAAACTTCTGCATTGTAGCATTTGACCTTAAAAATGCAATTTTCTCTTTCCCTGTAGCAGCTCAGCTTGTACCTAACGATCCACTGAAAAAGCCACAGGAACATTTTTTATTCAAAAGAGCACTTCACATTTTTCCCTGGTTGACAATCAGAATTATGAGTCCCCTTGACTTAGACTTAGATAGGTTAAGGGACAAATACAAATGTGGACCTGTCTTCTCCCCAGATTGGTAGGTGTTTTCCGTTTTCGTCTCAGTTCTCCATTTTTTTCGATACTCAGATTATGAATATTCTGAATCTGCTCTTCAATATATCGCAGCATATCACAGCATTCCAACACTGCAGATGCAATCACCTGTAAACAGTTAATCAAAAATGAAATCCGTATTTCACACAAATCTTATCTGTAAAAATAAAATATATTTTGTATGTTCTGTTTTCTCTCACTTTTTGATTTTTCAAGGGCTCCAAAATATTTTCAGATGTCAGAATCTGCATTACATTTTTTATTTTAAAATCTGAAGAGATATTATGAAAAACAAAATACATTTGTGACCATATTCCCACCTGCAATACTGCTTAAATCTTTCAAAATGTTGAAAAACAAGACAGGCAGTGTCTTTTTTTCCTTCTTAAATCTCTGCTGACTGCTGAGAATTTTATCAAGGATGGATGTGAAGAATGATTAGACTGAAAAGCTTCATGGTTTCCACTCATGGACTCAAAAGAAATAAAGCAAAGAGGCTCATTACTTCTCTTCCCACATCCATCATAGTGATTACTGTACTCTGAAAATTGGACAGCCATGCCAAAGTACAAAGTTTCTTTTTTTTAACCTTTCTCCTATTATAAGAGATTTTATGTCATCCCAGAATAGGACTAAAAAGAACCAACACAAATAAATTGTTCATTATAAAGGCTATGAGAATAAATTTTACTGTGAAATCAGCAATTATTTTTTTTATTTTATGAAAAAGTGGGCAGGCAGACTATCAAAGGACATAGAAAGCAATGTGGAAGCCCATGGGGAAGCTCAGAACAAAATATTAAATGGAAGTAATTTGATTTGAAAGCAAAAATCTCAAAATGAAGCACAGAACTCAGAATGAAATGACACTGCAGAAAAAAAGAAACCCCATGATTTGATCTGGATCCACCAGAGACAATTTTTAGTGGAACTAGAATGATTTTGTGCTTTTCTTTAAATTGACAAGTTAGAATTATTAATTTAAAAAAATGTCAACGTGTTGTGGCCACTTCTACACTGAGTCCTTACCTCCAGAAGTGGAAGCACACCTGCCTTCACTAACACATGTGTGCGTTCCTACTTCACCTCCCATGGGACAAGCTCTCCTGCACTATCTTAATGTAAATATTAGCTAAGTTTATGAGGCTGTTTATTTCATGGTAACTTGTGAATAATTAGTCAATGAAAAATCACTGCCTAGAGAAAGCAGATGACTGTTGAATGAGCTGAAAAACTGCAGCCAGGAAAGTCTAATACATCTAGAAGTCAAGAGAGTAATGATCAAAACCCAGTGTTCTCCATAGTCTTGTAATTTACCCCATGTTCTGTCTGCCAGGCACCCTGCCCTGCTTTTATGTAGGCACATAAGCATCCAGATTTTTCTTGCCGAGATGTGAATTCAGGTATTTTCTGCCTTGTGTTAGATAAATCTAGAAATCCTGGTCTTCCCTGTCTTCTCTGGTAAGTCCATGCTACTTAAAATACTAGCTATTTGTAGAAAATATGAAGCCACAAGATACTAGTACATAACTGTGCTTCAGTTTTAAAATACTTTTCTTAATAGTAAAGAATCCCATACTTCAGGAGGTAGAATAGTGCCAGGTGAACACTCAAATCAAACGCAGCCCTGCAGAAACTTCTGTAATTAGCAAGCTAGGAGTCTGCAGCCACTGACCAGTAATTTGACAGTTACTGTTGCTGCCATGGGATGTTTGCAAAGCAAAACTTTGAAAAAGCTGGTGAGTCAGCTCCAGCTTCTACTTACGATGATTATACCACTCCACATTTTGAGTCCATTTCATGACATGCTTTACATACTAATTAGTGACTTGTCACAAAGTAGGGGTTCCAAATGAATCACATATAACCATTCCATAGGTATAGACATGGAGGAACACAGCTAAGACTAAATTTTACAAACACAAGTGATGTAGCTGTGTCGTTGAACAAATTTTTTTTTTCATTTTTTTTAACTGAAAGGAAAAGAAAAAGTCTAGTTCACTCATTTGTCAGGTAGTTTGACTTCGGCCAGTCAAGATAACTTGTATTCTGAATCAGGGATTTAATGCTTTAAATGTTTTTTCACAAGACGCATCCATCTGCCTTCTCCAGTAAGAACCTCTGCTCTCGTGGAGGCAATGGATACGGGCTGCGTGTACCTCAAAGGAGCGCAGAAGCACATTTCCTTCATGGGGTGAAGTTTATCTCCAGGGAGGGTGAAACAAGTGAGGCCAGGGCTGGAGTGTCTGCCCACTGTTTCATACTCTCCTAAGTACAACAGGACATCAAAAGTCCAAGGGCTGGTGGGCTAGTGGCGTAGCAGGGGTTAGCCTTGTAGCACCACAGTTTGGTCACGGTCTTCCCTTTCTGTCTCTGGTGCCAGGGAGTTCTCTGGCTTAATTAAGCATACTATGGTCATGTACAGGAGCTCCAAGCAGAAACCAATCTCTACGGCCCTACACACGTGTAAGAAACCACGGTTTCCAAGCCTGCAGAGAGAGACAGCTTTTCATCTAAATAGGACTTTCCGCTCTGGCAGGCCACGAGTTACAGTCTTACAAAGCCCATTTTTGACTTCATATGTTCCTTTGTCACAGTTTTGCTCTCTGGGACCCCCCCCGCTGAAGAGGTTTCTGCTGAAGAAATTGAGGCAGACACAAGATTTTAGTTTTAAATTATCCTCCTTCTAGCAAGTGAACTGTAAATTACTGCTTTGCCATGTGGTGGAGCTGGTAGACAGCAGTTCCCAAATTTGATTTTTTTCCCTGTGGAGGTTGTTGCTATGTTTGGAATCTTTCTTTTTTAACAGTTTTCACAACTATGTTTAGTCTGGTAAACTACCTATAAAACTTAATCTTTGCTTTTGTATTTACATCATAAACCCTCAGCACTGAGGAAAACTTCAAAGCTTGATTTTTTGGAGTGAGAACTGCCAAGTCTGACGGCAACTTTCCACACCAATGCTTAATGACAACTCATCTATTATTCCATGAAGAGCAATGCCTCTGAGGAGATCTGTAGATCTCATTTTTCAGTTCCTAGCTGACAGAGGAACTTCTAGACCACCACCAAGGACAGTCATCTAGAGTAATGCACACAGCATAGGTAGAGCTGGAGACGCATCCCAGAAATAAAATATTGTACAGTATGTCTCAGCAAAATTCCTCATTTTCAGCACATGAGAAGGTTTCATGGATATCGAGTGGATCTAGAGTGGATCAGCTGAATGCTGTGTACTTAAAGTAGCCAGTACCTCCGTGATGTGCTGGTGAGGAGACACGTTCCGGGGTTCTGCTCAGCTTTGCAAGGCTCTGACCCAGGTGCTCACAGTGACTGAGGACCCAAACTCCTCCTGCATCTGCAGAGTGCTTTGGAAAGTCCTTATAGGTTTCTGCCTGCAACTTTTTATATAAGTCTTTCCAAATCTGGTCCTAAATGCATAAGAAGTACCTCAGAGAGAAAAAGGTCTTGTGATTAAAATAGCACAGTATAATTCAGAATTACTAATTATGTTCCCTACATTCCCATTAACCATCTGTGTTGCCTAAAGCAAGTGGTGTAAATTCGCTATGCCTCAGTTTACTCCTCTGTAACACCGGCAAAATATTTGCCTCTATTACAGCACTACATGTGTAAAAATTCATTTGAAATTCTCAGATAAAAAGTACTTTGAAAGTGTATGGTAGTATGGTCATTATTACTTTCAGTCTTCACCTCATGTTATTTTCTAGACCATTTATTATTTTACACTTCTCTCACCTCTCAATACAGTAGTCAACTGTTTCATTCCTGAGAAACTTCATTTTAGAGCATTTCATAGAGGTGTTGGTGGCATATGGTCAAATTCCAGTATGACCAGTTTGCCAACTGAAATTCTCCCAATAGTTTAAAGTGGATTAAATATTTTTCTCTTCCTCTAATGTGTTCAGCAAGGCTACCCACCATGAAATACCCTTTGCATTTCATTCCTGTGTAGATGTGCAGTAGTGAACCAAGTTTATGTTTCTGACTGTTTTGACTACAAAGTAGTTTGAATTATTTGGGGAAATGCAAGACAAAATTAATAATACTGACACTGTGTATAAAATACCAGTGTTTGAAACCACATTTGTGAATAACTGTTTTATTTCAGATTTCTTATGGGTTGGTCCTTGCACATTAAAAGAAGATTTATATCCTGTCCAATCTCATGTGTGCATCTTAAATTATGGAATGAAACAGAAATTCACCTATTTCTTTTCCCTTCATTCATTCCCATAGGTTGAAAATAGTCCTATTTGTTAAAAAAAGACATTATGCACAGTTTATAATGTGGATTGACTCAAACAATGAGAATCTGTTGGATGCTAGATTTGTTTGGGCTGTTACAGAATGCTCTTTCAAAGCTTATTAAGACGAGTACACACAGCTATGTTAACTTTTAATGGGTCACTTAATTTTTTGTGTCTGGAGAAGAACAGGGTACTTACTTAGATTTTAAAATCCCCAGACAAAACCATACCACAAAACCCAGCAACTCTCTGTGTCTGCTTGTGGTCAGTTGTAAGATAAATGATGACAACAAAATTCAGATTTAAAACTGAAGTTTGAGTTTGAACTATCAAGGAGTTCATTTGGGTCTGGAAGTACTAGCTGATCTCATGTTTACATAAACTGCAATGACAAAGTATATCTGTGGATTAAAGAACGAGGGCCAGATTTTCAGCTAGTGCAAATTGTGGTAGGTCCAGTGAACTCAACAGACATAAACTGATTTATGCCTCTTATAAGAAAGAAATTATTTGCATTATTTGTTTTACAGAAAAAAAACTTTAAAAACTCTTCACACATACATTTCCATGGATTCGATTGTAACGAATGTTTAAAAACTGTGGATATTAGCTTCAAGGTCACCTTTGACAATGTGCTTATTGTATATGAATCAGCCATGTATAAAATAAGGACATATTCTTACTGTATAAGAACACATTGCAGTAAGCTGCACATTTCTCTACCCCTTTGATATATATTTAAATGGCTTCATCCCAACGTGACCTTGAAAGGTTAATTTAAAACAAGACAATTTCTTTTTTTTTTTTTTTTTTGCTCTTTGCTTTTAAAAAAGGGTTTATGTAGGACGTGTTGTTCACTTGATGTTAAATCTCATCTTACAAGGGTGTTCTGGAATGTGCTGGAACAAATCTCAACAGTCATATTCCCTGAATAACAGCTAAATGTTTGTGAGTGCAATAGGAGGTATAGCTCAAAATCTTTCATGAGCAGAAAAAGCAGTGTTATTTTAAGACTCAAATACTTAGCACTTTCCTGTTTTCTCTCAGCATTGTATCAGTAGGTACATTCTTTAAAAGCAATCACATCTTGGTTTCTTTCCTCTGCAGAAACCCCATCTGTGTATGCTTCTGATAGAAACCAGACTCTGCGCAGTGGAATCCACTGGAGCAACGTATCTGCAGCTCGTTTGTGCATATTCTCCACCTCATTTACATATAAATTACATAACTTATGGCATAGGGACTGCTTCTTCCCCTCAACGGGGAGGTCATTCTAAGAAAAGGGGGTGCAGTGGTGAAAGCTGCCCCTGGCCCATGCTCTCCCCGGGGAGGCAGGGGGTGCCCATCAGCCCCCGAAGTGGACACGGCCTGCAGAGGCAGGCGTGGCACCAGCGCAGCGCCCGGCGGTGCCCGCCTGGGGTTTCCCCTGGGACGTGTGCGCTGGCGGCTGGTTGCAGGACGTGGACAGAGGTGCAGCCTGGCTGGGAAGGCAGCAGCCACCGCCCGCTGTTGTTCAGGCATGAATTCCTCAGCTGGCACGGTTGCCCTAAAGCCCTTTATATCTGTTTGATCCCCATCTCTCTTCTTAGCTTTAAAAGTACTTCCTTGAGTGGTGTAATCATGGGGCAATTTTCCTCTCATGCCAAGTTTAGATATTGTATATACTACTTATATGTTGACTTGGGTGACATTGTTTCCCAGTTCCGAGATAGGGATCAGACCACCTCTGTGCAGCTCAAAGACCAAAGCGTTGCACCAGACAGCACGAGATTTCTTCAGAACATTTTGGAAGTGGAAATTGAAGTCATTTGAGGATTAGCATTTTGTTAGATGGGGAGATGAACCCCAAAACGCAACATCCTGAAATTGCTCAGCTGTTGTTCATCGCTGAAGGTTTGAAGGCAGAGATTGCAATCTGTTCGTGCTCTATCTGCCTGCCACACGGTTTGCAGAACAACAAGCAAGACAGGTCAGCACTGGCCCCCCTTTTCTCTGTCTGTGTAACCTGGTATTAGTGAAAGAAAGCAAAAAAGTTTGAAATCCTACTTGAAGCGGATACTGGTTACTTAAGTCAGCATTATGTTCAGTAACAACAGACACAGCTGTCTTGACCACACACAGACCATTTTAGCAATTGCCAAAGTGCAACGCTCATTATGCAGCCAAGTCTTAAATTATGGTAAGCAGTGAAATAACCAAAGATGTTTTAAAAGAAAGCACATCAGTTCCATTAATATGAAATTTACCTTTCAGATAATTTTTGACTTGTAACATGTGCATTTGCCAGTTTTGTGAGCAACAAGACTACGGAAAGTAAAAATTACTTCATAAAAATAGGCTAGCCAGGATTTATGGGAACAGGACTTAATGACTATGTAATTATAATTTCTAAGTGCATGTAATTATTAAAATAGAAACAGACACACAGTCTTCTGCTTTCTGTAGCTTTTGATAGCATTTTTTTTTTTTAAATCAGTTTCACAATGAAAATATGTACCTATCACAAGGCTTGGAGGGACGACAAATTTAGGCTTCAATTCAGCAGAGAACTTGAGCATGTGCATATAACTGAGCGTGGACTTAAGCTCTTTGCTGAGTTTGTATCCTAAGAAAGGTACACAGACCTTTTCAGGGAATTTTGGCATTTTCAAATATTTTGAGCTGGGCAAGGAAAGGATGAATTTGGATTTGCCCAAACTGCTTGAGTTGCAAGTAGTTTTGCCATGTAGGCTTTGGGGATGGGGGTGGGAGGAGTTATTTTCCAGGTTCCTTCTACTCAGACTCCTTCTAGTTAAAACTGTAATAACAATTCCTTGTTGGCCTTCAAAATTCAATCAGTCCTGGGGATAAAACGGAGACAAAAACATTGCACAAGGCCACATCTCTACCAAAGAAATTAATGAAAGAGAGAATTACGATTCAGTGATTCCACAGAAGCATGCAAAATCCATGTGCTGTTTAACCTTGTCCAAGCTTCTGGAAGCACACAAGACCCTAACTGCTTCTCTAAATCTGACTTTGCTCTCCCTGCAGCCCTTACAAGTCTCTCCTTCAGGGTAGATCCAGAAGCTACGTAGCATCAAAGGATACCAACAAATCTCTGTCTGCGTATGAGGGATATTGTAACTTCTGCTTCTGTACCATCAGCAGAAAGTCCATCCCCTGTTCCTACCCACGTGCCTGCACTAGTCTTATCTGTCAATGTTAAGCACAAAGCATGGTCTAACGGCCCACGGGGGAGGATGCTTTTGCAGTGGCATGAACTGGGTCATGGATGAACCCCTCCTTTTTGCCCACAGAGGTGCACCCTGCATGGTGGACAGTACCTCACCAGCATTGCTGGGGATCAATAAAATCAAAATTTTATTAAGCTTCTCTGTAGCCCTGCTTGCCTTAAAAAGGGACAGTCACTCCTCACTGCCATCTCCCTCTTTCATTACCTTTTAAAGTCTGTATAATTAATTTCCATTATTCTTTCCCGCCAAAGCAGATTTACTTCTCTTCTAAATAGTTTTTTTTAATAAAAGGGAGTACCACAAAACACAGCATCCCACCAATATTGAAAAAAAATTAGACCCTTTGTATATTGCTTACAACTGTTGAAAAACTGCAAAAGAAAAACAAATATGTCATCACGATGTGCCTGTAGCTGCAAAAAGTACAGCTTGTTTAAAAAAATGCTCAATATTATGTATTGTGACAGTTGCTACAGTAATAACTCTTTTTCCCCTTCTATAGCAATGTAATTAGTTATGAAAAATCTAAGGAAGTTGTTAGTAGGGGAGGCCTTGCTGGCACTTCTGTGTTCAGGTTTTGTTTTTCCCAAGATACGCATATGTGTTGCACCACGTATGGTCAGCCCTGAGAGGTGATCAGCTCTGCTGAGAGAGACAGAGAGAAAGAAGAGATGTGGCGAGGTCCAGGAAATAGCACATTCAAAAGACAAACACAGCCTTCTATTTTCCCATACTTTCCACTGAGCAATGATCATGGAGCAGATCCTGCCTGACAGAGGGCAATGAATCTCAGCAATGGGTTTCCAAATCGGAGATGTCTGGGGAAGGGTGTCCAGGGTTCAGTGCACGTGGCCTTCCGGTAGAAGTAGTCTCAAGTGCATTCCTACCCTCAGCATTGCAGGCTATAAACCTAGAGCAAAACAGACCCAGAAACAAATTATTTCAGAATATGATTTTACCAGTGCAGTGGGAACTTACACTGTGGCTTTTCTATGATAACTGGACCTGAATGCATAAACAGGCTTAGGAGGAAACTTCTTAAGGCACATGGTTTGTACAGTTCCACCTTTGGGAGACACTGTCCAAACACGTGTATTTGTGCTCCTGGGCACAGGTGGTACTGCAGCCCTGGGCCACCGCGCCGGTGCTCAGCCCAGGGACTCCCTGGTACCTTCGTCACGCTTTCTTCTCGGCTCCAGTTACGTGGTGCTGTAGGCTTGCAGCTTGGTTTTTCAAGGATGTTTTTCAGTGGAGGTAAACCAAGAAAAAGATTGCAATTTTCTTTAAGCAATAACTCGTGGCTTTATTTACTACAGGAAATTTTCCAGTGTAGACAAAATTGTACGTTTAGGTACACTCATTGCCTCATGTCTGGCAGCGTTAGACGCCCCTGCATTGCCCAAGATCCTTCATCTCTCCCTGCCTTTTGCATGCTGCCTCCCCTCCAGAACATGGGAGCCTAACTGATTCTCTGTCTCTTTTCTCCAATTCACTCCCTAAAGGAGCCAATTAAGGACCTCGTCAAAAAATAAACAAATATATTCTACTCTCATTTGTCAGGCAACCTCCTGTTCCACCTCAACGTGCAACGAAATCCAGACGATCTGCCACATAGTGCCTTCACTAGTTTGGTTCAGACTTGAAAAGTAAGTTTGGCCTGAACTCCAGCCAGCTGTGAGTCCATTAGTGGCTCCCACGTGAAGTGCCCAGTATAAAAGAGAACTCACAAATTACATGTAGCTTTCCCTATAATTAAATTTCTTCACTCTTCCTCGTAGCTCTCTGGAAAAACATGAGGAGATTTCTCTGATTTTTTTCTGACTTAGCTGATAAAGTATGGAACACTCACATTAAAAACAGGGAGAATACTTAGTTTTTGTTGGGTTGAAAACTACTGTGGGCCCCACAGCAGCCCAAAAAAAGGAGATGATGGTGAAGACACCAACACAGTGCGGGAGAACTGCTGTCATCAGCAGCAAGAAGTTGAAGACAACTGACCAGGATGCTGGGAGGACAGCCAGGGGTAAAAGCACTGGTGCCTAGGCGAGAAAAGAGCCTCTGTCACGGAGGAGGAAAGTGCAGAGCCCATGGGAAGATATTGCAGGGACTGAAGGGAGCCACTGGCAGGAGCGGGAGCAGATTGGGACCAGTCCGCAGGCGGAGCAGCAGGTGGAGACAAGGATGAAGCAGTTGGTATGGCTGTGCCTCACCTGCCAGCCTCTGAAAGTCAAGTTGTTGCTTACTCACTCCTCAAATTATCCCTTACTCCACGTTTTTTCAGCCTGCATGTAGGAATCGAGCCCTGCCATTTTAAATTAGAGGCAGTTATGTGAGCATCACAAGTGTAATGTAAGGATTTCGGTAGCAATACCTCGGCATACCGAGGTGATTCTTTGACATGTGCTTCAAGATCGTTCCACGTGCTTGCTAATATGGCAGGATTTAGTTTCTGCATGAGTCAAATGCCCTACTGGTGTAAACAGCCACAGTCACGCTCACTGCAGTAGGATTTGGTGTGTTTGTATCAGTGGGGAATTTCCTTCCATTTAGTGAGCCTTTAAAGAAAAGAATAAACCAGAAGAAAACACGATTTTTTTCTCTTCTGATCCATCAGTTTCTAAACATAAACTTATTTCCTCCTGTGCTGTAGTATTTTAAAACCAGAACAAAGAGCCGATGAGAGTAAGCACAGCTATGTGCTAATTTATAACTGCTCAGAGTAAAAGGCAGCTCCAGCTGACAGTAGCTTCAAAAAAATTGTGCCTCCTGTAAATCAGGGTAAGGGAACTGATCACTGAAGGTAAACAGGTGATGAAATACTTCATTAGTACCTCATTTGTAATTTATGTCTGCTGAAGTAGTTGACAAAGAATCAAAACGTAAGTGGTAGATTTCTCAGAAGTGCAGCCTTTGAGGTCACTGAAGTGGATTAATTATAACCCAGTGTAAAGCACAGCCTGTCTCCGTGTCAATTACCAGTATTTGATAACTGAAATTATGTCAAGCTCTGTTCTTCTTCAAGATGCAGCCACACATTTTAAAATCATTATGACTGTAAGCATGAGCTTCACATAGCTAATGAGTTCAGCTCATTTATTAAAGTTCATTTTGACTTAGCAGATAGTAGTTGAGATTCAGAGGGGAGTGGGTGGCAAGGGATCCAGTTCTGCAAAAATAAACGCCTTTTCTTATCCCCTCTACCAGTCCTGTGTGGGAGAAACAAATTTAGTTCACTTGCCAAGGAATCATTTAAAGGTACTGTAGAAGAAAGGGTTGAGGGAGTCAACTGCTATTAAATATGACCTGCTTCTAATGGCTATCAGAGCTCCAATTGTTCAGTGAAAATGCTGGGCTTAATGGACGACCTGCTGTTCATATTCGTAATAGCAAAATGACTGATAACGTACCTCTACCACATCTTGGGATTTTCTTTCCCCTCTTTCTCCCTTTTTCACACTCTTGCCTGGAACTGCACAAGTATTGGGTAGGGTTGGATAGCATCTGTTTGTATGTTATCAAAACCTACCACATGCCCTTTGGTGAGTAACTCTATCTTGCCATGGCTGTGCAATCTGCTGCCAGCGCAGCAGGCAGGCAGAGCACGCTACCTGCATCCCCACCCGCGGCAGCACTGCCTGCACACCGTAAGCAAACTTTGAAAGCAATGGTTTTGGGTTTGGTTTGGTTTTCTGATGCAAAAGCAGCTAACACACTGGGTTGGCATCAGTAAACCGATCACCAGGACCTCAGCTTCGCTGCGTGTTTTATGTGCAGTTTATGCTCGGCGCAGCTGCTGCGCCAGGGCCCGCGAGCTGCCGTAGCTGGTGCTGCGGATTCCCACCTCTGGGAGAAATAAGGCCAGATCTCACCTGTACAGTCAAACAGAACAGCTCCAGCTTCAGCTGAGGTCAGACTTTGAGCAGAGGCTAAGGAACAGTGTTTGGTCTAGTGAGATTCTTTCACCGTTCCCTGCTTTCACCTGAAGTATCTCAGTTGTAAATGTCTCTTACTGAAGTGAGTAGTAACATATGATCCTGTTGCATAGGCGATTCCTTATTCTTTTTGCTCAGACTAAATGACATACAGTCTGGGGTCAGACAGTGTTTTCAATGGAATTTCACATTTATCATGGCTGTAACTTTATAGAGAGCCATTTTCCAATATTCATCAGCAATCTTTTAAGCAAGCAACAAGTTAATACTTTGAGGTGGACATAGTATAGTCAGAAGATTTTCTTCTAAAGAATAAATTTCCTTTTAATATTAACAACATGTGGTGCTAATGTTTAAAGTACAAATTTTAGTTTGTCAGTGCAACTCATCATTCCTTATTACACATTGTGAAATAATTTTAAGATTCTTTGTGCATCTTTAAGCCAAAAGAATATCTGACAACCACCCAAGACCTCTACTACGGAGTCCAGAGTAAGTATACAGCTGTGACATAAACCATAGATGTCTAACCTGAACCTCATGAAAATAACTGAAAAAGATTTATTTGTGTCTCTGATTTAATAATACTCTATTTTCCAATGGAATTGATCATTCCAATTTGCATCAGATTGCTGTTCATATCTTTAGTAGCAGGATAATGTGGTGGTTAATTTTAGAAGCACCTAAATGGATTAGGTATGTGGCGAGACAGATTGAGCAGAATATTCACCACAGGGTGGCTTTCTGGCCCTACTGAAATCAGCAGAAGTTATAGCATCTACGTCAATGCATATGGGATTTCAAATCTCATATTTTAACCTCCACTGTTTCAGGGAAAATATTTTATTGGATAAACAGCCAGAATGTTGAAACAATCCCTCCCTAAATATTTTGCAGCAATAATGACACTGATTTCTCCATGGCATCAATCAAACCGGAACACTTAAAAATACTCATTTCAATAGAAGTAAGTAAAAATGTGTTACAGATTGGAAATGAGGGAAGAGAACTGGTATGAAGGGTATTAAAAGCTATGTCTAGACTTACCTGCTAGGAAAAATGATGGCTCCTGTCCAGCCCACACCTCCAGTTTTCTTTTCTGTGAAAACCAGATTGTGGGAAGGTGGGAGGGAAGAAGGAGGGACAGCTGGTGCATGCCTGCATTTTGTCCCAGTAGGGAGCGGGGATGTGAGAATATGCAACTGGAAAGTGGAAAATTCTCCCCACATCCCTCATCTAGATACAGCTAAGTGCCCACAGTGACCAAGGAAATGCCTTTTTCATAGAAATTCAAAAGTGTTTCCATTTTTTCCACTCACTTGGTTAAATATAGCTTTGTAGACTCAGACTTTTCAAAAAGCTGGGCAATAGATGGGTTTATTTCTTGTGTGCCACCACTTTAATGGTACTACATTTGAGATGAGCTTAATAACTCTGATGACTCAAAGACAGGCTTTTACAAAGGTCTCGAAACACATTTGCAACCTCCTTGTGTTCTCAAATGAGCTCCTACAGGCCACCAGAGTATAGGGCACGTTATGAAAACAGTTCCCACCATCTCCCAGTTCCAGTTCTGCCACCAGAGCTCAGAATTTCAATAAAATGTCAGCGTCAAAACTTTTGAGGACTCGCAAAAAAAGGTTTCGTGCTGAAACCTGAATGAGACACTGATTAAGAGATGCAGACAGAACAAACTGATTTTTCTACACTGCTGCTCATGCTTCCTGCCCCTTTTAGCAGATATTTATCCATGGCTGGTAGGAATCTGTGTACCTCTAGAAAAGGTGTGTGGCTGCACCAGCCTGGAGAGGGGTGAGACAGCTGGCCCTGTGGGATGGGTCAGGCAGAAGCAGATGGCCTTGTGCGGCCGGGCTGGCGTGGGGACAGATGGCAACATGGGACAGCTCGGGAAGGGGGACATATGGCAACATGGGATTGGCAGGAGCACAAGTCCTTACGTTGGTCCCAATTACAGGCCTGGTGGGTCTGGATTTGCCTGGAAGAAGGTAAAAGGGCTTTTACATCTTCCCGTCCCTCCTTAGAAACTGGCAGGGATGCCATGGACCACAGGATGCAGCCATGGCTGTGTGCTGTACAGTCCAGACAGGGATGTCAGCCACTGCAGACTGCTGAGCCTTTCTGAATATTTCTTTCTGCTGTCATTTCAGCATCTAACAAGTTTTCACCATTTTTACACACACTTACAGGTTTTGTTTTTCATCAGCACATGGTTCATCAGAGGTAGAAAAGGATAAAAGGTAACATGTGCACCACTGAGATTTAATGGGCTGATTCAGCATGCTGTTATGTCCTTTGAGACGTGGAAGACAAATGAATTTGCCTGTTTATCATCTCAGAGAGCTGACACTTAATAAGTATCAAAAATACTTAACACACAGAAAAACATAAAAACATGTAACACCGTCATATATACATTGTATATTCCCCTTCCCACTTTCCTTATTTTTGGGGTGGTAAAGACACTAACGAAGAAATTTGCTTCAATTCTGAAGGAGCTTTTTAGGCATAAATACTTTTTCACCACTAACCACTAACTACCACATTGCACATGTAGAGCATAATTAAGAAGAATAATAAATTAGGAGCTGGATGTCTTCCCATGTCATTTTGAATATGGGAGGCAAAATTAAAAAGCTTTACATGCTGAACATTATGGAATTGCTTATATACACGAGCCTAATACTTGTCAGTATGCCTCCTGTATTTCTTTGCCTTAATACAAGCTGTCCACCCAGAAATGACATCTTTTGGGCACATGTTAAATAGATGCAGGGGAAGTCATTTAGTTTGGTCACATTAAACTGCCAAAGGACTCTGTAGATAGCGCATACAGCACAGCCTGCTTCCCTGGTGAGAACAGGATGAGATTTTTTATAGACAACATTAAGTGTATTGAGCAAATTGCATTCACCATATTACACTGTCCCTTTTATAACTGTTGTCGTTGCATTTTTCACTTTTCCAGCATACTTCATCATCTCTTTCATCACCTCTTTTATTGAATACACTATTAACAGAGCAACATCCATTACAGAGGGATAGGAATTAATTAACTTGCAGCAGTTGTGATCTCTGGACACTGAATATAACAGATTTGGTGGTCATATCACTGAGACCAATTGCCTGCCCATGGACAAGAGTATGCAATCACGGAATACTATAGCTTGAAGCTCTTGTTAATAGGATTAATTTTCTTTTTGGGGAGAAGGGAAAAGGAGTGATGATAAAGTTAAAAATGGTACTTCAGAAATGAGAAAAGAGTTCATTTATTCTAAAAGAGACCACCCTAAACTGTGAAATCCACGTGCTGATGTGGATCTGGACAGCTCCAAAAATGCAGTAGTGTTCAGAAATGGATTTTTGTGGTCTTATCTTAGCTAGATAGTCAATATTAAGATGGAGATTTGCACTCCAAAATGCCTCTGAGCTGGGTTTGCTGATGCCTGCTGCTTCCTTTTACTTTTTGTGAAAGAGGATTTTCACAGTTACTATAAGGGAATTATTTTAGCCATTCAAGAAATACAAAGGGTTTTATAATGTAGTATTTGTAAGGAGTGTGTATTTACATGGTGACATCCTCGAAAGACTAAAAGTAAGTCTTGTGGCATGTGCTTTGCATACTGGAATGATGAATATGGCTGGGTCTCCTGGCAATAAAAGTACACAGAGAACCTCCTGTATCTATCCATCAATAGCATGATTTTATCTGATACTGAATATTATCTCTGAGATGATACATATCTGTATGAGTACTTGGTTATCTTTCTTTATCAGGCTGGTATCCAAACACTGAAAGGTCAGAGTCACAACTGATGTGAGTTGGGATAGTGGCACTCAAACAGACGGAGTTATGATGACTGATAGCCACTGATGACTCGACTGAAAATTTAAGTTTGACACTTACTTTGTCTAATACAATTTCTTTAAAAAGTCACATTTCTTTAAATGGGTCCATTCTTATTGCCTACATTTCCCATAGATTTTAGTTAGGGTCTCTCCAAACTCAGAATATGATTTTTTTTTTCCCTTTTACGCAGGAATGTTTTCCTATAGTTTGGGAAGATTGTCCTTGTCTTTCATAGCTGTGAAATGTCTCTTAGTATCAGTGTCCTGCTTGTAACGAATCATAGACTCATCGAATCATAGACTGGCTTGGGTTGGAAGGGACCATCAAAGGCCATCAAGTCCAACCCCCCTGTGGTGAGCAGGGACACCTTCAACTCGACCAGGTTGCTCAGAGCCCCGTCCAGCCTGGCCTTGAATGTTTCCAGGGATGGGGCTTCTACCACCTCTCTGGGCAACCTGTGCCAGTGTTTCACTACCCCCATTGTAAAAAATTTCTTCCTTATATCCAATCTAAATCTGCCCTCTTTTAATGTAATGCCATTTCGCTTAGTCCTGTCGCTACAGGCCTTGCTAAGAATCTTTTCCCCATCTTTCTTATAGGCCCCCTTCAAGTACTGGAAGGCGACAACAGGGTCTTCCCAGAGCCTGCTTTTCTCCACGCTGAACAACCCCAGCTCTTTCAGCCTGTCTTCATGTATGTGTTCCCCTCCATTCGAGTGACCTTTGGATGATACCAAGAAGTTATAGAGCTTATAAGGTAGAAATCCCTCTGTAGAAACATCCGGAATCATTTTCCTGTGGGAAGAGGGCTTCCCCACCTGCAGTTTTGATAGGATGCTTGTTGCCTCAGGAGAATGGCAGAGAAGATCCACTATTTATTTTGGTAGTTTGAGGCAACATTCTGTCCACTGCATTCAAAAGGACCAAAATCCACAAAATATAAGAATGAAAAAATAAGTGTTTTCATAAGCAAAGCACCATGGTTAGTCATGATGCTTCCAATTTGCAACATCCCAGAAAGATGAATGACCTTGCTTATATTTGTTATTTTAGTTTTTCTAAGGGATGTATGATGAATGAGATTTTCCAAATGTATTCATGAATAATAATGTCATTTTAATGATATTGCATCTTTGCATACAGCAGATGATTATAAAGAATGCCAATGGGGACTGATAACCAGGTCCTGTAATTGAAATCATGTCTAGAAGAAATACTATAGCATGGCTTTGCACATTTCAGGACTACCCAGAAACCAATATCACTCCTGAAAATGGTAGACTGCCTACAGCTATCATTCCAGCTATTTCTGAGTAATGGTAATAGCTCTGGAATGACATCTGACTTGAAGCAGTCAGGTATTAAAATACCAGACAAGCACGGCTGCCCGTACCTGACTGTACTACAGGAGCAGTGATCTGTGGCAAACTGCCATGGTATTATGTCCCTTTAAGATGTAACCTCTCCAAAAGGCAAAAGTTCAGTAGGCTTGGTATTGGTAAGGTCTATTCTCTCATATCCAGCTTTAACAGGGAGTTCTATGGCGTTTTCCTCTTCTTTTAGCAGTTGCAGAAGTAATGGTAAAGTACTGGAAACAAGAATGTAAGAAAAAATAGACAAATCCTATTTCAAGCATCTGCAAAGTAAATATGAACTCCCCAAAAACCTAATGTAATGTGTTTCTTACATTAGAAGAAGTGTAGATTAAGCTGAAAGCCTGACTTCTTTGAAGGTAATGGTGAAAATCCCACTGATGTCGTTTCATTCAGTCTGTTCTGTCTTCTCGGTCCTGGGTAACTACTGAGCTTCTCTCTGGGTCTATTTTTTTTGGAAATAATGGAAATAACTTAGATGAAATTAAGTCTTCATTTTCTTGGGCATAATCCACAAGCCTCAGGAATAGCTGATGAAATATCCTTGCATTTTTAACCAATTGTACAAATCCAGTCAACACCATAATTGCATTCAGAATCCCTTAGGCCTAATTTAAGTGTAAGGAAAAGCTACTGTGCTATTGTTAAACTCCTTGGGTTTAATTTTTTACCAGCCAATAATTACAAAACACAGGAAATGACATGGTGAATGATGGAACTATTTTGAAGTGCAAATTTATGAAGCAGCTGCAGCAAATAAAGTGGTAATTTAATTAGGCTTATGTCCTAAAGCTGAGGTGTAGTGAAGAACATTTCTGAGATACAAGCTAATTCAAATCTGGAATAGTAATCCCACATTTAGTAATTTCAGTGCTATAGCTCAGTTAATTACAGCATATTAGCAAAATAATGAGATAATTAATCTTCAAATGCAGTCCTTGTCTACATGCATATTACAGAAGAATTTGACTTATCCTTTCTTTGTATGTTTTTCCAAGAACAAGTTATGACTAATTTAACCCAGAGAAACCCGTCCTCACCAAAATACCTAGATTCTTTTCTTTTCCAAACCTATCAGGTTTCGGACAACTCATTCTTTGTTTAAACAAGAAAATACTTTCATAATAGAATGTGTGAGAAGAATCTCAAAAGGTATTAAATTCATTTTATTTGTCAGTTAAAGAGTATTGCATCTACTGCTTTTGCTTTTATAAGTAGAATGTACGGACTATTGCTGAGCCATTTAATCTGTCCTACTCCAGTTTTATTTGTAGTACATTGGTTTCTATCTGCACCTTGAAAACCCGTGCTTTTACAAGCAGGTAGCTGTTGGCACTCTGCACGCAATGTATTTTATACATTAAGCATAGTACCAGAAAATAATACCTTTTCAGGAATCTTAATAATCATAACTTTAGCAGATTTCTCAGTGAAATATTTATTTTATATTTTATAAATATTAATATAAATATTAATTTTATATTTTGAGCCTTCTGTTTTGTCCACAGAACACTCAGCATCACCTTAAATATATACATACTTTTTGCACCGGCTTTTATGTATTCTTAGCTACAAAAGGCAACTGTTGTATGACACATGTGTTTCAATCTTTTCACACCACATCCAAAATTTTTTGGAGGGGTGGTCTGTTGCAGTAGGTGCACTTCCCATTTGCTTCATCATCTTATTCACTTGCCTTGCAAGTCTGTATCAGTTTGCTTCATCTGATTTTATGACTGCCATGGACTCTTGAGTTTTCAATATTTAATGCTTCCCGTTACTTTTATCATTGGGTATAACTGAACTAGCTTTTTTACTTCCACAGGCTGTTTCACTGGGTCCATAACCCACGAGCCTCAGGAAGAGCTGATGAAATATCCTTGCATTTTTAACCAATTGTACTAATCCAGTCAACACCATAATTGCACTCAGAACCCCTTAGGCCTAATTTGAGTGTAAGGAAATGATGAGTAGGGTTTTGCACGCTGGGCACATAGTGACAATTATCACATTTAAATGCATTATTTTTAGTGTCACAAAGGCTAATGTGTTAAGTAACTGCATAAAACCAGATTTTATCCTCCATGGTAGGTGAGAAAATATGTAACGCTGGCAAAACAAAAGAGGAAGGAAAACTTCTGGGAAGGAGCAAGACTTTGTATCTGTTGTTCCATCTTCCACATTTAGTTGACTCCTCTTTGAGGAACAGATGAGATCTACTGGTCCTAAAAATGGGGCTCCAAATTCAACAGACGTAAAGGAATGCACTTCCTCTCTAATAACAGGCAGTGGCGTAGGGAGTATGTGGCTTTAAATCATTTTACCTAAATCAGAGTTGCATAGTATTTGTCTCATGTAATTGTTGGCTTTCTAAAGACAACTGGAGAACTGCTATCTGTAGAAGAAGACTAGTCCAAACAACCCAGATGTTTGTATTCAAATTATACTTCACTGGGAATCTTGGAGGATGATAAAAACCGCTATATACCTCTTAAATGTTCCTGTCTAACAACGTAGAGAGACAACATAGAGAGACGAATGAATATACGAATGCTGACTGTTGGGTTTTTTTCACTGTATACTTGTGGCCTGTGTCACAGCAGGCCTGGGTGGATCAAATGCTGTGTAGCTGCCACCATATCTCTAGTCCTCTCTTCGCTGAACCAGATACACAGGTTTAGGCTCTGGGCATGACTCAGTGTATAGAAGCTCTAGGTTTCCAGTGCAATGAAGAGATCAGGAGACTTAATTCCACCACATGCTGTGCTCTCCTGCACTGCAGGAAGAAAGACCAAAATAAAACAAAAAACAGGGGTCAGCTAAACACATCACTTTCCAGATATTTACTGTGCTTTGTTTTGTGTGTGTGTGGGGGGTGTTGGAATTTTGAGATCCAATAGCAGTGTCTTCCTAAGCTTAACCTTTAAATTGGAGGGAATTGAATTCCCAAGTTCATATTTGACTGTGACCATGTTTCACCATAGACAGAAGAATATGTCCTACGTTTTTCTGACTGTACTTGGTAATTTTTGCTCTGAAGCACTAACTTCAGTAATGAAAAATCTGAACCACAGTAACAGCCAGAGGTCCAGAGCAAGAGAAGTTACCATTGCCCTCTTTAGACACAGAAAGCAAGCCATCATATCTCAGGAACAGAACCAAAAAAAAAGGGTTGCTCCAATTTGTTCACTTAACTAGTGTGTGGTGATAGCCCCAGTACAAAAAAACCAGATCCCTCCACAATCCTCCTTTTCTGCCCCATGCCAGCTGTTGGGGACGGGCCGAGGGAGCACAGGACTGTCTCAGCAAGCCTGCTAATCTTACAGGAGGCTGAATTAGGGACAGCTATAAGACATGGTTGCCTTCATGTGGTAAGACGCTTTCTCCATGAAGCCTTTTTACTGAAGCTGAAAATGGGAAACTGTAGCAGCAGTTTCAACTTTCCACCATTCCTGCTGTTAGAAATCTTATCTCCTTCACACGCTCCCCTTGCCCACACAAACCTATAGATTGATGGGGAAAGGCAGCCTTTTGAGGACTCCTTGCCTTAGTTTATAGTTTAGAAACTGCAGTGTGGGTTGTGGGAAGAGCCAGCCAAGATCTCGAGTCACTGTGGTGGGCTGAGGCAGCGTACCAGCACATCTAATTTATCACTTGTCTAAGGCTTAGTGGTTGATCTCAGTAAAGTGAAAGCAGTTAAGTTCAGTGGTGGAGTATTTTAGCCCAAAGCCTAAAATTAGCTCTCAGGGAAAAGCACTTATTTGTTTTTCTTTTACTTAAACGCTACAGGGGTTTAAATTCTTTTTTCAGTAGTTTTATTTCAGCCAGAGACTGGCAACAGACACAACTGAGGAGGATTGCCGGTGGGATGGCACTGACACAGAGCATTGGCTGAGTGATTTAGAGCAACCCTTCTCCCTCTGCAGCACCTTTCCCCACAAAGTCAACAGACATCTGAATCCCCTTCGTCCTCCCAGCAAAAGAGCCACCACAGAGTAGAAACATTTATCGTTGTATTTGCTCTCCAGAGGTGTGCTAGCTAGATGGGTAATAGTTGGTGACTCCCCTCAGCAGGAGGAATTAATAATTTGGCTCACTAATTCCATAGTCCTCAGGCAGGTGTCAAACTGTTGGAACTGAATCACAGCTTACAGTCATATGCTGGGTTTATGCAAAATTACTTAATTTCATAATACCACATATCCTGCTAATACTGGAACTGAATTTTCAATATAATCCCACTATTATGCAAAGCGATTTTAGTAACAGGAAATACTTAATGTCATTTTTCTTCAATACAGTGCACCGTCTTCATTATTAACTTTCCCTTAGAGATATTTAATGTAATATTTTAAATATTTGGGGAGAAAGCCAGTACATGACTGGGATTTTCAAACCTGCCATCTGGTTTCCATTTAAAAGAAGAGGAGGGTCTCTAATCTGGTTTACACCAACTGTCCGGGACTCTTGCTCTTGATCAGTGAGGCAGCCAACTAGCAACACTAACAGAGAAAAATGTCTTATTAGAAAAGTGTTTACAAGAACTGTAGGGTTGTGTCCCTTAAATACATCCTTCCTCTCCAGAAGGTAGTTCTCAAAATGCCATAATCCTTTTTTGTTTTGAAGGTCTTTATAGTCCGGGATCTTTTTCAGTTCTTCCTCCTCTATTCTCATTTTTTTTCTTACCTCATAGAGTTTTCTACCTGAATTTAGACACTCTTTCTCTTGAAGCTGCCAGTCTACAGGCAAAAAACATGACTTGAAGAAGAGAAACAAGTTTCAGTTTTATGACTAAAACATTGTTCAGTTATGCCTTACACTTGCTTCAACTTTTATGGTCACAGTTGAGATTTATTTTGGAGGGACACTTGGAACAGCTTTGCAATTGTTACCATAAAGTGGAAGAATATCCTCCATCCTCCATGTTTTTTTGTGTTTTCCCACAGGTACGTGAACTGAGCACAGCTGCTGAAATGGTTTGGCCCCTCATGGTGTCCCCAGCCACTGTGTGCTCTCCAGAATGACTGGCCTTGATCAGAAGAAAGAAGAGGCTTAGCACACAAAATCAAGGTGTTGGTGTGACGGCAGAGACATAGACTGTTTATCTCGAGGCGGTGCATTTCCTTGGTAAAATATATAACCAACTGAAGGTAATGACACCTTGTAGTGATTTCCAGGATTTCTAATGAAAGACAGTATACCTCAAACACTAGACCTTGTCTCAGGAGACCTGCTTCTGTCTCCCTCCTTCATCTACCAGCCGTGGCTCTTAGTCACACTGCTTTCAGCTCTCTGTACCTCTGTTTCTCAACTTGCAAACTGTAGGCAGTGATTCATTCCCCCTTTAAAACCAATCTAAAAACTTGTTGTTGCTGCAGACAACAACATTAACTGCAGTAAATGCACACAACAGCACATATTAGGAGACAAAAGGTACAGAACCCCTCCAGAAACCCCTTCCAAAAATCATCCAGGAACACAAGCAGAAGCACCCAACACAAATCAAGGCAAGCAATCAGACATAGAGACGTATTGTAAGATTATACTTCAGCTGCCTCATGGCGTAGTTGGATTTTATCTTCTTAGAAGCAACCTTTCTTCAAAAATTAAAACATTTTTAGTCACATTTTGAGTAAGGATTATTTTCATGCCGTACATTGATTTTTCAGGGAGGCTGAGAATGGAAATTTGATACCAATGAGATTACAAGGAGCTGTTTTCTTTCTGGGGTGAGGTAGCAATTCAGCAAAGTATTTAAGTATATCTAATTTTAAGCATTTTAAAAGTCCAAAATCAATTTCATGCAGAACTCCTCCTGAACACAAAGCTACGGAGGCCAAATGTTATCCAACTGTGCCATCCAACTCCATTTTCCTTTGTTTTTCATTAACATTCAGCAACAGCCTTTTACTTCTATCTGTGGAAAGTTAATTTTAAGCTGTCATACTAGCAGACAAGTTCAGCAGGAGACTGTGGTCAGTGCTAAAGGTATTATATTTCATGTGAAACTGGGCATTGTTTAACGGAGACAAAAAGATTCCCCAGAACTTCCTTCAAGTATGCTGGCACAAAGGATATTAAATTACATAGGAAACTGCTTTATGCAACAGAACTGTATCACTTCCAGCAGAAGACTTTGTGTGAGTGTGACCAGGGAAAATCCTGTGCCCACTTTCTTCAAGCATATGCTCTGGCAAGACTCGTGTGATCCAGGCAATGAAAGGCTACTACATTTTTTTTTCATCTTTTAGCTTTTCCCAAAAGATTCAAGTCCCTAATATGTTCCTCAAGTCTCTTTTTTCCCTCATGCTACATTAGTTGCTCTCCCCCCCTGCCCCCCGTAATGTAAGTATGTGACACTTGCTGGAACTGAGCAAGGGTACATCACAATACATCTTGCATTAAGTCTTCATGGCCCTACACGCCTCAGGGTGGATTTTCCAGCATAGCCATCACTCTGCTAGCACAGGACTCTGTGTACCAAACTCTATTGCATGATTTAGAGATGGCTTAAGAGAGTTTACACATGAAATAACAAGCACTATACGCACCAAAGATGCTTGGACAGCAGCTGCCTAATGGGCCTGAAACCCTGACCTAGTCAATAACCACAATATTCTCCTTAAAGCTTTGTTTACTCTGCTCATAAAGGAGTTTACTCACTTAAACAGAGAACAAAATGCCCTTCTGAAAGAGTATTGGAGTGTGAAAACCTCCTGTGCATGAGACTGGAGAATGTGGTCTCTATGCTCTCGCCCTGAAATAGGGAAGTCAAAGACGTTCAGTGTATGGACTGTTTCTTATCATGTTTCCACGTGCACTCACTAGTGTGTGATGCTGGTACCCTGAGCTGCTTCACCAAGACACATTACAACCTGAGAGAGTCCCACAGAGGACAGGCAATGACAAAATGTCCCACTAGGGCAAAAAAATCCAAACGCATCTCTTAAAATGAGGGTCCAGCCCTGGGATGGGTTCTGTAGCAGAGCTCAAACCTCTGCTCCTCAGCAACACAGCACAAGCCTGCAGTACCTCAGCCAAAAAAACATCTCGTTGCACGGCAAGTGCAGAAGGCTGCTCTCCTCTGTCTGCACCAAACCACAGAGAAGATCTGACGCACGCTAAGGCCGTGGCAAAAATGTACGCTGAAAGAGCACATTCTGAAGGGCTTGGTTTATTGATATTTAAATCGGATTCTTCACTATACAAAGGTTTTCTTTGGTTTGATCTTTGAAGTCTCCAAACGTGGAGTGTTGCAGTCTGGGAGTCACTAGAAAGGTGAACAATAATTTGTCAGGTAAATGAGCACGTTGGTGTATAAAGCAAGCTGATTGGAGTTGGAAAGGTGCCTTTGGATTTGGTTTTGCTTTCAATGATACAGTAAGGTTTGGGCTTGTGCTGAAGTCGGCTGCCTTGCCAAAGGCTATTTTTACAGGGAGTTACTATGGAAAGAAGCCAATTAGACCTAAAAGAATATTTAAAAGTGAAAAAAATGCTTTCAATGGATACAGAGAAAGGGTTCTCTTGAGAAAACAAAGCACATGCCTAACCATTTGAGCCATATTCTTCCCTCAGGTACACAAATGTAAAAACAGATTCTTCCCAGTGACTTTGGATGAATTACTTTGCTTTTAATTGGAGGCAGAATCAGGCCTATTTTGTTCATTGGATCGATTTAAAAAGTATGAAGAACATGAGCTTTATTGCCAAACATGAGTCTGCACTGGACCACCTTCTATGTTGGCTTCACTTATGTAGGCAGCAAAATCTATAATCCGCTTTTCTCTGTCCTGGTTTGTTTCTTTTTAATTAAAACATGAAAACCATAGGTATACAAAATCCAGTTATGAGTGTGGTGGCTGCTTTCTGTACATGAAAGTAATTGAATTTTCTTCTGCCTTTATATACAGTGTGATTGCTGCTGTCTTCAGTGTTAATCTTGTTAATTTTTGCTTAATTTGGAGCTGGATTTATTTAATCAAAAGTTTATAGTTGGAAAAGATTTTGGTTTTCAATGCAGGGTGGGACACATTTGATGTGGACTGCTTGCATGTTTGCGTGAGTGTGCATATGTGCATACACACACAACACACATTAACAAGTAATAAAAGATATCTCTCTGGTTCATTTATGCAGTGGAGATCAGATTATGAAAGGTTAAACCATTAAACAAATGCTAATGCACTCTGATGCCTGGACCTTGTCCAATAGTACCTGCAGCAGCTGTCAACCTAATTAAGCCAGATGTGTGTTAAGTATAAACGGACCTCCCAGGAGGAACAATAACAGATTTTAGGTCCTTAGGGGGCTCAGGGCACCAATGCATATAGTGTTTCTGAAGGAAACATCACCCCTACCTTGTGAGTTTTCTGCTCATTAGTACCATCCTGATTGTACTCCTCTGGAACCGGGTTTGGGGGAGGGGAAGTCTCTTTTCATTCCAGCTAAGGCCAGCAAGAATGCTCATTTTCAATTGAGTCTGGCAGTCATGACATTTACTCAACACTCTAATCTCTATTTTTTTAACCTCCACTTTACTCTGTCTGTAACATATTTTAAAAGTGACATTTATCCTATGCCAAGTTTGCCAGCCCTTTAAGTATACGTGCAGACCATAAGCTGATAGAGAGGATCTTAATAAGCCTTTTAATATTAACAATCAAGAGAAATCTACAGAGCAAGGAAATATTAGGTAATTATGAGCATGCAGTGTGCAATAATGTGTTGCAATAAAAAAGAAAATCCTTTTACAGTGTGAAAATATTATGGGAAATTAACAAAAAGCACTTAGCAATATTTAAAACCTGCTGAAACTTGCAGCTGAATTGTTTCTTGTGTGCTATTAACTGCAATATGTCCAGGAGAAAGAGGCTGGAGAAGCAGACCTACAGACCTTCACACCTGGTCAAGGAAAGACAACTCTCTGAGAGTTCCCATACATGTTGAACTTAACACTTACTTTCTAACACTTCACAGCCAAGCTATGGCACCCCTTTCCAAAGAAGCAGAACAAACTCATAAAACAGCATCACAGAATAAAAAGGAGTGTGGTTTCACTGGGCCAGATCATCTGTGATGAACAAGAAGACCTCCACTGATTTCCTGGGAGGTCTGTCCACCTACACTGTCTTTGGATCTAGCCCTAAGTTCTCCTCGAGTCACCTGTGATGATCTCATAAAGACGTATGGTAGCATGTTGCCTTAAAGAAACCTTCACCTGAAAATGTGCAATCATGCAATGGTTTTGTTTTTCCTGGCACTCAGCATTCACTATCTATTGGGGCGTTAAATTTAGTTACAGCTGTACTAAAATAAATTATCGTGTACTGGCTAGAACCCTAAGATTAAGTATATTTTAATGCCATATCCATAACAGATTACTTTTCCGAATGAGTTTTCCTGTAAGATCTCTTTCTGTGAGACCAGAACATATTCCCCGTGTTATAACTGAGCACACTGGTGTGGTGCTGGGATATGAATTGTTGAGCCAGTCTTCCTATTCAGTGCTGCAAAAGACGAAAGGGCATAGAAGATCTTTGAAGAGAGCAGGTTTCTCCTGTTCCATCATTACCGAACGGTGTTAAAAGCACTGTGTGTTTGTGTCCTTAATACCACATTTCCTTGGCTTACTGATAATAGGGCGGCTAAAGGAGTATGCTAGCTTTCCTAATGTGGAGGGTAATTTTTTACGGTCCATTGAATCTCCACGTTCTCCATGTTGGTCTCAATATCTCCAGTTTCAGTACAAGGATGCGGGATTTGAGACCCCAGCTCCGTCCACGTGCTGCAGCTGTTGCTGGTTGGGGCCCAGGACTCATGCTCCAGCAAAAGCCAAACTGCAGCGTCAGGCTCTCACTTGCGCCTCTTCTGGGCCCGGGATCTCGTGGTCTTTGCGGCACAGGAAGGTCGGGAGGCTCTGGCCAGCAGCTTCCCCCGTGGATCCCTTCTGGGAAAGGGACAGGTGGCTCAGGCTCTCCCCTCCCTCTTGGCGCGTGAGCCGTGATGACAGGAAAAGAGGCTGAGACCACACTTTTGTCAAAAGCATTAAGAAGTGCATTTCACAAGGGGATTCATCCTTTCGGTGCGCTGGATACATTTTGAGCTTTTCTGCTGTGCCAGGCCTAGTAGGAGACTCACGTAGTGCATAATACACTTTATTAATATGCTATGTATATATATATATATACGCATGATACACTGCAGAAGACATAAATCCCTGAGGTACTGCCAGGTTGGGCATTGGTATGGTTGCACCTGTGTGGCCAAGTACACGAGGTAATTCTGCTGAACTGACGTGTCTGTACTGCAGACCCCTGCACCACTTCAATGTGCCAGCTTGTTCTTAGCTTCCACGGGGGTGTCTGTTACAACACCCCACTGTGCCACGTCAAATGGGGGAACACCTATTTGGGGATTCATCTGAATATTACAGGGCAGATATCTAAATCTGAAACAGCCTTCCTAGACTGGAGTAAGTGCAACACCTCGCATCCCAATGCAGACAAGTAAAATAATAGATCAGAGGGACAGCTCTCTGAAAGTGCCTGCTTCTCCGCACCAGCTGCATAGGTAGCCTAGTTTAACTGCTCAGCCCTCCTGCATGGGGGGTGTCTAAGGTTAGATGAGAGGAGTTTCACCTGCAATTTCTGGAATGAAATCATTCCGGTAGGTGTGAGCTAGATGCAAAGCCATTCGGCCCTGTCAGAAATAGGTCAGTTCCTGTAATGCCCAGAACAACAGCGCTAAGCAATTAAAGAGCTGCAAGGTCAAATCCTTCGGTGCGTTCAGAGTCTAGTGAATACAAGGGTGGGTAGTAGCTGAGCACGAGAGGTTGGATTGCAGATTTGAACCTAGTTTGCCAAATCCCACAAAAGGAGATAGATGTCTCTTCAGGCACCTAAATCCTTTATTTAATGAGGCTCCGAGTCCTTTAGATACTGCTGGTGAAATGCCTAATAAAGTTACACATAATTGCAGTGTGCGTGTAATAGAGCTTTGTCTCTGAGCACTATATTTCCAGTTTTAATGTCAAATAATTTTTTGTACAATGGCATGGAAAAACGTTACACAACACTGATAAAATGAAGATAATAAGTTTTCTCGCTCTAAAATGATGTATTGTAGACTGGGAAAAGGAATGACATTTATTTCAAGCACGTTTAATCCAGAAGAAGTAGGCTGGTGTAATATGCTTTCCAGTAACCTCATTTCTCTCCTGTGAAAAGAAGACTAATATCAGTGGAAATGCTGAGTGCATTCGGAAGGCTTTGAAACCAATTAATCACCTGCAGAATTTTTCATAAAACCTGATTTCATTTGGGACAAAGTAGGAGCTGAAGTAATTTAAGGATGTCAGATTAAAACAGTTTTCACAGGTAAACATGCAATTCCATGAGCATCAGAATTAATGACTCCTGCTTTCCAATGGATTTATTTCTTGTGCCTATGAAGTGGCACACTGATTTAAGCTCTCCCTGCTTTCGGGACTGGGGCTCCTCGCCATAGGGATTTAGGAAGGAATCTGAGCTTGCAGGCTGGGTGAGAGGTTCAGTACAGTGCAATATTTTAACTGCTCTGGACAACTGAAGCTAGCGGGTGAACCATGGAAATGGTATCTGCCTTGCAGCTTAGGTAGTGTGAGTGAACTCTATGATATTATGGCCATTTTAACTCTTCACAAATGTGTGGTGTGGTTTAAGTGATCCATTTTAATTCAGACAAATAGAAATTTTCCTAGGTTACTGCTTAAAAGGGAAAAAACCAGAGAGGGTGTAAAAACTAGCGAAAGACCTTCTGCAATCTTCTGGCTAAGTGGCCTTAATATCAAGTAGGAAATATTTAGTATCCTTGAAGTTGCAGGTTCAGAGCTGGTTTAATCTTGTGACCAGAAGAAAGACAAACTGAGATCTGTTGAATTTATCGTCTGCATTTTTTCAGGTAAGACCACAATAACTTAAATACATTCCATTTTGTAGGGATGTAATTTAGCACGTGATGCGTTTTCTAAGAATGAACTCCAGAGGCTTACAAGGTAGCAAGGTAGATGTGTTGACAGTGGACGCATTTTCTCCTTCCACTTCTGTCCTGCACCCTGCGAAACGGCTGTGGGCGGCAGCAGCCCGCTGCTCCAACCCCCCCCTGCAGCTCTCTGTGCTCCTTCATGCAATGTTTGCAAAGTGAGCGGGGTTGAGAAGTGCCAGTGTAAATGCATACGATGTGGTTGAATGTCCTGCATTAGCTGTTCTGAAAAAATCAGAACACCTCATTTATTTACATGTCTTCCTCAGCGAGGACTTTGTGTTTAGGTTTATACATAAGAAATACTGCCGTTTCAGTGAGATTATATTACCTTTAGTACACTGGGCAAGTGATAGAAGGAGTGGATGAGCATATCTAAAGAACTTTGCTGACTGCTTTGCCAAAATATTTTCAGATTTCACATTCCTATACGCAAGCTCATAATTTTTAAGCTCTTGAAAAAACAGTTTAACCATTTAACTTTTGATTAATATTTATCTTCACCTGCTGCTTCTTTTCATTGCTTAGCTGATCTTTTTTGTAAGGGTTTTATTTTTCAATGATGCATACTTTTGCGGGGGGGGGGGGGGAGGCAAACAAACTAGGTGAAACTGAATCAGAAAGACAACGCCCAGCCTTTTAAAACCTGTCCTTTCTCTCTCTGATCAAAAGATACAAGGGAAAAACATGAAGACAAAAGAAGCTATTAACAACTTAGTTTACAGCTTCACTGATTTCATCGGTGTGGTACTAGTCATATAACCAGATCACATGTGCAGGGAAAATATTTTTTTTCTAAGTGTCAAATGCAAGGATTAGGTTACAACTGCAGCCCAGTTGTTGCTTTATGAAATGCAGCTGTTTTCTGTCATTTGATAGCTAAAGCCAATCATGGACTTAAATACTGAAGAATATTTTTTGTTGCTTTTTGCTTTTAACCTCACGTTGTCATTGCTGCCACGCTTACCCAACGCCCTTCCACCGTGGTCATGTACGTTATTTCTGTTGGTCATTTGATTCCCTCCTTCTAGCCACCATCTTCTTCCTATCTTCCTTTTCTCTTCTCATGCTTTCCCTCACCTTCCCTTTCTGTTCCCACAGTCACTTTGATCACCTGTGTTACCTGCCCGTCATCTCTTCTCTCTCCTGTTTTTCCTGGGTCACATGTTCTTCTCACTCCATTTCTGCCTTTCCTTTATTTTTCGTCTGGTAATCAATCACCCAGCCCCGACTGAGCTGGCAAACTCATCCTCTTGCCTCTCCTGCCCCAGCCCCGCCTTTGGCCACCGCGCCAAATTCATGCTGACCCCAGGATTGTTCTTTGTCCCCCACATCCTCCTTCCCCCAGGGATTCTCTGTCCTGTTCTCTTCGCACCCAGTTTGACTCCTCTGATGCCAGGATCTCCTGGCAGGGCACGTGTGGGAGCACCAAGCCCAGCACCATAAGGACGGTAGGCATAGGAGGATGGTAGGTATAGCCCATCCTTGCAGCAGTCCCTGTGGGGATTTCACTGGTGCTACCGAGCTTACAGAGTCAGGTACGGGGCAACCTGGACTGACCCCGAGGGAGTGGCATACGGGAGAAAATTATAAGGTCCTTTACAAGATAATGGCCATTTTTTTCTGTTTTCCAACATAAAGATATCTAATATTCCTGTTAGTACTATCTTGACAATGAATAACTGATACTATTCTTGTTTTGCATGACACCGTTTTGGTAAACCTCCATGGTTTTATATGCATATGCACACTTATATCTAATACAAAGTCTGCTGTTAAAATCCTCACCAGCTAAAAATCATTAGCGTTGCCACTGCTCGCACGAAAGCTTATCAAAGTTTCAATCACATGCATTATAAAAACTGCTGATCTTATTTGAAAGGACTTTAAAAAATCTGAGTGTGAAAATAAACACACGGATACCTCAGAAAATGGCAATGGATTCTCTCCTGTCCTTGATCACTTGAGTCATGTTTCCCACTGAGCTGCCTTCGTGGGACCAAGAGTAGAGCTGATGTCAGTGAATTTATATTGGAATAATGCTTAGATAAATAAACCAAACTTGGGGGCTGTAGGTAATCAAAACTGAACACAGCGCTGCAGGAAAATGGAGACTCAGACGTACTTTAACGCTGAAGACAGGCATGGTCCTCTCTCCTGGTATGTAATCTAATATCCTCTTCTAAAGCTGGACAATAACATTATGTTTATTTAACCGTTTCACCAAGGCCTCTGCTTCCTCATCGAGAAGATGGCCTGACACTGGGAAACTGAAGGAATCTCGAGGAAACAGAGCGATCATCCTTAAAGTCACCATAAAAAATGGTATGCACTTTCATCATTGTTCACATAAGGCACTGAACTTATTTTTGGTCACATACCTCTCCAGCATGCTTTCTTTTGAAGGCTCTCGGTCACTTTTATACAATGCCTTATTGGCATTTGAGGCATACTTAGTGCCCCTTCACTTCTACTGAAGAAGATGTGTTGATCCTAAGGAAAGAATTAAGAAATGATTTATTTTCATTTTACTGAGAAACAGATAATTTACGGGGACCATCGCACCTGTGAAACTTCCCACTGTCTCAGTAACTCTGTAATCAATGCACTCTGCAATAGGCACAATTTTCCCTCTGTTTAACTGGCTTAAATCTGAAATGTCTACATCTGAGGGGAAAATACAGATGGGACGTTTGCTCAAGTTACGCAGTGGACAAATCCCTTTGTAATTATGCTGCACACTTGTACTTCCCGCTATGGACAAGGGAATGAAAAAATAATTACAGTAATTTGCCAAATAGGTTTACTAGGCTTTTGGAAATGGGTTCTAAGAAAGCAAGGCTTATGCTTGAAGATAAATTCCTTAGCTTTCACTCTGTCAACATATAATAACAAGCTAGTTTCATATGAAAGAACTGAGGGTAAGCAAACCACATCCCACTCCAGCAATTTTTCCTTACAAAGTAACATATTGTTCCTTTATATTGTAAGTTAGAGGGCTGATTTCGGACAGTCCTTCTAATAGACTAGTCAGAGAGTGTAATCAGCTACAATTTCTGAGAAGCTTTCTGTAAAAACAAATTCGGTCAGAGTATTTTTGAGGGTAAGCTCAGAAAGCAAAATGCTTTTGTGCTAATAGCTGCTTGCAATACATAAAACGACAGTTGTTCGTTTTGTTTTTTTCCTGAGCAGAGTGTCCTAACTCAAAAACCTCTTGGCCGTGCACTAAGGCGGTGCAATTGCAGCCTAGCCTGCTCTTTGGTACCCGTACCTGTGCTGTGCAGGAGGCTCTCACTGGGAATTCTAGATTGGCGCTGTGCTCAAAGGTGGGCACTGCAGACACCACCCAGACAACACACTAGAACATGAGGCCATTTTCTGATCTTTCCTTTTCTTCCTTTTGACTTTTCAGTGCCTAATAAACTTGCAAGTATTTTTACTGGAAAAGACTCATCATAAATTTGTCCTTGAGATGGTATGGCTCATAGAGCTGTTATTAGCCCCTTAGCCAGGTAAAGCTACCAAGCTGTGAAAGTAATCCACACACTTGTAGTTATTCCTCGACATGATTTCACGCAAACTGATCACGGTATAATGTTGCTACTGGACATTATACACAGTGTGGTATCTACTACAGCTATTCTTATGGATGCAACACAGACTTTAATGAAATAAGAAATCAGTCACCATTTTCATTCCAACATTTTGAATGAAAACAAAAAAGTAGTTTTCATATCATTAATAATAATAATAATAATAATAATAATAATAATAATAATAATATCCATAAAAGCATTCATTGAACATTTGGAAAATAAAGGGTTTATGCAGGCTCCACGCTTCTTGTTCCAAGCTGACACTTGGCCTGAAGGACCAGCAATGTCACTGCAGAACCTGGTAAAATAATTTGCATTATAAAAAAAATTATATATTTGACTGAAAACTGAATCCCAATTCATTTATTCTTCCACTAGCATGAAACCTGGCTTCCTCAGTCCCAGGGGGAGGGTGCAGCATGCCAATGTAATTTAAGGCAATTCTCCTAGTATACAGACAAGGAATCAACTCCCCCAAATGGTGCTAGACTAAGGGGCACCCATGTAGACCGAGGTACATCCTACCTGGTGGAAATGCGAGACCTGAAGCACAGGGTGAGGGAAGGGAGTGAGACAAGCCTCCCAAGTCCCACTTCCCAGGAGGCTGGGATGAAGCCAGGGCATCCTCCATCCCACAGCCATTGCTGCAGGGAGAAAGTGGTTCACCGACACTGCGCTGAAAGCCCACTGAAGCAGGGCCTGACCGGGGCTCAACTGATGGCCAGGAGTCTGCAGCCACCTGTCCTATGCACTTTTCTATTTCATGGTTTAATGTCGGTGAGTCTGCATGTCTCCTACACTCAGTCAAACTAGTCAATCAGCATCATGGGGTCCTCAGGCGACACCAGGGGGTATCATGTTCTTCTCTCTCACGAGGTCTAGGAAGATCTAATTGGGATATGCATATAATTTAATGAGTAAGACAATTCTGGAGAAGATAGACGCTGTTTCAAACACCATCCAGGTAACGGTGGAAAAACTACATGTCTAAAAGCAAAGAACAAGCACCTCTGTTGCACCCATGCAGAGCTGATGTTGGTGGCCTAATTACAGAAATGTCATCACTTCTGTGTCAGCTGTGACTGCTAATTTCACTTCTTGTGCCCCACCTCCCTGGTCGATCTGGCCTGCCATGGCTTTGTCTCACTTACCTAACCAGTAAGGCTGAGGGTGGGTATCCATATATGTTATACTGCTTATGTATAATTTTTCATTTGAGGGTCCCAGAGTATGTACCAGATGTGAGACCAAAGCTGCAGCTCCTCTCCATACCTTAAAGCACTTCTTTACCTCAGCGTGATCCTGATCCTGCGAGTTGTTTTGCATTGAATGTAAAAAATTTCCACTGACATTGGTAAGATCCGTATTATTCATATCTCCTACTATGTTAAAAGAAAACGAAGCATCAAAAGGAAAGCTTCCAAGAAAGCTGATAATTATACCACAGTTGTACAGAGGGCAAAAGAATAAATTTAAGTTAGTTTTGCATCAGCAGCTGAGCCTTCTGTAAGCTTCTGAGTTTGATAAGAGACAAGTTACTTGCTGGCTTCTCAGGATGTAAAAAGTACGACATGCCTCATTGTGCATCAAAGGTCTCTGACAGAGAGTGTGGACCCTGTGGATAACCACGCCACAGCAGGACACAGCTCACGGCAGAGGTGCCAAAGGAACCAATGTGTCGCTGAAACTGCCAAAGTAGGTGTCTGGCAAAAAAAAAATTTGGAAAAAGTCTCAAATCTCATGCTAACTGAAACATTTTTCTTTTATAGACTAATTTCTGTGCTGTCTCATGTATGTTACCAAACATGGATAAGTGCCTTTACTGTTGTATTTATCTCCCACTACTAGCCTCCTTCCCTTCTTACATCATCTCGTTTTTTAACTTAGGGACTCAAGAAACCCTCAAGAAGGACACATGCTCTGCATAAATAGTGGGCTTCACAGCCTTGAATCCAGCTTAACTGAATGATGCCAGAAAACTTCTGTACCTAGAGATGCCCTGGTTGACAACTCATTTAAAAAAGATGCAAGAGAGGAGGCATTCCTGCCCGGTCAGTTATACCCTGCACTGCCTCTGCCCCTTCCCAATTCCACCTACATGGACAACAGCCGTTGCACAGGGCGGGTACAGGTGGGTCAGCAGACTGCAGAAGATGGCAGAGTAATCAGATAGGCAGTGGAAAGATCGTGGTTTCTCGATATGTGCCTGAGACGCATCAGATATAGTTGCACATTTTAGGAAAACAACTGTGAAGCTGAGATTGAATCTAGCCCTGAAATATTTTATCTGAACCAAACCCGCTGCCTCATAGGCTGAATAACAGAGATAGGAAAGGGGTGATTGATCTAACGGGAATGAATTATACCGCTGTCTTTCCAAATTCTCCACTGAAGTAAAACAGAAGCCTGCTTTTCTTTTTTTAACTCTTGACCATGATTAATAAAAACAACAACAACAACAACAATAACGTTATTCCTCAAAGTTCCTTCACATCTGGTGACCAATTTGCCATATCATAAGTTAAAATGAAATTTGAAAATATTGCAAAAATGAAAGACAAGAATGCAAAAATGAAAGACGAATACAAAAATATAAAGGCATCAATGATTGCTGACAAAAGCCATTTGCTAGAAAAAGTTTTAGGGTTTTTTTTTAAACAAGTCAATAGCATAATCACTGGGATCTCTGAAAAGAAGATGCTGTGTATTTGGCATCAAAAAGGCTAAATACACAAGTGGGACTTTTGCCATCCACAGCCCACCCTTTCCAGGCAGAGAAGGAGCAATGCTATGTCATGGGTCTTGGATCTTTTCATAGCAAAAAAGCCTGCAGAGTCTGACATAAACCCAGTCAGCTTGGATGCTCAGGATTTGGGTAGAAAACCCAGGGTCCTTCCATCCTCACAGCTCACAGCACGGAGATATGTGTGTGAGCTACGTAGTAGTAACTTTATCACTATTTTTTATTATTCTCCTTGCAGTACAGTGGCTGCAGAGAGCCCTGTGTGCTAGCTGCTGCACAAAAGGCAAATAGGCAAAATGGGCAAACTGGGGGATTGGAGTATCGTGCTGGCTGCGTGCAAGGTGACAGTGGCAGAGCCAAGCCACATCCTCCTCCCCCCAGAGCCATGCTTTGCGCTGGGCGTCCTGCAGTAACACCCCCAACAGAAAAGTTACTTGTGTGTTTTCAGTCTGTTTATTTGCAATAACAACTGAAAATCAAGAAGTGCTTGTTCCTTTAAAACAAAATCTCTGGAATAAAATATTCCAGCTGTTTCAGGTCTTCAGTTCTGCTTCTATTAATTTTGAAAGCACTCAGTGATTTCTGCTTTTGCTTTTATATCCTTGCAGCCATCCTATACCTTCAGCCCCCATGCTTCTCCCAGTCTCTGAGAAAACACAAATAATCACCTCTCAGCTTTTGGAGCTACCTTCTCTTGTTGTGAAATTCAGTCCCAAACAAAGGCTCTTGGACTTCGCTTCTGTGAGCCGTATTCTCAATTGCCCACGACTTGCTCCTCTGCTTTATTTTAGGCATGTGAACAGCCCAGGTGCGTTAGGGGAAAATAAGCATATCTTTAACTTTGAACTTACAAATAGTCCTGCTGATTTCAACTGAGACTAACTAAAAGTTTAAGATTTTGGAGGAACTGTGTCTTCAAAATACATGGATAAGATTTTTTAAAAAAATAAGCTGGTCACTGGTGTGAGTAAGGATATTGTGGGATGTGCTGGGACCCCAGCAACTCCCACCCCAAGAAGAGAGATGTTGAAGGCCTCATATTTTGTAAGTGATGAAGAGTGGCCAAGCTCCAGGATTAGGCCATGAATTGAAACTTGGAAGATGGAGATGCCATTCCCAGCGATACCACTCAGCTATGTGCCACTGACAAAGCCAGCTAACCTTTCTGGGCTTCTGCTGCCTTCCCAGCTGTCTTTCGCCCTGCAGAGAGACTGCAAGGTATTCAAGTAGGTCGCATCTTTACGGGTCTGTTTGCAGGCACAAAGAAGTGTTATACTACCAAAAACAATTACCCAACTGATAAGACCATTTTTAAGGTATTAAAGACAAATACTCCAGAGCTGGGAAATGCTAACAATGGTCTTCTGTACGGATTTGGTCTGTCTCTATACATTTTGACACAGTCTTTAATTAAATGACCAGATAGGTTTTTTTCCTGTGGGGCTACTGGTTTGCACAGTCCGTGAAACACAACAGCCTTGCTGCTCTTCTCTGCGGCTTTCAGGCCGCTTAGTGTGAAAATAGTTGGGGTGGGTTCCTCATACGATTGTAGCCTAAGTGGCAGCATGCCACCTCTGCCTGGACTTTCAAGACCAGCAGCGGACAGCTGCCTGAACAAAAAGGAGCCTGACAAAACTGTTCAGCTGGGCACTAGCTTCAAAGACTTTTTGGCCGCGTTGCTTCCCATCTTTTTAAATATGGGAGGAAAACTCCCAAACTGTTTTTCAACATGTTTTGGTTGTTTGTTTTTTTTTCCTGGAGCCACCTGCTCAATCCTTGCTCCTGCATCCTGGTTTCTGCCTCTTGACTTTTCATCTGCCCCATGGATCTGGGTGAGATTACAGAAGTCTTGGATTCTTTGCTTTGGCTGTGCCCCTTAGATAGGTGCCTCTCTCAATTTAACCGGTACCTAACCTTGCCTTGCCCAGTCATTTCTTCTAACAGAAGGCGAAGATGCCCTGCAGTTGCCCCATGCCAGTTCCCCCTTCCCTAGGTCAGTCAGATGTAACGGCCCCAGGAAAAGAAACCGTCTCCAAGTAGCCCCGGCCATGAGGGAAGGCGGTGGACTTACTTCTTGGGAGCCAGGCATACATTTCCTGGGCATTAATAACCACAGGAAATTTAGGTGCATTCAGACTCTACAGACTCTGCAGAGAGTCTTATTGCTAAGATCTAAGCCTCTGCTAGGCAGATGCAAAGCTTCCAGCGGCTTATGGCCCAGGAAAATGACGGTGGGTTACACTGCAGCTCTGACATCACCTTGCCAAAAGTTAAGTATTTTCTTCTAAGCACAGCCTTTGAAAAAACCCAAACAGCCGAACAAAAAACCCAACAATAACAACAAGAAAATACCCCAGAATCACCTAGCGCTGAAAATGTATCTCTTTCTTTAGCCTTATTTTCAGAAAGGGCTTAGCAGAATCCAAACCCTGCCCCAATTTTCAGCCTGATGCAGGTACCCAGCACAAATAGGTATCAATGGCAAAGTCTTAAGTAACTGAAGCTTGTATTGCAAAATGACATAGTAGAGTCAGAAAAGCCCGTTGTCTTGCATCTGTTATTTGATTCGATGTGTCTAACATCTGGAACATTAAACTGCCACTCTGATTTTTTGTTAAATTTTTGTAAAATTAGATTTCTTGTGTGTTTTCTTGTTTAAGATCTCTGAGGGAACATTCGCAGTCTTGGCAGCTTCTGCTATCTCAGCTCTAATAATGCCCGTATTTTGAGAGACAAAATGTACGTTCATCATGCCATGGATTCCTGTTTCACCAGATGCATTGTTTCAGGCCTGTATGATTTCATACTGGATTTCATCTCTTCTGAAAAGAGAGACATGCAAGAGAGGTTCAGGAACATTTTTCCCATGAACATGTTTGTCTAAAAGATGATTAAAAGGGCCTGCTAGGGAGAAAATATAGTATTTTGCTTTCAAAAATTAACATGTGTTACAGCTAGGTCAAAACTGATTTTTTGCATGCCCAGTTTATTACATTTTTCTAAGGATTTTATTTTTGTGCTCATTACAGTAGCAGAGCAAAGTGATTCTGGCTTAATTGCTCTCTTTCTTGGGAAGAGGTTTGGATTAGGAGCCTTAAAAAGTTTCCTAATGATCCTGAACTGTTTTTTTTCTCTCTAGACTAAAGGCTGTGGAGATCAAAGATGAATGAAGATGTTGGGGCGAGCAGAAAGCAACTGTAATGTTTCCTTTTTGCATTCAGAAAAGTCAGATATTTGGAGTGCTATTGCAGAAATGAGGAGGGAAAATTATAATGCCTCTCTATTCATCCAGAACCAATGGAAATCTGCCTTACAGCTCTTCTTATACAGAAAATAACCAGTCTGTCAACAAAGCCCTACTTAATGAAATCCTCGTTTCATGCTCCACATTGGCTTTTATATGGAAGTGTTGACTGACAAGCTTATTCAGTGTTAGTTTAGGGGTTTCCTGGAAGGAAATAACTTGCCTGAATCACTTCTAAAAATTAACAATATACAAACGAACAACATCTAGTGGCAAGACTGGGTTAGCAACGTTGCTCTGGATCACACAGCTACAGCAATCACGCTGAACCTCCCTGAACTCCCAGCATCAGGACACCGGGCGAAGGAAGGGAGACAGTAGGAGCAGAAAAATATACATATTGCACATTCAAAAATGCTCTCTCCCCGCCTTCCTTTCCCTTCCTTTCCTTTCCTTTCCTTACACGTACTTTGGCATTTATCTACCATGACAAGCCTCATTTCTCCTTTAAAAGAATGCATAAATGAGCTATGAATATTTGATCCTTTTTTAAACAAATATTTTGGCTTGACAAGTCACAGCAGATAAGACTACCCAAGATGGTAGCCAGCTGCTCTGGAGGAGGGAGCATAGGTAGAGAGGGGGCCGGTGTTAGAGGCATCACCTTTCCCAGACACCACACGCAGGCTGCTGTGTAAAGCAAGACATCGGCCACAGAAACGCTCATTTGCTGCTGCAAACCTTCTGGTTTTGCACAGACTGCTTCAAAGCTGTTGGTGATTCTGCAGATTGGTGCCCGAGGACAAGTTCTGCCGCGCCGGTCCTCCGCTTCAGCACGTGCGTGGGCAGCCCCGCTGACTTCAGTGGAAATAGTCACAGTTTATAGTCGAACATCTCTGTGTGTCCTTCCAGGGTCATGGCTTAAATGGCGCACGATTCTCTCTGTTAGGGTTTTTAGGAGATTTTTCTCCGTGTTACTGGGCAAATTACCTGACTCTGTAGTCATTTCAGATTAGCTGCTTTGTAGAGAAGTTATCAGCCTCACACCACAGTGAAATTTAATAAATGAAACAAATAAAGGGCTTTTTGGCTATCCAGTTATGGGTTTGTTCACACTGTATTTCAGGCTTGACTATCAAGGATAATGTAATCTGTGTACATGCTTCCCAGGTATCGTACTGTGCTGATATTTTGAGCCAGTGACAAATAAACAGATTTTCAAAAAATACCCACTTACATCTGTTTTGCACCAAAGCTGGGAGTGGAATTTGAAATCAAGCAACTCTAGATGCTTGTATGTGATCTTAGTTTAAGTGTTCTTTTTCTCTTTAAAACCTATTTCAAGTATATTTTTAATGGGATAATCTAGGTGGCTTTGGGGGATTTTTTTGTTTGTCATTGGTTTTCTGTTGAAAATTGTCTATTTTGGGGAAAATCTCTGGGTGAAGAAAGTTAAGAAAACAAAACTCTTTTCACTCACTATTTTACTTTTTCAAAAACCGTCACTATGGAAAATTTAAAAAGAGCAATACCCAAATTGTCTTGAGTTTCTGCGTCATTCACCTTTTGTCCAAAGATAAAGGGTCAGCTTTAGTTTTCTTGGTGAGAAAAAAACCTTAAAATGTTACATTAGATGGAATTACATTTTCAAAAGCTCAGGGCAAACTTTTCTGCTTCGCTGTAAATTTACATCATGGAGAGATAATGCAAGATCCGTTGGAGCTGATGCAGGGTGTCCTTGACTTCAGAAGACTTCCCGTTTGGCCCAGGAGGAAAAAAATTATTGCCTGTGGAAATCTTTTAACTGAGGTGACTCCTTTCCTGTGTACATTTTATTTTTGTGGTGTTTTATTTTTTTTTATTATAGCTTTAAACCAAGCAAGATTTTGAACATTAGGCAAAGCTGAAAGTTACTGATAAGCACAGGAATAGGGAACAATTTAATCACTGCATTAAAAATCTTGTCTGGGACAGTTCTAGGTTTCCACCTAAGCCCACCTAAGCCACCAGCAAAAGATTTGTATCGGTCCAGTTTCCAAATATTGTGATCCTCTTGTACTTTTCAGCCTCTAAGACGTGCATTAGCAGGATGGCCCTGAGAGGCGCAGGTGACGAGCTGTGCCCTTCCTGAACGTCACCTCGCTGCTGCAGAAACATGTGGACACGTTCCTGCATCAGCGGAGGGACGCGTCGGCAGTGAGGTCAAAGGCCTGCGTTCCCTGGTGCTGGTAATTCATCCTAGCAATGTTATAGGTGTCTTACATCGTGTTTTTACTTTAGATACATATCCTCAATGATTAGACCCTGGACAAAGCACACTGAAGGGGCAAAGTCCTCTGAAATATTGCAGAATTCATTGCGCTTCACGTATGGATTTGAGAGCGTCAGGACTAGGCCTCAGTTATTCTGCAGTGCAAAAAAATTGCAGCCCATGAACAGTACAAGTGTCACAGAAATATGCTTTCCTTCTCCGCATTGTTTGGGGGGCTTTTGTGGAAGGATGGTGGGATTGGTGGGAGAATGTGCTTTTTTGAACATATAGTATACATTCTTCTGTATTAAGCTTCCACAGATGAAAGTGCTCATGGTAATGTGCCCTTGTGACATTCTGTTTGAAAATATTACTCTTTCTTCAAAGAAGAGAAAGGGAGAAGCTGTAGCTTTAAATTGTATGAGCATGGGAAAATCAGACATGGTAATAAAAGTGGATGTTTGTGTGTGTCAGATAAAATTTATTAGATAGGGGTCTCCAGCTCAGTGCATTCCTATGCAAAATTCTTGGTAAGCTGCCAGAAAGTGAACTCTGAGCATTAGCACAGCAGAAAATATTTATACTGGTGTAAGGCTGCTAGCTGTGATATGTTTCTGCGCTTTTAAAATAGCTTGCCACAAATTCAGAGATGTCAATAGAGGTTCAAACTGTAAGGAACTATACAATTTAATGAATCAATTATATGCTTACCAGACAATAAGTAATACTATTGTGGAAAAAATGAATTATTAACATGCGAAAATAATTTGTGAGCTGCAACAACACATACAGTAGCTATCAGGGTTAGGTTTCTAAGAATGTTCTGTCAATCTTATTGCTTTCCCAGTAAAGTCAGCACAATAGATTTCTTTTGGTTTGTACTCTTTTTTTTTTTTTTGAGCGTTATCTCCAGTACGAATGACTGTGTGAAGACATTCTTCAGCACACCTCAGCACTGGCTTCACTTAATACTGCTGGCTCACATTTCATTAAAATTGAGCCCATGAGAAGGACTGTTAAATAATTTTCAAATAGATTCCATCACTTTTACTTTGTTAAGGTACGGAATTTATATCAGCGATAAGATCTATTTGCAATGAGTAGGCGTACCTTGAGATGAATTTTTTATTTCATCTGAATTTTGGCCCAAACTCTGACAGTTAGTACCTTTTCAAGAAATTTTTAAAACTGTCCCATTTGAAGGACATACCTTTTCCTTTCCACACAACTTTGGCACAAAGAGCTGCCTTGAGCAACGTTTCCCTATCGTAGCTTTTCTCTCCTTCCTATGATTTGCTGTTGCCTGTAGTACATGTGGATATTTCCCTTGACACCTAAAGGAAAAAAGACCTGCCCTAACTCAACCTTCTGCCCAAAGCTGCTTTGCTTTGCCAGTGGAGACCATCGGCCTTTGGTCTCAGCGTAGTCCCATGGGGTCAGTATGGACTGTAGGTACAGCAGCACAAATAATAGTCAACAACTGAATTACAGTGTCTCCAAGGTCACAGGAATTCTGACACAAGGTAGAAGGCTGACCCTAAATCTGCTGAATCTTAGACAATTTTCCTCTCAAAAATGAAATTAAAGTTACATATCAACCACCTCATAAATACCCAAGGCTTTAACTGCTATTTCCTAATATGTATTTTTTTGAACTATGATCCTGCAGGCAAAATAGCAAAATAATTCTTTGTTTATTTGGGCTTTTCACAGCATTTGATCCTTGACAATTTGTCTTTTAATGACAGACAAAATATAAGATCAATATAAGGCCTTGATTACCCTGCTATTTTCAGAGCAGAATGTTAATTTTTTTTCAGTCCTGGTTTCCTGTGAATTCATGCTTCTTTTGGGTTATGGAGATGCTCACCTCAAATCTTCTCCTTTTATTTTTTATAAAGCAGGACACAAAAAAATTTCCCACCATCAATCCCATCTTCCATAGAGTATTTATATCAGTCAGACTAACACCTCTTTGGTGAATTTAGACTATCGCCATTTCCCATTTATTCAGATCCTGGAATTTAAGAAAATATCCAGCAAACTCAATTAAAACTAACATACTCATTTCATAGCAACTTTAGAAATATGCAGGCCAAACATGAACTAAAGGCCATATTCCACATCTGGTACTCAAATTTTAGAAGAAAGATGTAAGTTTTCACTGCGGTTGAAAGGACCATCCAAAAATAGAACCTGGAGGTATGTATGAATAGAGAAACTGGGCTGAATGATAAATCAGCTATTCTCCTCACGTACTTTATTAAGTCAATATTAATGCTTCAAATGAAAAATGAAGCTATAATACATCAAGTTCCTGAAAAACAATGTCACCGATGGGAATGGAACTCACATCTAATGCTGCCAGTCTTTGCTGGACTATAAAGTGTTGCAAAGGTATTTTATTACTGCATTTTAGCAGTAGCACATCTTAGTTAATCAAATATGCGTGGTTCCCTAAGCTGATTCAGGAGGAATCTATCAGGAACAAGCATATATGTAAGTTACCATGTGCATGTTGGCTGCTTTGCTGTAGCTGGTGTACAGAATTCCTAGTAAATGGAGAGTAAAATGTACTAACTTAAACCTCTCTCACTGAAGTTTAAGCTAACATGTCTTATCTCATAGTTTTATCAAGAAAACAGCATTCATTTGGACAGTCATCACTAATTTTCTCCTCTGTGGTAACTCATTAAATGTATTCCAGCCATGACAAACAAAACAAGCAAAAAATCGAGAAGAAACCATACTCCTGTCCTTGTCTTCTTTGTCCTCTCCTGGTTTGCAAAGCCACAGGTAGCCTGTGTTACCTCCTTCTTAGAGGGAACATTGTTCTCATCAGACAGCCACTTTAGAGATGGGAAACTCAAAATAATGTGCTCAGGATAGTTACAGATGTGCACAGAGGTTTGGAAAGCTTAGCTGCCTCTTTGTAGAATGGGTAAATCTATGAAGAAGTAAAATTTGCTCTTCTTACAGAGAAATTTTCCTCCCAAAGTGTAGGCAAGAAGTATTGTGCAAACAATTTTGTAGAATTCTATGATCTCATGAAAACAGATTTTATTTGTAAAGGCACAGTGAATATATATGCAAAGAAGAATATTTTTATTTCTACTTGCAATAAACAAGATCTCTGTATATTGCTTCAAAATGGACTCATTTTACCTCTGTGGCAAAATGTCTAAATGGGACCAGCAGCCTGTTTCAGTTCAGCTTTTGGTGTCCCAATATCATTTTTTCTAGGTCTCCCAAGACACAGTGATGTATGGAGACCTAACAGAAGTAGCAGCCACACAGGACTTTGTGTCATGAAGGGATCAGCTTGAATTAGAGTAAATATCTGCTATGTAGCGAGAGGTACATTTCTGCTTGGCTGAATCAGAGAATTTACTGGCACATCTCCATAAACATGACTCTTTGTACTAGGAAATAGTTAATCTTTTATTACATTGGATAGCCTTGTGGGATTGCTTTAGTGATTCATTATAGAAATCAAAGTAAATTCTACAGTATTGTGCAGTTTGGCTCATCCAATTGGAAAAATGCTAATGATCAAAAAAGCATGTGTTCTTACTCAGATATGTTTTATGACATGGCTGTAAAATGTACCTACCACAGTTTTTCATTGTTCACAGACAATAAGCACAGTCATTTTCAGGTTTCTATTGTTCTACAGCTGAAGCCGTGAATGTCCCCGTGGACATTGACATGAGCGACAACTACATTTACATCTACCGAAGAAGCATGTTTGATTACTATGTTTCATCAATAAAGTTTATTCCTTAAACCTATAGAAATTATAGCATTGCATTTGAGACATGACTCCAAAGAGTATGTCAGCTTTTCAACCATAAACAACAGTGTCTGAGAATTTATAACTTGACAGAAAGGCCTTTTTGAGCTAAATCTTAACATGTATGCTAGTAGTCCAGAAATAATTTATTTTCTGAGATCTGCCAGCCTTACTCAAAGTAGTGCTTCAAATCTACAAGAAGTTCCATTCATTTCAATGGGCATAAGCAGGTAGGAAAGAGATTCTGGATGATTTAAGAAGTTGATTTCAACAATTTAAATATATTTTTCTCAGAAAACAAACCTGGAACAAAAAAGGCATGTTTTTCTTTTAGCAAACACTTTAAAAGAAAACTTACTGCAGAAATAACAAAGGGTGAAATTTCAGTCCTACTGAAATCAAAGGAGTTTTCACATTGAATCCCATTTGTTCAGATCTGTATTTGAAAGTATGTAGTTACTTTTTGGTAGTTACATTGTACTACTGAGCTGTATTTTTGTATGAATTTATTATAATCGCATTTGAGCAGGGCTCCGGTAATAATGAAAAAGGTTCGTTCCTATTATGCCTGAGAGAATAGAGGTTTTATAGAACCCAGCGGAATTACAGGCATGCTGTTTCTCACAGGAATGACTGTTTGCAGGAAGGGAGAGAATCTAACGTTTGGATGGCTTGTTTTAAATTCCCAAGTCTTAGAGTGCCAGTAATTCAATTACAGAAATCCTGAATTTTCTTAGCCAACGGCTATCATGTGGTCAAGAGAACTGTCCATCTTTTATTATAGCAGAAAAATCCAGACCTCTCTGGACACCATCTGCTTCTTGTTTTTTTGAACTTCTTTATATTCCTCCTCTCTCTGGACATTTCCAAACAATATTTTCCCAGTCAATCCCCAGAATACGCACTGAACTCGTGTTAAATTTTGAGCTGCCACTTGGCATCCTAATTGAACAGCAAGCCTTAACATATGCTTTGAATGTTGCTACAGCTCCTCAGTTGTCAAATAACTGCCATGATGCCCCAGTTTCTTTAGAGGAGGTTATTCACGGTATTAAATGTTTTTAATGAGAGAAGCTGTTCAAAAACACTCGCTGCAGTTATAACACTAAGTGATAAGTATCTGAAAAGATTTGAAAGGCCACTTTCTGGGTGCCAGTAATGCTCCATTATCTAGAGTGTGCCTGAACTACATGCCGGAGAAAGGAAGAGGGAGTATTATAAATTAGAGATTACAGAAAACAGAGATGTGTCTTGTTGGCAGGTAGTCTGCCATTTACAACCATGGAAGTTTGTACCAGAACTAAAAATGGACTAGAGTATAAAACGCTATGGAGAAATAATGAAAGGAAACAGTCTTCTCTGGAAAAGAGGACATTTTGCAATCTGTTACGACCAAAGATCAGCTAAAATGTTACGCAGCCAGCAACAGCCCAAGCTGTAGAAACTTGGGTCATACATAAGCTCTCATCTCGCCCTGCAATAGGGACTGGGCCGTGGCCCTCTGAGCCATTTGTGTGGATCTACTCACATCTGCTCTGCCCAGGGCCAGCGGCCCCAGGAGCAGCCGCCCCAGCCAGACTGCCCACCCACAGATTCATGCGCTGCACATGTGGCTGCAGTGCTGTCTGCACACATGTTCCTGTATCCGCATGGTGTCTCCGTCTTTTTTCCCCCACCATTTGTTGTCCAAGCAATGTGCATTTTCCAAAAGTTCTTGCTATTGTAAAGCAACGGAGGGTTGCCATATACATTTAAGGACTCTTCTGTTGCACCGTGAGAAAAATAATACAGCCTAGTAGACTTGGCCAAAATTGAAGTGCCTCATTCTTTCCTTTCACTTCTTGTTTCTCAGTGATCTGGGATGTGATTGGGTCATCTCAGTGCTTTTTTTAAAAATTGTTTTATGTATCCTTGCCTTAGTTTTTGTGATTCAAACCTTGCTCCTCTCATGTACAACTACTAGCACAAAAGGTTACACCTACAGTGCTTCCGGAATAATTATCTTTCCTAGTTCTGGTGTTGATCCTGTAGTTTGATCCATGAGCGGTAAGACTTGCCCATGCTAAGCCATTTGCAGAAAGGGAAGCTTAGAAGCATGGCACATCTTTGGTTAACAGTTCACTGTAAAATTAGTGCCCTGTGTTTTTTCCTTTTTGGTTTGCTTGTTTTTAAGGAGGTGATGAAGAGTTAGTAAATGCACAAGCTAAAATATACACATGGATGTGTGATCATGTGGCTTTTGATGCTGGGAGACTGCAAAATCTAGGGCTTTCCACAATGGAAACAATGCAGAAGTCTGCAGCGCCCGTGTCTCTCATGCTTAATGATGAATTAACTCCAGAACCTCAAGGTGGTTTGGAACACATTTTCTTTTCCACTATAATGTTTCATGAAGTGTGAGTTGTTGCGATTTTTTTTTTTCTGCAGATGTTGCTGGCAGTGCTACACCACGTTTTCTTATTGATATGGTAGAGGTGACGCAAAGGGAACGTGGAACTGAAGTGGGTCACTGTTCTCCCTGACACTGTTGCAAAAAGTTTACAAGACAAATATTGCAGACCCACTTTGAATGGTTTCAGAACCAGAACTTTAACATACCTCTTGGGACCTCTGCTCCCGTAATTCTTTTAAAGCCTGTGGCTCTGAAAAGGACACACATGAATACCAAGTCATGAACTGTAGTGTACATTATTGTTACAGCATTGCCAATTTTTTTGACATATCTTTATTACATATATATGGCATATGGTACTTCCTGTGGTTTAGTATGGGTTACAGCTCAGTAACCTCTCTCACTTGCTCTGCTGCACACCAGAGCGAGGGGCAGCAAGCATCGCCGCCGGCTTCCTGACGCTGTTGTTGCAGCTATGACTCTGGCCGTGAAGGAAAAGAGAAAACCCCAAGCAACCGAGGCAAGAGAAACCAGCTGATTGCTAGCAGCTAACCCCGAATTCTGAGAAGGCATCGATGTGGCAATTCATCTCGCCTAATTTTAGAGATCAGATTCAGCGCTAGTTTAAAACACATTTTGGTGTCTATACATGAGCTACATGCCTGAGCTCCCGTTACAGGCAGTGGGCGCCCAGTCAGAGCAGCCTGGAGCCCCACCAGCAGCTGGGAGCAGGATTCAGTTGCCTTATCATCAGCACCTATTGCCGCCCCAGGTGCCCTCAGGGGGCTTGTCTGGCCTCCCTCCAGCTGCCGCTCTGGAAGGGGCGAGTCTCCGGCAGGTCCTGGGCCTGTATGTGCCAGCTCTGAGGAAGCCTCACAGGTCTGAAAAAGGCATTAGGAGCTTGCATTGAGGTGGACACTGTTGACACATGTCTTGAGCTACCTGCTGAGACTCCCGTGAGAGAAAATGGGAAGAAATCAGCATTTCTCAGGAATAGTTCTCCCAAGCTAATCTAGGTTCTATCTTGAAATGACGCTACAAAGGATTCTGAAGGGATTTACGTGCCTAGTTCCACATTAAATGACCAGAGGTATCCAGGACGTCTGTATGAGACTGGTAGATATGACACAGGGCCTACAGGAGCCGTGGAGTCTTTGCCCAGCTGCCAGAGGACAGGGAGGTTGTCCTTGTGCATCTCAGTTACCTCTAGATACCTCTGTCTTGGCACTGAGCCTTCATCGCTCCTCTCCCCAGCTGAGGTGTAGCTCCTCCACTGTATAAACAGCTACAGATGGGTGGGAGGAATCCTGCGCCACTGGCTGTTTCCGTCATCCGGAGACTGGAGCTATAAGCAGTAAATGAATCATCCTTCCCTGTCACTGGTGCTCCATTTGTTCATGGAGGCTCCCAAGCTGTTCAGCTGGCATGGCACGCACGTACTGTGGAAGCAAGTGCTCAGTTTTGCTGAGAGCCACCATGCCTGTGGTGCAACTCTGCCTTCTTTCACGCCATTCCTTTCAATCTACGCCATTGCTCAAGAAGCAATCTTCCGGAGAGCAAACCCCAGCTGGCAGCTTCTGCCGGCTTTCCAGACAGCGAGGCAAAAAGCAGGAGAAACTGAGAGTAGAAACGCAGACCTACTCCAGCAGTTTCTCTGCAGCAAATCATATTTCAAGGGGCTTAGCTGGATGTTAAGGGATGGACTGAAAGGTAGGCTTAAATGGGAATGTAATTTTGTCCCTAGCTACAATGCGGCTAACCTCAGGAATAACGGGAAGGAAATAAATTTAAATATATTATACCATACAGAAAACTATGGTAAACTCTAGCTGTTGTAAGAGATTTAAAACAATAAGGAAGCAATGAAATAAATTAATGGGAATAAGACTGCAAGTTTAGTGATAATAGAAAAGCAAACAATATTTATTTAAAAGAAAAATGGAAATATAATAATTCAAAGTAAAAAAAAAGGTAATACTGAGAGTAAAACCACATAGGTAAAGGTAACAGAAAAATACATATGCATTTTGGGGGGATTGGGTAAAAGTATGCTAATACATTAAAAAAATAGGATTAAGTTTCAATCCCAATACGTGATATTTGTTATACTCTTACTGTAATTCAAGTTTAAAAAGTGCTGCTGTCTTAAACATTCCTGTTCACTAGGTTTATGCTAATATGTGGATTTTTGATAAAGAGATTTGTTCATTAGAAACCGGAGTGATACTGTAAAGGCCCCATTCCCACATACTACTATAGCAATTGTAAGCGTAGAGCTTACAAGAGAAGCATTTTGACTGTCAGGACCTTGCTGATCCCCTGAAAGCAACCAACATGGCACCTGATAATAATGTTCTCCAGCTACTGCTGAACTCATCTAAATTTTAGGGAGTGGACCAGACATGAGAGAACTCAGACACTGGCAGACGAAACTGGCAGACCAATATTATTTCTTTGCCTCCTGATTCTCCTCTGTGGGCTGGTATCTGTTGCCTATTGTTTTACACTTTGGACAAAACACAGCCCAACAGGTCTAATTCTCTAGTTAGGCACTTCATCAATGGCTCACAGAAAGGTAGGTACTTGACACTGGGTGGACGGAAAGAAGAGGTGAATGATTCCATCAACCTAAAATAAGTGAAGAAATTCTCTGAAATTGGAGAGAGACTTCCAGTACCTTGAAAGCTCACGGAGGTTTCAGCCAGCCAGACTTCAGGACTTCTCTTCAATGACTGTATGAGAAAATCAGGCCCATTCAGCAGGTGAGCAGTTCTTGACATTGTTTCTATCTCTTTGGCTGAAAGCCTAAGGACCTAATGGAAATGGGATTTACTGGACAAAATCCAGTGAAGGACCACAAAGATGGTTAAGGGAGTGGAGCATCTTTCATATGGGGAAAGGATGTGAGAGCTGGGAGTTACCAGCCTAGAGAAGAGAAGCCTCAGGGGGATTTTATCAATGTATATAAATACCTGAAGGAAAGGAATGAAGATCAGGGAGCCAGGCCCTTCTCAGTAGGGGCCAGTGACCAGACAGGAGGCAATGGGCACAAACTGAAACATGGGAGGTTCTGCCTGAACACCAGGAAACACTTTTTTTCCTGTGAGGGTGATCAAACAATGGGATAGGGTGCCCAAAGAGGCTGTCAAGTCTCCATCCTTGGAGATACCCCAGAGCCATCTGGACATAGTCCTGGGCAACCAGCTCTAGCTGACCCTGCTTTAGCAGGGGGGTTGGACTAGATGATCTTAGGAGCTCCCTTCCAACCGCTACCATTCTGTAATTCTCTCATTGCTCGCATCTCACCAGTCTCACTAGCCCCATCAGATATGGAATATGTGGATGGCAACCCCAGCACCCACTACTGACATGATAGGCCAGTAGTTAGAGCATTGCCCCAGGCCTGGACCCACCTCCCTAATGTCCCTAAGCAGGTCTCCCTAGCGTGTCTTTCCAATCTTGCATTTTGAAACTGGACCAACTTGCAAAGAAGAATGCTCAGGGCACTCAGACGGATAAGGCAGAAGACAGCTTTTCCCTCTACTCTTCAGTTTCTTTGTTTTTCTCTACAATGATTTTGGGTAAATACATGCACATTCAAGGCAGCAGGTCCTGGACCCCCTAGTTGTGTCTTTTCTTGAGTGCATACCCTACCACCAGTATCAGGTTTTCTTTTCCATCTGCTTGCATGGCTGGTTACGTACCAGCTCCTGGCGAGCTCAGGAGCAAGCACCTTCTTCAGTTACGAGGTCCATGGTCCAGTTGGTGGTTTGGGCACTTGGCAGAAGTGCAAGTCCCAGCAGTGCTGGGAAGAGCAGGTCCTGCTGCCCCACACTGTCCAGCCGGGGGAGACAGAGGCCGGTCTTACCAGAGCAGGGCACTGCTAGTGGGTAAGAAAATCCTTTCCAGCTAAAAAACCTGTAAGCTTCCTGGGGCAAAGACAACAGCTTTATTCTGTATTTGAACCATGCCTTCGTACCGCGTGTCCTGCCTTGTCCAGGGCAAACGCTCCCTCGTGCTATTGTCAGTACAAATGCAAATTACAAGCTGCGTCTGAGTGCCAAGCAGTAACAGGAAAGCAAATAGAGAGAAGGAAGCCAAGCAGACCTATACAACCCTTAATTTGCTACTAATTGTTTTAAGCTACAAACTGACAGTGGTATCAGTCAGCAATGAGAAACGTAAAAACACTGCATTATCATTGATATAGACACATTTTTAGTGATTGAAAGGCTCTGATTCAATGGGGAAGCATTTTTTTTTGTGACATTATACATTGCTGTAAATCAAGGTAAGTTTTAGGGACATCCCATAAACAACACAGTTCTTTTCTGACTCAGTCTTTCCTAGCTTTTCTAAAAGCTCCAGATTGAGCCAGACAGTCTAAATCCTATTAAAGTCGGTAAATTCATGTAAAAAGGAATGTTCCTTGGACTACAATAAGGTTTCCTACCAATTTTCCTTTGATTATATTACAGATGACAGTTTATAATAGAACTGCAGACTATGGTAACACGGAAAAAACCATAAAATTTAACACATATATTTCCAACTCCTTGTCAGACATCAGAGGGATTTAAAAAATTTAGCAAGGAATTTACAGCTTGACACAATCACATGTGCAGTAATAATAATAATGTAAATATCAAATGTAATCTCCTCCATCCCGTCCTTCCCCCATCCTTGAAAAGAAGCAACATTAGAGGAGTATTAAAAAATAACTTGGACTCCCAAGGTGAAGCTGATAATAAATACAAAAACCCACAGGGAAACAATTTTCTCCCACTGTGTGAGGAGGCTCAGTCGGTAAATTTTCTTTATGTCAATGGAATAACTCTTTCTGAAAAATCTGCGCATAATGTATGTACCACCTTCTTTTTTTTCCTATGGGTAATTCCATACATAGGCCAAAAAGCTTTTAGAAGAACTTGGGTGCCCTCAAAGAACAGCAAAATATTTAAACCCGTATTTCAGCTGGGAATTTTTTTATGAATCACTCATTAAAAGCTGTGGGACTAATCACTTGCCTATTTCTGTATAGGAGCAATTTTACGCAGGTGATTTATACAATGAGCTTCCCTGAGAAGATTCACATGAGTAAAGTTACTCTTTTGCAAAGCAATATGAAGGACTGGGCCCAGTAACTGAATCACCGTATTTTCTGTGCCGCTCTCAGTGGCACAGGCAGTATCACTGCATGGAGAATATGAATATTTCTTTGCTGTTGGTTCCTTCCCAGCTCTGCTTTACACATTCAGTACACAGCCCCTTTGTACCTTTACTTTTTGGTGAAAGGTATAGCACTGTTTCGCTATGTATTTTTTTTTCCACAGTTCAAAACACAAGCAAATGCATTAAACATTCTCTTTGAGGATATTTTTTTAAAAAATTATTCATATATATTCAGAATAATTTTATATATACATATATACTATATAGCTGAAGGGAAAAAAACCAGCTTGGCTTGTGCTATAGTAATAGACACTTTATTTCTGTAAAAGACATACAGAATAATAAGATAGTATATAAGCAATAGTTAAAAGCATGAGGAATTTCTCTAGATTAGGATGACTATGTATGGGTAAACATTGAGCTCAGGTAAATATGGACTTAAAATGACTTATTAGACTCCCTGTGAAATAATTTTTTAGAGTAATAGAATTACCACAGAAATACAGTTTGAGCATGGTAAAAAAGGCGTTTTCTTCTGATGAATGCCTCTTGATATTCTGACTGCAGCGCAAAGGGAATGGAACTCCAATTTTTTTAGCTTACAGAGATGCATTTTTTCAGTACTTCTGTACCTAATTCTGAACTGTGTCTTTAAACATTAGGTTAGAAAAAGTTTGCCCCATCCAAGACTAGTCTCATTACAGTCTTGTAGACACTTTCTGCCCCTGGAGAATTTTTGGGCATAAGTAAGAAGCCGGGATATGAAAAAAAAGAGAAAAGAAAGCCAGCCTCATCCAACTTGCAATCCAGACAACGAGGAGCCTGATGATGATGTAGTGAATGCTGCAGACAGGGAACTCAGTTTGAACTCTGTTTGCTTCGTGCAAAAAAATCTCCACAGGTATGAGAGCAGCGTTAGACTCCAAGATACGAGCTATCTGAAAACCATTGGAAATATTAAGCAATAGGGTTGTGTGAATTCAGCTGAAGACCTGTCTACTGCTGGGGAAGGAAACTTCTGTTTCTTGTACCTAAAGAGGATGACTGAGGTTCCCCAAATTCCTCAGTAGCAAAAGCAAATCAAGAAAAACTCAGGGGAAAAGTTTAATTTGCCACCTAACCCCTGACCTATCTGATAACAGTGTGAAACCCTACAGGGGCTGAGCTGACGGAGGGAGTACCCAAAAGACTCCTGGCACTGGGTTTGAAAGACGAGGGGGCAAGTGTCAGCGCAAGAAGGGGTGCAGTGAGAGGAGACGGAAGTGTTGCCGAGAACGCAGAATGAGAGCTTGAATCCTGAAGGCATTTTCTCAAGATGTGGCTAGATGATGGCTCCCACATCCACAAATGTAATAAAGCCCCAGACAAGGAGTGAATTTGGTTGTTTCTCAGCCGTGCCAGGATGCTGTGCCTTTCAGTGCCCCAATACTTAACACCTCCTAAACTTGGCTGGTGTCACCCTGATGGGGCAAGCAAAAGGCCCCTCTGTCCTGCACGACCGTGGGAGTGCCAGGGCCACTGGGGCACAGCCTGGTGACGGGAGCCCTGCAGGCTCCTTTTTCCTTGGTGTTGGGTGAGGACACCAACGGGAATACGTAAGGTTGGGAAGAGCCCTGAAGGTGTGCGAGGAGCATCTTCTTAGCCTGATACCTCCGCTGAGCCTGTGGACCAGGCAGAGGTTCTAGTGGAACAGAAGACTGAGAGCCCATGTGCTCCCCAGTCAGGGGTGAGAAAGGATGGGAGGGTTCAGGCAAGGCTGGTTGTCTTGTCTGTGGGACTGAATGCAAGGAGAACACCATGAATAGATCATATTCAGACTATTGCTTGGTCAGAAGAGGTCTCTCTCTGTCTGCTGCCAATGCAAATGTTGTCAGAACAGGCTGTTCAGCGCTAAGAGGATTACACAACCCAAGTAAGCAAAAGAAAATTCCTCTTCTTCTAAAGGCCCTCAGTTTTTTGCCGAAGGGCAGTGGAAAGAAGAGCAGGAAAAATGGTGAGTTAATTTCTTGCTGTTGTGAGAACCAAGCACTTAACAGGCCATACCATCTTACTCTGCTCTGAAGACGGCGCATGACACTGTGAAAAACGTATCCAGATATCCATTTATAAATCTGTGTACTGAAGTTTAGGAAAAGCTTATCTGAACTGTCTTCCAAAAACTCAGATTGTGTTTGAACATTTGTATTCATTGATGGTTGATGTGGAATGGTTTAGTGATTTTTCTTGCTTACTTTTAGGAGGAATAATATTTGTGTTTGCAAACGTATGGACATAACAAATCCAATGCTCTACCTCCTTTAAAACTAAACACACAAAAAACTTGATATTTCCTTCGGCTGGCGAAGAAATGTCTGCCAGATTCAGAAATGAGCTCAGTTTTTGAAACCGTAGCTCTGGAAGTCTTGTATAATTATTTCTCTCTTGATTTGTTTCCAGAAAGACGGCCAGATCACCACACTGTGCAATTACAATTTCCAGTTCTCCGTAGAAACCAACCTTTTGGTTGCTATTTAGAAATGTTACTATAGAAGAGCAATTACAATGCTGCTGAAAATGTCTTGATGACGCTTTTTCTCTTACTTAATTTTCAGTGTTTATGAACAACTAATGTTATTGGTGTAGCTAATCTGATACTTTATCACGGTCACTGAATTACATTACACAGTAGAATTACAGTAGCGGGATACCAACCCGATGTCTGCAAAGTAATGTAAAGGATATACTTGGATTAAAATTACAAAATTTATAAAAGCAAAATCTATTTACTGATTATATTAATGTATTAATAATAAATTCCTTAGTAAATGATGGATAAGGAAATACGCAAACAATAAATGGTTGGTTGACTTTACTATTCAGTGTTAACACTATAAATTCATGTACCTAGAGTTTGTCTAATGGCATTTACTTTAAAAATTGATAGTTATTATGTTTTATTAACTTGACTTTGCTAGAAAGAAAAAAGTTATGAATTACACTCTGTGCTGACTTCATATTGAGTCATACATCTCAGAGTTACTACAATCTTTTTGCATAGGGCTTGTCATTATAAACCATAAAAAGTTAATCTAATTTTGAAATAAAGTTACCAAAGTAATCAATCTTTGTCCTTTTCTCAAACCTTCAAACACTTTCAAATTTAATTTTCTAAGGAAAAATCTGCTGCAAGGTAAAGAAATAGAGGAACCGCAAGTAGATGTCAAAAAGATCCACAAGGATGGTGAACTAGTCCCCTGCTCAATTATTCTGCCATTATGAACTGAGTGTGAACTGATGGTAATTGAAGCGAGAAAGGCACTAAAACACTTTCCAAAGCACCATCTGCAACGAATCAGAGGAATGAAGATAAAATGACAAGGACATTTAATGACAGGATTGTTCCCCTGCCCGCCTTTCTGCTTAAAAAGGTCTGTCCAAATTCCAGCTAGAAATGATCCCGGCACAATGAGTATACCATTTCTGTGTGATGTGTAACTGGGTTTTCACAGAGATATTTGAAGAATGCAGTTAAGTATCTCTTTGAAATCTGGACTGTTCCCAAACTTTCCACTGCTCATGACACTCTGGGTTGAGCTCTTCTTCTTCCTTCTCATATTTTTTCCACCCACAAAAATTTTCTGTGTTATTTGGGAGGGAGCATCACTGGTAACGAATGCACATTGGTATTAGACCTTACGAGGAAACTGAGTGTATGCAGGACCATCCCAGGCCCCATGACATTCCTTCGCTCCCTCACAGCCCTCCCTACTCAGTCCTCACCTGGTCATACCCTCCTGTAACACACCACAGACCCTCACCTGCATCGGGCTTACGCTTCTGTTACAACTGAAGGCTTCCAAGCAAGACAGAACCCCTTTTGAGGGTAAGCTCTTCCAATGTTCAGTTATTTTCACTGCTAAAAATGCACGCCTTGTTTATAATCCTTCGATTTGTCTGTTACCCAAAGTTTCTTTCTCCTGAAACTCCATGATCAAATCATCTCTAAATGGACAAATTCTCGCATAAATACTGAATTTGATTTTCCATGTTTTCCAGGCTTTGGGGCTTTCTTGTAACTTCTCTCTCATGTGGGCCAAGAACTGAACAAGGTATCACACATTACTAGAATGGTAAAACACCATGAAAAGCCAAACTAATAGCTAGAAGCAATGGTATAACATTGCTAAAGCTGTGATCTGAAAAAAGACAGTTGAATAGGTCTTTTTGTCTTGAATAGATTTTGGATTATGTTTAACAGAACCCTCACATTTAACTGATAAAATGAATAATTCTGCGATTTAAAGTGTAATACAATTTCACCGGCAAAAATATTGATTCTCTGTCTGATATCTGGTTACCTAAAATTAGGATTGGAAAACATTCATAATCCTTTGCTGACAAGGAACAATCAAACAAAATTATTTCAAATCCTGGAAGGATGGACTCTAGCTGGTGAAACCAGACTGCACAAGACTTTAAAGAGATGAGGTGTTTGATCGGCCGTTCCCACATTACATGGACGTTTTTGCATGAAAAGGTTTTGGCTTCCTATCAGAGCTGAAAATATTTACATGTTTGCAACACAGTTTTTCAGTCAATCTAAATTCCTTCTGCCCCTGTAGGTATATTTTATGAGAAATCTGTTTTGGCTGAACTACCCTCCCCCATTCTCAATTGTCCATTCACAACAGTTACAACATAAATTTTTGATCCCTTGTTTTCTGGGTTAGTTCTGAATCAACATATCCGATTGTTACTCTATGAAAGGGAGGGCATAGAATTAAATTTTTAGAGTTGTACATATTTACTGTTAATTGAAAGATGCAAGTCATGTCTCTTTAAACCATTCTTGAATTATTTTTTTGAGTAGGAAGTAGACCAAAAATCAAGAAAATTCACTTGTCTGACGAATACTTCCATTAAACATACTGAAAAGTGTGTTTTGGTACATACAAGATGCATAATAGGCATTGTGTTGGAATCAATTTGACCTTTGTTACTCTTTTTGGTGGAAGGAAGACTCGCAGCAAAAGGAACGAAGTATGCAAGGCCTTAGTTCTGAGCCCTCTGAAGACACTGGGAGATTTACCAGGCTAAAGTGAGAAGAGATTAGATTTTTAAACTGTTCCATTTCTACCAGTACTTTAGCAAAGTGAAGTGTATTTCCGTTTTAAAAAGCCACCTGTCATGTCATGCATAATCAGTGAGAAGGGCGAGATTAGCGGGATTTTTTCCACCATAAATACAGCAATTACTGGCTTTTGGGGGAGAGCAAAAGTATTTGCAAATTTTGAGCAAATTCAACAACCAGTTCTGAATTTAAAAAAAAAAAAAGGAGAAAGTTTTGGATTAGGTTAAAACATTTTGTTTCAGTATTTCTAAATTATCTGGTTTTGGGGCTGTTTTGTTTTTTTTCCAAAACAGTGAAATGAAATTTAACTTCTTCCTGAATTACAGGAAAACAGCTGTGAGCAACCAGGGGATGAATGTAATGAAGGTAAAGGGGAATGTGAAATGCAACTGCAGTGACAAGAGAGAAGAAAAAGGTTTGAAGAAGCAAAAAAACACTCTCCGGCTCAGGAAAAGGGCACCGAGTCTCAGCCTGTGTGGGTGGGCAGAGCTGGGGAGCCTCCTGCCCACTCCTCCCCAGTTCCCTGCCCACGGTGTTTGGCAGGACGTCTTTCCATGGGATGCCTCTTCTGTATCAGGGGTAGGGAGTGGTGATGCAGAACAAAGACAGGCACATACTTAGCTCTGCTCCGTGCCACTAACAGCAGATCTCTGAGACGTTGCAGCTCCCCAGCAGTCCTTGCGATAGAGCGTGCATAAAGGGACAGCTGAGCCATAGGCAAGTATAAGAGAGTAAGGTAGTAATTTTTTGAAACACAGGCTGCCTTAATAGTCCAGTGAGCTCCTCAAGGGGGAAAAAAAGATATTACAGCAGTCAAAAGTTATGTATGAAATAAGCACATTTTTCCATATTCACATTTCGTATTTCTGCACCTGATATTAGCTAGTGTATTGATAAATGAATTTATGCTGTTGATTCCACAAAGGCGGTCTGTATATTGCTACCATCTGTGCACCAAAACTGTTTAAAAGTACAATATCAGAAAAAGATTGGCATTATAAACATTCAAAAAATGTGAGTGGGTATTCCAGGCTCTTAAACTTTTTTTACCATAGTAGGATTTCATTAGAATTTGGTGTAGGGTGAGCAGGGTGAATTTCTAAACCTTAAAAGATCAGGCAAAAGAAAAAATTATATCAAGTAAATCCCTATGAAAGCAATATCACATCCAGAAGAAACATGTCATTTTGGGTCTTCCAAATACTTTGAAAAGAATAAAATGCGGTTTGGAAAGAAACGTGGTATGCTTTGAAATTCCAGCTGAAAAACCAAGGAAGACCTATTTGTTTTCTTTTGTCTTTTCATACAGCCCTTCTGGATTTTTTTTTAGTATCTGTAAAGCGTTTTCAGACCATTCTGTATGACAGGTTGAATACGCATCGTTATTTTTGTTGCTAGGACAAATGAGATAATGGTAAATGTTTTGTCTACAAAAAGGAAACTGCTATCAGTTTTATGTGGGATATGCAATAAAGCCACGGGCAAGCGAAACTGGTGCATGTGGTGATTGCCGGGTGGGGATTAGCTGCTTTTGGTGGCGACTGACAGAAGAAACAAAACTGAGATTTTTTATGAAGGAAAGCAGTTGTTTACAGATTTCACATGTGCCAGTGGCAGACTTGTTGCAACAGATATCTGAGCGTCTCTGGCTCTTCTCTAAGCGTGACAGGCAGGAGGTAAATCACTAAGTCACACTTAGTTGTCAATGGTTTTGTGCTTTTAAGTCACCAATGGCTCTGAAATTTCAGAGATAATACTGACTTAGGGGTGATCTGCAGCACTAGAAGTGAGGGGGGAGACACCCTCATCCCCCTGACATCTGGATTGTGATAAGACCGAAGGAATCCCTGAGGTCAAACTTGGCCCAAAGAATCCCTTCAAACACCTGCGTCTTGAAAGGAATTTTCCATCCTTTCAGCTCCCACTTTTCTGCCAGGGAAGTACAATAAATGTAGGAACATGATTCAATGCAATCTTTTCTTAAAGCTACGCACATCTTTCTGTCTCTCTAGGCTTTCCCAGTGTTCAAAAAATGAAAGAGTAAAAGACACAGAGCGACTACGCAGCAATCCTTCCCAGCTTCTGGACACCGATGGTTGGGGGCCTTCCTGCATTAAGGTGGCATTCATACTGTTACAGTTAATAACTAGCAATAGATTCATTTCTGATTAATTTGCAGAATCCCTTTTGACTCTGCGTGTACATTTTTCCTTGACACCATCTGACAGCAACAAATTCTGCATTGTATTCTGAGCTGTGTAAAAATACATTTTTATTTAAAACCCTTGCCTTCAAATTTCACTGAGTGCCCCTAAAGCTCATGTGAGAAAATGTGAATATTTTCCTTTAATCCCATGTCCTGCATATCACTTACAATCTTGTACCCCTCTTGCTCTTTCCTTTTCCAAGCAGAAAAGCGCTTTTACTCAGTTTTTCATTGCCTGGGAGTAACTCCATCCCTCTCGGGCAGCGATCAGGGTGAGAGGGCTTCACAGATCAACATGATGGCATAACAATCTTTTCTGTTTATCAATTCCTTTCTTAATCATTCCTAACACTCTGCTTTACTTTCCCCCCCACCACCACTGATCACTGGGCTAGGGTTTCTCAGGAAACAACCACAGAGACTTCAAGCATTTTCTCCTTAGTGGCAATAATTTCTACCCCGTCACTGTGTATTTATCACTAAAGATGTTCTGGCCTGCGTGCCTTAGTTTGCATGCACTGACCTTTATTTCCATCTTCCATTTTATTGTCAAATCAGTTAGCATTATGAAATTCTGATGCAACTTTTGAAATGAGCTTTAGATTTGACTATATCGGATAATTTTATCAGAAGACTTTGCTACCTCATTTTTCACATACTTTTATACTTTAATTATGAGTACGCTGAAGATATTTTATGGGTCTGTAACCCCTCCACCACAGAAATCAAATTCTTATTCATACCCGTAATTTCCTACATCTTAGCCAGTTATTGCTCAAAAAGGATGTTTTCCTCCTTTCCCAAGACTGCTTGATTTCTTTAACATTTCCTGGTAGAGGATCATACCACAAGCTTTGGGGAAATCTCAGTTCAGCGTATCAACAAGTAACCCATTTCCTCGTGTTTAATAACACACCTTTGACAAATTTGAAAGCAGTTTGTAAAGCATGAGTCCCCTTTACAAATGTTCCGTTCACTCTATTCCAATATTTTTTAATTGAGCTATATGTCTTTTTCAGTATTATTTCTACCAACTTGTTCATTACAGAATTCAGAAATACTGACCCGTGCTTCCCTTGACTTATCAACCTCATATCGCGTTTCTGCCCAACCATCCTCTCTGCCTTGAGTGACCCTCATACCCCTCTCTGTCCCAAGAGACCCAGACGCCCTCCTTAGGACGATTTCCTTTGCTCATGGGAAGGTAAAACAGAAAAACTGCAACAACAACAAATGCAGATACAAGTTCAAAATCCGCCTAGGTTCTTTAAGGTGATAGACCCACCCATCCATTAACTTTCAATTGACTGCTGTCTAATTAGATTTAGACCCAATGGGGCAGGGAAATTGCATTTTCTTACACTTTAAAAGTTATGTTAAAAGTATGTGACATGCTACCTATACACATCCTACTTCTTATTGAATTAAAAGTAGACATTTGAGAATCAAAAGGAAAAATATTTTAGCAGATTCTGGTCCACTTGAAAGAGGAGGCTTTAAATAGAGCAGGTAATCAGATTACTATGTGGTGGCAATGGGTGAGGAAAATGAAGACTAAATGATTCATTACAAACTATCCACCTCTAACTCTGCAAGACCAAAAAAAAATCCACATGGCACAGTTTCTCATTAATGTGGCACTTGGCAATATTTTCCCATTTGTCACTTATTTGCTTGTGCCATTAACTCCTTGTGGGGTGGGGTGGGGGGAAGCCTGAGCTCTGCTAGCCGGGACAGAGGATCTGTGCCAGTCTGTATCTGCACTGTCTTAAATTGCCAGGCATAGGCTTACCTGGATAACAGGAACTGTACCCACGGCGCAATGGCAGTAGCTGTAATAGAATTTCTAACGCAGTAACTGATTTTAAAAATTAACCTCAGGGAAACCATGTATCCATTTTGCTTCATTTCCTAAATGGTAGTATTTACTACGGTAGCGAAAAGGGGTATAAAACACACTTTGCTCTACATTTGTGATGAGTTCTTGGATACTACATTAGTAGTATCTTATCTAAATGATAGCTGTAATTTGAAAACAGATCCCAAGGTAGTTTCTGCCCAAAATCACACAGAATGTGCACTGGCCACAGGAAAAAACTGCTCAGCCTGTGTGGTTTATACCAAGACAGAACCAAAGTGCTTTATTGATTTATAAGTGATGCATAATTAACCGACAATGAGTGAACTATACCTTCAAGATCAATACTAGCAACACAACAGATAAACTACGATACTAAACACTTGCAAGACATCAGCAAACACCTGCGAATTACTAACTACCCTTGTACAGCTAATCCAAGGAAGTTTTGGTTACACACACTTTTGCAGGCACACTTTTATGTGCACGCTGTTGCATGCACACCCCACCCACTGTTTGGATTACAAGGTCACTCCATACACACACCGGTGAGAAAAGTCCTCGGGCTCAGACGCACAGACCCCGGGTGTGGGTCCCCCTTTGCAGCACCCCGTGCTGTCACTCTGCTGCCTGCATGGTTTTCAAGAGGGGAGGCTGTGTGGGCATCCCTACGTACACCTTTTGGTGGCTTGTCGTAGCCTTTCCCTGAGTCACGCTGTGCCAATGAGATCTAGAATTATACCCGCTGACATGCAGAAGTACACCCTTATAGAAAAAGAAGTGTTTCAGCCATGACACTTTTGCTTGAACTGGTTTATTCCTCACAGGATCTTCAAAAGGGAATTCTTTGCTAGGGAATTCCTGACAGAAATCTTGGAAAAACCTGTAAAAATTCCTTATACTTCAGCTGTCTGTTTTAGTCATTGGCATAGTCTTTCACCGGTAACGGTCCCATTAAACAGCAAAGACAGCAGAAAGCGGGTGCCTATCCATCTTTTGTGGGCTTGAAAACAGTTTATTCAGTTTGCCGTATATGTGGCTAACATGAAAAAATAGAAAGAATGCATTAAAAAATGAACTAAAAATAAAGCTTTTGAAAGGAAGGGTTGCACATGATGTGACTTGGAACCAGCTCCCTGTGAACCAGGGCTTCACCAAAGCAGGCTGGAGAGCCTGAGTTTGCAGAGTGCGTGGCTGGTCCAATGCTTTCTACTTTCAATGGAAGCCAGGAGAGTTAGGCAGAGCTTTTGAAATGTTTTGAGGCATAGAAATTTGAAACGATAAACCGTAAAATTATTCACTTCTGTGGCACAGGCGTAGCTGAAAGTACCAGCGCACAGAATATCCTTTACTTGTGGCACTGCAGGTGATCCGGCACATCCTGACCCACACCCTGCTCTGCAGGCAGCTGCCTCACTGCCTCTGTCCACAGCTTTTTTTAATAGACTACTCTAAAGTAATTTGGGGAGGGCTGGTTTCTCAAAGGCACATGCCGAGGAATATTCATACCGTTTACTACAGCATCTGGTGACAGGGCTGATACTGGGAAAGGGAGTGCAGAGCTTTTCCAGTGGGCAGAGTACCTGCCTCTGCTTACCCGCTGGAGGGGCCCGATGTGAAACCACGGATGTGGCTGGGGGTTTGCCAGGGACTCAGGCAGGTGCTGGTGGCCAAAAGGCCATGTAATGGTCTAGGTTAGGCAAGAAGTTGTGGAGAGCAATTTCCAGATCTCTTTATTCAGCATTTCTGTTTAAAAGGGGCTAAACAGTTGAAGATAAAGGTTTAATTTTGATTGCAGTTGCACTGCTGTAAAACAGTGGGAAGCAGTGGAGTTACCACATCATCATAATGTCAGGGTAAGTAAGACTGGGCTCAGGCAATGAAAAGAGAGGATAACTCAGATTCCCTCTGTATCCTTATTTCAACTGTGCTTCCTTTTAGCCACTGCACTTGCTTCCTGCATATCGTAAATATTTTATATTCTTTCAGCCGTCGAGTTCATCATTTAAACAGGAAGGCATTTAGCCGTGCCGTTCTCACTCAGTTTAAGGATGTACTTCAAGCACAAGATTAAATCCTCAACTGATGTAAAATAGTGCAGCCCTACTGGGTCTGGGGGAGCCACTTCCCCCTCTGCCAGCAGCGTTTCTGCTTCCATTACCTCTAGAAGAAGCCCCGGGTCCTCCTGGGAGCTCCCCTTGCCACATCGCCTCCTCCCAGACGAGCTCAGGGCTGAGTGGGGTCGTCACGCAATGGGCTTGTGCTGATGGCAGCCTGACACTTTGCACCCACAGCCCCGGGCGGTCCCCGCTACTGCTATTGCAGCATGCAGCCGCCCAACTGAGCTGCAGACGGAGCTGAAAACAGGCACCATGAAGGCAGTCATGGCAGCAGATTCCTTCTGCAACTGAAAGTATCTCACCCTGCCGCTGACAGCCAGCACATCCCCGCCACAGACAACGGGAACAACATTGGAGTCAGATTTACCTGTGACATCCTTCCCAACCTAGCAGGCGAGCACAGGCTGTAAATCAGCAGGAGCTTCACCTGGTGGCTGTTACAGCCATGCGAAGCAGCTGTGAGTGCACAGCACCTGTGACCCAAAGAAAACTAAAGTGCGTTTCTCTTGGGCGTTCAGGTCCAGTGTTTTCCCCTGAAAGCCTGTGTAACCATACATACTGTAGCTGGATTGCACTGGTTCATATCAACTATCTACATGAAGTTTCCCTTACTTGAATGAGTGACCACCCACATACAAAACAGGAAAGAGAGAGTTGCATGTGGCAGTCACCTTGAATGCAACAAATGTTTACCATAAGAAGAGAAGTTGTGCTCTTGAGGGACGTTTCTCTTCATCGTATTCTTTTGCTTTTATTTTCTCTGCTGACAAAGCTAGGAAAGCAGGGCTATTAAATCATATCCACATAAAAATTCCAAATCTTCAAGCACTTTACATGTGTAAAATTGGATACGAATAGCAAAATGTGCTGCATATCCTATCCCCCATATTAAAATAGCTCCAGTCTTCCAAGTATTTTGATCCATCTCAACCACTCCTGCAATGCACAGTCATAACCAAGCTAATTTTGAAACGATCATCTCTAGGCAAGTAGCAGCATAGCCCAGCACAGTGAGAACTCGCTAACTCATCAGTTAGTCTGCGGTGAGGTCCAAGCCTTTGAACTTGGTCTGCACCGGCTCTGGAACCATGGGTTCTAAGCAGTGCCTGGAAAGCAGACCTTGTTCCCGGGATTGTCAGCCACGCAGCCCAGCCACCAGCCATGCAGCTGAATAAAGAGCACGATCCAGCCCTTTCTGGATTCGGGCAGAAACAAGAAATACCACTTAACTGCATTCCTGCTAAACCAACCCGCTCTCTCAAGCCTGTAGGGAACTGGATTAACACCATAACCCTACAACATCCCCTTCTCTCTAGTGTGTCCGTATTTCATGTCCAACAAACTATTTGCTAGAAAGCCAGGGAAATAGCAAGCTTAGATTACATTTTGCCATACTATCAAATAATTCACAGTGAACTGGAAGCCATTCAGGGAAGATGAATATAAGACCAGAAAGATAAATCACTTACAATCATGTAACCATGTCACAGACAATCTTAGGTGAGGGAAAAGGGAGAACTATTTTCAGAATTGGATGCAAAAAAAGGCAGTAAATGAAGAAGAATTACTAGGTTTTGTTCTATAAAGTGGAACTGCAAAAAGGGAAAAAGAATACTTTTAACTTACTACATCTGAAAAATGGAAACTAGCCACAGATTATGAAAGGGTTGAAAAATCTCCTTTAACGGTGGACTATAGGCCTTTTGAGTTTTGGAGATTTTTTTTTTTCCCCACTGTATTTTCCTTTCCATTTCCTTTTTTTCTACTTTGTGTATTGATCCCAGCCTCACAAACTCAAGGCATTTAAAGAGTATTTGAATTCAAAGGAGTATTCACATGAATGCATGTGGGTTGACAAGAGCTCAAAGAGGGAGGAAGAAGGCAGGGTAGGTTGCAAGCCTCTGAAGTCCGAAATTTACCTTCTGATCTATCTGTAGAGACTACCCTAGTATGGGAGATTGCAAGAATAATTGTGAATAGTTTGAAGGAAAGATTTCAAATGTAAAAATGTGTCATTTGCCTCAGAGTGAGGCTTACACTCAGGGGAACTGGGTAGCAGTCTGTAAATGTGCAAAGTGAATAGACCCCAAGGACAGAATACAATTACTTAGGAGGTAATGAGATGAGATTAAGAAGGGAATATTTAGACAGAATGCCAGGAAAAGATTGAGCTACTTTGAAGTGTTGAACAGTCTTGCGAGGGAAACGTGAAAGCACAATTACTTGAGACATTTAAAACTGTAAGTACGCTCACATTTGCTGCAGGGAACATGTCTCCCTTTGCAGGGAGATAGACTGAGTGACGCAACCAGGTTTCTACCCTCATTTTTTTCTTCCATGATCTAGAGCACAATGCAATTCAGATGCCCAGACACTGTTAGTAACAAGTAACACAAAGGACATTGCAGTGACGAGCGGCGCGAGGCAGGTGGTGGGTAGGTTGCAATAAGCATTAGAGAATTTTCACCTGCTGTATCACTTAGTTGCAGAGACTGATGGGTTGTCTCAGTCCAGACACTGTTACCTGTGTACACGTGGATCACCTTCTTGAATGCTTATGGCTACCACCAGTAGCACCAACTAGCACTGAGAGGTGATACGTCTGTGCTTGACATCTTAGCAGTAGTGACGTGCTGCCCTAGGAAAGAAAAGAAAAAGAAGAAAAAGTACCTCTAGGGCTGGGGCACTGCTCTTTGCTCCCAGCCATAGTTCCTATGAGTTGCAGCAGTGTGAAAGGGGGCAGAGGGAGCTGATTACCTTGAATCTTTCCCAGTCTAAGGATTAGATCTATCTCAATCCAGTCTGCCACCAACCCAATCCAGTCTGCCAGCCTCAGCAGCCACCAGCCTTTCTGTTGGTCTGCCACGAATCCAAAGGAGTCTTAGAAAGTGGATCTGTGACACTCCTTGCTAATGGAGGTTGCAGATGCAAAAAATTGACATGGAGTCAGGGGGAGACCAGACAAGTACTCTGAACAGAAGTCTGTTGAGGATTACTAAATAGAAAAACCACACCAAGATCAGAAAATTCCTAACTTGAAGATATCCAGAGGTTGGAGAGCAGTCTGGGGATGTACCATGCACATTTGCTTTGCTCTTACTCTTCCCTGGGTAGCTGCTGATAGCCTCTGCTGGAGACTGTGGGCTAGGTGGACCCTTGTTCTGAAATAGTGCATCTGTTAATACACTTTCTTGTTCCTAAGTTTTCCAAAAGCTGGATGAAAGGCTGACTGACTGAGGTCCCCTTTTACCTAGCATTTTTGTGGCTTAATGGCCAGGGAATTAGAATAAATAGGGTAGTTCTCTATCCCTAAATTATTCCTGTATTTTATATTATCTAAAAGATAATGGGGATTTAACTGACAACATGTGCGGGTTTACCTCTATTTTGCTTTTCTACTTTTGTTGTTTTAAAAACAAATGGCCAGGCACATTTTAATAGCATTAACCCATTGACCGAGGAATAATGCGTGCTTAATATTACTAAGGCGAGCATTCCTCCCCCCCGGACTTTCAGTGAGAGGCAGCAAATCCGCTGCATAGTGAAAGAGGAGGGGAAGACACCTGCAAAGGGCAGTTGAGAACAGGAGTGGGTTTCGGTAGTTCTTTATTTAGCATTTGGCATTTGCTTTATATAGTATTTGTTGAAAGAGTTTGAAACAAACTATACCAATGACAAATGGTGGTTATTTTAACAACTTTTATGAAGCTAATGACTAAGAGGTAATTTGATATGGGTTATATTATTAGCTAATATCTTTTTCTATCCTGGATATGTCATTGTCATCAGCTGCTAACATTTTAACTTGTTACATGGAATTAAAATAACCCAGCAAAATTCACTTGCTTTTTACCTTAAAAAGGATGTCACTGAGGCCAGCTGTGGGAGAAGGGTGGGTTCTGTCTTCACCAAAAAAAAAAAAAAAAGATTGAAATTATCATTGATGTAGAACACTAAATAATCTGCAGACTGTGCCTCTGTGATTTCTGCAAAGGAAATTCACCAAGCTTTCACAGTGATTTGAATGTAAAAAAATCAGATAAAGGAGAACTTGCTGAAAAATCTGAAACCAAGTCATTAGCAAGAGACTTCTGAATGAAGGTGAACACTCCTCATGTCTCAGAAAATTTAGCATTTCTAGATCCTCTTTTATTCTGGATTTAAGGAAAATGAAAGGAGGTGATTTGCCATAGAATGGCCATTTCTTGAAAGCATTCTCGAAAGTATGAGAGAACTGATGTTTTTTTAAAAGAAATTGAACTAGCACAACAGCGAGGAGCCACAAACCAGGGGAGCTGAGGAGCCTTCTGAGCAGCACTCTGGTTCAATGGCCAGTGTGGTGACTCTCTGCCAAATCAGCAAGTGAGCCCTTTCCATCAGGAAAAATTCCAGTCAGTTCTGCTACTGAAGAGTGGTTCAGGTGAAGAAGAACCAGTGCTATTATGGACCAAAAGCTGTTTAGGAAACAGAAAAGAGCAAGTTAAGTGGTAAATTTTCAAACCTTAAACAGAAGGTACCTCAAAGCTCTCTGTCATCATATATATTTATGAATCAGAAGATAATAACTCAGTAAATCTGTAGATGAGATTGTGTTAATTAGGTTGATTAAGACCAAGGAGAGCTGTAACAAACCTAATAAGGACAAACCTAATTAGCTAGGTGAATGGACAATGTAGAAGAAAATAAATTTCAGTCTTGAGGGGAAAATGTAAGTCACACTTACATTTGACAGGGTTCTCGGCTAACAGTGTCTGTTTGGAGATGGGATCATGGCATAGAAGCAAAACAAATAATAACAAAACCCAGATTTTTTTTCAGGAAGGTAAATATTCCTGTTACCATATTTCATTTGAGCAGGGAGCACCAGAAAACCATATGGGGATGGGAAATTCTGAAAATGCAGTTCAGAAAATTTTAAAAGGTGGGAGACATTCTCAAGTGTGAATGTCCTCTCTTCTTTTGTGAAAGAAATGGGAAAATTATTTTGGTTCAGCCATGACTTGAGATACTTGCAGCGCTGTGATTCGGGCCACTCCACACCTCTGCTCTCCTCTGCAGGCTGGCTTTGTAAGCTGGACCCATGGATCCCACAACAGGGTGTTGTGGTTAGCTCCAAAGAGAAGAAATAGATGGAGATGGAAAAGAAAGATTTTGTAAGTCTGAACTAGATTAGAGGGTCTCCATTTTCTGTGTCCTCTGAACAGGTTCCAGATGTATGCTGAGAAGATGCAGCTGCAATTTCTTGACCCTGGTTGCTCCTCACTAGTGAAATGGAGAACAGTATAGTCCCTACTCCAATTTGTTTTGTAGGAGCAAACCTTTAAGGCCTTGGCTAACAAGAAGAGATGCAGAGTGGAATTCAGGTCCACTGTGCTTTTACTTTTTTTTTGGAACATACTTGTCTCATCTGGTCCCCGGCTCTGGCCATCTTCCCTGGGTATAAGCTGCTGCAGAATGGTCCTCAGCAGCCCAAAAGGGTATTACTGAAAATTATGATCCAGCTCAGTGTTGAAGTCCTGTAGTCCATTGAAAGAGCAGTTGGAATAGCTGCATTTTCATAAGGCTAAATGCTATGGCCCAAACTGAGTGTCCCATGAGGGAATTAATCGGTTACATCTCTAGGAAGGGATAGATGCCTTGTGCAGCGTATGCCACTACCCTGATCCACCACTCATCCTGAACAGTCTTATTAAAGTGCATCTCCATTAGAATTACATTACAAATAAGAAGTCTGGTTTTGGAGTGAACCTCCCTGTTGTCCCATTTAAGGTACCTTGGAGCAAAATGAACTGGGAGCACACAAACGCAATTCCCTGTCGGAACAGAGTAAAGCAAACGATGTACTCCAGGAGGGCACCTGGTGCATATCCAGGTGTTAATGACATTCAGTCTGTGGGACCAGATTAAAGCTAGTACAAAATGACTCCACGAAACACAGAGAGTGTAAGTACTGGTCTTCAGCCCAGCTGGTTTACTCTGCAGATGCCTTCCTGCTGCACTGCACTGCTTGCTAAATATAAAGACTGCCAGGGTACACTGGCACTGCCTTCCTGCCTCTCCAGCCTTCCCAAGAAAAAAAAGGTATACAGACAGATGGAGCCAGCCAGGCTAACATTGTGCCAGAATATAACCAAAGCACAGGCCGGTGGCTGTGGAACTCACTTAGCCTGCTGTAGATATGACCACAGGAGCCACTCAAGTGGAAGTTGATTTAGGACTAAAGTACTACTCAGTGTTGTATCAAAGAGCTGGAATTTGACCGTCAGTAGTTTTTCTTACCTATAATGCTCTGGTTCTTCAAAATTTGCCTGTAGTTTTATATAGTTTTATGCACATTATTCATTGTCCTTAGCCAAAACGTGGCAAAAAAAGACTAGAGCGAACTTCACGTCATGGTCTTGTAGGCTGCAGAATAAGTTCACTGCAGGGTGGGCACGTGTTGCAACACACATCTAATAGGGCTTTCCACAATTTTCTCAACACCTTCTTAAGCAATTTCAAGGCCTTAGAGAAATGTGAGAATGACTTTGGAAAAAAAAAAAATATCCTTTGACTGTAATGGTACTAAGATGGTTATATGGCTTATTGAGTAACTTGGCCCTATTAGGAAACGCTGATTGCCCTCCCCCTCCTCCTCATACCCTTCAATCTGGGACATGCAATTGCAAGACAATTTAGCAGTAACTGTTCGGCTATTTCAATGCAGTACAGCAACTGTTTCATTTCATGCATTTTATGACTCTAGGTTAAGGAGCGCCATTTCAAAGCAGTGTTTAACCTAGAGGCTCTGTAAAAAAGGCTGGGATTTCAGTAAATACAGTGTGTGTGTTGTGTCTGGGGCTAAGGCTTAGGCTGAGATCAAGCCAGATCAGTCTTTTCAGCTGTCGCTAGTATGTTCTTCTGGCATGGGCCTGATTCTGCAAGGTCTTTTCAAGCTGAGTTACATAGTTCCCATGCAGGAAGTTTCCACTGAAGTGCCCCCAGCACTAACTGGGATCAATATTTCTCATGAGGAGTAGAAATTGCAAAACATTGTCATCTGTAAGCAGCAAGTTAGAATTGTTTTAATATTTATCAGATAAGAAAAGACTGACCCTGCAGAGCCCTTGAGGAGTACAGATCAGTCCTGTGTCACAGGTAGGCATACCAAGCTCTCTCTAAACAGCCAAAGGCTCATTTACACTGCTGGAAAGCCATACTGGTGCAGTTATACTGCTTCCCCTGCCGTTTTCTGAACATATTCCATTCAACATCTCACCTGGAGCTTCACCTTGCAATGCGGATAGTCCCAGAGTGAGCATCTGAATCTGACCCCAAGGAAAGAATTACCAACTGTTTTCTGAGGAGCTCTCTCCTTTGCCCCCTGCTCTCTCCTTCCCCCCCACCCTCTTCTCAGGACATGAGTTTCAGAGACCCCCCCCCAGCTCCTCTCACACCCTCTCCAAGCAAAAGACAGTTTGCACAGTGACAGGCTTAGAGATACAAATGCAGATTATGCAACCAAAATTATATAGGTGAGTGGCTGGTGGCTGTAAGGATGCGCACTGTGCTGCATGCCAGAAACTGCAAAATTCTGCCCTCCTTTCCCACACAGACACCACCAATCTGAGTCTCTCTTCTTCAGCCAGGTGACAATTTTCATGAAATTCATGACATAGCACATTAGAGACTTCTCTGCGTTGGTCAAGTGTGGCTGAAATCAGTCCATGAGTTCAAACACTTCTTACACAGGCAGGCTCTCAGGTGAGCAACAGAGAGACAGGCAAGCGATGTAATTCCCTGAAAAACTTTGTTTCCTTTGGAAATCAAGCTGAAACACAGACTGTCTTGGGAAGGCTGGGGTGTTTTGGTTTTGGTTTAAATAAGTTGAGGGATTTGGTTTAGAAGAAAGATATGGAACAGCTTCTAAACACAAACAATTGAGAAGGGTATGATTTTTCAGCCAGAAAAAGAGATGACTTTAATAGGGATGTGATAAAGACTTACCCATTCATACAGTTGTTACCCTGTTATTGTTGGTTGAGGCTGTCTTTGCTCACAGTACAATCACTTTTAATTTACCAGTCAATCAATGAAAAATTTCCAGGGAATATTTGAAGGTGTCAATGAGCTGAACCCTTCTAGCCCAGGGTAAATTAAAAACAAAAACAAAAGGAGAAAACGGGGAACTCTCCCAGCCATAAAGTTAACCACTTCACAGTTATCTACATAGCCCCCTGTTTTTCTTCTGCCATCTTAGTGCTGCCAAATCTCACACTTCAACCGGTGCCTTGCCAAGAAGAGAAGAGAAAAAGAATGAGGGAGAATAAGGGAAATGGTCAAACATCTAGGCTGTACAAAATAGGGATGGAAGGAACTCCACTGCACAGGGGAAAGAGAGAAAAAGGTTCCTGGTTCCTTGCAGGAAAGTCAGTGGTATGAGGGGTTATAGAAAACAGGGAAATGGGGAGAGCAGTATGGAAAAAACAAGGACGACCTGCATGGAGGAAAGGAGAAGAGAGAAAAGCAGAGAAAAATGGCTCAGATGCGTAGGATGAGAAGAAGTTTTGCAAGAAATCCCTAAATACCTTGTGTCTGTACAGCAGCAGAAGGGGAAAATGAACCTGGAAGAAGTCCATGATACACACTGAGCCTAGGAAAACAACAGAGTGTTTGTTTATCACAAAAAATTATTCAGCTTCTAAAACTCAGACCAAACAAGCTATCTCCATGCTACCTGCACAGGCTCTGCCTGCCATCTGCATGCTGCTTGTAGCACTGACAGCCCTGCCAGAAAGTCAGATGTGTCTCAGAGGAATTTGGTCCTTCCTGGAAACTCCTCCTGGGGCTCTGGGTGAGAACGATTTGTGATTCTTTGGGCAGGAATATATCGATCTTTCCTCTCTGATTACTGACAACCGTTATGATTTGAAAGCAAATTCTTTAGGAGTGACTTGACCTCTCTGAGGAACCGGCCAAAATCAATCCCCTTAGGGTGGGAGTGATCTGGACTATACCGGAGCAAACAAGGCTCCATCCATGCCCAGCATTTCCCGCGCAGGCACGCTCATGAGGACCCTGTCCCCCTCTGAGCGTGCCTGCGTTGGGGACCCAGGGCACAGTTTGTATCAGGTTTATGGATTATTCCTGCATCTGTCACACCAGTGCTGCTACACACAGCCAAGGAGCAATTTTTACCCGTCTTGCAACTGTAACTGCCGGAGCAGTTTATGAGAGGCTTATTTCATTCACAGCATGATTTACTGCAAATTTTGGTGAGCGAGGATGACTGAGCAACCAACCGCATGCACTTGCTTCAGACATAATACCTCTGACCGGGAGCTCCTGAGACTTTTTTGAGCTAAGTTAAGACAAATCCAGTAAATTATTAGACATGAGAACTCTGAGGGATGCTTCGGTATGACTGGAAGTGCTACTGGTAACTCAAACAGGCAGTGATTTTTCCCAGTGAGAGAGTGCTGAAGCTCAAAATTACACGGCACCGTGCCTCCTTTTTGGAGACAGAGAACAGTATCCTTACATTTCGCCATTGTAACTGTGGGAAAGGAGGGTGTTAGGTCTGGTACAGCAGTCGTCTGCCATCTTTCTGGCTTTCTGCGGCCATTCGTGACTGGCAGGAGGTGGAGCAGTCTTGGGGCTAGCACACGCGGAGAGGGCTGTCCGGTGGCCACAGTAGGAAGATGTGACTTAGCTTCTGCGGTCTGCACTATTCACAAGACAGAGAGCCATACGATCAACCTCTATAAGACAGTCTGAAGAAATCACGCTTTAAAAGTCACCTTTCACATCCTCTGAACAGGTGAAGTACTAACCAAACTTCTCTGAAGCTTTAATCTCTTGAGCGCAGTCAGCTAGAACAATGACATTGCCCAGTAGCGCAGCCATCTTTGGCTTATGGTCTGCAAACTTCCCAGGGTCCATGGGCCGCTTCTGAGGGGTCGGTGAAAGGTAACCAAAAAAAGGCATCTTCTGCTTTACGAGCGTATTTGCGTCGACTGGAAATTTTTTAGGTGACCGCAAGTGGAAAAAGGGTTGAAAAAGAACTTTGTATCACATTCTTTAAAACCTCAACACTGTTACAGCTTATCAGTGTTCCTTCACTGCAGGCTACTCAGACCCTAAGTCTTCCCAACCCTAGAACAAAAACGAAGCTCTATCTCAGTGACTCAGTGCTGAGCCGTTATAATCCAGATAAGAATATCAATGCAGGTATTTGTAATTTTTCAGATCTTTGTCACCACCTTGTCTGATTTCTCTACAAATATTTTCATTTCTAGAAGAAATACAAGGCAGTAAGCTTAACAGAACAACTTATTTTGTGTCATGACAAATGCTTTTCTCTAAGTCACATTTAAAACAAAACTAACTTTTTTTTTTTTAAATGGACCGTATGAAATAAGACTAGAAAAGACGACATCGTAGGAGCTGTTAAAATGAAACTCTTTGCCTGTTTACCCTATGCAGACCTCAGTCTCGCCTGTGCCCAGAGTGTTTGTGTGCGTGTGCACAATCACATGGAGAGCAGCTAGCACGGCCCAGCTCTAGCTGTGTGGATTTTAGTCTCCAGCCTCTCGGGGCTAGAGTCATAGAAGTGATAAGTCAAAAACCAAACAATAGACCAAAGGTGAGAGAGACACAAACCCTGTGTGATTCTTCTCTCTTGTTTCATAGGTACCACCTGAGGCCACTCATCACTTACCCGTATTAGCTAGCTGATGTTTTTCAGATACCTGGGTTGAAGCAGGGCTTGAAAGACTGGAGTGAAGACAGGGCAGTAGTCAGGGATGTCAGTTTTCAGGAGGCTGTTCCTCAGCTAGGGAACACCATGTGCATGAGGCAGGGACAACATATGTTTACTATTATACATAATACTTCAATGTATTCAGGCTGCAAAAGTGTTGAAAACAAACCTGATATTTTCCATATGCAGACAAAGACATAGCCTCTTTCCCTGAGAGCTCATGGCCTAGGAGGAAATTTAGTGGAAGGAGAGCAGCAAGTCCCAGCTAACCGAACTGGGAACTAAAGTCAAGCACCCCTCCAGAACAGACCTTCACTTTCCTCCTGAAGCAAAGGTGCCGTTGCACCACACCGCTGCTCCCCCCCGCTCCCGGACCCTGTGTGCCAAAACTTGGCCTTGCCAGCCTGCCGTGGCTGAAACATGGTCTACGAACGCCATGTGGCAGCTTTTGTGTGTGCCGCCGGGGCAAGACTGGGCATCAGGAGTCCTGCCAGAAGGCTCTCCTGTTCGCCGTCGTGGTGCTGCGTGCCTTCTCCCTTCTGCGTGAGCTGGTGCTCTAGGTGCGCCCGGTGCTGGGACCGATGGCTGCGTCTCGTGTCCGGGCAGAGGAGTTTTCCAAGGTGTGTCAACTGGAGTTTTACTTTGCATTTTTCTTAAATGAGGAAGCTCTGGCAGTACCAAATAACCATTGTGAAATAAATCATTCATGGTATTTTTTTTCCCCTACACTCAGTTGTTGAAATACTTTTTCACAAGTACATTCCCCCCCCCCCCCCCCCCGTGTGATCAGCTCTGATTAGGAAAGCCTTTTCCTAATTCTTCAGCTGCTCAGCTCCCAGCCTCTTACAGATTTTCCTCTCTGGAACCCGTTCCTTCCCCCCACAGTCTAGCAATTCATTACTGTTATTTCACATGCGTCAATTAGACCTGATGTTGTGATAAAAAGAACAAGAAGAAACAGATACATTTATTTTAATATTTCAGAACCGAAGACATGGGAGAGGCAGCTCCGTTTGTCAGTATCAGGACACCAAGTCCCACTGCTCTGACTCAGAAGCCCTCTGAGCAGGGGAAGTTTGAAGAGCCTTTAGGATAGGAGCCCTCCCACACTGCTTGCGCAGATACACATCTGATCTTACCTTTCATCTGAAAAGGTCTCCAAGGCAAAAGGAAACAGAAAGATGGTTTCATAGCTAAAGCAGTAACACGTCACAAGCTGAAGTGCGGCCTCATCCCACTAGAGGGTGGTGTGGTCCCCCTCATGTTCCAGCTGAGGCGTGCAGGCAAAGCCCTTGCAGGAAGCCTGCGTCCGCTTGAGTTAGGCTGAGCGACAGCAAAGTATTCCTGTTCTGAGTTTTTCCAAGCGCCTCACGTCCCACCATCAACGTTGAACCTTCCCTCCCACTTAAACAAATAAAAATATTGCACCTTTCACTGAAGATCTGACGCTCTACGAATATTAGCATGCTCTGAAGTCTCCTACCGATGCTACAACGGTGTGTGTATAAAAGAGCACAGTGAGGCTCGCTGTTAAAGAGGAAGGCGCTTGGTTTGATACCGCTTTGAAACCTTTAAAATCTGTTTCTGTGCTTGATATTTTCTTCACAGCCTTTTCGCAGGAAGCTGGATTATTACACGCAAAACAAGGCAAAATCTTTCTTAGGAGCTCCCCTGTGCTTTGACCGCCTGTTACAGTGAGCCAGCCAGGGCTGTGCCACAAGAGATGAACTGGAGGCTTTCCCATCAGCTTTGGGAGAACTGGCAGTTAGTCTGACAGCCAGCTCTTGCTCCAGCTGCATGAGGTTCACCAAAAATACCTTCCTCTGCCAAGCCGTCCCTCTCCCTGGGGAGCCATGTCACCTCTGCTCCCCTTCCCAGGACAGCCTGCTCATCTCCCTCTTTCTCCTCCTTCCTCTGCTCAGACTCAAGTGCACACAACCCCCCCATCTGTGTTTCGTGGCCCAGGCTTCAAAACCCCTTGTCTTGTTCCTCCTTCTGAGATGCGCATTATGACTACCAAGAAAAGGTAATTTCAGCCTGCTTTCTGGTTCACATCACTTCTGATGATCAGAAATCCTTTAGGACCCTTGCAAGGAAAGGAAAATAAAGGTACAGCCTTGCGTCATGGAACCAAAGCTGCATCAAGCATCAGCCCAAACACCATAGGGTTCACTCTGAATTTCAAACAGATTTCAGAGAATTTCATCCAACATCTTGGCTCCTACCTCAATGTCTACCCACATGGGAATCCTCCCTTTTTACTCTTATGAGAGGGGGAGCAAAGACACACCACCACAAGGGATAAACTCTGTTTGTGTACCTATGCAAAACTTTCTTTGTTAGGGGTTTCTGTTCAAAAATTAATTAGACTTTGGATCCTGTTGCTCAGATCAGGTTTCTCGTTATTGACTTATTTTCTTAAGTGTTGCTTTCAGACTTAGTGGGTAAATGAAAGTCTTTATCTGAAAAACGTGTGGCAGCAGATATTTTTAGCCACAAAAAATAGCCATGTCTAAGGATGTTCCAGTGTGGATGCAAGCTCACTGGAAAAATGTGAAGGGTCTGTGAGCAAAGCAGGGCACTATTTGCCATTACATTAAAGAATATATGTACTCATATTTTGAATGATACAGAAAAAATTGTAAAGTGATTGGGGAAAAACTTGCTTAATTTTCATGAGTCACTTTCCTATCCATTTTAGGAGGCGTTATTTGCCAATTTGGTTTTGTCTGTTTCACATAGTTCAGACAGCAAAAATGTTAAAAGATTAAAGAATTCATTATTAACCTCATGGTATTTGAATCATGTCAACAGATAGAACCCAGCTGCCAATGATAATCAAGAGTACCTTCAGCTGTGAGTTTGGATGCAAATCACAACAAAACAGGACGATCTGTTCTGATGCAATATAATGAATTATTACATCATTCATCTGGTCTGTATAAACACAACATGGCAAAGAAATAAAGTCCTTTCTCTTCATAAATTCTTTACACTTCAATGTCGTGAGAGTCGTATAGGATGTGGCATATTGTTTGGCTCCTGTCGTAGGGAAGGAAGTGATAGGGATGGGAAGTGTGACACTCGGGTCTTACAGAAAGCTTTTGCCTCCCTGTGCTCCTTTTTGGTGGCAGCAAAGTTTTGGATGGATGGTGTTGTCTCTAATAAGTAAGTGTTATATACTTAACTATTTGGGTACATAAGTAGAGCTGTCCTCCATAATTGGTTCCAACATCTGGATACCACTGTTAAATAAGTTTGGGGAGGAACATGTGGTCCTCATTTAAAACACTGCAAACACTATCATGATGTAGACTGTGAAATTTTAAGTAAGACTACTGCTGTTTTGATTATACTCTGAGATAAAAAAATAAAACTGAACAGCACTTTAAATGATGTAGAACTGGAAGAACACCAGCATCCTTTAACGGGCGTCTCTACAGCAGATAATGCAGCGACTCTTCTTTTATAACAGAACTTATCAAGGCATGGAACTGATGTCTTTGTTTTCTGTTCCCCATGTGAAAAGGGAAGGGAAAGGGAAAGGGAAAGGGAAAGGGAAAGGGAAAGGGAAAGGGAAAGGGAAAGGGAAAGGGAAAGG
>JAVKLA010000026.1:7562311-7618572 GCA_034782735.1 Sagittarius serpentarius
GAAAGGAAAGGAAAGGAAAGGAAAGGAAAGGAAAGGAAAGGAAAGGAAAGGAAAGGAAAGGAAAGGAAAGGAAAGGAGGAAAAAAAAGTCACGAATAAATTCCAAATGTAGCTAAAATTAGCAAGGCTGTCCTTTGAATGCTGTGTTTCAGAATCCAGGGCTCTGCATTGCCATTCTTCTGTAACCCCAATTAATTAGGTATTGACTTGTTTTTTCATTCAATTAAAGTATAATTAAATGGCAGTGGTCTGTCTCTGAAAAACAGATGAAAAGGTTCTGGTAAGAATCTCTAGGTTAATCCAGCTGCTTAAAATGTGTGTTGTATTTGACCATTTGCCAAGAGACTCTGTGAATACATGAGCCAGCTGGCATGGGGAGGGCTGGTGGGAACCTGTCAGCTGTTTAGGACAATGGCTGACGCTTTTTTAACCAAATCAGTTTTTAAAATACCTAAAAATGAGACACCCTACCTTGGCAGCTCAAGAATTATGGCAGCAATGAAATCCTAAGAATTTTTCTCCTCTTAAAATATGAGTTTTGACTTATGTTCTGTGAACCCCTGAACCGAGCCATTTATTTAGATACTGTTAAATGTCTGGCAAAGCGACACGATGCATCAAAGCCTTATTTTTGCAATGATGAAGCCCAAGTTTGCTGTTTTGACAAATACGGCTGTTCAGAAGGGGAAAACTGCGTTGATGTACCGAATGGAGTTGCATCACCAGTTACTCTTTGAACCAGGCAGGACTCCAGCCTTGGGTCCAGCTTTCAGGGCATCACCTCTCACCCCACAGGACCTCCGGAGGATGCGCAGGTGCTCGTTTTGCCAGAGCGTGAGCCACAAGCGCAGCCTGGTGAGCGGTCGCTCCTACACACCCTGCTGTTGGCTCTGGCTTCTCTTGGGAATAACTGATTACCAGCCTAAGCAAGAGCTTCGCGAGCAAACCTTTAATGCACTGTTTTGCACTAAGTATTTTAGACAGAAAAATTAGCCAATGACCTTGGCATTTTAAAAAAACCTCTTTTGCTCCCTGCGTTCTCGCTGTTGAATGAAACGAAATGATTACAGACAGGAGTGATTTCTGGAGCGCAGAGGGGACGGTGAATAGCCGAATAGCTCTTTAAAAGCTGGGCTGGGTGCGTGCGTGTGGAGACCGGGGTGTCTGCACGCCAGGTGCCGATATGAAACTTGCCATGCTAACAAGAGCCTTGCAACAGGCTGTTACTTTGATTTTTTCCACCTGGTGCTTGCTGCAGCGACATGTCTGCCTCACCATGTGAGTTATCTGAGAAGCTGTCAAAAGGCAGGGAAGATATGGGAAGTTCTGAAAAACCTGGCTGGGCCTGCCTTCTCAACGGTAACACTTTATGACACCTTTATTTTCAGTCCCAAACTTCAGATGCTTTCCACGGAGAGAGGCAAGCTAATAACTCAAGCCCTCCAGCCCCTGGAGATGCTCCGGCTGTGTGCTCCGTGGGGTGTTCCAGTGCTCCATCCAGGGCTTCTCCTCAGCTTCCAGGCTCCTGCCCATAAGCACAGAATGGCCTTGCTGTTTGTGCAGGAAAATTAAGATGTAAAATGTAAATATCTCCATAAGAATTTGGAAGATGAGAAAAAGTAGATTTCCTTAATCCAGTTCTGAAAGCTTCAGGTGCGTATCTGAATCACTACATACCCACCGCTTTTGCTGAGCTGTGGCCTTTGGTGTTCCCAGAAAAGAGGAAAACCTGAAGTGCAAATACTAGGTAGGGAATTAACATGAAGGGGACAATCCTGAAGCCACAAAGGCAATGAAGGAAAGCTGGAAAAAGCCAGAAGTTACGTTTCAGCATCTTTTGCACTTGCAGAAGGACTCACATGCTTGAAATCCTGGCTGCTCATCCAAACTGGACCAGTAAGTGTGTGTAAGAAAAGGTTATTCCCCTACTGTACCAACCACACTTTCTTTATTTCCATTGACCCACAGAGCTGCACAGTGTCACTAGTGTGCGTGTCAGAGGCTGTTCCTGATGATGCAGACGCTGGGTTGCTCTCCTCTCACCATCCCACACTGCTCAGGGTGCAGGACGTGTGGACAGGATGGGAAGGTGAGGGTACCCCACTCCACCTGGCAAATGTCTTCAAGCCAATAAGCGATGACATGATGATGGTGGGGGCAGGGGTCCCGCACCAAGACCCGTCTGGGAGACTTTGGGACTCCAGAAATGCGGGACTCTTTTTTTGTGGACTTGGGAACCTGCATTCAGGTCACCAGGTCTCATCTCCTCCCTCTACAGAAGGAACCAGAAATCCAGGGGGACCCCAGGGCTTTCAGTGGAGTTAATGGTCCAGAGAGCTCTGGCTCGGGAGAGCTGTGAGAGAATGCAACAGAGAGAGAGAGGAAGAGGGAAGAAAAAGTGTGTGTGTGTGGGGGGCTGTTCTAGTTTGGACTAAACCTTTTTTTAAAACTAATTAAAAAATTTCCCATGAGTCAGAAACCCATTTTTTTTGCAGCACAACTTTCTGCACAACAAATATACTAGTTCAGCCGATGCGATGAAATCTCGTAACAAACAAAGTACATTAACACTTGAGAAAACACAATGCTGTCAGTTATAGGTATTCCCCAAATTAGCTTTTTTTTTTAATGATTTATCATTCATGAAAGACACTAAATCAATTGTATTCCACTTGCATTCTTTTTAAAAATATTTTTATGACAGCAAAGTCAAGCCCAAATGAAAAACAAGGAAAAAAGCAAGAAGCAAAAATCACCCCTGCTCCAAAGAGTTTAAAAAGTGATCTAGGACAGAGGAAAGAGGAGTAGCTGAAATATCTGATGAAGGAGTTGGAGGATGTAAAAAGGTTAATGGCAATAGTAGTATAGGACGGTATAGACGTGGTGGGAGTAAAGTCATAATGGATTTATTCCCCCCGTGGTTCCAGTGCTGTGTTTGTTACAGAGCGTGCCGGGGAGATCAGACCCTTCCCTCGGTGCCGGTGCTCCTGGGGACTGGGGCTTTGCTGCTGAGCTCTGTACCGGGGTGATTCAGGGGCTGGTGTAAGGGCATGTTTCTTACCGAGATCTCCTTCCCGAGACCAGTGATTCACTTCAGACTGGCCACCACCATGAAAGTTATTTACGGTGTGGTTACGGGAGGACATTCCTTTTACCTCTCAGTCTCAGAAGTTGAGTGAAACCCACCAAACTTGAACAACAGTCAGGGGCTGACCTTACAGAAAGCCAGCAGAGGAAAATATTCGGAGTCACTGCAGTGATGAATGGACAGCCATTAATTTAAAACAAACCACATTGTTTCTTTTACGCAGCGCATGTAATGAAATAATGAAAGGAACCCACAAGCTTTCTAAACGGCAGCATTAGCCGGATTTCCACTGCCACAAGATCAAAGCAAGAGAGGCTTTGTTAGTTACAGTCAGACAGTATCAGAGAAGGAAAGTCACCGCCAGCCTAGCAGAACCAAGCCAGTCCCTCAGCCAGTCTCCAGCCCCTCCAGCACAGCTCAGGCACACACACGCTCGCACACAGGGTCTGTATTTACACCATCTTCCTCTCTTGCTCCACCGTCTGATCTATAAGGCAGAGTAAACTCTGCAGCACTCCTTTTTTCCCCCAGGAATCAGCACTTTTCCTTCCTTATTTGGTCAATGCAAAAAGAAGTTGTGGTGAATTTTCTGGCAATCTCTGCACCCCCCGACTTCCATGGTTCGTTCAGGCACCATCTGAAATCTGTGTTTCTGGAAGCACCTATGGCTTGTGCTGTGCTGTTTCTCTCTCTTCAGCTAGAATTTATGTCTGATGGGCAATATTCTTCCATAGTAGGGCATGAAAAGAGGTGATCTGGAAAAATTCAGAGCCTGATTTCTTACAGTCAAGGTCCTTTGGGAATATGCATCTGAAACACACATAAAATGGATGATACCCAATTAATCAATCAATTTCAATTTTGACAGTGAGGCCCCGCCACACTATTGATTTCCAATGTACAAGTGACCCTAAACCGCAGCTCTCAAAGTGTTTCTCGCTTTCAGAGTTTCAAGCAGAAAAATGAAAGCGCTGGTTTTGGGCTATTATGGAAACAGATGATTTACATTGGACTTGGGTCTGCCCGTGGCTCCTTTCAGTTTCAGTCTCATGTAGCCGCTTTGATTTTCTTATTCTCACCTTCCACCTTCTTTTCGTCAGATTAGCTTCCTTTCTGATGTTTTCTGCCCTGTTATCTTATCTCTGAACTTATCTTCAGTCACTATTTCATAATCAGCATTTGAAATATAAAATGAAGCCTGAGTGACGTTACTTTCAGAAGACCACAAGAGACAATCCTTCACTCCCCAGGAACCTGAAGCACAGTATCAGAAAAAGGGAAGGGGACACTTGTCAGTTTTGCAGCTATTATGAACATTACATGTTGTCCTCAAAAGAGTAGAAAGAACCCAAAATTTTAAGTAAGTTTTAACCCAGAAAGATTAATGCATGCTTTTATCAGCGTTTTACAGAACAATTCATACCGAAGCCCTAAGGTTCAAGCCACTTCGATTTTTCCCATCGTAGGCAAACACAGACCGCGGCTCCTGAGTCAGTGCGAGTCTGAGCCCCACCGGGCCAGAGCCCAGCAGGGTCAAAGTACCTGTGAGAAAGGCAAAACGGAACAACACTTTCTCAGGCGCTCAGTAGGAATCCTTCTAGGGTATCACCTGGTAAATGCAGTAAAAGCTAAACCAGGCAGCCAAAAAAGACGCACATTTACAGTCAAAAAAATGTCACCGCTGAGGTGGAACTTACAAAGGCAAGAAGAAATGAAAGATTTAAGATTTATTTCACATGCACATGGAGGACAGTATGACAAGTGCTAGTTTTCAGACTCCAAAGAGCGAGCAAATAAGATACAAAGAGACGACAGGGGAGTACAGGTGTCCAGAAACTGTCCATACTGCTGCAGCATTTTGGTTGATTATGAAAGTTTGGTATGAAAACCTTAAAAAACAGAGAAAAAGATACTGAGATAACTGTGTTATACCACAACTCATTGCCAACTTAAGCAGAGAGAAACTATAAACCTTAAGCTATTATTGAAAATACATGTTAGTCCGCCCAGTGGTTTAGTGCCCAGAAAACCTAAAATGGAGAAAAATAACATTTATTTGCAACTAATTAGTGAACTACTGCTATACTTGGTTTTGACCCTGGGAACTGAAGAATACTGAGTGGGAACCACAGACCGGTGGAAGGCAGGTTTGGTGTTGCATGTTGCAGCGAGGAAGGTTGCTGGGTTTTTTTCCTCTGGTTGTTTTTGCAGTTGTGTTCCTTTTCTTTAACAGGGGTCTGTGTGAAAAGGGATTGCACGTTCACATGCATTGTCTGGGAGGGTGCTGCAAATGCCCAGAATGAATTTGCAGTTAGTGTAGCAAATGTAACATCTGCCACGCATGGATCCATCAAACCAGTTCCTTCAAAACCAGTGCTGCCAGATGAATGCATTTTATGATTACAAAGCGGAAGAGCAAACTATTTTACGTGGCCACTAATTGTCAGTGGTTTCCTTATGTTTCCCAGACGTTCTCAAAGATAGTGGGAAATGGTTTCTTCACATATGGATGTCTTTGAGTTTTTCGTTCACAGTTCCTTTCACTGTGGGAAGAATAATTATGATCACAAAAATCTTCATGAACTGGAACTTCGCAAAGACTACTCAAGGAAGCTTTATAAACTATTTCTAGGTTTGGTATTTTCTTCAGTAATTTCACAATATTTCAATTTTTTGTTGAGACCATTTAACAAGCAGTATGCATAGCTATCACTATAGGTAACACTTTGAAGTAATAACTTTGTTTCAAACACAAGAATGGTATTTTTTGCTTTAAAATGTCAAAATGAAACATTTAGATAATTAAAAAAAAAACCCCACAACATAAAATTAGTACTGCTATAAAACATCACAGGCATTTCCCATGCATTGTTTTAGTTTTGATGAACTGGCATTTTCAGATAAAGAACGCTTAGCTTCACAATTCCCAGTCACCCTTAAACTAAATTTATCATATCATTGCACCACTGCCAGGAGAAGAGTTCAAGGTGCACAGCTGTCAGCATCCTTTGGTCCCAAGGTGCCGTATAAGGACAATTCATTTTCTCTTATTCTCCATCTTGCAAATCTTTTTATAATCACATTGCATTTCTGCAGCAGCAGAGATCCCTTGGGACATCCAAGAACCATGCAGATGGCTTTAAGGTAAAGGCAGAAAAAGCAGACACCAAGCACTGAGTCAGATATGCTCGGATCTGCAAATAGCTTGTTTTAAAGGACACTATGCCTTTGCATCACAGATGCAGGGGCTGTGAATGTGTGCAAAGAGGTCAAACAAGGTCATTGACACAATCTTCTGCTACGCCTCCGACATCCCCATGAAGCGGGTGAGCTGTTGTACAGTTATATCACTAGAGAAATACCCAAACCCTGCCTTGTGAAATCTGTGCCAAAATACTATACTTGCAAAAAACCCTTCCCAGCCTGCACCAGCTCCCGCTGGTCTCTCATGATCTCTCCTCTTTGCCTCCTTCCCTCTCCCTTTCTCCCAAAACCACAGCATCCCCATCTGCGGAGCAAGAGGGGCTGCGCGGCTGCTGCAGCGGGGCGAGCGGGAGGGGTGACCTGGGAAGCCAGGAAAGGCCCGACGGGCTGAGGTTTGAGTGTTGAACCGAAGTCTCTCGCCATGATCTCCTGCCCTGCTCTGCTTTAGCCTCACGGTCGCGTGTGTCGCTGCACCGCGGGCAGGAGGCTGCTGCGTCAGTCCGGCTGCTGCAATTCATCCTTTGCAGCTTCTCTTAAACGTGGCTGAGGCCACGGCATCCACTGACAACAGCCGTGAGACCCCGATGAGCGTTGATTTGAAACTCCGTGAGAAGCACGAGGGCTGGGCCGACACGCTGGCGCCGGCCGGGGTTGCCCAGAGGAGGTGTGCCTGGACTTCCTTGAGCATCGGTATCTTCCTGGCTGTTGTTGCAGCCCATCGAAGAAGGTACAAGCATCTGAAATCTCAGCACTCAGCAAGCTGGGACGAGGTCTTCCAGCAAAGCAGAGATTTAAACAGTATTAGTGCTGCATTGAAAGAGCTTAACACCTGAGAGGAAACCCAAATTATTCCAGTTTTATAGACGGGAAGGGAAATGTGCTTTCACCGGGCCTGCTGTGCGGTTTTCTTTCGCCTTCAGCTTCATTCCTGTGCTGCTTCAGTCTCAGGCAGTTGTAGTCCGTTTGTTCCTAGCTGAGGTCCCCCGTACTCAGCCTCAAGGTCTGCCTCACCTTGGTGGTAAGAGAGTGACGGAGAGGAGTGACCGGTGGATCTTCGGCTCACGGCTTCGGTGCGCGTTGTCTGGCCAGCTCCTCTCACGGCCTCCTGTAGATGTTGAGCAGGTTCCGAGGGGCAGAAGTGGTGGCGTTCCCTGTCACTGCACGCTGTGTGTGCTCCACCCGTACGCACGCAGATAGCTGTACTGAAACAGGAGTATTTTGTGCTGGGCCTTTTTCTCACCTTCCTCCCCGCCTGGGGCCAGGCAGCCTTCCGGCCTCCTTCCTCCACCGCTTCCCAGCTCATCCTCCCGCAGCCTTATGCGCTTCCCAGGTTCAGTAGCCTGCCGTATTGCTTTCTCCTACCCGCAAAACCATGTTCTTCTACCTCTTATTGAGCTAAGTCATTGCTGCACCGAAGCCTGGAGTCAGTAAAAGGTCAGTTTATTTCTACGAATGTTTACATTAAATACAACCTGCCCAAACACAGCCTCTCTTAGTGAGGCTAGCAAAACAAAACACATTCAGCGCTTGTGGGCCAAGTCGTTTTGAAGGTATGACAAGCCAAAAAAAGTTAGGAAAGCGTTCCAGAAGTGAAAGGTGGAATGTTTTGACACACCGTGCGTTCAGCTCCGATTGATCAGGCGTCCGGGGGAACAACTCTGCCGTAGCATAAGGTGAAGCAGACAAAACTTCAGAAGACAGGGCTTGTTTGGGGCGATCGTTTGAGGCACAGAGATGAAACTGGGGATCCTGCCTGGAAGCCAGGTTCAAGTCCAACTATGGAGCAGCTACTGCTGTTTCATAAAACTGCAAGTTTTGGCAACGAAAGCTGTCGGAGGAGGGGGACTAAATGGATCTCCACACAGAGTAACTAAGAAAACATGTGTTTTTATTTTCAAAGAACAGCTGAGATTGGGTCAGCTGGTTGTGATAAAGGAGGCTTCAGTGTTTCTGAACTGATATATAGGCAAGGATTATGGGGTGCTCAAAAAGTCAATGGAAAAGCAATTCCAAAATAACTTAGCAATTCTAAGTTCCTTTGGTATTTGTTGTAATAATATTTGTTACTGGAAATTTATCTGGTACAAAACGTAAATGTTATCTATCATGCTTCCTTTGGTATTCAGCACTGTAAAATTAATGTGCTGGGGGTTTTTTACACTGTAAACTGCAATGCTTTTGAGCAGTGAGAACACCGTGAAACAGAGGATTAAGAGCTCACTGGGGGCACATCAAGTTTTGTACCGTCACAGTTATATCTCCAGGCTATCATGACTATATTAATATATATTATAGCATGGGAGGGCTGTCAGAGTGAGCTCAGAAGGAACCAAGCCCACTCTTACCAGACTGTTCAGATGCTAATTTACAGCCCAAAGCTAGGGAGCCTGTAGTTCCGTGTGATAACGTGTAGGTTATGTTCTAGTGTGATAGTCACTCTGAGGAGGAAAAAAAATTGCTTTCTTGACCTGGGGTAAATCTGTTTTGTTACCCTGTAGTTACCCCTTCCAATTGTACCCTGCATTCTCTCTTTCCTGCTTTCTTCCTAAATTGCCTCTCTCTTCTGCTTCTTTTCCCTCCGCTGTTGTCCTCTTTTGCACACTAAATTCCTGAACAATAATCCACTTTTCAGAGGAATAGCCTAGAAATCAGAGATGTGTCCTGGAATGTGAAATGAATGCACTGCAGGTACCCCCACTTAAAAATTTCAGGAATTTTTGCTCTGGTGCAGCTTTCCAAAACCACTGCCTACTTGTGCTTTCTAGTCCGTAGGGGAAACCTCCCTTGTCACTGGCACCACATAAGACTGTGCAGCTTGATTTCATGCCACATCTTCCAAGAATCGCCTTTTTTTTTTTTTTTTAATAAAAGGAAAGAGTAGGGCAACCCTTTTCAGAGACAACCTTCTTCTTTGCCTCTGACTCTGCTCTCCACCAGCTCTGGGGTGGAATCTGTCCCCCCTCCAACAGGTAAACCAGCAGACTGAGAGTGTTTCTCTGCAACACAGGATCTTTCTTTCCTCTTTCTTAGGAATCTAGTTTTTGTCATTTTAAACACCCAGTCCATAAAGAGGGCAGCTCTCGGGCATTTCTTCAGGGCTCGTCTTTAGACACTGCCATGGATCTCACCAGCTCTTTCCTTCTCAGGACGCCTGTCTTGCTGTGACCCCTCTGTACATGCCTTCCTGAGCCTGCCCGTTTCAGTGGGTCTCCACCAAGGTGCAAAGGGCACTGAGCACCCCAAAGCTCTAGCTAGAAAGACCAGCCTCTGAAAAAGGCTCACCAAAATCCCAGAGTAAACTAAAAAGAGCAAACAGCCACACATATCTGTATTGCTTTCAGAGACAGAGGCTTCGCCTGTTTTATTCTAATGCTTTTATAATGCAAAATGGTTTAATTACATGTCGTATCACCCTGGCAAAAATCCTTTTACTTTAGCCTTTTCTATGATGCTGGGCCTCACCATGGAGTTTATAAAAGCTGGCTGCCAGTGCCACCTGTTTTGCTGTAGGTGATTCGTGCTTTATTTCTACTGAGATGGAAATGCCTCATTTGCTTCTTATTCATCGCAATCTATCTTTTCTCAACTAGTATAGGATTGTCAGGAAGATGATATCAAAGCACAAAAGGCAATCTTAAAGCAGGTCAAGAGAATAAGCACATAAGCTGTGGCCATGGAGCCTTTTTGACAGTGGGATTCTGACTGACCTTGAAAAAACACCCCAAAGTCTGAAATGATGGGAATCTGATCCTGCACGAAGCATCCTCCATCCTCATAGTTAGGTCAGTGAAAGACTGGGTAGCGTAATGCTCTCTGTGCATTGTATCCAGTGGATGGGAACCAAAAATCTGAGAGTACCAGAGAAAATGGAAGGTGAAGATGAATTTTTAAACCCCACGCAATCACAACTAAAAACTTCAGAAAATGTAATTATACGCCATCTTAATAAAGTGCCCTATTGTGACATTAGAAATGAGGCTCTATTCACCCCGAGGCATTAATTTTCAAACTGCAGAAAAGAAAAAAAAAAAGAGAAAAAAATTTAGAAGTAATAATCTTTGTTGCTTTATCAGTGAAACCCAGGTGAAGAACTCACTGTTTGTAGTAGCTAAATATTTGGACTTTACAAGAGCTACAGGAAATGAAACAAGTCACCTGAAAAGATTAACCATCCATTTTCTAGGGTTGATGAGTTGACAGCTCCACAGTGTTTCCCAGATCGGGTTAGAGGCAGCACAATAGTACCTTATTGAGGAGGAAGTACCACCAGCTAATGAGAGAAAATTGAAAAGTTGCTATAGTGTGTCACAAAGGAGGATTCTATTAGATGTCCCTCTTAATACAAACAAATGCACCTGCAACCTGCCCAGGAATTTAAGCAGAATTCCCTCTCCTCCTCCATTTTCTTAACAGCAACTATAATGGGCTGAAAAGGTGCATTTGCAAGAACTGGAAAATGAGGATTGTCTGTAATTTAATAACAGTTCAATTTTTAAAGGAAAAAATATGAGTTAGGGTATGAGACAAGTAAAATGTGACTTACAGCAGTTCCTTAAAAACCTGTCCTAAAAAGGTATGTTTTTTTTAGAAATAAAAACAAACTTGAGAACAAAGGCCTTGCAATTTCAGTAGTATCCAGACATGTAAACTGATCTACTGCTGTTTGTTTTGAGCCACCCTTTAAGTTATGGTGTGGTGCCGAGTGGGAATCAGCTTACAACACCAAGACTTCAGTGGGTAGAAAGGTAAAACAAAGGTTCCCAAAAATGCAGTTCTGAATTCCCAGAAAGGTGACGACCATTCTGCAAGAATGAGTGTTTGAAAAACCTAAGCATATGAAATTATACTTAAAGCCTTATTTCCATCTCTAAGCACTGTTTGCCAGCAGATAAGGAAGATCAGTGGTTTCCAAGATCACGGTGGTTTCATTTGTAATTTGTGCATTTGTGTTTTCCTTGCTGAGGATGCTGACTCTGTCGCTGATGGTCAGCAGGCAGCCCCGGAGGTCAGGCGGTGATTTAATGCACAAAGACGAGCTTTTGTGGAATCAGTTGTAGGGCTGGAGCCTTTCTTAAGGCTTTTTTCTTCCTTCTTTGTCAACAGAGAAACAGCAAGAACCAACAAAACTGTGCTTATTTTTTTAAGCGTTCATAGCTCTGAACACGGAAGATGATATAAAAAATTCTCAAGTGCTTCATCTTAAGAGAAGAAATCAGTAAGAGGAAGAAAGCTGGACTCTCCCTCTCTCCGGAAGATTTCTACCAGCAGCTAATTCTCAATCCAATATGGTGTTTGCAAATTTAGAGGAAATTTGCCTAAACCTAGACTAATTCGTGGTGCCACTAACTTTCCAAATGTTTCTCATTTTGGAAATAGCTTCTCATTTTGGGTCCCAGCCTGGCTGCGAACAGCAGGTGAGTAGGTCTTTGGTGTTATGCAGACTTTCTGCAAACAAGGAGGGCTTCACAACAGAAACTGAACCACGAATGAAAGCTGTGAAGGGGTTAAAACAGTGATAACGGCAGCACTAGTGTGCAGAACATCTTCCTGCAGGCAACCTTGCTGCTAAAATTTGGCTAGATAAATACAAATGGAAGGCAATAGTACAAGAGCACAGCGATGTACCACTGATAGATTGGGGGGCTGGCAGGCCAATCCCCTCGGTCAGCGTTTGCTGTTCATTGTGTGGGAAATGTGCCGTGTAAACCGCTTTGAAGTAAACAGGACATTCAGATTCAAGTGTGTGAGTGAAGGGTCTTCCCAGTCTCTTTCCAGTGACAGTGAAAACCCCACACTTCGAACTGCGAGTGTGGCACCACTTCCCACCACCCAGCAAAGACTGGCCCACAGTGTGTGAGAAATCGCTCCAATTTTTACGCAGGGAAGAAAAATACAAACACAGCATCTTCAGCCGCAGCGATACAGCGGCATGCAAACCTCTGAAATGATTCCTCTCTTGGCCATTCGCCTTCTCTGACATCCGTCTCCCATAGCAGGTGGGAATTCCAGTGAATGTTGGCATGGCATCTTCAGCGTACGGCTACAGTGCAACGAGAGCTGGCCATTTTAATGATTTATCTCTGAATGTGTTTCTGAGACATGTGCAACATGTCACAGCAAATTACTTCGGTGTGAAGGAGGCTTCAAAACACAGTTCCTTAAATGTCATGGCACTGGTCCAATTATACTTCATTAAGTTACTGCCGTGTAAAACAGAAGTAAAACAGTTCTTCCAAGGACTATAATTGCTCCACAGTTTAGCAGTGACCTTCCAGCTACAGTGCAGTGACTGTCAAAAAGACCCTTCACAATTATCCAGGCTCAATTTCCATGTGCAACGCACCATTTCTTTTGTGTTTCAAATTCACCATTGCAAAAGGTGAAGGATAGTTTCTTTTTAGAGTCGAGGAAGTATGTACAAACTTGTTCAAAGAAATGTAAGGTTTAAAACCAAATACTGTCATTTCAAGAGCAAGTTCTCCTGTAGTGCATATTAACACACCTTTTTTATCAGAGCAGAAAAGGTTTTAAATAGCAGTAAATGACATAACCAATTAAAAATGCAATTTTTTGAATGCAAGTGGTAATAGACTCACTGCTAAAGTTAAGGTCTGCTAGATGTCTTTACTATAGAAATTTGAATATATTTTTCTTCACCCTCTGGCTATGAAGTCAAATTCAGCTGCCAAAATCCAGGGCCATATTTCACAAGGGCCTCAATGTGCCCTGCAGATCTGTGTCTCTAACTCTTTGCATGCTGTCTTTCTGGTGCCAAAGTATTTGTACATTCAAAATTCAGTGTCAGAATTCAAAGTCACTGCATTTTTATGCGGTGTGGCACCAATTCAGCAAAACATGTACGTGCATGTTTAAACTTCAGTGGCCTAATTGGGGTTTGACCCACTAAAGCTAGACTAGCTATTCCCAGTGACCATGGCCACTGGAGCATCTACCATAGGTCATTACCATGCTTTTCTCTTTTTCAGATTATGGTGCAGATCTTTTCTGTGAACACTCTTGTATAGCTCATGGATGGTGTCCAGTGGCTGCAGAGTGGAATATTAATGGGAGAGGGATCTGGTCCATCAGCAGGCACCTAGATTTTCTGTGCTTAATGAAGTAGCCTTCCTGATTTTGGAGCTTTCACCTACTTCAATTGTAATGCACCCAGAAGCTCAAGGGCTGAAAGAGGTGAAAACGTTTGGAAGCTGCCTCTGAGGACTTGGCTCTAAACCTATCTATCTCCCTGTGATTTCTCCACCAGGGAAGCAGGAGAACATTTAGGCTCAGTACTTTAGGGCAGAACCACTGTGGTGATAAATCAGATACTGATCTGAGGGTATGAGGTAAGCCCAATTACAACAGCAATGGAGCTGCCTCCCACTGGCGGCTTTAGGTCAACATTTTGGGCTAATCACCTTAGCTGGGTAAGTGCTTGTAAATCAAGAGCTGCCGGGAAATTGTCTGTTTTTCTCTTCGCGTGACCGAGATGCTCCGGGCAGGCCGGCTGCTCGTCGGGGGAGCCTCCCACCGCAGGGTGGAAAGTGCTGTGGGGAGGCCAGGAACCAGGGACTCCTCACGGGGAAAAAGCACAAGTCAGCCGCTGCAACAATACTTTAAAAAGGAGGCCATGGGAAACAGTATTGCTTCTCATGTAACTGCAGCCGGACTGTGAAGCCAGGGCTTCTCCCTCACCCTCCCCTTGCAGGGCAGTGAAGGGTCTCTCTGCAGACAGAGAAAAGGTGAGGGGAAGAGCTCATCCTGTTGGAAAACCCTTCACACCCTTCTGCTGCGATGGCTCGTCACAGGCAGATTGGTGCAGTTCAATCAGCTTTCAAGAGACATCTACGCTCTTCTCCGGCTTCCCCACCACAATGACCACCGCGGTGGTGGCCCCGAAACTGGAAGCCCAGCTGGAGGTGGCCCCTGCAGAGATGCTGGGGACAGTCAGTGGAGACGCCCTGAAACAAGAATCATTTCACTCCTCCCCTTGTCACCATCCACTGCCCTGGGGACCCAACATATCAGCTCTTGTAAGAGGAACAAGAAACAGAAGAGAAAATTGTACTGGTTTTTAGAAGGATTTGTTTTCTTTTTAAGCGTATGTGACCACAGTCCATCATACAGAGGTTGCAAACAGGCAGAAGATATGGAAAGTAGTATAACGTGGTGTACTTATATTTTAAAACCTGTAGGGTGACCCTATTTGAAGCAGTGTACAACAGAGAGGGCAACAGAGGTACAGAGCAGTTTCCAGAGAGTAAGCGTTTTCTGCTTGGTTAAGGGAAACTGCGGATCTCTAAAATGAGCCAGCCTTAGGAGTCTGAGCAAGGGACAGTCTCACTATTTTTAACTATGCAGGAACTGGGACACCCAGCGAAATTACTGAGAACCAGGCTCAAAACAGACACAAGGGAGTTCTTTCTAACACACAGCATAATCCATCCCAAGGGTTCGTTGCCATAGGATACTGCAGAGGCCAAAAGTATAAATGGGTTCAAAAAAGGATTAGTCAAATTTATGGAAGATAGGTCCATTGGTGGCTATTAAAAACAATGGTCCAGATGCAATGTCTGGCATTAGGGAGTCCCTAAACTGTTGACTGCCAGGATCTGGGGGATTACAGGAGGGGAAGGAATGCTCCATATATGCCGTATTTCTCTCCTTTTCCAAAGCATCTGCTTCTGGCCACTGCTGAAGGCAGGATATTGGGCTAAACAGATGTGTGTTCACAGCTCACAGCAGTTCCCATGTTCCTCCCAGAACTGGGAACCGGTGTTGCCTGATTTCAAGCTTCTATTTGCTTTCAAGTAAGCTCTTAAGCCACACTCAGCTCATAAGTATCTGACTACCTGCCAGTCAAGCATTAAGCAACATCATTAACATCTGTCACTAACACTTTCGTTGGTGAAGTATTTTGGAACGCTTTCAGATTTTTTTCTTGCTAACCCCAGAGATTTTTTTCCTGCTCTAGATATCAGCTGTCCTCTTCTCTCTGGCAGAAAGCTGTTTCTACCATATTTTCATACTCTCCTGCAAACTGTAGCTTCCTCACTCAACACTTTGTCTTAGCTTGACTTCTTCAAAGCTTAAAGTAAACCACAGTGTATCGGAGCTGGTACAACTTGGAAATGCAAAGGGACCTTTGAGCAGATGAGGACACTTCCCAAGAGTTACCTCCTTTGATGCATGAAACAGAACTGTGCTGGATGATGGCCAAAAATGCTTATGAGCCTGGGAGGGGGGCACACGGGTGGGGACACGCTGTCAAGCTAGGCAGCAGCCGGGATCTGTGACTTCTGGCTGTGCTTTACATGTGTGGGACGTTGCCGCAGCAGCAGGGGCGGCAGGAAGCGGTGCCTGAGCCTCACGCTGGGTGCGTGAGACCCTATGGCTCTGCATGTAGGCTGAGCCTAACCTCTGTCAAAGTCATGTAAAGACATTCTATAGCAAATGAGAATAATTGCTTGGGATTCGGCTCCAAATCCTGCTTATCCACTGCGCTCCTTGCATTCCAGTCCGTGAGAATCTGGCTTAGATCTGCCACGTTGCTGTAGGTGTCTCAGAGTATGTCCCACAGACAGACCTGCTAAAGGGACCCGTACAAGAGTTTGCAGTTTATATGAGGATGAAGGCATCAAGATGCATTCTACCTCTGCTCAAGCTCAAAAACCGAGCTTTTATTAGTTCAGACAGAACAAGTGCTGATTTTCAGTGCGGCTATTCTCAGTTTTGATATTTCCAGAAGTGCACAGGTGGCAAATAGCTTCAGATTTCTTCAGAAGCATTGAATATACTTAACTCTGTGACGGCACACCAACTCTACTTTTAACAGCGACAGGACGCAGAAGGCACATAACAATAATCTCTAATATATCAGACTTTCTCCTAGTTAGCAGAGAAACCCAACAAAAAAATGTATCCTCAGCATAGGCCAGGGGAAGCTCTGCCCTTCCAAAGGCGCCATCCATTCACCTCAGCACTCAAGCCACGGTGAACGTCATTTAGTAGATCCTGCAAATGAAAAGGAGTGTGCCAGTGAAAGACTCCACCATCCAGCTGCAGCATATGAAGATGATTTTGCAGTCATTACAAATGGAAAACGAAGTGAGGGACCTCTGCATGAAGCCTTTAGCCATGGGGGAAAAGCTGCCTGGAAACAATAGCCCTCAAGGGTGAGAGCAGTGCTGATGCTAAGGGAAATGGTGGTAAGGACCGGCTACTTCAGGGCGAATTAAGTCAGGCACAACGAGCGCTAAAGCCAGCTCCTGCTCCAGAGTTAAATCATCCACCCGGTGCTCAGGTATTGCCCCCCGATGCTCCTCTGCATGAGCGAGGCCAGTGTTGCTCAGCTGTGGGCTTTGAAAATGCTGCCCGAGCTCTAGCAGAAACTCAGCACGTACAGAACACCACTGTAGGATATTCATAGCTCAAGATACTCCAGTAAAAAAAGTTGTAACGTTAACAATTTGGAAAGCAGAATCATGCAATCAGCAAAGAGCCAATGCATCACATGTTTCCCGGGCACCTTAGGACGGACCAACTGCCTCTCCGGACGTTGTGGCTTCTCTCCACTGACATGGAGAGGCTGTGGGTGAGGTTAGAAATCTAACATATGGATGACTACTACAGCTGGCAAAACAGAATTAATCCTAAAAGCTTAACCCCATTCCCAGTGATGTTAACTAGAGTTGCTCTGTTGCTCTCAGTAAAATCCAAATTGGGCATGTGCCTGTTATTTAGTTTATCTCCTACTAAATCCACCAGTCTTTCTTTTCTCCCCCAAGAGATGAAACCAAGTTAATATAACAATAATACCCATTGTTCACAGAGTACTAACAACGTGCCCTGCTTGGCTACCGTACAGATGACAGAATGAGGCTGAGCCTAGCACTTTTCCAAGAAGTTGTGCTGGCAGCGCTTATGCTGTTTGTATAGAAATAAATAAATAATTTGAATGCCCCCAGTGGTAAGCTGAAAAAATAACAATCTCTGCCAAGCAAAAGAAAAATGAAGTTGGTACAGGAAAATAAGTTAGGGACATTCAAGAGAACATTACAAGTAACAGGAAATACATAAATTAAAAAATAACTAAAAATACACGATAGCAGAAATACATTATCATGTGTGTAAACACTGGGGTGTTTAATTATCATTTATTATGTACATATCACAGATATGTGTGATTCTAAGTCTTCATCACTTGCCGTTGCACAAGGTTTGCAGTAACTGCATCTGTTTGTGTTCAACAAACTACAAATGACAGAAACTTTGAATAATCTGTTTCACACTTCAGACGTTTCTTCTGGTTTTCCCTGTCGGTACTTTTCTATTTCTGCAGAAGGAGCGGTCTCTTGTAACACACGGTGGTACCTCTGATGCCCTGGTTGAAAGATTCACGCAATGACCCGCAAATACCTTTCAAGACTGTCATGAATATCCACATGGGGACACATAATTACCAAATGAATTGTACTGCAGTTGCTGGTGGATGAATATTTGTTCTTTTGAAAACTGTGTTAGACCTGACGTACGCTGGTCAGAGGCAAAGGCTGTCCAGGAAGGGAATGTAGGAGACTCGGAGTGCATCTACAATAACACTACAGGGCGTTTGAATTTTAATTTAGATCAGAAGTGTGCTTTCAAAGCAAACCTCCTATTCATCCCCATTTACTGCATTTTGGCCTGCCTGATGCAGTCCAGCTGCTCTTGGGTGTTTGGTCTGCGGGATCAGATTAGCACTGGTCCAGAGTACATCACCTCAAACGATGTATATAGTAGCCTCCACACCAAATGTTTAGCTCTATGGAGCTGGTCCCATTGCCCTGCATTGGCTGCTACCATAAACACAGCCTTTCTACACTGCGAACTGGAAAAAATTTGGGTTTGCACTGTATTTCTGTTTAGCTTCAGGGAAAAGAGACCTAATCTCTGTCCAAAGATACAAAACCTGTGGATAAACATGTACCTGTTCCAGGAAGAAATCCTGGACAGGTAAGTGTGGCTTGATCTTACCTGAACAAAATTAGGTGTGTAGCAAGAGAGTGATTACACAACTAGGGTAATCTTGAGCTTTTCTGAGTACTACCTCTCAATCTTATTTTTCACTTATGATGGTATTTAATGCAACTGCATTTTGTGGTGTACCATCTTCCATTTTCAGTTACCCGAAAACATACGTGTGCTTCAGACCTGGGCTGTTGTAATGCCACGCGACCTGTGCCCACCATGCAATGCAGCGATAATACCAGCATCTCCCCTTTCGGAACATCTGGAAAAGCGCAACATCTGCCAGAGCCTGCAAGCAGGTAGGGGCAGCGAGGTTAGCTCTCACCCATGCATCTCCGTGGGTTGGTAATCCCAAGGCATCACAGCACGGCGTGTTGTAAGATGCTTTGGGCACAGGCAGTTTTAGCCTGGCCTCACATACTTCTAAACCCAGGGAAACAGGCAGATCCTGGGGCAATGCGGGCTTTTCTCTCCATCTAGAGTGGGCATGGATTCCGTGCTCAAACCACTGCCAGCCGCGTCCTGTGTCCCCTGGCAGAGGGCAAGTGCAACACGGGCGTGCTCGGCATTGCAGCGCGGCCTCGCCAGCCGGCTGGAGAAGTAAGTCCCCCCGGCGCTGCCTCGGCGGAGCAAGCCCATCTCTGCACCACGGCACGGCTGCCGTTCCGGTGTCTTGGCTCCCACAAAGGCATGTCTGATGCTTCCCTTCTGCAAAACAAACAGTCCCTCTTGAACCTTTTCTGGAAGGAATTAAAAGAGCAGATAAATGGGAGCTGATGGCAATAATTCAGCTGGTCTTGTGAATGTCTTGATTATAGTACAAGTCAAGGCACAGGCCAGGGTGGAAAACCTGCACGTGTGTATGGTAAAGTTTCTGGGAAATAACTGGAGGAGCTACTGACATAAAACTAGCAGATTTGGCTCCACCCTGATGGGAATAAAGTGTCCCTTCTTGCTAGTGCTCTGTCACGGTTTGGAGGATCATCCCATCTTTCTCAGGTCTGGCAGCAGCACCGCGTAACGGCTGCCCTGCCATGCAAGGAGTAGGATGTCATGTTTCTGCAGCTTGGAAATTCTTGTATTTGTTTTGCCAACAACTGAAGAAAGAAAGAAAAAGATGTTTTGATTCACAGGTCAATTTATTTTCACTAAACAAGAACACTTAAATTCTTATGTCAGTGTCTTATCACACAAGTTCCTGTCATTGCAGGTATGTACTAAAGGAAAAAAAATGTGTTCAGACAAATCTGCATCGAAAGGTTAAAAAGCTATAAATGATCTTAGGAGAGGTATTCTTCTCCACTGCTACAGAGGTTGGCATGAAGTAAAGCAGTTTCTCCCTTTGAAGCGCTGCCAGCATAAATAGCTCAGAGTAAGAATTTTGGTTTTCATAACAAATACTGAAATGCAAGGGAACTATGCATTGATGAATATACTGTATGGTTCAGTGGGACTAGACAACTCAGGCAGAGTTTAGCTACAGTGTAAACAAAATATCTTCCAAACCACTTTTTTTTTGTAAAAGGTGTCAATTACGTAGAACGATTCCATGATAATAACAATACAATTCAAAGGCAGATGTGCGTCTTTCAAACCCATCCAGTCTTTAGACTTCCTCAGCTTTAGAAGGCAAAGATCTCACCTGCAATAACAACGGTGGAGCACAGGAGCCCAGCTTCCCTCAGCAACCATCCGCACAGACCATTCATTCCCCTGTTTGCCCTGATCTATCCCCGATTTCCACCTGAATACCTTTGAAACATTTTTTCTCATTTCTTTTTCACTTGGAGAGAATGAAGAGAGATAAAACAGGTAACTGTTTGACTTTGCTAGCTTATCTAAGCTTTCCAAGCCTCCCAGAAGGTACCAAACATTAATATGAGGGAAGTTATAGAAATTCCCAAACAGAAAAATAAGAACACCCCTAACTCTGGGGCTGATGTGAGTTGGAATTTACTGGGGACAATCCTTTGGGTTTAAATCTTGTTGCTCAGCTGAAAGGTGCCTTATAGGTGTCATGAGAGGGATCTGGGTGCAAATTTGTCCCATCTAACTTCATCTGTTTAAATTGCAAACATTTTGTCTCAATTTGTACAGTTTTTTTCCCTGAAGTTAATGGAAAACGATGGGCACCTCCAAAGAAGGGTTCACCTTATGTATCCCCAGGACACCTGTCTTAAGATGAATTACACCCTGAAGGTGTATAGCTGTGTTCACTGTCTGCAGGAGGGAGCCCAGGTTATATTACCAGAGAACCAATGAGTAGGTGACTAACTCTTCGATGTTTAAGGAGCCCAGCTCAGTGATCTGGACACCCTGAAATACTCACACAGCACCCTGTAGCCTTCCTTTATCCTCACCTCCCACCTCAGCCAAGCACGACGGTGGAGAGCTGAAATGGTGACTGCGCCAGTTCTGCTCCCACGCATGCAGCGTAGTAGAGAGTAGCTCCTTCTACAGTGAGCGTGACTAGTGTCGTGGACATTAGTGAGAGCACACCAGCAGAGGCGGCTTTGTGCTGCTGTGATCATATGGTTAATGTACATATTTGCTCACGCAAACTGAGTGCGGTGCACCTGACCCCAGCGGGGCTGGTCTGCAGGGATGCTGGGGGGCTGGCTTGCAGATGCCAGCATTGTGGGTGCTCATGAAAGAGGGAAATGTCGAAAAGCTTTTCATTCCTTTCCTCCGTGCAATGACCGGTCAAAAGGCAGACAACTTTATTCATGCTCTTCAGAGATCTCTACCTTTGCAAAGGCTGTAGGAGACCACGATGCTCTGTGGAGAGTGGTACACCCCTCCGACAGAGGCCAGCACGAGCTCCTGGTACGTCTGAGCGTGGCTCTGCCCGGCTCCAGGGAACAGGGCAATTGTACTTGGATTTCCTCCAGCGCACGTCTCCTAGACATCAAGATGATTTAGCAAGAACATCCCATATCCAAAGATTACAGACCAAACTAAATAAAGCCCCTGTGTGGGTGTGTAAAGCCCAAAACGCCGCAGAAGCAAGAGGTTTCTGTTGCATTTCTCTGTATGGGTGTATGTGTTGTATGAGTCTGTGAGGCCCAGAGCTACAGGAGAGGGCAGATATATATAGAACCAAGCTTCAGAAAGCCCACATAAGGAATTGCACTGTATATCACGTCCCCACAAGCGGTGTCTGGAGAGAGATGGGTATGTGTGTGTTGCCTTGCAGGCAGAGAGAGACAACGGTGGGGCCCAAGGAAAGAGGTTATGGACGGCACACACCCCGAGCCCAAGCTCTGCACCGGCCGCAGCCTCCTCCCTGCTGGTGTTTGCGGTCCCGGCTCGGGGCCAGGCTCTCCTCAGCGCTCAAAGTGAAGCAACCAGTTCCTGCTTGGTGGAGTGTGTCCATGTATTCTAACGGCAATGCGATGCCCCCACCAATGCCCCTTTATTTTTTAGGGCCCCTAAAAAAATCTCCTTTCCTTTTTCAGGTAGAGGTTTAATCTCATGTATGGAAAATTATCCACTGGAGCCAGCAGCGCTAGGCTGGCAATGAAAAGACACCAATAGCGTAGCGTGCGTAGGAGAGTAACACAGGAGATTGTTTAAAGAGCGTAGTAGGATCCTTATTGTTTATACATGTAGCAGTGCATATAAACTGAATGCATCATGGTCCCCCACTCATTCACTTGTTTGGCTTTCCTGACCTATGTGCTTGTACAACTGCAGCCAAACAGGTGAGTAAAATGTTTGCAGGTTCAGGCCCATCTGCTTACAGCAGGTGACTAAATGTCTATTAAAAGGCTGCACTGGGACTAAAAAAGAAAGCCTGCTGCCAAACTCAAATAGCAGAGTAAAAAAAACAAAAAACAACCCTCTTGAAAATAGAAGGAACAAGTTTCTACATGTACTTGTTTTCCTAGGAGTGCACCATTTGTGAATTCATATTTCATGATGACCACTCTGCTGACAGCTCCTTCGAAAAGGTAAACAGATCGTCCTGCTCCAGAAAAGGGGGAAAAAATTTGTCTTTACATTTACTCATTCTTGTTTGTAAAATTTTCAGCTGCTTACTCAGGTCTGAAGTATTTGAAGAGCAAGATGAAAAGGAGATTGATGGAACACATTTGCACGACACAAAGTTCCTGTTCTGTATTTTAATCGCTGCTTTGATGGGCATATCAGAGGAGGTCAACAGAAGTGAAATAAGCTATGACTTGGGTGGTCTCTCTCAGCTGGACCTCTAGCATACAATCCTTCCTATCTCCGTTGAAGTGGGGCAAGAAAGATTTACAAGGCAACCAGGATCTGAACGAGCTGAAGCCTGCAGACCATGGCTGTTGCAAAATGCTCCCTATACCTCAGCATTAAAGTTCAATAGCAGGGCCTGCGATGTGCTTTGCATTCTCCTGGGAGAAAACAAACATGTGGAGAGGTGATGTGCTGCCCAAGCAACAAAGCACCTCTGCAAGAGTTAACCACCCAGCGAAAGGGGCCAGGGAGACAGCTGGTGTGACTCAGGAGAGCTCCTCTGATCCCAGTAGAGCTGTGCAGATTAGCACTACTGAAGACGTTGCCTAATGCAACTTTTTTTAGAATGTACTTATTTTGAATTTAGTTTCTAAAAGTAAAGTGGACAACAAAACCCAAACAACTCACATCTAAGCTGTCTTAGTTTATCAGAAGAAATGATAACTTACAAGACCGAAAGCATGACCTTTAATGAGGTTTAGCAGACCTGCTTAGGATGTGGCTCTCACTAGGAGAACCTAGCACATAGACCACTTTCCTGAGCCTGTTTCTCTGGAGGCTGCTCTCATGGTAAACGCACCGAGTCGAATCACTCCCACATTGCTGCGCTGTTATTGTGGTACCGGGGCAAAAATATTTGGCAGGCATTTCAAAGTAAATGCTTCAGATGGAATGATGGCAGCTGAGGAGCAAAATGCCAAGATTAAGGAAAGTGTATGCTCTGCTATGCAGGGAAGCTTTTCTGGAAGACATACTAAAAAGAAGTTTAGTCAAATTTTAATATAATTGCCGGTAACTTTTACTGGAAATAAGACAGCAAAGTGGTCAATACTTGGTGCATGGTGTTTGAAGGGCTGTTCAGAACATTAAAATGTGTAAACAAGAATAAAAATTCCCCATCTGAATCAAACAGGGGTTTTAATTCATCAATACTCTAAAGAATACACATTCCACTGGGGAATTCTACTCTAGTAATATAAATTCCTCACAAAAAATTGCGGTGAGGCTCAGAGAAAAAACAGATATTTTGTGTTGTTATAGTGGCACATTTACCTCACCAAAGCTTGGGCAACTTTAGCTTTTCCATTAGAAGTTGCTGTTTTCAGGGATTTTTTTATAACTTGGACATCAGAATTGGCTTCCAGCTATGACTCGGTAAATAAAAGCTCAGCCTGAGACCCACTTATAATGCCAAAGTTTAAAAAAATATTAGTTTGGACACCTTCTTTAGTTATAGAAGAGCAAGAAAATAAAACTTTTCTGGTCTCGTACCATTTAAAAATGCCTTTGGTTTACAAAGGCAATTTGTTAAGCAATTAGTCCAATTGCTCTAATCCCCTTCGGGGTACTAAAAAGCAAATGGTTGAGACACTAGACGTGAAAATGACTTTGCCATATGCGGTGACTACTTTTCATAAAAATTATTAATCTGATCTTTTAATCTGCTTTGCACATACATACAGTGGAACTGTTCACCTGCTTATGCCAGCAAGAGCAAGTTTGACTTGCGGTGCAGACTGAAATGCGGTCTCTGCACCTCCAGGAGTCTGCAAAGCGGTTGGAGACTCGCCAGTGGGCACTCTGCGGTCTCGCATGCAAACGTGTGTATTTTCCATGGCTCCCAGCGCGTCCCTCAGCAGCGCCCCAGGGAGCCTGCTGCTTGCACGCATACCAGGGGGGATAACAATTCTGTGTCTGTTTTCTAAATGCAAGGTTTGACTTTCGATTTGTTCATACATTTAAATAGGAAAAAAAAAATAAACCCCCCAAAATAAAAAAAAAAAACACAAAAAACGGGTGTGCTAAAATGTCGCACACTGTAATCCGTCAGTGTACTGAGCTAGGAAAGTGCAATTTCTCCTATAGGTTTTGCTTTTTCCTCTGACTTCTATGTTCACCTGAACTTCTGATAGATGCGTCTTTCCTGCAGAACATCACTGAAGCCTGTCCTCTCCTCCCCCACAGCACTAAAAGCACAGAGTGCTTCCCTGGGGCCCTGGGCAGTGCGGGGGGGTGGGGGTGGGCAGCGAGCCCCCGTGCTCCAGAGTGGGGGGAGCCCTGCAGTGCTCCCCAGCTCAGCCCGCTGCTAGAGCCCCCATCCCGCCGCTGAGCATTGCCACTGCCATAGCAAACTGTCCCGCACCCGCCAAATTGCCAATTGTCACAACATTTTTCTTCTGATTCACCTGGCACGTTATTCCTCCATTCAGTTTCTTCTGCCTTGAACACTTGTTTATTGCTCCTATAGTTCTGCCCAGGTGTTCCCACACAAAAATATGGACACGTGCACCACATTATGTATGCACAGTAAATCCAATGCTTCTGGGAAGCAGCAAAAGCTTTCCTTACAGTCTGCAGATACTCAGTAAGTTCAACACCTCTGGACAAGTCCAACTGGCTGTTCATGTGCAAATCTATATTGCAGAGTATGTGCTGTAGACCTCGAGCTTTTTGGAAGCTCTGCAAATAGTATGCAAGTGCTGTGTCATTGATACATGCATGCACCGTAAGTCCATCCAGCTTTTTCTGGAAACTGCACAGCTCTAATGAATGTCTCAGAACCATGTGGTAGGATTTCTCTGTGCGTGCACATCAGATGGATCTGAGGTTTCTGGGTATGCAGAAATAGCTATGTGTTGCTTGTAATACATGGAGAAACATCTGAAAAACACAGAATATTCTCAAAACCTGGCTGCACACAATAGCTGAGTGGAAAAGAAGCATTTGAGACCCAGCACACAGAGTAGCCTTCAATCTGCAAAGCTCTGCATAGCTCCAGCCTTCAGATCTGATTTCTTTTCATCTTCCAGGTGCTGCTAATAGTTCTGCCATGCCGTCCTCCTCAAACCTCTGCTTTTATCTGCAGCAGGGCCCCAAGCTGGCCAGGACTTGGAGGCAGAATTGCCCCACTGTTTCTGGAAAGTGAGTGTACCAAGAGATACTGAAAGGCTTCCAATTTCTAAAGCAAGATTTTATTAGAATACAAACTCATAAACTAGAACAGGGCTTTTCTTTAAATTGAGTTAGCTCAGACTACTGGGTGAAGTAGACTGCATGAAATGGTTTGAATACAAATCTCCTCCCTCCCCATGACACCCTTTCCTACACTCGCGCTCCCTAGTCCTGCAATTCTTAGTGGCTTCCTGGGTTTGAACAAGCATTGCCACCTCCCCTGTCTCTCAGACAAAGCTTCCGTCTTTCCAGCACCTTTCGGATTTGGCTTGGCTCTGTTGTTGGAGGCAACTCCCCTGCTCCCCTCAGGAGCCTCCTGCTTCACGCGGCAGGGTCCCACCTTGCTTCACCGACTTCCCGCGACTTCTTCTCCCCACCCACAGTCAGCAAGGTTTTCCTCCCACACACAATTACTTCTGGGGAGGGAAAAATTTCCCGGTTCCTCCAAAGGGTGATGGCTGGTGCAGCAAACAGGACAACACAAACTGTCACCCCTCTGTTGCTGTGCTCCCATAAAAACCAGACAAGCTCTGAGCAGACAAATCGCACCGCTTTGCCACCAGCCCCAGCATCTTCCCGACTCTCATATTCTGCCGTGCCACCCCCCGAGACATACCTTCCTCTTCCTGTGAATCATATGAAAAACCTCCTCAGTAAAAACCTCCTTGAAAATGCTCTTTCTCAAGGAAACCCATCAGAAATATTAGTGGGGAAAAAAATTTGCATGTGAGGTAGGGATTAGGCAGGTGGGTGGAATCAGGGCTGCTTTGGGATCCCATCCAGTTCTGCCATTCTGGGAAGAGCCACAGATACTCCGTGTGGCCTCAGATGAACAGAAATATTTAGGAAGTTGTCAAGTATCATTGCATATGCCAAAAACACAGGTCATGGCAAGTGAAAGTTGGTAGCACAGGAAAAAAATGAACACTTGGAGCCAAGTGAGAGTAGATGCATTCAGGTTGTTTATCCTGCTTGTTCTAGGTTCAAGTTCTCACTTCTTTGAAACATCAAAAGATACGAGAGCTAAACGAGTAGCGGTGCCATCTACGCTGAGCCACAGCGCCTGGGAGAGCAGGTAGGGCACTGTGATGTGTTCTGACCGCTCAGCACAGTCAGACCAGTAAAAAAAATGTATTTCTGGCACTTGTAACCACTGGATTTGGGATGCACATCACTTGTTTGTAGCCATTGGAAAAGTGGCTGAATGATGTGGGCTGGTTCATGATTCTTCTCTATCTAAAGGGTCATGGTCACTTTGGTCACAGAGAATGATCCTTAGACTGGACACCCTCTGACTGCAATTTCGTGAGCTGGCTCTCATCCCCAGCACTCAGTGTGTGTTCCCCACAATTCATCCCCTCTCCACTGTGCTCTTTGTAGCCCAGAAGAGCTCACACGTCCTGGGATTCAGCTGACAGGTAAATAAACCAACAAGAAGAGGAGTGCAAGGTAAGGAAAAGAACAGCAGACAAGTATGTTTGCTCAAAGGATTTTTTTTTTTTAAAGCATTGTTGTAATTTCACCACAGCATTGAGGATTAAATAGGTATAGGATTTAGTGGCTGGGCTACAAGCTCTGGGAAATTACAGACTCCTGTAAATCCAGATTTCTAATACAAACAGAATTATTTCAAGGTCTTCGGCTCCGTAATTTCAGCCTTAGAGCCAGTCAAACAGGAGAGAAGAAAGAGGCATCCATTTGTGTGATACTGAAATCAGTTCAGGCCATTCAAGTTACTTAGTATGTAACATCTTATTCTATAAATATCATTTATGCTGGGAAATGATTACATAAGGTCTAAGCTGTGCAACTGGTGAATTCTTTTTGCATATTGACTGTCCTGCAGATAGATTGGAGGTAGACACCTTCACTACTTCCCTGTGTTTTTCTTATGGTTTTTTTATAAATTAACGCATGCATCTGAAAATCCCAGGATTTGTTTCAATTCCGGAGAGAAATCTGGAGCCTGAACTTCCTTTTGTTCTCCAAAATGCATTGCGTAATCCTCTGCTCCCCATTTACCCTGAAGAAATGTCCTTTCCTTTCATGTGTGAGGTAGGTGATGCATTGCAGCTAGAGGAAGGCAAAAAAATGGATCTAGAGAATGTTGAAATACAGCCACAAAACTGGGCAAGTAATGTATGTTTTCCAGTCTGAAAAAGACTCACTTCAAGGGTGATAGTCGAGATGCCCTGATACCAGTTTTCCTCTCAACCAAAAAGTATGTTAAATCTATTGGGCAGCTGATAAAAAGTCAGTTTTATGGGTGTCTGTTAAAATTGTTCATCTGGTAAAGCTGGTACAGTCTTAAGTATTGGCCTTTGCTTCAATAAAATAACTACTCAGTTAAGGTTAATCACATTTGATGGGCTTGAAAATCCTTGTAGCTTTTCTGTATGCAACGCCACTGCCAGTCTTCTTCTGAGCCTGCAAAGGCAGGTGGAATGAAAGCAGTGGACGAACAGGAAAACCATCAGGCTACAAGATAAGACAGAAAAGTCTGCAGGAGCAAAGGATATATTCAGGTTGTTTTGAAGGCAAATGGTCTGTCGACCTGTGGAAAAGCCCAGGTGGCAGAACAGCCAGGTGCATTTCCTAGGGATGGTTTAGTGTGCCTATCTGGAGGAATGTTCTTACCGAAGCAAACCACTGGAGGAACGAACCGCTGCACAAAGTGTGTGCAGTTACCTGCATTGCACCTCTCTCTCCACGCTTACCTGCGTGGCTCAGAGGGAACTCCTTCCACATCTTGATTGGGGGCTATTCTAAAAGCCCCTCACCAGGAAAAGAATCCTACACCCTTACTGGTCCCCACCTAAAGCTGTGGGTCCTCCTTAGTGCCTGATGTGCCATTTTCTGCTGCCTGCCTATCTGTCCTTTTCTCCTTACTCAGAAGAATGTGCCAAAACACAGTTTAGGAGCAGCTTGTCAGTCTGGGGAAATGATCCCAAGGGCTATGAGCACCACCAGCAAAGTCCTCTTCTGGGATCAGGCCAGGGCTTGAGTCACTGGCCTCATTTGTCCTTACGTAAAGCCACTGTCAAAGTTTCCACCTCTTTTCACGGAGATGTGGCCAGCTCTTTGGAAAGCGATGGGCAGAGGCAGCACAAGCTGCTGGTAGCACTTTGCTTCTTCAGACCTCTAAAAAGATCTCCAGAGATGTTAAGACTTTATAAAGCCAGAGGAGAAAAGGACTAGGAGGAGAGCCAAGAGGACGCTTTTGTCCCACTCCAGAGGGTGGTTTGCTGACATGGGCAGGACCGGTCAGAGGGCTGCCAGCAGGGACTTACCACAAGCCATTTTGTTATGTAGCACACACAAAGGAGCCAAATACAGAGAAGCGCCGAACACCTGAAATCACATTTGATGTCGCAAGGAGCTGGAGATGCTTTAAAGCTCCCGCAGTCTGGCCTAAGCAAATCTGTCCTTCAGAAACAGAGGGTTTCCTCTTAACACTTATTTTCAGGAGAATCAGAAGCAACCATTTCCTTTTCATCTTCCCCTGAGCTTTTGTTTATTTTTTGGTAGAAGTAAACTTTGGCTCTTCCCCTCTTGTGACAGCGTAGCTCTCTCACATGACCACTGACTGGTTCTTCAAATCTCCATTTTCTCGAATTCTCCATTTTGTGTATATTCTGCAAACTCAGACACTGTTTCTGCCTTGAGTGCCCTGAGGCACTCTGTATTAGCCAAAGTACCTCACAGCTGCAAACATTTAGGTTACCAACATCTACCCACTGAAAAAGCAGAAATTTTATTTCAAGGTTAAGGCATAATATTCCACCCCTGGCAGAAACCTAGAGACTTTGCAAAATATGAAAATGCCATAGGAAAAAAGAGTGGACGGGCTCCCAGCCTTCCTGCAGTCAGCGCTGGAAGTCCCGGGCACGCGGCTGGGGCCACAAGCACTTCTTTCAGAGAGGCCTTCATCCCCAGCTGCCAGGTATCCCTATTGAAAGATTGGCAGTTAGTTTAACCCAAGCAATCAGTGGCTCCTGGGAAAACAGAGGATGAATCCAGGGCTGCAAGTCCCTCTCTGCTGATGGACCGGGCGCAAGGAGCTCAGGGCTGTCCCCTAATAGGAAGTGGCCAAAGTTATGTGAGATGGATCCTACCCCAAGACGTTTCCTCCCAGAGTCCCAATGTGTGTGTTGTTTCTTTCAACTTAAATTCATCGCGGCTAATTAAGATCATAATCCTATAGTAAACTCAAGTAAATGAATTCCTCTGCCCACAAACCCCATCTGGCTTCCCTAGGGTTCTGGATTGGTTTCTGAAGGTTTTTGCCATGTTTGCCCTCCTGTCCCTGTCTTAAGGCCTTTTGATAGAGGGATCATCTTTATTTATAAGCCTCCTGGCTTTTCTGTTGCATCCTTAGCACCATCTCCTTGACACTGGTTTAGCATAGTGTTAGGTTTAATATTATTACTATAAAAGGGAAAAGTATAAAAAGCTGTGTCTGTCTTTTACTAGAGTGAGTAAAGCTGAAATTTGTTGGACTGACCTGGAATTTTTCCCTTCTTGCAAAGCAACATTTTCATTAAAAAAGTGATAGAGCTCAACTAATCCCAGCAATAAAATGGTTGCTGTTGAATGCCATGGTTGCTTTTGAAACAAGAAAACCTCTTTTTGTGTTCACTGCAAAAGATTAAGAGACTGTCAAGTTTAAAAAGTTGTTGGCTCTGCTTAACACTTGCTAAGCACAGTATAGACTGTTTTATCCATTTATACTCCCACTTGTCTCCTTCTTGTGTCTTATATAATAATTTCCAAAGTCAGAAACAAAAAAAATAAAAAGGCACCAGCTAAGATAAAATGGCACAAGATTAAAAACTCTTAGCAGCCGTAGAACCTGGCGAGAAAGAACAAAGAGGTTTAAATATCATCGTATTTTATAGCATTAGAATGCCACACATTAAATATAGATTTTGCTGCTGATTATATTGTTACGCATTCCATTGTTCCCATGCCATTGGCCTTCAGGACTTTATTACTTATGTAATTCCAAGATCTGACACAGCTAGACTGAAATGCATCTGATCTTAATGAATGGCATCAGATGAAAAAAGGTGGATTGTAGGAGAAAAAAATACCATTTTAATTTTACTGCGAGTTCATTGATTGGTGACAGATGTTACCATTCCCATTTAATTATTCTTGATTCATTTTCCAAATAAAAATATAGATAGATGTCAAAGTATTTGAAGTCATCCAGATAAAGAGTTCATTTAAACAAGTTGTCTTTATTCTTTTTCTTTTTTCTTTTTTTTTTCCCTGCAGATTTTCCATATTAAGGGAAACCTGATTCAGAGTGGTACATACTATCTTACCTGTACACATTAAAGTTCTCAAACAATACAGCATATGTTTGTTAATCAAGGGCTAGGAAAGCACAGGGCTGTGGGAAGAGGAGGGGGTAATTCAGTACGAAGCGTTCTATAGTGAGTGCTGGCGTGAAACTCCAGCATGGTACTGTGTCAGCAGAAGCACCTCTAACTGGTGTTTCGTGACTACCATCTATTCAGAGCTACGGAGATGAACATACTTAATAGGCATTATTTAAAAGAAAAAAAAATCTAAATCCCAAGGAACTGACAATTTAGACTAGATATGTAAAACTTGACTGTTTTGTTTCCCTTACCCTGGAATACAAGCACATACCTTACACCTTTTGGATAAAGGGCTGATGAAGAATGTTTCTCACTTTCTCAGCCTACCTGTGCCACCAGAGAGAAACCTCTGTCCTACAAGTATCCAGATAATAAGCTGTAATGCTTTCGAGGAGGAGATCTACAAAATGTTTATTATCATCTTTATCCTCTTTATTTTAAAGTATTAGCGTTATTTTTTTATTAAAAAATCTAATACTTCTTTTTCTTGCTTCTCCTACATGTTGTTTTTACAGGAAATATATTTTACCATACTCTTCATTATAAAGGAGCGCAAGTGTGATCAAAAAGGAAAGTTTCTTTTGTTTACTCTCTAAAAGTGTAGCAACATATGTACCTGAATATTAGAGATTGTTTCAGAAGCATGAGACATAGATAAGAAAAATCTCATTGCAATGAGACTGCATGTAGATGATTTTTTTATATGACTCAGAAGATGTTTAATTAATTTAAGAGAAGAAAAATCTTTAAATAAGCAAGTTAGCTCCTCCTGATCCTTGGAATCCTAGCAACATTTTGCTGTGGTCCACAGGCAGATGCCTGGTGTATCTGCCTGAGGCATTTGAAGGATTCTGAAAGAGACTGATCCGAGCCTGGAGGAAGATAACTAAATACAGGCACTGAACACAGGTGTGCAAACTGTCAGCCTGAAAATGGTCATCCCTCATCATTAACTCTGCTGACAACTTTATGTGGCCCGTGGTATGCCCAATTTCCAGTCTATTCTCTCTTTTATTTGTGCTTGCCATTGAAACGAAACTTTCGCTGCTGTGTGTGGTTTGGATTTAAGAATAAAACTGCTCATATGGCAGAGCACAGCCTCAGAGAGCCAGCGGCTGTGGCAGAGCCCTTACGGGCCTCTAGCTGTGCGGAACCCCTCCGCGGGGCAGGGAGAGCCTGGGTGACCACTGATTTGGAGCCTGACTCCTGCATGCTGTCCGGCCAGGCATACCTCAGCCCCTGCTGCAGCAACCCAAATGGGAGACAGGAGCCTTCAAAACAAATTGCACCAGTACATGAATGTTAATTGAATTACTACTCGGTTTCAAGACATCCTGATGGCTTTTCACATTTTGTTGGTGAGACCTAGTAGCTCTGAGCTCTTCTTTCCATTTGTTATTGGAGCAACCTGGCAGCGCTTCAAGGGATGCAGCTTTGGACCCATAAAGACTGCAGTGAAACTGTGCAATTCCCTGACTGGTGTTTATGAAGTGTAATATTTTACTCTGTATAGTCTTGCTGTCCACCTGAAAAACATCTAGTAGGGTACACTGAGATTTCTCACAATGCGGCCTCAGATCCTGGTTGTGTTCCTGTTCTAACTTATTCAAGCTGTCCCGTGGATTTTGTGTTCCTGGGTCTCCTTTGATGTGGTACACTGTAATTTGTACTACACTGCCTGTCTTTTTTTAAACACGGTGCTTAATCATGTTTCAGTCTCAGAGTCTTGATTTAGTTATGGATCAAAAAATTGGGTGCAGATTTTATTTTATTTTTCTGGATTTGCTTCTAAAGGTATCTCCATATAATGCAGCAGGTGAACATTGTGCACAAAATATTACTACGTACAAATAAAACTCTGTGTTTGGAAAAGACATTTCTCTTTGGAACAGTCTCTACAGAAATGTATTTTGCTGTTCTGCTAAAACTGAGGGGCACGACAGATCACTTGGCATTCATAGAGTTGACTTTGCCCTGTGCAACGTATTTCTATTGCTGGAAAAAAGACACAGTGTTACAACTTCGAAACCCCTATTATCCTAATTAAGAAAGTCAGCCTTCTCAACATGTCCCCATGCTGTCCTGCTGATGGGAATGCAAATAAATTAACCATTGCAGGCTTCAGTCTTAATGCAAGCAAAAAGCAGAAGGGGCGGGGGGGAAGGAGGAAAAGTAACTATACATCTCTGGACTCCTGGGAAAGCTGGGTTGAAACACATAGCATGAAAAAATATGTCTGTGCTATCTGACAATAGCACATGTCAGCTGGAGCCCAGAACTGCTTTGGGGAGGTGCCCCTTGGGTACAAGCTAAACTTATTCCTAATCTCTCCTCAGGGAATTCCTCCTTTAGTTCTTCAGGGGAAAGAGCCCATTTTTACCCATGACATAGCACAGCCTCTCTCCTGTGCAGAAGAACGGTGTAGAAGGAGAGGGAGCCCTGCTTCTGCCTCCCGCCACCCACTTCAGGCCTCTGCACTCCAGGAGCACAAAAGAATTGATAAAATGCCCCTGTATAGCACCTGAGCATATTCTAGCCTGGTAAACAGCTCCGTTCCTCAGGTTTTGTGGCACTTTCCCTTGGTGCACATGCACGGTATGAAAAACAGTGCGCCCCTGCACCATCTTGAAGAGTGAACCAACTATTTACCTCCAAAATAAAACCTGTGCCCAGTTCTGGGGACAGTTCAGTCCAGCAGCTGCTCCCAAAAGCAGTATGGGTGACACTGCCCTGGCTTCAGCCCTCTGCCTTTTACAGTCCTTCAGCACTATGCCAGGAGGCTTTCCACCTTCAGACACCTTCTCGTACCCTCCTGTCACGTCCCAGAACTTGCCCTGATGTTTCTGGTGTAAAAGCACCACTGAGCTGCAACACAACCTTCATATTATTGCTGGCACGCTGAACTAAACAATTCTATTTCAGGACCACGGGGACACCATATTGGCCACAAAGGAGACCTAAAGGAATGGCCTAGGTAGCATGGACCAGTTTTCATGGTATAATTTCCATGCTACTTGCACTGTGCCTGCTGAGCCGAACATCTAAACACCCATCTCCTTGAGGTCACGTGGAATGGACACGCTGTCCCAAGTGCCCAGCTCCTCTGAGCAGCCTTAGCCAGCAGGCTTGCTCAGAGCGTGCCTATCATCGCCCCAAAGCAATGAACACAGTGCAAGACGTATCAGCCACACCCAGGTGATCGTAGCATTGCTGTGGTCTTTGTATCATGACTAATGGCTCGAGCAATCGTGCAGGAAGAGAGAAACTGAGATCAAAATTCCTCCTTGGCCCAGAGGTTCAAAGCTAGTCTTCCAAAAAGAGTGACACAAATTACAGAGCAGGGTGCCTTCCACCTCCCCTTCCCCTTATTAAGTAGTAATTGGATGAAAAAGAAATGAATAATCCTGAACGCAGACCCTAGGATTGCCTGTCCACCTGAATGCCTGTTACGTTACTGTATCATGCTCCCTCATAATTGTTCTTCCTCTAGCTTCATGAATATTGGGAGTGCTTAGGCATCAAAACTTAGGAAGAGGACTTCTCATTTGGCAACCTCACACGGACTTCCAGGGGCTGAGGGGAAGTGAAGACTGAACTGATGTTTTAGACTCAGGTACCTGACAGCCATCAATCTTGAATTTCAGGCTCTTAAAAGCTTTCTGAAATCTCACCGTGTATAACCTAAGGGAAGTAAGGAGGACATAGTCCCTGCATTTCCTTCCCTGAATGTAAAGATGGCATTTATGCATGGCTCTGGTGTGAAATATGGCAGGCAGGAGGAGGGAGAGGAGAGCATCTGTGACGCTGGCTGCTGTTTCAGTGTAACCTGGAGCCACAGCACAGCTTGGCCCCAGATTAATCCACGGGTTACTTTTTTTTCTTAAGAGAGTAATTACATTCAAGCATGGCTTTTCCTGTAGATGCAAAAGAAGACTGAATTCAGTTGCGGTGCTTGGTTGCACATTTTTCCTGCTGTCATTCTAAGAAAAGCAAAGATAGATGGATAGAGATTCGGTTAATAAAGACATGCATGAATTGCTCGCTAATGGATATAACACTGAATCCACAGGCATCCTCAGTTTCTAACGGAACCTGAAAGTTGTCAGGAAGATGTTGCAGTTCCATTTGGCATGATGCACACCCTTCTCATGCTGACAGCTCTGCAAAGTTACGTTTTTAAAAACATATTTTCTTAATGCATTTTTTGGCTAAGCCAGTTGTTCCCATTACCTCTGAAATGCTTTAGTCTAATTCACATTAACTGGCTTACTGAGATACCAACAACATTCTTTTTATCCAGGATCAATTGACCAGACTTACAGAACTACTGGTATTTAAATTTCAAGCCCTTTCCTGACTGCTGTAGGGCTCTGAACTTCTCATTTTTCTGGCTCATTAAGAATATTCCATCGTCTATGCACATAGTAGGCAAATAGCTCTAATATTTCCCAAGATGACCTCTTTTCTTTTCCCCTGTTAAAGCTAATGGTACAGACAGAGAGCAAGGAGCAGTGGCTCCTAAGCTGGAAACCAAGGGCACACAGGCAGTCCTCAGACTTCCTCAAAAATCTTTTCCATGGTGTGAACATTTCAAATGACTAGACCATGAAAGTTTAAGTTAAATGTACTTGAAGCCGAAGTGCTGACTGCCGTACAGCAGATCACCAGTGGTTTGCCCTGTTTTTGTAGCCATCATGGCTACAGACTCAACCAAAAGAGGATTTCTGGTGTCTCACAAACTTTGTGGCAGATCTGGAGAGGGGATTTCCAGGCAGAGATATCCGCAAGCCCACCGATTAATATACAATTACAAGGATATAAAGGAAGATTAATATAGGTTGCATGGGGGTGGAGTCCTGAAATGAGATGTGTGAGAGATGGTTTACACACACAGTCCCTTTACGATGTGGAAAAGTTTTCTCTTAAAGCTTTCCAGAGAAATTTTGACAGAACTATCAGAATGTTCCATCACAATATCCAGCACTGCCAGAACCAAATATCTTTGTGATTTATTTTCCTGGAATTTAGTTTAATATCTTCTATTTCTCTAAAATTTTCTGATAGAAAAGTTCTAGTGATGTTGAAACTGCGTTTTAAATTAAATGTTTAATTTCATTTGGTTTAGTTGCTTTATGTCACAATTAAAACATTTTATTAAAAAAATCCCAGAAGATCATTAAATATGTGGAGAATGGTCATGATTTTTCACAAAATCAAAATTAAATCAAAACTTGGTATTTCAAAATCCTCTGTAAAAAGATATCCCTGGCCTCTGTAGATCCCTCCTTATTGTGTGGTTTCTACATTTTCCAACATGCAGGGTACCAAGGTAAACAATCTAGCAGTGGAAAGACACTACAAAATCAATCTACCTGTGATTACATTCAACCAGTATCTCCAACATAACACAGCATTATTATTTTGTGATAATCTGGTGACTACAAAATTAATTTAAGTCATGCATGTGTCATGGTAGTGGATTTTGCCATTGAATTAACCAAACTGATTGGCTGAATTTTTCTCAGGGAACTATTTTCATGCTTCTCTGAAAGACCCCAGCACAAGGCTCTCTAAATGTATCTTTTTCTGGCCTCGTATAATGTTTTGGTGTTAATGTAGATATATAGACTGCAGTAGAGATGTCCCTCATGTATACCATTTTGAGATTAAAGCAAATAAAGTTTCTTAATCTCAGTAATCTGGTATACATATTTATAACCCAAGTGCAGTATCAGATTGACACAGATGACTGCTACATTCTCTCAAACTGGTGCCAAATGTCAACAAAGTGCAAGCTTAAAAGATGTTAAAAAAGAGGCATATTTTTTTTAAGATAAATCACCTACAAATCTAATTCAACTCCCTTATTTCAGATAGTCACCACTGTATGTTTACTGCGTAAGAATAATCACACTAATGTACAAAAATATCTCTCATTTGGGAATTCAAGTTTCTGGTGAGGACATAAATGTTAAAACATTAAGATACGCCATGCCTTCCTACACATAAATGAATTCAGGAAACCTTACAGATTCAGAACATAAAAGATTCATCTCTCCAATCATTTTGGAGAGGAATTTGCAGCAAAGGCCAAACAATGACTGTTCTGTGCTGTCCAGCTCGTGTTTCAAATGGGCTTCCCTGCCCTCTGACTGCCTGGCACCACAGCTGCCAGCATGCCACCTTATCCGAATCCCTCGTACCTACAAGGAAGTCAAGACTAGCGCCACATACCAGTAAGAATGTGACCACAAGTTTGCCTCTGTAAACACAAACACTTTCACTATTGTATTTCTAAATCTTCCAGAAAAAAACTGCACTGCAGTGGGGTATGGCACAGGAAGACTTGGGTGGATTTTTATGCATTGGCAGAAGCAGCTGGGGCAGGCTACTGAATATTAGCTTTACTGTGGGAACTTGGGTGTAGCTATTGGGCTGTAGGCTATCCCACAGTCACTTCTCTTCTGCCAAAATGTGTATACTCATTTACTGGATCCCACATTTTCTTCCAGTATTGGACATGAATTTAGTAACGATCAAATGCACTGAGTCAACAGCTCTGGAAAATTGCTAATAAAACGGGAACTATACCCAAAAGGATGTTTATAACCTCAGTCTTTGGCTCTCAAGAGCTTTTGAAGTTGGGATTTCTTTTATTGGGGTGGTGGGTTTTGAGTAGTCATCGTTCTTGTTTCAAACCATATGAAGCTTTGCACGACTAGACAGGCAGGCAAGGGTCTCCTCCACAGGACTCTGTGTGTGCGTGTATGTGTGATGGTGAGGGTCAGAGGGGACTCTCCTCAGGAGAGAAACGAGACTTTCGGACGTAATTTCTGAACAGGTGGATCACGACTCCTGACACCTTCAAAGCCCTGCAGCCTTGAAAGCCCCAGTGACTTCAACAGAGGCGTTGTCCAAACCTCTCACGCTGCCTGAACATTTGATGATAGGGTGCAACCAAGCAACAGCAGTCCCTCCACTCTGCTTGCTTCATCTCCTCTTTTCCCTGTCTATTCCTTCATATAAGATGCATTTCTTCCCTCACCCATTCTTTCCATCAGTTTTACTTTTCCCTCTATCACCTCACTTCCTTTCTAAAATTATTATTTCTGATGTTCATAAGCATTTATTATTCTTATATTCTCTTCTCTAGGTACTAACCTCTTGAATTAACTACCAGAAATTTGTGGTTCCTTCCACTGTGGATTTTATGCTTCTCTTTCAGATGTAGTGATATGATGGGACGTGCTTACCTCTTAAAAGAGCTCCTCCCAGACAGCAGCTTGATGGCCTGGTACGTTTTTCTTTATGCACTTTCTCCACTAATCTGTAAACTTTATTCTGTTTTAAATATACTGCACACCCCATTGAACTTTCTCATGTCTGAACCTGGTTTTCATCAGTGCAAACAGCGTTGATCACGGTGTGTCTTTAAATTGCTTGCATGAGGACTGCAGAACAGGGACTGCTTCCACTCACCAGCCTGGTGTCATTCCGGAGGGAGGGAAAGCTGTTCTGGTCCGAGTGACTGTGCAGCTCAAACAGAATAGCTCAAGAGGGAAGATACAGCCCTCCCGGCCCTGGTTTGCTGTGTTGAAATAAAGATCCAGACATGAATAAGCAAAAGAAGGAAAAAGAAGTTTATCATATTTCCTTCTTTCCTTTGCTTTCTGAGGCTCAAGGTTCAAGATGATTTTTGTATTTCCATAATGATCACCTGACTGTTCTGGGGGAAAAAACCCAACGTGGCTAAATTAAAAATTGTCCTTTGTTGCAAAGTCGTCCAGTGCTGTGGAGATATTAACAACTGTGGAAATCCTTCATTCCTCATGACACCACCTCAGCAATGGAAGGGAGGAGGAGCCCCTCTCCACAGCTGGCTTCGTTGTTTGGCTCTACGCTGCCAGTTTTGATGGGTGTTACGGCTACATGGACTCAAACCAAGGAACGTTCTCCCCCACCTCTTACCTTTTGGGCTGGGTTTTACTCCAGCGTTCAGGCACAGATCTTACCATTTTGCACTTGTTGTTCATGGAATTTGAACTGTTGTTGCGAACCTCTAAATTAGTCCTTGTTCACACCAGAAAAGAACAATTTGCGCTGATGGTGTCACCACTGCAAGTCCCACCACAGCCGTGCTTGTCCCTGGTGGACTTTGTCCTAGTGGGAAGGATAGGAGAGGTCCCTTTTGCTGCCAGCCTGGTAGCACGGCATGGCTGCTCCAGTGGCAGGCCCTGAGCAGACCAGCCCTCTCGTCCCCTGGTTCAGCAGCACCTACTGATCCACACAGACCCCAAACAGCACAGGATGAAGTTCAGAATGTGGCCCGCAGAGCTGTCTCCTGTGGCAACTGGTGGTGACCAAGAACGTTTTTAAAAAAAATATCGAACATAGAAAACATCTGTGCCTCTTTTCTGTCCAGGTTTATTTTTCCAATACTTCACATACCACAAATAGTTCAGTATGACTCCTCCATCAGAACAGAAGAAAAGAAAAATAAAAACATGCAATATTTCATTAAAAAGAATATTTTTATTGACGTGACAAATTTCATCAAACAGCCTCTATTCCCCCCCACCCCCCATCCCCTTTCTACACTTCATTTTTCTCTTTGCCTCTCTTTTTAAAAAGCACTTTGCTGTCCTGTTGGGCTGCTCAGCCTGTCAGCCTCTTGCTGCTTCTGGGATATTTGGCCGCCCTCAGAGCATCATATGACTTCAGTTAGCTTGGGGGGCTCCAGCTGTGCTCTTAAATGTCAAGGACAGAGGTAAAAAAGGGGGAGAGGGTTAAGAGAATCAAATATGTTATTAGACATTTCTTTTAAATCCTCTTGCAGAAGATGTAAATCACATGCTTGGCAGGCAGATTTGGGGATGTCACATGGGGGTTTGTTTGGTTTTTCGCTGATTATATCCCCAAATATTTGCTATTTCTTACATTTTTTTTCCCCTTGTTTGTCTTACTCATTCCTCATTTATTTCTATTTAAGTCTAAGGGGTCAGAACCTAGGATAAAATTTTGACAGTTCCTGCAGCTGATACAAGAGCTTTCTCATCCAAGCTATTTGGGAACCTATTTTGGATGGCTTACCATTGAAATATATCCTGGCCCTTTTCTCTCTTGGCCCGTAAAGTACAGCTCCTTGCCCCTGATTGACAGAAACCACAACTCAGGGCAAATTGCCAGTCTGCAAAGCACCACAGCACGCAATTATCTCGAAATACATTCAGATATCCAACAAAACTTGAAGTCAGAGTGCCTAAATTAACCTGAACTCAAGTTCATTAATTAACCTATGAGCAAGAAGATCAAGGCATTGTCTCCTGATGACATTCCTCGCTGGTTTACCTAGGGCAGTGAAATGGGGGTGCACCATCTAGTAAGTTGAAGAGTACTTACAAACTACCTGATACCTATCTTCCACAGGACTATGTTCTCTTGCAGAGTTGGTTCCCTGTGACTAGGGGGAGAATGGGTTGAAAATACCCCCAATTTTCAGAAGACAAAGGTCAGGAGAAGTTCCTAGGATGTGGGGAAGTGAGAAGGACTGATCAGCAAGTAAATTTTACCCAGATGAAACACTCAAAGGAAAAAAAATGGAAGATCTTGTACCCCCATCCTCCTCCTCCTCCCAGGGCTTCTCCAGAACTGACGTGGCCACCTGGGAAGAAATGACAACCATGTGACCCCTTTCTTGCACAACTCCCCCATCCCAGTCAGAAGCCAATGAATGGGAAAAGGGACATTTTCTGCACATCTTTCCCTCAAGCTGGAAGAGATACTGCAGGTGCTTTCTAGGAAGAAGCTCATAGCACTGTGGAGACATCAGCTGTCCAGTTCTCATCTTCCCTTGGCCTGAATGCCCTTCACTGTCCCCAAGCAGTGCTGTCATCACAGCAGGGAGGACAAAATGACCTCTAAGTCACCTGTTCATCTAGGACTAGGTGACCTCCAGAGGTCCATTCCAGCCTCAGCCATTCTGTGACCATTGGCCATGGATCTGAAGCCTCCCCCTTCATGTGGGACCCTGCAGCAGGCTGACGGCCACTGTGGCTGTGGGGGTTTGCTATGCTGATGCCCCACAGATGATCCAGACCTCCTATACTGTCTCATGGAAAACATTGGTTTTCATCTACTAGACGCCCTTAAGGAAAAAAAAACAACTTTGGTGAGCAAAAGTTGAAACTTTTTTAACAAAAGCTCAGTTTCTTTCTTTTTGAAACTGTGTAGTTCTTCAGAAATGAAAAGCTAAGATGAAGCTGAAGAAAAAAAAATGTCATGAGGGTTTACTTTGACAAGTTTGCCATAAAAAGATTTGGCATTTGCCATCTGGCTCCAATTATGCTTCAATCAGGTTGTGCAGGAATGGTAAAGAAAGGTATGGGGAAAAATTGCTTAAGTATCTTTTTGCAAGTTTATAGATAGATGAAAAAAATTTGTGTTTTAATCAAGAAATTAATCCATAGCAGTGCTGATGGAAAATTTCACACCATTTGTGTGTGTGATTGCTGAAATTTTGGCTAATAAATTTTTTTATTCTTTAAATACAAGTCAGTTTCAATGGCCCAGGCTGTAGCTTGTTTGGGGGTACATCATAGCACATTCAACCATAGTCAGTAGCTATGCACGGTTTATCTCAGATTCTAAGATTAGGTTCCCAGGTGACTGATAGACTCTGCTGCTTCTTTGGGCCTTTCTGGGCATGATTTTGCTATAGTAACTGCGTAGAGTGAATGTTCATATTTGATTTAACAACATGCTTGTATTTAATTTAATATCTGTGGGCCCGTAAGTGTGGTTTGGAGGGTGAGAGTGGAAGGATGGAGGATCACGTATGCACATACACAGTCCTGGGATCATCCGATCCATATTTATTTGAATAGAAACAACCAGGTTCTGATCACACTGCAGCCATAGCGATGTTTACCACTGACTTCAAAAAAGTAGCATACGAAACTTTACATACAGCAGCTCCCAAATCACTGCAGCCATTTCCCTGCCACGGTGACCACTCAAAGAGCACTGCTGAAAAGCTTTCTGATTTTTGCAAGTAGATTCTCCAGTTTTCGGCAAACTTGTAGAGAGCAATTCCACACCATGAAAGGGAACATGTTAGCTGTCACTATTATATTATCTTTATTCATAACTGTTGTTTGATGTATATGTAATGAAATTAGAAATACAGCACGTGTTCACCACCTGAGCAGATGAAAACATCATTGTGAAAGGGTAAGATGTTAAAATATGTTCCTCCACAGCTCCAAGGTGCAGTCCTGCATCTGTTAAATATTTACTTTTATAAAACTAACTTAGGAGACATTTGAGTTTCTGAGACCAGGAAAGGGTCTCTATGAACAGAAGACTGTAAAATGGATGTGTTTTTCTAGGAAAACAAGATTTGAAATCTTGGGAAAAGAAACCACACTCCTTTTAGCAATTGTTTTTAAAATTGATCTGATTTTGTAAGCTCAAGGGAGCTTTGTTAAAATGCATAAAGAGAAACCTGAAAAACAAGTGAGAATTTAAATGCAACATCTGAAATATTCAGTGCTATGTTGCATAAGCATTCACTGTCGCTTCCTTCCCCTGCATTTATGTGTCTCTTTCCATACCACTTTCCTGTCATAAGGTGAACTAAAGAGGAGAGAGCAACAAAACATAGAAACAAAAGTACATGAACTTACTAGTTTCCTTCTCATGTGACCTCAAAAAGGAATTTGCTCTCCCCTATCTGTCCAGCATCACAGAGAGCAATATAAAACTTGCATCTGCAAATGCCTGGTGGCTCATGGAAAGGAAACTGGATGAAAGACTTGCTGGAGTGTGTCCCAGGCTCGGCAAGGTGGCTACACCAGCCACGGACAATTGTCATTGCTCTTTCATGCCAGTAGTTATGGCAGTTCACACCAGCAGAGCATCTGGCTAAAAATATTTAAGCCTGTTCATACAGCTGGTTTAGTGCAATCCCACTAGCATTGGTGCAAACAGGTGATTTATACTAGTGGAGTTTGTTCGTTTACAAGATAAAAATCTCATCTCCACACACACAAATAAGCACAGGGAAGGATGGCAGGCGGGGTGACCCCAATACCCCTTTCAGGGACATGAGCACCAACCCAGCCACTGCCAGCGCTGTCCGGGGGGACCCTCAGCCCCAATGGCCAGGGGATACTCCGGAGCAGATCTCTGGAGCATCTTTTGGACTGAGGCGGGTCACTGCCTGTGGAACTGTGAGATCTATTGTGGGATGCCGGCAAAGGCGTTTTGGGACTCTAGATTTATTATGGGATGGTTAGGGGAGAAAACAAAGCCAGGGAGAGGGGAAAGATCAAGGTAGTCTGAGGCATGACCAAGGTTGAGAAAATAGAGGGATAAGTATTAAAAAAGCTGGTTGTGTGTAAGTAGTTTGCTGGTCAGTACGCTTGTCTGTCCATGCCCTGCACCTGAACAGCACAGTCTGTCCTGTCTTCTTAATGCATTTCCTTTCTACCTCTTTCCTGGGTGAGGAACAGTCTCTTCTATGTGCACACGAGTGTATGGGGGTTTGAATGCAGCCACAGTGCTGGGACCAGGCGTCGGAGACCCCTGTGTCCATGGTGCAGCATGGACATGTCCTGGTGCAAGTGCAGCTTCACACACATTTTGAAGATCAGCTGGCCTGGACCATTTCCTACCAGGAGGAACACTTTCCTGAGTTCCTGAGATGTGAGACATTGCTGCCATGAGTCAGATGTGTTAAGAGCCATCCATATCCTGTGCCACTCTGCAGCCACTGAGAACGGCTTTGTGAAATGCCACTACTTCACTTCCCCCATCCCAGGCTCTGTCTGTCAAACCCTCTTTGGACTGGGGCAAATGGAAAAATCACACTTCTGAAGTGAGCGGAGGTGAGGTGAGCATCAGACTCTTTTCACACAGAAACCATCAGTGCTAGGGAATTAAATAGGACAAAGAGGCAGACACATAAAAAGTCATGTTCATAAGATCTCATGAGGTTTAAGCAAGTCAGGACATCAACATCACCTACAGGAGAGGAAGGCACGGGAATGCGTAATCTGCAAATCCCACTATGTCTTCTGCATTGAATTAGACTTTCAACCTGCCTGGCAGTATCATGCCAATCAGAAGAAACAGACACCTGCCGGATTGTGCATGAGTTTTTGAGAACACCTGCATTGAGTATAGACATCTCCAGTGGTGGTGTGTTACAGATTTAGCTCTCATTCCACCCATTTTGTTCATTATATGAAGACAAAGAAATATCCTCGCTTTTCCTCAATCATATTATCAATGGTCATAGCATTTTGCTGTATTAATGTTAAAAAAAGGTTTATTAAAGCATTATCACCAATAAATTCAACATACTTTTTGTAAATACATTCCAAAAAAACTCCATAAAAACATTTTTTTTTTGAAAACTACATTATGTATTATTGTTTTTAAATTATTTTAACTTGCCCTGCCAAGTAACAGCACTTGGGATAGGAAGACAAGATCTCTGTAGTCCTTGGGGGGCAATTTAATTTGCTATTTAAAATATAGTTTAAGTTTCTGCTGAAGAAAATTGGCAGCAAGCGAAGGTCACTTGGCTTGTCCAGAATCATATTTAACACATTTTTTTCCTTGAGAATAACCACACTTTTTGCTTCTTCAGTGATCCTCTTCCTGTCTTCCTTGTTTTTAGAAGATCTGTTAAGTAGATTATTTTCTAGGGAAAACTTACGTTTTCAGAAGTACACATCTCCATGTTCTGTGCCTGAACTTCTCCAGGCTTTGTTTATGGTAGCATGCTTGTTTGAATGAAGAACTCTGATGAAAGCCAGTGTTATGAACCCAGTTAGGGGTTTATGAAGCTCACCTTAATACCCTCATGCAAAGCTTCTCCTCCCTGATCCATGCCTAGATTTGAGTCCCCTTTTTTATGACTCTTTTTTATGACTCTTTTTTGCTATTGCAGTCACATCTTGCCTGGTATTTCCTACATACCAGAGATCTCAACTGTGCTACACCATCCTAAATCCGTGACCCAACAGCAGCAAGTTCCTCTAGCAGGGAACCCTGGGTCATTCCTTAGCCTCAGGGAGAACAAATTCTTCCTCAAATGCCATAGGATGCAGCAGAACTGCACCTACCACTCTTCCAAATTATAAAATTATGCTGGTCCGTGGGTAAGAGCTTTGCCTATGGCTGTTCTGTGATCCCAGGAACACCTGTAGGATGTATGTATAATGGAAAGATCAGCAGTAATTTCTCCAGGAAGACAGCAGTAGAGGAGAGGTGCACAGATTAGTAGTTAACAAATCATTCATCAAAATGTGTTGGATGGCCTGCATTTATGCATAGGTAAGAGCCACAGGTCATCCTGATAGAAATTCTGCCTGGCATACAGGGGAATCAGAGCATCCCTGTGATATGGGGCCACCCAGATCCACCTAGCACATGTGGGGCTCTGCCACAGAAATGCATCATTCCTGTTGGGTTAACCTGGATTCATTCTTCAGGGAAAAGACATCTCCTTCACAATAGCAAATGTTTCATCAGGTGAAGGCAGATGTAATAAATTCCTTGAAAGTTCACCGAATCTGCAAGGAATTCAGGAAAGCAGTGTGCCTTTTTTTTTAACTGAATGTAAAGGATGTGCTTAAATTGAGGCAAAGACATTTCCTCACACAGCAAACCCACGTAGGACATAACTGTTAGTCTTCAAAAACAAAGTGAGATGCATAGGGCTCAAAGCAATATGATACACTGTCATCCAAGCAGTAACAGGAAAGGACCCCGCATTCAGCTGTTTCTCACTCTAAAAACCGTAGAAGAAATCAAGTCCTGTAGCATGTCCCCAACTTCCCTGATCCTCAGATTCCCTTCACTAAGGGCGGCCTTGTCTTTATTTATAGCCAGAGCTGCCTGTAGCCGACACCGAGGTTCCTTCCGTCATGTGCTCCTGGAAGTCGGTCCCCACTGCCCTGTTCATAGACTCACACCCACTGAGACAAAGGCCAGAAGGAGTCATTAAATCATACGCTGTGGTATTCCAGATGCACTTGCAGGAAGCCCAACAGCCAACAAGATTTCCAGCTCAGTTTGAAAACAGCAGGAGTTGGAGAATTCATCATTCCCATTGATAATATGACCCTACATTTAATCTTATTCCCCCTTAAAAAATTGTGTGTCTCACTTCTGCTTTAATTCAGCTAACTTCAGCGTCCAGCCTGTCCTTGTTATTCTCTCTGCACTGCATGAAAGAGCCTTGTAACGCTCTTCATTTTCTCCCCATGAAAAAAATGGCACCATTGGGTTATCATTGTTCTTGACTGGGAAAGATCTGCTAAGGTGACACCGGCGTCAGGTGACACCGGCGTCAAGTGACAAAGGCAGTCCTTCTGAGCAGAGCTGCCATGAGGTTATCTGTATGTCCATCACCATCAAAATTTAAACCTTTAAATCATATATTCTATATTTCTTTACTTCTTTTTTTTTTAAATCTCTGACACTACCATTCAGCTCTTCAGCTGGTCTGCAACACAGCGGGTCGGTGTACGTATGTCATTTAATACCAGGTGAGGAGCTGGCCTATGGATTCTCACCCTCCTCGTTTCTCGTGCCGCAGTACCTGCATTCACAAGCTACTGAATGCACCTAAGAAGCCTTCAAGTATCACCTTGTATGATTCAGGTGATTAAAAATAATTGCCTTTTACACCATCTAACCCTTAAGCATTACCCCGTGTCCCTTATTTAGAGGCACTCTGAACAGTGGCAGCAAGCAAACAAACAACACATGGTTTTGCCCTGCTGACCCAAATGGAAATTGACTTCTGGCTCAGACGTACAGCCGAGGCACCTTGAAACTCCCCTGACGGCTGCAGTGGACTAAAATCTTGATCTGACTTTGAGTTCCTCATACTCAGCTGGAGGGTTAGGCTGCGGAGCTCATTCAGATCCTCACCCTGGATTCCCTCCAAACCCGGTCAACCTCTCCTTTTAGGGCTGGGCTGCAGCTGCAAACAGAATGTGCATCTGCAGAGCCCTCTCTGAAAATAGTCGTCTTTGTTGTGACTAAGATATTTAGATCTTTTTTCAGTAGCACCCTTATTTGATTGACTGATGCGCCTGCAAGTTATTTCTGAATTTGGGTTATTTCTATTTCTGATGTAAGATTCTAGATGCTGTGTAATTGCTAAGCCCACTCTTTTATTTGATAATCCTATTTAATCTAAAATTGGGAGCAAACTGTTTTGTTGTGTAGTCTGTATTTGTGTCAGAAATATTGATGGTCACAAACAGACTAAGGGCGTCTTCCTCGTGTATTAAATTACATTGCTTAGAAGCATAACAAGTCAACATCATGCCCTCCTGCACTGTCACTTAGAGATCTTTTTTAGGTCCCGTCTTCCCTTCCTGTTAGAAAAGCACAGGGCTGTTCAGCAACTCTTTCCGTCTCAGGCTCACAAAAGGAAAAAGGGATGATGTGAATTTGCCTGTGTTGTTTCACACTGATTGCTTGATCAGCTCTGCTAAAATTGGTCAGATATTTTGCATTCTGATTAGAAATGACTGACATGCAGGATTCAAGAGTGAAATATAAAATTAACTACAAAGGCATGTAAAAATCATTGTGTATCAGTAAATACATGAAATTTCAACAATAATTCATGGAAGGTCCTGGGGGAACCTTGATAATTAAAGGTTAACAATGTGGGAAGATAAGCAATAGTTACTATCAGAGAGCTCCTGAAACCATGGAAGACTGTGCGTGGACCTGTGTGGATATGCATGTGTGCACCCATTCATGAAACTTCTAAATGGTTACAAAGCCAGTTTAAATGGGCTTGATTTAATTGGAAAAGAAAAGCTGGAAGGATCAGCCTAAAAAATTACCATCGACCACATGAGCTGACTAATCAAAATAATGTGTTGCATGAGCCTGAAAGTTGGAAAAAATTAAAATAAACCTCTGGGTTTATACAGAACTCTTTTTGGCAGTCAAAATATATCTCAAAGAAGCTAACTTTCACTCAAACACAGGTGCTGTATTAATAATTACTGTGCTTTCACACAAATCATTTGGAACCAAGAGTCATTCAACTTTTAAGGAGTAATTTGTGTTTTACATGTCAGAGCTTTATAGTATATGGTGGTTTTTACATTTCACTATCTATATTCTTGCAAGGATTAGCAAACATCCTTCTAAAGTAAAGGTAAACATTTTGTTTTGTGTACACTGGGTTTATGTTGGAGTTGTGCTTTTAGCTGCTGCTATAGAAACAGATGCTAAGATGTGGAAAATTTACAAGACTTTGAAAAATGAGTCTTCACACACATCCAGTGAGCAGTTTAGAGTTGGGTATCTAAAGCCGCCAAAGCTCCCATCTGCGCTAGGCACGCTCCAGCCACATGGACTGAGTTAGGCACTGGCTGTAACCGTTCTTTATGCTCCCAGTGGCCTTTGTGGCATCACATGCTCGTCCCAAGACCCCAAAGCCAAGGGCAAGGAGAGGGGCTGGAAGAGCGACAATTCCATAAGCTATATTAAGTAGAACCATCCGTGTGAGTATTTTTTCACATTAAATAGATCATTACCTTTCTTGACACTTTTTTTCAAATCATTTTTAAGAGGTTAATTCTGGAAGGTGTATTAAAGCTTGTTTTGAACTGCAGTAGCTCTTTTTCTTTTAATTAATGAGACTGAACAAATGTTCTTTGTATTGGACTTGCAGTAATGCCCAGCTGCTCTCACAAGGAGCAGTGTCTTTGTGAGATGCACTGTTCAAATTAATCATAATTTCTTGCGCCAAACATCTTGCAGTATGACAAGATAAAAAAGGAGCAGAATATGGAAAGCCATTAGCGTAACAATAGGCACATATACAGTTAGTTCCTTTTCTTACCCTCAAAACAAGTCACACAGAAAACAGCGCAAGAGAAGAAAAGACCTGAACATGCAGAAATTTCATTTTGTGTTGTAAACAAATAGAAAGCTCTAGGTGAAGTTAGAGAATACTATAGCTTTGTTTCGTTTGTGTCCGTTTCTCAAAGCATAAAGGTATATCCACTGTATCCAGCAACATCTCAAACAAACTGTTATGAGTTGACATATTTCTTTTAGGCAAGGCAATGGGATCTGAAGCATGCAGTAAATGACTATACAAGGTTTCATTCATGAAGCAGCAACTAACCATTTAAGCCTAAGGTACTTCAATTAAGGAAAGCTAAACTTCTTAATACAAACTACATCACAAGCTCCGGTACAGCGCATAATAGATCAACATGGCACACAGTAATTAGAACCTTGTCTAAATGATGACAAGAGGTTATAGGATCTATTTCAGTCTCCAGTTCCATAGAGGAAATCATTATAAGATATTCTTTTACTCTTATTTTTCCAAAGGCATTTTTTTTCCAGCAGTATCAGACGTTTATGTTACCATTTTTTTTGTGGTCTTACTTCACCAATTTTCATACCATTTAATGATCAAACAGAAAATTCGCTTTTATCAACTTATAAATTTAAACATATCCCACATAAAATGCAGACAAGCAACACCAGCATAGTAATTATCTAAAAAAAAAAAAAAAAAAAGAAATAGGACTTTTTAACATTCCTTGCACCCTGCTAGGAACAAAAATAGCTTTCATACAAATCTGTGAGTTAAGTAATAAAATCTGATGGGGTGGGGGTGGGGAGCATGTTCTGTAGCGAGACAGACTCTACTGAATTGGAACATGGTGAAAAACATACTCATCAAGAGCAAAGGAGATTAGAAGCATCTTTCACACTGACCAAGCCTGCCTACATCCAGCCATAATAAATGTTTCAGTAGCAGAGGCTGACCATAATAAGTATTTTTGCAGGCTTAAGGCCAAACCTGAAACAGGGTTCTGTAGGACTTTGTCCAAATTCTTAATTTAAAAATGCAGTATTCATTTAAAAATATATTTTTAGCCGTAGCAGTACAGTTTTGTTACACTGAACTGTTTTTTCTTTCCTAAATGCTTGATAAACTTCCAGGTTTATTAAAACAATTTTACAGAAGCATGAAGTGACTGTAAATCTCCCTCCAGCTCCTTGCTAGAGGTTGCTTTAGTGGAGGTCTTCTACTTTGTGAAGTTTTACTCCAAGAAGTTGTTTGTTGGTTAAAAACGTAAGGTCTGACCATGCCATTAATCTTTCAGCAGAGCTCCCTCTCTTCTGCTTCAGGCCACAACATGGAGAGACCCTGACAACGCTGTGGTCCCACAGTATGGACCAACCATTGTCTTCCCAGTCCCCCTCTGTGCTTTCACCCTGAGCTCCTTGAGGAGAGGCTGGGAGCTGAGCTTGTTCAGCCTGGAGCAGAGATGGCTTCAGGGGACCTAACAGCAGCCCCCAGTGCCTACAGGGAGGCCGTGAGGGCGACGGAGACAGGCTCTTCACGGTGGTACACGGGGGGAAGAAGAGACACAATGGACATGAGTTGAAACACGAGAGTTTCAGCAGGGATATAAAGAGAAACTTTTTCCCCATGAGGACAGTCAGGCAGAGGCACAGATTGCCCAGAGAGGTGGTGGAGCCTCCATCCTTGGACGTCTTCAGTCCCGAACTGGACGAAGCCGCGAGCACCCTGGTCTGACCTCAGAGGTGACCTGCTGCGAGCAGGCGGTTGCAGCAGAGACGTCCTGCGCTCCCTCCCAGCCTGGGCTATCCTGTGACCCCCCTGAGAACCTCGGTGTAGTCTAGTAGAGAAAGCAGCTTTTCTTCCTGGGACTTTTCGTCTTTTGTGTTGTCAGAAAGGGCCTCCACAGCTTTTGAAAGTCTCAGGGTTTCATAGCTGCTATGTGAACACTTAAAATTTATCTGCCCTTGCATAAGAGCTTGTTAAGCTGAGTGCGACGCGAAAGATTGCAAACACTTCTGGGCATGGTGATTTAGCACAAAATGTGGTCAAGGCTATGGTTTCTCCTGAAAGCCATCTCAGCAAAAACAAATGCATGCGAATGAAGAATGCTTAACAGTGGATGAATAAATACAACTATAAAGTGGAATTTCTTGGTTTCCCATTACAGGTGAGTTTGCATGTGATGCTGAGCTGGAGAAGCTGGCTCATTGCCACTTCTTCCCCAGCCTGTCTCTGGCTAGCGAAGCACCAGGCACAGGACCAAACCCGTTTTTCTTCAGTCATGCTGTGACAAAAACTGAGGAGCAGGCCTGTGGCATGCAGAGTACTTTGGAGTTCTCTGGATCTCCACTCTGACTGAATGGGAAGTACCTGCTTTCTGTTAAAACGACAGACAGCTTGTCACCATCTGCATTATATTCACTCTCTTTCTTGGTTATTATCTCAGACTCTGCTTTACACCACAGTACCTGAGCATCCTCACAAGCAGGAGATACTTCATGAGTAAATCCCAGCAGTGACTTTGAGAGATTTATGATCTTTCTAAGTACTCACTTGCACTCCATTCTGCTCCTAACTTAAAGAAGCCATGGTTTGGTTTGGGTTTTTTTAATGTTGATAATCTGTACTTTTGTGACTAGCTGAGATACTATCTGTTTAGATAGGCATTAGATTTACTGTAAGTTTTTATGAATAGGTTTTTCTAACGGGTAAAAAGAGATACTATGCAATAGTAAAACATATGTTTTATAATGAGTACATTATTTTCAGTCTTTTAAAGTAGTAATATTTTATTTCAAAGTGGAAATATGCATCCCTGAGAACTCTAAGGACAAATTTTGTCCAATAATAACTAAAATGGGAATGGATATTATTGACTCATTCTGTAAAAAAGTTTTCAGCAAATATTGAAAAACCTCTGTAGAGAAGGGCTCTGTGAGTTTTACTTGAGGAGCTGTTGCCTGAGGAAGCTGCCTGTGGCACCGAGCACACTCCTTTGGCTATATAGAGAATTTAGACTTTTAGTGAGTGGTTCATCAGGGATTTAAAATTTAAGGACCAGTTAAGTTTTCAACATCTCCTCAACACACTTCCATTTCTACAGTGATTACTGTGATATCATTATGTACTTTGGCGAGTCTAACTGCCTTGCATCACTCTTCTGACGCATCCTAGGCTGAAGATGAGGATGTGGTTGAGCTCCCTCAGCCAAATCCGGTCAGGAACTGCTAAGGACCATGATATCAAGAAGGAGTGAAGTGGGCCACACTACCAGAGATGTGATCATGTTAGAGGGAGCGTGAGGCGGGGAGGCGGGGGGCACATGGCAGCATCAGCTAAGAGGAATTTAAGCTGCCATGCAACCACCGTTTGGTACCACGGGCCTCAGGCAAAGCAGCCAGGACACACAGGTCAACCTGGACCTGCTGCCAAATGTAGGGAACAGCCTCTCTGGGGTTGTATTTTCCATGATCTTCCTCTGTTTCTCTCCAGTAGAAATCATTCATACCAAGGCTAATGGTTAATGCCCTACCCATCAACCCCAAAGTTCATATGAAAACTTGCTGAATCAATAGCCCATACCATCTCTGTTTATGGGACTGTTCTGTCCAGAGAAGAGGCCACTGGTGACACCCACCAGCACCTATACCCAGATCCTTGACTTTTTTGAGGACTCCCTGTTCTGGCACTTTCTGGCTAGTGACACCTTCATTTACAGCTGTACAATACAAATTGCTTTAAAAAGAAGAATCATTAGGTAACATCTTAACATGAGTGTTGCTGTTTCTCTGTGTGGAAAAGAATGACTACATACAATGCCTTTCAGAGGATAAAAAGTACCCCAGTGTTAATTTTTCCAAGACACTGAACGTAATTATAGGAAACCTGGTAGATTTGGGGTAAGAAAACCAAGACAGGACATGGTTCTTAGCCGAGTAATGATGTATAAATAGCTTTTTAGGGGCTTAGTGTAAGCTTTGTTATAAGTCTGCACAGGAAAGCCAGTAAGTGGCAGGAACAGATGAACACCTAAGAAACAAAGATTCTGCTCTCATCCTGATGTCCCTAATCATGAATGCCTAAAAGAAAACAAAAATACCTAAAAGCTGCATGTAGGACAGTGCCTTAGACCACAGGGGTTTTTTTGGAAATTGTCTTCAAGGAGTCAGGGTGTCTTCTTCATTTTTTATTGTAATAACATGTGACCTTTTACATAATACTGCAATAGCAGTTAAAACTAAATTATTCCATTACCTCAATGCTTGCAAGTCTTTACATTTATAAAGAGCTAAGATATTACTTGAACCCAGTGAAAAAGTATTAAAAAGGAGCAATTGTCATGACAAAAAACTGATGCATTCACATTATCCAGCCACATTGGTACCATGTAATGGTACCTTTACATTTAGGTGACTTCTGTGCCTATGATCTCTAAGTAAATGACCCTCCTTTTATAGCCTTCACTTGTGAAGGACCTGCTTTTGTCCATAGTTCTCAGTTCCTCGTGCGTGAACTGAAATCTCTCAAAAGATCTCCCCCAGCATTTCACCTGGTGTAACTTGAAGTAGGCCAGAAACTATCAGGAAAACAGCTAACCAGCCCCAGTAGTCAACAGGTACTGCATCAAAATGGGCTCTGAAAAATTAGTCACCCCTAATTCCTGAGGACTGTGTTATAAACCAGCTGTCTGAGTCAAATCTCAGAGATGCGGTCATAAGAGTCTTTTGTAGTACTGGACTCTCCTTTGAGACAAACATAGTCATCTACTCTCCTAAAGTTTCCACCCTGTGCATCGCTGTGAAAGCACTAGTTACAGTGAGTGGAGATTAGCACCAACCTGGACGCTTGAATCACACTGTGTTCTGGGCTCCTAGTCCTACCCGTGTAGAGAAAGACACAGGCCCTTGAAAGCGTCCAGAGAGAAAACCTGTTTGCAGAATCAAGTGCTTAAACACAGGTTCATCAGGTAACTAAAATACAGGTGCTAATGAAGCAATAATATTAATTGGCCTAAAACCCACCACAGGTTTCCTACTCAGTAATCTGGAAGTATATTTGGTTTTCACACCCTCAAATTCCATGCTTTCAGTCAAAAGAACGCAACAATCAGTGTAAAGAGTGGCTTTTCCCACCCTCCTAAATGAGTTTGTTGCTTCGTTAACTTTACCAAGTTCAGTAGGATAAGATTTCCAATGAAAATAAATAGTATTTCCTGGCTCTAGCAAATCAGAGTTACGACAATATGACAAATAAAACTAACTATATCTTGTGACAAGACAAAAATTAGCCTGTATCATATCTGCACATTATCATCTCAATGTATTGTTATCTTCATAAATGTTTTTAATGTCTCTTAAGGGTTAAAATAGCACAATGTATCAGCATGGAACTACTTAAGTATGTTTATTTTATGCTTCACACAAATTTTATATTATCTTAAGAAAGACTGAAAGATGCTGCATGCAACCACTCAAATAGTTCAAGCTCAGTTCTTTGTCTGCAACATGAACATATGTAGATTTGCCTTTCTTGAAGGTCTGTGAGAAAAAGATGAGGAATATGAGCTGTTATTTGCTGATACCAACAATCAGTTATTATTCCTGCCGGCATACTCAGGCTTTTCTCTACGGTGGAGCGATGCTGAAATGCTGCTGACTGAAGACGCAAACACGGCCTGAGTGCCTAGCACATTGGTTGTGTAATTTGGCTTTCTCTGTTGCAAATCCCTTTCCGTTTATAGGGCTAGTTGCAATGCAAGGGTGCAGATGCCCCTGCTCCCTTCAGCGACACTCAGTGTGCAGCTCCCCGGGGTACGGCTATTCATAGCTCTCCATGCTGTTCACTGTAGAGTCCTGACGATGATGCATTGATTGCCGTGAGGAAAACTGACAATTTAAAGCAAAACCACAGGCAGACACAGACGCATAGACAACATGTGGGTGGCGGTGACATGGACAGAAACAGACTTCTCAGGATTCAAAGCTGGTGACAGACTTCAAAGGCTCAGTCTCCCACTGAATCATCAATAACGCTGCACATACTGAAGCCTTTATTTAGCTGTTTTGGTGAAAGAATTAGCTCTTGCTTGATAACCATCTAAGATGCTAAACCTGTCCTATGTAGTATTTTTGTATTCTGAAGAAATTTAAATGTGTGTGTTTGCATGCGTTTCTCTCCAGAATATCTCTTTGGCTGCTGAAGGCTGTCTACCAGTTATTAACTGTGGTTTTGAAAGTGCTGTTAGGCACAGTCCTGAGCTGGCAGCACTGATGAATTGTCCCCACTAAGAGACTGTTCCCCAAAAGGTGAATTCCTCACAGATGTCCCCAGAGACCATAGGAAGCATACGTGCATGCGTCTGTAGCCCCTGGGGGGACCCATTGTAACTCCCCATGACCCCAGCCAGCTCTGGCAGGAGCACGCAGGGAGCCCCCAGGTCTATTCCATGCCACTTGCTGTCACTTGGAGTGCGTCAAAGGGCAAGGACATGATCCGCAGCCATGCCCTGCTGCTGCTTTCAGGGCCTGTCCCTTGGTATCCACACACGTGCTGCAAACAACAGCAGCTCTGCCAAGGTCTTGAATACAGAATTTGGAAAGATTTCATTTGCGGCACTGCCTCTTCCCATGCAAGAATCCTTTTTCTATCTGTGAAACCTTAATGATTTAGAGAAGTTTCCTTTATTTGCATGTTTCCTTTGAGAGGTTTTACATCTTTCTCTCATTGACTAATTAAGTTAAATGCCATGTTGCTATTGTGGAAATCTCTCTCTCTCTCTTTCCAAAAACAGCATCCCAGCTGCTACAATTTCCAAAAATTGCAACCTCCACCACAGCCATCACTTGACTCTTTTATGCTCTTGGGATCGAGATGAGTTTTCTTTTGAACCTGGAATAAGAAAAGGCAAAAGATACTGTTTAGGACTTTCTTACAATAAGCATATACTGTTCAGTTGCTGGTTTATGGCCAGTGCCAGGGTACAGGGCTAAATAGTGACCTGTGACACACGCGTCTGCAGAACTGCAGGTGTCCTCTGCATCCATGCCTGGCCTTTCTCAGACATAGGGTCAGATAAGCAGGACCTGGATAGTGTGTCCTGGTGTGTAGGATCATGGTGTGACCAGACTGCAGTGAATGGGTGCAACATTGCTGCTTCTCACTGTACTGACCAGAAGCATTTACCACTGGAGTGGGCTGACAGCAATTTATTTCCTTCCCTGCCTTCAGAATAGCTAAAAACAAGCGATGAACTATTTCTTAGAAATATGTCACCACATAAATACAGAAAAATCTGCTCAGCTATTCATGGAAAGTTTGGTAAAAGTGTTTTGAACATGGTTTACTCAAATCAGCGCCTCCTTGTACCTGGAATACTTTCTACCCAGTGTTCAAATTCCTCAGAGATAGTGGTATGGAAATGAAAATGAATAGGAAGGAAGAGAAGACAAGAAGGAAGGAAGGAAGGAAGGAAGGAAGGAAGGAAGGAAGGAAGGAAGGAAGGAAGGAAGGAAGGAAGGAAGGAA
>JAVKLA010000026.1:7618672-7650622 GCA_034782735.1 Sagittarius serpentarius
AAGGAAGGAAGGAAGGAAGGAAGGAAGGAAGGAAGGAAGGAAGGAAGGAAGGAAGGAAGGAAGGAAGGAAGGAATGCTGACTTTGTCTTGAGGACATGCATGAAGCAAATGAATTTGAAGGAATAATGCTTAGAAAACTAAAAACAAATTATAGCAAAGAAATATAGTGAATTTCCTTTCCTAACTTAAGTTATGCATAACCAAGTCCTAAAGTGCTAGAGTTTACATAGACTAGGATTAAGAAGCAAAACTATTGTGTGATCAGTCAAACAGATTCAAGGCGATTCTCCCTCTGGGTCACTCATGGTTTCATGTATACATACACACAATCTGTAAGAGATGACAGGATCATGAACTATAGTTGTATCATGACTTAGGAAACTCAAATATGAAAGCAGAATTTTGAAACAGTGTGAATTCCACTATAAATAGGTCTGAGTTTTCCTAAAGCAAATTTTCAGCTACAGATAGGCAATGTGTTCTGAGTGCGAAATGTCTGCTAGCTTTTCTTATTGCTCAGAGCAATCAGTCCTGTTAACATTTGAATTCAGAGTAGACAATCCTGAGAAAATGAGATAAATAATCTTGAGAAGGAACAACTAAAAATGAATGATAGCATAATCAGGGATCTACATCCTACAGCTTTAGATGTATTATATCTTCCTCTTCATTAATTAAGAGAAGTCAGAATTACAATGTATTCCCTTTTGCCAAAGTATTTACCTGCCCAGGGGTTAGTGTCTGAAAAAAAAAATCTTGTGAGCATGCAAAAATTCTTGTTTGGGCAATTTCATACCATTCATACATGTCTTTTCCCTAATGTTGCTGCAGAGGTTGGCTACAGGGGAAGAGCACAGACTCGTTTTGTGTTACGGTGGTTTCCCCATTACTTCCTTTGCTCTTTGTACATTTCAGTGTAGAACAGCAACCCCCAGAGCATCTGAGTAGGTCCTCTCATCTAAAATTCCTTCCTATCTGACTTGTTTCTGGCTGCTGAGGTTTAGCACTCCACAGGCAAAGGTCAATTAAATGCAGTTTATAACTTCGTTTTGTCATCTTTAACATTTGGGAGTTTTTAATCCTTTTTTTAATCCTTTATTCTTTTCAGTCTTCTTCCTTCTACTTTTCCATTTTGTCTTTATGTCTAATCTCAACCATCCTGCTAACTCTGATGACATCAACTATCTGTGCAGGTTCTTGCATTACCAAGGAGGGCTCAGTTACCCACCCTTACATGCCATATTTACTACTCTTTCTTTGTTTACCAAGAAAATCAGTGACTTCCCCTGTGCGTGGCTGTTCTACTCAGCCTGGTTTCAGTGCTCTTCATGCTGCGTTTCTCGGTGTCATCTTTGATTTGTTAGTTTTCTTCACAAACACCTATTGCTATCTCCAAATTTTCCCAAGCTCTGCTACAATCCTCACCTATGATTACCCTCCAGCCTGTTCTCCGTGTCTTCCAGAAACACTCTGTATCTTCTGGATCACTGCCTTCCCTCTTGCTATTGCTGTCAGGATTTCCTTCACTGGCTATCCAGCCCTCAGGAACTGTCTTCTCTGCCTCAGTAATGCTGTATTTCAAGCTATCTCTCACTTTAATACGTATTTATCCTGGATGGATTTTCCCACCCCCCAAAAATATGGAGAAATAAATGGCCAGATATTCCTGTCATTTTGGTCACAGCAGCAAGTATGTCCTGTATCTTGATGCAAAAGCTGTCCAAGGCTCTAACACAAGTTTATACCATTACTTCCTTCTCTTGACAGTCCTTGAGGAGCAGTTTTCCAGTTCCAAGCAGAAAACGTGTGAAGTATGGCCTATATATACACCTATGTATACATAATGCACAGGCCTCTGGGAAAGGCAGTTCAAAATTAGCTCAGCCCACCTCTACAGTCTTCTCCTAGAACTATCACACAATGAAATGTTTAGAGCTATGGCAGATTTTTATTAAGTACAATATCAGAGACTATAAACAAGAGATGGAAACTGGAGATAAAAAGCTCAGCTTGGAGAACTTGTGCAATCACCTTGATAGAAAATAAAAATTAAAATGGAGATATTATTCACTTCAGTGCACAAAGTATGAGGAAGAACAAGACAGGTATTTCCTCAAATTATCAGAAATGATGAAAGACTTTTCATCAGCTAAGGATGAGGAAAAAGAGAGCTTAGCACTTTGAGAGACCACACAGATAGTTCTGTGTAGTAACCTACATCCTCGTCAGAAACAGCCAACAATGACGAAGGAATACAATGGCTGTATGCTGAAAATGTTGGAAAAATGTGCTGAAAACATTGAATGAAACCCCTGTCTCATTGAAAGCAAATGGGAATTTTGTCTGTGGAGCTATTGGCAAAATATGTAGTCAAATGCAGTCACATACTGAGGAAATTTTAACTTTTTCTGGCTATGTACTCTTCTAGCTCATTTTCACTCTCTGGCCAGAATATGTTATACTAATGAAGTGTAATAGAAGTTCATGTTTCATGTATGTAAATTGAAGGATGGCTTGATCATATAGAGGACCAGGCCTTGAAGAACTTTTACAAAATTTTCCTGGTACTGCAAGAAGCACTGGTTAAAATAGGTTTAATTTTCTGAATGAGTCAAAATTCAGACAGTAAATATTTTACTTTAAATGGTATTCCATTCTTACACTACTTCTAAGACCTGTCCAGTCCACTGTAACAAACAATAATGCCCAAAGTTGCAAAGTCTCCATGTTTATTACCCTCTTCTCCGTGTCCCCATGTACCTCTGATACCACCAGTGACCACAGTGTCTTCCACTTGCCTGTGAGAAAAGTATACCAGATCAGATGTGTGAAATGGAGCTCAGACCAAAGAAGATCTAACAATTAGTGTATATCTAAGGCACTTTTAAATGCATTCATATCACATATTTGAAGTTTATGTCCCGTGAGGGTTACCGTGTAATGTAGACACGAAAGATGCCCACAGTTGGTACATCTGCACTGTTTACTCCAGGTGAGGATATGATCCACTTAAAGAGCCTTGATTTCAGGCATTATTAAAAAATAGGTGGTTATTTGGACAATATCTATACAACCTATGAATCCTGGTTGCCATTATAAAGACATTGTGTCTTTTAACAGTGCTATGTGAGGTCCACTATTTGCTGAATGTGCTTGTTACAGGGGTCTACCAGGTTAGGTAAAAACAAATTATTACTTTGACAACTTTGCTGTTACTCAAAAAGACAACGCTGATGAGGCAGACATTCACAGGAGAGAGGGGAAAAAAACAAACCAAAGAAAAAATATAAGTCTCAGATGGCCACAAACAACACTTTGGATAGAAGGCAAAGAGATGTGACTATTTCAGTAGTGAGGTAGGACTAATTCAGCCCACATGACCAAAATATTGGAATGGTTCATGCTTAAGTTGCTGAGAGCTGAGATGAAAGGAAGGGTCAGATATCACTTCTCCTGTTGACCTGGGACAGCTGATTTCTACATCCCCATAGATGGGAAGGAGCAGCAGACAGGGAGCTCGAGTTCAAGAAGAGTAACAAGAGGTCAAGGAAGTAATGAACATAGCCATGCACTTATCAGAAGATGTTAGAGACCACAGAGATCCAGTGTATTGGGATTGACTGTTTCGGGTTGGTGGGTATTTAGCAAGAAAGAGCTCCACTAGACATGTGATGACATGGCTTTAAATTTCAGTCAACATAATTTAAGCATGTTTTTAGCTACTTCCCCAAACAGGGTTTAAAAAATTATTTTTAAAATAAATGGGGAATTACTAAATGCACCCACTCTTCTGAAAAATACAATCTACATTTCAATATTTTATCTTGACAAGAAAAATATCTGAGGGGTTTAAAGAAAAGATTGGTCAACATCTGTATATGTTCAATTTGTGTATTACTAAGCATCAGTCAGATCAATGTTGCAGTGCTGTGCTAATGTCTGGAATTCACATTAAAGCGGTGTCAGGAAGCCTGGAGTTGGAACTGTATTGATGGTAAACGGATATAGGTCATTTGGACCAGAAGACTCAGATTTGCCATGCTGGTAAAGCTAATGGAAATCAATAAGGGAGCAATTATAAAAAATTTTTAAAAACACTAGAAAAAAGGAAGAAAAAAGGGGTCTAAACTGAAGTATGGATACTAAAAGTAGGCTTCATTTTTCTTACCACTGCCTCTAATAACTTGGATATTTTTTCAAGGCTTCACAAAAAGGAAAATATTTACAAATGTCTGTTTTAATCTCAGTCTAGCATTGACTACAGTGGCTTTCAGCCTTGCTTGAAAACAACCCACAGAGTAAGATTCCCATGCTGTCTTAGAACTCATCCCTTCATCCTTCTGATCATTTGATTCCTTTAGAAATGCCTTCCAATATCTACATCACTTTTTGATAAAATCTGCTCATACAGGATGCAGCAGCACAGGAGGCCTGGTAGAGGGACACAGTGCCTACCTAGGTGATATGATAGCTCTGTACTGAGAGGGTGGTGGAAAAGAAACCAGGAACATGGAATCAGTCATCCTTCGGCTATTGGGTGAGTATAGACAACTGGTCTAGGCAAAAGCCCTAACTTTCAGACGGCTAATGTAGTTTAGATGACTGCATACATAGCCTCTAATGAGGCAAAGCTTCCAGTGAACTGAAGAACAGAAAGGTCTCAACTCAGTCTCTTGAGGAAAGCAACAGTAAATACGGTGAGCAAAATAGATTCCAAACAAATACATCTTATGAGTCAAGCCAAACGCTTTCCTTTTCCAATAAAAACAAAATTATGAGGTGGTGAAGCTATATTTGATAGTGGCTTTAGCAAAGCATCTGTCAGACTTTCTCACAGAAAGAAAAAGCGTGCTACACTGAAACTGTCCTTAAATATATATCCTGGAACCCCTATCCAAGGACATCCTTCATGTCTCTATAGAGCACCAATAGCAGCTTAGATTAGAGATGGCATTTTTACTTAGCTAAACTGACAGGTATCCCACTGTGAAAAGCCTAAGCTAAGATAGTATAGCATTACTTAATTTAAAATATGATGTAGTAGATATATTGCATTATATGTACAATAGATGGACATAGTACTATAGTATTGCTGTAGCATAGTTGTAAGACTGAACTGAACACAGTATGGCCTTTGCTTAATTTAGCTCAAAGCAAAATCTGCTACTGCAGCAGCACACAAAGAGCACCAGCATTATCTACAGCAAACTGGAATCCAGGTAACACAGAAAGAGTGACTGAAATTGCTCCAGATTTGGACAGTATCCTCAACTGCAGTGCCATGGTAGCCTGAGTGCAGTCATGCAGTGCTAGCTGCTCTGAGGCCACAGCTACCCTGTGCCAGCCTCCCATGTGGAGCCCTTAGAGCACGCTAGTTGCACAGTCACCTTCCTCACTGTCAAAAGCACAGAAGGACATTTAGGAGATGTCTACATTACCAAGTCACGAGGACCAGTAGGAAAGGATCTGTAGAGCAAAACAGTTGTTGAGGACATAGCAGCCGTATCATAGCTCCTGTACTTCAGACCACTTCTGGTCTGGTTCCATGAAGTAAACACCTATCTGCAGCTGAAGGACATTTGGAACACAGATTCTGGTTTAGCTTCACCCAAAACAAGTCAGGACTGCTCAGCAATGATGTGAAGCAAAACATGGTGAAAAGGAACAAACACAACAGTGAATGGGGACAGTCAGAAGGGTGAATTCAACAGCTCGCTTCTGGTCTGAACTGAAATGCTAATGTAGATGCACCATTGTGCACAGTAAAGTATTAATACGAAGCAATTAGTGCAACGCGAGAGCTCTCCATTTTGCTGGGCAGCTCTTCCTGCAGCTGCAAGACATGGGGCTGGGGGTGAGGGACAGATCCAGGGGCTGCTCAAGCAAAGCAGCCAAGAGAGCAGAAGTTGTACCCATGGCTAATGCCAAATTCATTATTTTCATATGCATCTTCCTCTGACTTCAGTTCTCTGGCTTTACTGTATGATTTACATTAACTTACTGTAAGTATGATGAAACCAAAATGCCCAAAGATTTTGGTCAGAACAGACACTGCTATGTACTGTCTCTACAGCTCTGACAGTGTTGTCCTCGCTAAGTGTAAGAATAAAAGAACTATCTGGTTGTCCAGGGACAGGGGAAGAGACAAATATCTGCAAACTAGTAAATAATATCCGTTCAAGTGGGTGAAGGGGTGCTTGCTTCTGTCATTTCAACTCATTCTTATAGGCTTTAAGGCAGAGATGAAAGATGGATGTGATAGAATAGAAAGATCTTATAGCAAGCAAGCAATGCTGTTAACATAAACGCAAGCTCTGTTCTGGAATACAAAGATCTACCATAATTGTCAAGGTTACTTGAGAAGCTGCACATGCTCCAATGAACAGCAAAGGGCTTAAATGATTCATGAGAGGGCCAAAATAGCTTGATACTGGAGGGGTGTCTTAGTTTACACCTAGAAGTTATTTTCCATCCAGCAGACACATCTGGGCAGCCTTTTGTAACCATCTAATAAAAGATGCCTTATGATAGAGCACATGCCAAAAGCAGACTTTGTCCAGTCGTCTACACATACCAGCTGATGCAAAGACAAGTGGACAAACACTTTGCTATGTAAGAGGCAAGACGACACTGGTATTACTGAAGAAAGCATCTGCCAAACATTAACCAGGACTTTCAGAAACAGATTGTATTTAACACCTCACAACCTAATATGGATCATATAGCAGCCAATATACCATCAAATATTCTAAAACAAATAAATGTACGGCTTACTTGCAGAAGACTTTCCTCTGGTTACAACGGAACCAATGTTTCAAGAGCAGAGGAAGATAGCTAATTCATGAATGTCATGTTCTGCATATTGTCTTAACCTGCCACCGCAGGCGCTTCCTTGAGAATGATGCTATTGTTATTATTTAGTACTAATATTATTAAATGTCTTTGCAGAGGCTTACACAATCTGCTCTTATTTCAGTCACTCAGCAAAGGCTTGTAATAAAGCTGCAAGAGGAAGTAATTTACCCATTCACAGGTTAAAACTGGAAGTGCCAGCTTAAGGCATTTTGACATTTTCTAGGCGGAAAAATCCGGTAGAGCAGCAGAGAGCCCCCGACTGAACACAGGTTCTTAAGCAAAGGAAAAGACACAATGGAAATTCAGGGACATGTGTCCCAGCCCACAGCCTTTCTGGAGACCACACACACTATTACTGACAAATTTGGCTGACGGGTATTAAGAAAAAGGGCTTTGTTAGTAGCAAGGTGTGCCTCCCCTTAGATTGGTTCCTATCTCCCACAAGGAGTAAGTAAGGTTGCTGGTTATTTCCCAGAGGACACTGAGACATAGTAAGGGTGAGATTCAGGTGAGCAAAGGCTGATATGAGCTAGCGTTTCTCTGCGGGTAAATCCAAGATACCCATGCTTAGTTGCCGACCTACCGCAGCCCACTGAGTGACTACAGAGAAATCACTTAGTGTGGTATTCATCTTAGCCAAATTTAGACTCCTGCAGTGTAAACATCTACATAGGAGCAAGTCACCCTGTCCTCCCTTTGTAGTCAACAGAGAGAAATAGATACTTCTAGTGTGCAATTAATCTCATCCTAAAGAAGACATCTTCCAGATGATTTATGCCTTAAAAGTACCTGGTTTTCCCTGACTATAAAGGGAGTCTGAGGTGATTTTTGCCATATGGACACCTCAGACATGGACAAATAATATATCTAGCAGAGCCATAAAGCCATCGATATTCCACACAGCCTGCAGTTAGTATAAATGTTTGGTCAATAATAACTCGAGCTGAACTCAGACGGTTGACCTAGAGGTGAATGGCTCTGTATTCCATTACTAAGCCTCTGAATCATCCAGTGTCTCTTTTCTTTTTAAGTAAATTCTCTCCCTGGGTTTTAGATGTCACTTAATGGAATGTGGATATTAAATGTATGTAAATCCATAGCATTTTTTGATAGAGCTGCATTCCACTACATCCCGTTACAAACACTATGCCATCCTCCTCTTTGGAGCTGTCAATCTGTCAGGCAGAGGAGCCTGTGGGCTCCCAAGGCAAATCTGTGTACTTTCTAGGGGACTGCTGTTGCCAAAAAGAAAGTTCCCAATGAAAATAGTTCTTGTGTGGAGACTATCAGAGAGACCCTCTTAAGCCATGTTTTTTATAACCTGAGATGATAGGAATTCCTTTACCAAAAGCAGTGCAGCTTGTTTTTTTCCCAGGATGTTAATTTCCATTTTATTTCTATTCCTGTCCTCAGAGGTCTCATTCTATTTCATGGAAATGTCTTCTATCATCTTCACTTTAGCTTCTCATTATTTTTCTGCACATTTTTTTGTACAGTTTTTATTGGAATTTCCACTTCAGTTATAAAATATGATCAGTTTTTTGAAAAACAAATCTTGTTGCACTTTTGCCTTTAACCTAGCAGTAAACTGTCAGAACAGAATATTGTTATTATTAATTTCTTTTTAAAGAGGTTAATGCAGCTGTATGTTCACTTAAACTCCAAACGCCAGGCACTATGTTACTTCACAGACATCATTTAATGGAATGTGGATAATAAACTCTAGTAAATCCACAGCACCTGGGTGTTGAGCTGCTCTGCGCTTTAAACATCATCCCACTGTAATACACAACCCCTGTTCACGTGACATGACCTAGATAACCATCTCCACCAGTATCTGACCAACAGATCCAGAACTCCATCTTGTTAGATGGCTGGTTCAGTGGTCCACTTCAGATGAAGTAGTTTGCCACATTCAAGACACTTCTTCTCAAGCACGTTTTTCTTTTTAAAGGAGATGCATGACACACTGCCCTTTCTGAGGCCGTCTCTACACTTCTACAGAGAAGGTTGTGTAGCCTAGACTGTGCCTAGCACATGAAGATCCTCTTCTTCTGGGGACCAGGTGTTATCTGAAAGATTACTCAAAGAAATATTCATGTATTTAATCTCCTGTTCATGCTGTAAATTCCTGAATACATCTTCAGCAGACTAAATGTGGTCAATGACAACCATTCTTCAAACGCACCTAAACCCCATCTTCAAGGTTTTCAGGGATTACCTGAATTACACAGAAACCAGCATCTTGAGCAAGTGATTCCTGCAAACCTGAAATAAGAGTACAATGGAGACAGGAAAAATGGTGATTTGAAGGTGCCCATCTCCAGGTGCCTCTCTGAACTGCAGAGTTTGCCTGGAAAATTACTTCATGTTAGACAATTATCTTCTACATACCTGAAGTTATGTAAGGAGAACTGTCACTTTATGGCTAAAATATACCTTTAGATCTAATCTTAACAAATACAGACTAATTCTTGGTTTCTCCCCACTTGCTTCTATGGGAGATGCAGACGCATTCAGGACTACAGCAAGTCTGAAATTCGTTCTCCATCTTTCCAATGCAGTATTGACATTCATGTAATGCAAAGCCTGGAGACTGGAACAAGGGATTTTTTTCCTTGCATTTGTATTTTAAGCACATTACCATTGCTGAGTGTATCAGCTGCGTATTCAGTTCAGTGGAGTTTAAGATCTTGGCTTTGACCAGAAGTCTCCAAATGCAGGCCCCATCTGGCAAACTTGTTTTTCTATCCCTCTGACATAGATGCTTAAAGCAATTTTACACAGGTGGCCAATGTCAGTCAAATTTGAGAGATAATTCATAACTATTAAATCCTTACACACTCCACAAAAAATATAGGTTCCAGGTACAGGAAAGAGACCTTCTTATTGCCTTTACAGGAGGAAAGGCAGTAATAAAAACACATTATTAAACATCAAGGTCTTTAGACAAGTAACTACATATATACCCAGATCCTCTTGCTGGACCACACTGGTGTAAGCTGGGGTCCTGCTGCTTGCCCGTCCAGTTGCGGGACTTGCTGGAGTGAACCACTCACCCAACCCTCACATTCTGTCTCCCTTTCTGGGGAAAGCTGTGGAGCAATGCCTGGTCCATGCTGCGTGTCACCAGGAGGTGGAAGTCAGAGTGCTACCATGCTGTGCAGCCCAGCCCAGAACCACAGCACCCTTTGCACAGCCAGTAGGAAGGCTGCTGTCTCTCTGACAGAAAACCATAGGAAATCAGGTTGTCCTGCTTCTCTGCTCGCAGAACTATTTGTTTCCTTCACATTATGGGCGTATAGAGTTTCTGTAGTGCAATCCAAATACATAAATAAAGGCCAATTATGCAGGCTGTTATTTATCATACTAGCCACAAAAAATTCAAGTAAAACACAGATCTAGATCTTAATGAGACATAAATGACATTTTTGAGAATGGGTAATTGTTCAACATTTATCTCAGATACAAATGCAAGAACGAACCAACTTCTTTTTCCTGTCACATGCCCAGTGCATGACATGCCTGTGTATGTGCTATAACATAACATTTATTTTATTAGCATGTGCTATAAATCCTAAAGAATAATAGGGCATGTGGATGAGATCCTCGCCCACTTCAGCTGAGCTATGCTAGTTTACCTCATTGCAGGAGGGCTGAAAATACTTCACTCCCATTAGCCTTGCAAGCCAGTGTTTCCTTCTGGAAACATTCCCTCTCTCACACACTTACATTTGATCTGGGCGTAACCCATTTCCTATTTGCCTCTGAGCATTTCTGGAATACGATAACATAACATGACAGTTGACTATTTTATCATCTTTTATTTCCCTCCATTTTGTCATTCTCTTGCTGCTGCTCAGAAGAGGAACCAGAAACTGTAGAGATGAAGCTTTGCAATGAAACAGCTTGAACCCTTTCTACCTTCCTTTTTTCCCTCCATTCCTCCCTCCAGCTTTCTTCCCTGCCTGCCTTCCTTCTAGATACCCATCCAGGAAGAGAAATCATATTTTTATAAGAGAAGATCTGTTAATGTGCTAAGCTTTGAAGATCTAGTAAAGTGAACACTACTTGAGTTAGTGGATTTATTATAACAGCCAGGATGCCAGTTAAGTCAATGGAGAGCTGGAAAGCTGAATATAAAAATAAATATTGGTCTTAGTTCAGTTTATTTTCCATTCCCCATGAGTGAGTGAAAGGCAATGAGTTTACAGGAGAAGTCAATGGGTCTAAGGTTTTTCAGCTGAAAATCATGAGGGAAGAATATATATATAGCATACGTAACTGAAACAGGAATTGATAGAAATGACTGTACAACAAAACTAGGTGCGAAGAAAGGATGCTCCAGAAAAACATGAAAAAGGAAAACTAAGGGAAAACTAAATGTATCTATGCTTTTCAATGCGTGTTGTGTATATGTCTTGCTTAGTTGGCTTCTAAGACATGCACAGAAGTCAAGCTCCTAGTGCTCTGTTAGATCTGTCACTATATCTTCATCCATATCTTGTGGACTCTCCCTCCTTGGAGATATTCAAAAGCCATCTCAACATGGTCCTGGCAACCTGCTCTAGGTGGCCCTGCTTGAGCAGGGAAGTTGGACCAGATGACCTCCACAGGTGCCTCCAACATTCTATGATATATATTTGGAAGCAATTTATTTCTAGGCACACAATATAAATAGCAGAGAACAATTCAGAGTGCTGGACATCAGGATAAACACTGGTTTCAGCATTCATGACTATTACTGTATATAAAAGCTAAACCAGACTTTTATATAGATATAAATGTAAACACATATGGACATCCATGGGGGGGTCTATATGTGTATGTGTATGTGTTTGTATATGTATATAATTGCAACTGTTCATGTCTAGGAGTCACCAAGGAAATTTTTGCATTTGGTTTTTACAAACAGTTAAGGTTAACTTTGCTATTCTCGATGGCCTGATATTTTTCAACTCCCATCTCCCCAGTCAAAAGCACTTCTGTGGACTTCAACAGAGATACTTATCTGATTCAATATTATTCAACATATATGTCAGCTATTACTAGGGAATGCTTGCAGGAAACATAAAAGGAGTCTTCAGTACACTGACATCTCCCACACTTATTCTCCCAAAATCTAGTCTTTAGATTTCATGACACAAAACAAAGAAAAAGAAACAGAGAAAACTATAAAATGGACATTGAACTTTTTTTTTTTTTTACATAAGAACTCTGCAAACTTAGTACCTTATTCTCATAGCAGATTGTGTACTGACCTTGAATTGCCACATCACGGGGCAGACATGTCTTCCACTCCTGAACGCAGCTTTTCCCTGTCAGACATGTTCAGAAAGAGATCATGGCCTAGGAAAAATGTAACTTTAATTCACTCTGGAAGCAACACTTCTGTTCATATTTTCAGTTTGCTCTTCTTTTCTGAGAGCAGTTTGCAATAGGTTGAATATTTTTCTATCCACTCAGAAGGACTAACGTCTACCTTCATGTTGACAATGGAGAATGAAGATTGAATGGCCAGAAGTTTACAAGCTAAGCTTGCAATTCCCTTAAGCAATTTGCTATAGCTCTAATTTAATTATTTTTTTTTTAAGATCCTGAATATGGCATGAGAAATGAAAATATGCTATCCAGCTAAGAAATCTAGCCACAGCAGTCTCTTACTATGGGCAAGAGAAGTGACACTGGTTTAAGTGTCCAGTGATGGTTTTACTGGACATTTGAATTTCTAGAAGACAGTTTCTGGCTTGCACTGCATATTAGCTAGGGCATTGTGTTAAATCCTATGACATGCAGCTACTGAGTTTTGAGAGGTTCCACAAATTTATTTTTTTTCCAACTGTGGATTTTCTGTGTGTTTGCACTTGCAGAGAAAGACTTTAATAAATCAGTTGAAAATATGTTAAAACTTAGAATAAAGATCAGAGAGAAAATTAAGTGCTCTTGAAATTTAGCAGTTCTTGTTACAAATCACTTGAGGGAAAAAAAATAAAACCATCCAAATCTCACAAGTTCAGAACATCTGAAATTAACCTAAACACCATTGATGTTTCTGAGATTTTGTTTAGAAACTCCAAATCATTAACGTTTCACATTTCTTTGTGTTCAAATTATAGACACTATGTCATAGTTTCATCCTGTTTTACTAAACACCTGTTGACATCATTGCCAGACAGCAAAGCAGGAAAGCAATGAATTTGTGAGTGGAAAATGCTGCAGTGTGGAGAAAGGTCTACTTTCGCTCAGCAGTTTGGGCATGGCTCCTTCCTTGATGGATGCTCAGGCAAAGTAAAAAAGAAAATGAGACCAATGAATTCTGAATGTCCCCAAAGCTGTTTACTAACGTCACATGTTTTTCCCTTATATCCAGTGAAATTTGGTGCCTGGAAAAGGAAAATCTGAATATGCACTATTTTAAACTAAGCAGCATGCAGCCAATTCAATTCAAAATTCACAAGGACTGAAAATCTAGTTTTCAGTGGAACTGAAGCACAGATATAACAGCCAGGAGCTTCCTGTGGAATGAAGATATGTCGGAGGGACCCACCCTAGTTTTGATTATGTGATAACCCCCCCATCTTCCATTTTCCTCTTCTTCCATAAAGCCTGTATTTACTATAGATTACACTGAATAGGCATAACTGTGTGATTGGCAAAGCAGACAAAACAGCAGTATCTTTGTCATGGATTTTGGAAAACAGTGCTTCTTGCTGGTTTTTTTTTTTTTTGTTACCAAACTACGTCCTTTTTTCCTCTTCAAGGGAATATTCATTTTCACAGGTGAAGGTTTCACTGGATGCTCAAAGTGACAGAAAAGTATGCCTGGAAGGGACCTCGAGGAACTGCATAATCCAGACTCCTGTGTCTAACATAAATAAGCTATCCCTAGCAGGGTTTTCTTTGACTTGTTTTAAAAACCTTGCATTGAACATGGTTCCATGTTATCCTGGGTAGCTTCTGCCAATGTTTCTGTAGCATAACAGTCAAAAAAAAAAATCCACCAAACAGACAGAAAGAAGAAGGTATAGCAACATTAGAAGACTGATGCCAAATCCTCCTCAGTCTTATAGGTCATATCTTCTTCTCATTCTTGTTGATCTCTTCCAAATTCTCTTCAATTTGTCTAAGTCATTCCCAAAATGTAATTGCTCCAGTGTAGTGTGCCTTTGGTACTGGGACACATCCCAAGTAACCACCAAAGCCTTGCTGAACAGAGTAGCTGCCTCTTGCTCTTCCTCACAGCAGCCTGATAGTGCTTCCCAGAATAAGATTTGCTGTTTCTGCATCATCTTCACATTGCTGACTCACTCCACATGATATCCATTCTCCTTTTCTGCTGTATTGCTGCCCCACGGCCTTTTATATTTCCCCTTTTGAGCAAAAAGTGTAACATTCAGGTCTTAATTGTATTGATCATCTCACAGATTTTGGATCATCCACCTGATTTATAAAGGTAACTTTAAATTTTGATCATGTCCTTCAAATTGCTTGCAATGTCTTCAGCAAATGTATCAGTTCCTTCTTCACACTGCAAGCTAAGATGTTAGCAAAAAATGCTCTCCACCTCCCCACTCCTGTGAGACTACACTTGCAACCACACCTAACCAGCAAACGGCTGATGCCTTTGAAAGCCTCTGAAGTTTTTGAAAGTAGCATTTCAAACAGCTGTTCCATCAGTTTAGGCTGACAATTCTAGGCTTATTTCCTCAGCTTTGTAGGAGACCTGGGTGGGATAAGTCTGTCTAAAGTAGAGAGGCATCCCGTATACTGCTTTCCTCTTATTCACTAAATCAAATGCTCTCAGAGAAGGAACTGAGATCGATATGACACAGCGTATTCTTGGCACGCTTATGTTGGCTATTTTAACTCGTTAGGATCCTCCTGCAACTTATTTATTGTTTATTTAATAAATAAATTCAGAACCTTTCCAGGAGCTGCTACAAGGAATTGATTATAACTTCCTGTTTTTTTCAGAAGAACCCTGTTTTCATCCTTTCGTGTTACTGCAGAGATTCACCAATGGCTCAGAGATTACACAGGACTATTTATCAGGCTTTGCCAGTTTGAATACATCTATCTTCTCATTAACATGTTTTCTTCCTATATTTTTCCTGAGCTCCCATCTCCTCAATACACTTAAGCAGAATAAAACATTAAATATTTTAGACTCCTTTACACCATGTCTGTCTTGCTCTCCTTTCCTGTTACATAGGATCTGTAATATTCTTTGTCCTCTAGACTATTTCTAGAAACTCTTCTTGCTGACTCTTTTTCCCATGTGCTAGCTGAAATTCATTTTTTCATGATAGGCTTTCTGCTTCTTTATGCACATACCTGTGCTTTTCTTTATGCTTATTCAAAATTGTGTGCCTCCTTTTTCACCCACAGAAGTACAGGCATGGAAAGATTACATTCCTTCTGACCATGGAGTCGTTAATAATGAATTTTACTGATTGCGATATGAATGTTATTGATTGCAATATGCTCCTAAAATCCTTCCAGGGTTATTTCTGGACTGCCCAAGTAAGTCATTTTGTGTGATAAGCACTTCTCTACTATCAAAATTATTGTTACTCACCTTGCGATCATACAGTGTGACTTTTACATAACAGCATGATGCGTAAGAACACCCCATGTCCAAGGTACTGTATAAAACCAGAGTATCCCAGGAACAGGATCTGGTCACGTTTAAAGATTTTTGGCAGGTGGTTGGGGAACACTGCTTCTAACCACTACTTGCTCAGAGGCTGCATGCCTGCTCGTCCCTCCTGGAGCTCCTGAGGCCCCTGCTCTGCATTAGAGATAGGACTTCGCCAAGTTCCTATCTCAAGAACAACTTAAACAGTATTTTTGTGATCTAAATGTATCTTAGGATTTTGTTCATGACCTTTTCTTTATTTCATAGAATCACAGAATAGTTTGGGTTGGAAGGGACTTTAAAGATCATCGAGTTCCAACACCCATGCCATGGACAGGGACACCTTCCACTAGACCAGGTTGCTCAAAGCCCCATCCAACCTGGCCTTGAACACTGCCAGGGAGGGGGCATCCACAGCCTGTCTGGGCAACCTGCGCCAGTGTCTCACCACCCTCACAGGGAAGAGCTTCTTCCTTATATCTAATCTAAATCTACCCTCTTTCAGTTTCAAGCCATTACCACTTGCCCTGTCACTACATGCCCTTGTAAAAAGTCCCTCCCCGTATTTCCTGTAGGCCCCCTTTAGGTAATGGAAGGCTGCTATAAGGTCTCCCTGGAGCCTTCTCTTCTGCAGGCTGAACAATCCCAACTCTCTCAGCCTGTTTTCATAGGAGAGGTGCTCCAGCCCTCTGATCATCTTTGTGGCCCTCCTCTGGACTCACTCCAATAGGTCCATGTCCTTTTTATGTTGGGGGGCCCCACAGCTGAACACAGTACTGCAGGTGGTTTCTCACCAGCGCCGAGTGGAGCGGGAGAATCACCTCCCTCGACCTGCTGGTCATGCTTCTTTTGATGCCGCCCAGGATATGGTTGGCTTTCAGGGCTGCAAACGCACATTGCCGGGCAATGTTGAGCTTCTCATCAACCACTACCCCAAAGTCCTTCTCCACAGGGCTGCTCTCAATCTACTCATCGCCCAGCCTGTATTTGTGCTTGGGATTGCCCCGTTCCATGTGCAGGACTTTGCACTTGGCCTTGTTGAACTTCATGAGGTTTATACGGGCCCATCTCTCAAGCCTGGCAAGGTCCCTCTGGGTGGCATCTGTTCCCTCTAGCATGTTGACTGCACCATGCAGCTTGGTGTCATCAGCAAACTTCCTGAGGGTGCACTTAATCCCACTGACCATGTCACCAACAAAAATGACCACAGCCCTCCAGGAGTGCGCATGCCTCCAGCTCCTCTTCTTTATTCCCCATGCTACGTGCATTTGCATAGAGGCAGTTCAGTTGGGTCCCCGATGAAGACGACTTACTGGCTGGAGTGGCTGGAATTCCTTTGTGCTGCTCTTCAGGTGCTCTCCTGCTGACCTGTGATCCCTCTCCAGCCTCTGGGCATCTATTGCTGGCACTGGCTTCAAACTGCTAGGAGTGGGATGGACTGAGGCTCCCCTCCCCTGGCAACTTTACTTTAAAGCCCTCTTCACCAGCTTGGCAAGCCTATGACCGAAGATGCTCTTGCTCTTCCCTGAGAGATGGGCCCCGTCAGCCCCCAGAAGACCAGGTTTTTCAAAGGGGTCCCATGGTCTAAGTAGCCGAACCCCTGGCTGTGGCACCAGTCCCGTAACCACTTGTTGATTCACTGGCTTCAACTGGCCTTTCAAACCCCTTTCCGCTGACTGTGAGGACTGATGAAAAATCTGCCTGTGCTCCAGGGCCCCTTACCGCCGCTCCCAGGGCTCTGTAATCCTTCTTGATACACCTCACACTGCTCCTGGCTGTACCATGGGTGTCCACATATTTAATGTAAAAGAAAAAGTGCAGCATTGACTGCCAATCCTTGTTTCCTTTAAGAAATGTTTCAAAAATGAGCCCATTCCCAGCTGCCTTGCCCCTTCTCACATTTGGCATATAGTGTCACTCGGGATAAGAAATTCTTCTTGGCTGGCTATAAGAGGGAGGAACAAATTAGTCCAATCATGAAAAAAGATGGCAGTGCAAAAAAGACCAGCCAGCATAAAAGCTTCTTATGTTGGGACTTTTCACAGCCCTTTAGCATTGATTATTTGAACTAAAACAGACCACCCAGAAAACATTACTCCAAACAAGAGCGTAAGAAGATTTATTAGTGGCAATGGGAGTTTTTCTCATCTGATTATCCTGCAAATACTCAAGAGAAATCTTTAGCAAACAGCTTTACCCGTGGTGCAGCTGGCACCAGCAACATTGAGAAGTGGAGAACGTGGCCTTCAGCTGAGGAAATATAAGATTTGTGAGGCCTTTTTGAACTGAGGCCTTTCTGAACCTGCCAGCAAAATGAGTGATTCACTGCGAGATCAAGGAAGAGCAGCTCAGCATTTGGCAACACTCATTAGTTGATGCTTCTGAATAATTTCTCCAAGGATGGCAGAGTTTTGAAGAACACCAAAAAGGGATTTTTCATTTTAGCCTCAATTATTTACTGCAAGAGATAAGAGGGAGACACAGCTGTGCTGAGGAGGACCTCTGCTCTACGTGTGCTCTGTTCCTGAGGCCTACACCAAGACTTCAGCTGTTTAATGGGGACTTTTAAACACTTTCAATTAATAGGAATTTTTATGTTATAATTCCCTTTCTTTTATACTCCATTCATCTCATTTTTGTTTCTTCTTATATTTCACAGGCCTAATCAAATCATCAAAGGAAAGAGAGGTGCCTCGGACCCTCTACATAAGGAACAAGCCCCTGTCCAGCCTGTTGAAGGAGCCTGCAGGTCCCCATGGTGCTGTGCCTGTGCCAGCACAGAGCTGCTCTCCATGTCCAGGGGTGCCCTGCTGCATCCCACCCTTCCCTTGGCAGGCGTGCATCCCCACACGCATACACCCTTGCAAAGACCGCATCCTCTCCCAGGGTTTACTCTGCCTGCCGCCTCCACATCTGCCCTAGACCCTCCCTCGTTCCCGCTGGCAAGCCCTGACACGTACACCCTGGAAAAGGGACCTTCTCCCCCCCAACACGGGCCAGGCACAGTGCTCGGGGCTGGCACGTGGCATCCCCACAGGACCACGTCCTGCCCAGCGAGCAGCTGTGGCGAGGCCCATCACCAGCTGCGGCAAGGTGCGTCACTTTTTTTCAGAGGAGAAATGAAGTGCTTCTGGCAGCGGGTCTCCCTGTGGCAACCGGCCCCGTCACCCTCCTGTGGGGTGGACAGATGGTGGCCGTGCAGGCATCTAGCCAGTACTGCCCGGCCCCCATGGCCCCAGCCCCATATGCCCCACTCAGCTGCTGGCACCGCTTGTCCCACTAGGAATCATTTTTCAAGTATCACTAACATATAGTTGAAGCAAACGCATCAAAGGACAAACTGTTTTTTTCAGCATTCGTGGCTACTGGACCCAGAAGCTCCTGAAGTGCAGAGGGTGGATGAGTTTGACTTTCTGCATGGTGGAAACGCTGGCAGAAATAAGCAGCAGCACTGCCGGTGGCACGGCTTGCTTCACAGCTAAAATGGTCCAACAGAGCCGTGCTGGGAGAAAGAGGAAAAGGATTTGGTGTTTTCTTTAAGTGCAGGTCACCTTAACAACATGTTTTCCTACAAACCAGCAAAATTCAAACAGGCTAAACTGTAATCTTACGCTAAAATGCGAGAAGCAGCTGCTCTGCCAGTTCATAACACAGCTTGACACCTGCACCCTTAGTGCTGCTGCTGCTAAAGCCTGGAGTTACACAGTGTTGAAGTCTGGCATGGGTAAAGGACACTTTGATAGTACGGTGGTGATTTATGCATGAGGAGGTACTCAAAAGAAGGCAAAGTGGGCAAGCAAGTCTCTACCCACTGTGCTTACAATCTAAAGCCAAAATACGGACGGTGAAGCAAAGACCACCTTGAGGGCTATTACATCCCAACAGCAACACCAGTGTAATGCTGGAGCCCAGGGGGAAAAGGTTGGCAGCCCCCCAGCAAACAGCTTGCCTCTTTTCTCCCCCACGTTTGCAAGCAAACAGGCACCACGCTACATCCTTGGCTTCTGGGACCGACCACAGGCAACCTCTCCGGCAGGCAGAGGCGCTGCTGGGGAAGCACCTTCGGCTTGCACGCGGCATACCTGCTAAGACTGAGCAAAGCCGTTGCCACTGCCTGGGCATGTAGGAGCAGAGCTCATGATTTCAAGGTCTGAACATGAGCTGGAGCAAGTCAGAGGTGAGCAGAGAACAGAGGAGATCAGGGCAGGACAAGACTGGCATATTTGGATCATCTAGAGTACTGGGTGCGAGGGCATGTGCAGAGGTTGGAGTTACAAGGAAAGTATTGTGCTAGGGTTGTTTGGAAAAGGCATATTTTGGGACTGCTGGAAATTAAGGAAAACGTGCAAAGAGCATTTATTCAATTTTAAATTATTGAACATCATTATGCTTGGAGACAACTGTTCTGGAAAGGAAAAAGGTGATCAGAGTTTACAGGAGCCACTCACCAGTTCTGCCAGCCTGACCTAGAGCAAGGTAGCCGGAGTGAGGAGGCGAGATGCTTTCCTGAGGAACTTTCTCTGACTCAGATGTATTTTGCCTGGTGTTTTGAGCAAAGGCTGCTGTGACACTATTCAGGCATTACCTTCCCTCTTACCCTGAAGGCCCTTTGCCAAAATGAGGCCGCATTCGCCCTCAACATTCAGGACTGCATAGAATAGTGTCAGAGAAGGAAGCTGTGACTTTTTGCACAAGTTCATTTCACCATTTTAGCATTCAAAATTTTAAAATATGGCTACAAAAATTACTGTTTATTTTTTCATCAGTTAGCCAGCTTTTTTGTCCTAGGGATTCCTAGAACTTGTTCACAAGGGTTTTCTTTTCACCTGAAGTTGTCCTACCTACATTTAATACAATTTTAGCACAGATAGACTAACAGAGTTTTGATAATGTAGATCCTCTTGAAAAAGGGCTCATTTTAAAGTTCCAGGAAAATATAATCATGCTAATTTAAAAACATAACAAAATGCACTGTGAATTTCTCTCACGCATTTTCTTTCAAAGTTATAATATAAAGCAATGTACGATTAGTTATGTGTTGTCTTAAGCTTAGAAGTCACTCTTTAAGACTTCAAGAGACATGTGAATCCGTGAGTTTTCATTTCTAACTGTGAAAAATGGTTTTCACAGATTATTGGCTTTATAGCAAAGATTTAAGCTGCAAGGCAGACGGACAGGATGTTTGACCCACCTTATTCACCTCCAAACTTGGCTGGACTCTGCCATCGTTTGTGCTGTTAAGGCACTGCGTATATGCTGATGCTGCCTGTTAGGCACTGCAATACCATTCCCAGAGGGGCCCTTGTTTGGCATGTCAATCAAGCTGATGTGATTACATATTTCATTGACTGAATGGAGGTGGTTTTCTAGTCAAAGGAGAAGAAAGATGTGTATTTTTGAAGCCAAGATTATGGGTCCTATATTCCGTGTAGTGTATAAGTTAGTTGGTAACCTCTGCACATGTATATAAAAAAATATATAGATCATTACCTGTTGCACTTAAAATGTCTCTGAAAGTGTTCTGAAACTTCATGGCTGGTAAGTAAGACCTGCCTTTTCTGCTGAGGGATATGAGATATTCTTTCTGTATATATGCATTCATTCAATAGTAAGACAGAAAGAAAAATCTATTTGTAGTTCAAAGAGCTTCCTATGTTCTCTTCTGAGCTGTTTTTCCATGTTTGTCTATGGCAAAACCAAAACTGAAGTTATTTTAAACTGAGCTGCTTTGGTGGAAATGGATGGTTTAGATCTGGCAAAATATAGCAGCTACAAAACCAGATCTGAGCCTCCTAAACAAAATCTTGCTTTACTGGTGTGTGCAAACTCATTCATCCCAGCAATATGGGAAATTAAAGACTTTATTTTTTAATATCCCTGGGATGCAAAGGCCAGGGATGCAAAGGCAGTGTACCAAATAAGTATTTTCAAGCTTAACAACATTAGGAAGACTCTCAAAAGCCATTTAAATGCTTTTTTTTTAACCTCTGTGTGTTCATTGAGCAATTCTATGTGTTCACGAATAACTCACACAGAAGGAACAAAAAGATTATTCCTGCTCATAAAGCTTGAAGTGTGCAATCAGGAAACAGAAATACTATTCCATTAAGCTGACCAACCATGTGGCACAAGCAGTAATCAACACGCAGTGAATAGTCAGAGAAGCCATTTTTCCAATAGCCCGCAGGCCAAAAAAACACTACTGCAGTATCTTGAGATTTGCAAAAGTCAGTTACTTTACAGACAATTTAGAAACAGGAAAATGGAGCATGCTAACTAAATTTATCAACTAAATTGTTAGCTTCAAACAATGTCACCTAGCTATTTGTTCAGCCTCTCATGCCTTTGAAGCAAAGACTGTTGGTAATATGCCCCTTCCCGGGTCCTCATTTTCAGAGTAAAGTGCGCTGCAGACACCTGAGACCACAAAATAGCCACTGTTCTGTCCGTCTCTAAGTGGCACGATCTGTTACTGCTCAGAGCCCTCCTGAATTCCTGCCTCTCCAAAGCAGCATGAAATCTAACAATGCTCTTTAGATTTGAAGAAATTGATCCTCAAGCACAAGGTGCAGCACCTAACCCACCCGCACATCTCCTGTCTGTAAATGTCGCCCTTCATGTGGCCGATAATGCTCACCTTGCTTAGGAATGCTTGTGTGAGGTTTGCAAAGCGGCTTGAGATGACTGGAGGGAAGAGGCTGTGCAAGTATAGTAGACTGTCTTTCAAATTATTACTAGTGGGTCTCATAATAATGCAGAATTCATCACTGCAGGAACAGATTTTTATCCTGGGATACAAGGAAGAATCAGTTTGATTATAATGAAGGTGAGTGACTGATGCTTAACTGGGATAGCATTAGAATAAGTTCTGTTTAATGGAGATGCATTTGACCTTTTCTAATTTATAAAGTGGCATTTAGGTATTAAAACAGAGGTGAAGTTTTAAACTTCAGTCTATTAAAAGGGATTTCACTAAATAAAGGTTGAAAGCTATGAATACCATTTTCATTTAAAATATATTCCTTGCGCTGAATTTAGATACATTTACAGATTTGTTTTGCCTTTAACAAAATGTCCTTTCTGATCAGAAATTCCTGGAGAATTTAAGATGATCGTCTGTTTACTTAGATGTCAGAAGTGAGGCTGAGTGCTCTAAACACTTAGGCATGTGCTTAACTTGACATCAGCAAGACCACCCCTGTGCATGAAGTTAACCATGTGCAAAGATATTTGTCGGACTGGCATCTAACAGTCTCTTGTAAACTCCAGTCATTTGGAAAGGTTTTCAGTTTAAGTGCAAGAAAGGAGTTGAAGGTGGAGAGCAGTGATATGAAAGGACAGCATAATGTTACTCTTTCATAATTGGAAGCGAACACAAATAACAGAGCAATTTTTATTTTTTCTCTTCACATCTGCAGGGTAGGTACCAGCTGGGTGGGTAGGTACCCTCCCTCTACTGGGGGCTGCTTTGGGATCCTCTCATGACCTTGGCCCATATCTGCAGTGGAGATTGGATTGGCATGGATTTTGGTGCTGATCTAAAGCCCCTGAGGATCTGGGTCATGTTTCCAAACTAGCTAAGGAGGGATTCCCACTGAAATTATCTGCATTTGAAAAACAGATAGGAAAGCCAGGAAAAAAAATCAGATCCACACATCCTGGATTAAAGATGTGCAGCCACTTCTAGGCACAAGTTAAGTAAGTGACAGAGCTGTGCCATGCCACGTAAGGTTCAGTAGCAATCACAAACTGAAATCTACTCTGTAGAGAATGGTGAACTGGCAGTGGTATCCAGTTTTCCCTGATGGGTGGTAGCTTAAAAAGTTGTTCATAACAAGCTTATTTCTCATCTGAGAGCTCTTCACAACTTTGAAGTGAAATGACTGTTATTCATTTCATGTAGTTCCCCCATGGAAGATCTTCTTACACAATAATTGTAAATTCAGTGATTTCCCCTTCACCACTCTTGTTAAGTTTCAGTTTCTTCTTTTCACATTCAGGGCCTTGCCGAACTTCTCATGTCGGTTGGCACGTTCCCATTCTCCCCGGTTGCTCTGCCAAATGTGTCAGCCTTTGGGCAGCTTCATTTCCTCCCCAAATGCTCCGTGTCCTCCAGGCTGTTCCCTGCACACACACAGCAAGTTTCTCATCTTGGTGTCTCAGGCAGTCAGACCTTCCTGCTCAGCACAGAAAGCTGTCTCCCATCACCTCCACCACATGCAGGACAAACCTAGCAACTTGCACAGCTACTCTTTATATTTAGAGGTGCAGTGTCATCCCAGTGTTTCCAAAACCTGACTTTCCATTTTACAGCAGTACATGTATCATCATCAAACAGGAATGACAATTACAGAGTAAAGCCAAATACATGCACATATGCACAGACATACAAAGTCATTTTTTAGGCAAATTGTTCCAACCCTAGGTACCACCAGCTCCCTTCAGCTCCTCTGAGTTTCAGATTTTGTCTTTGAAGTGAATCTTTCACAACTGTAGTTGCAAAGAAAACTTCCAGAACCTAAGAAGAGTGTAAAATATAATTTTGCCTGCCCAAGTTTGCACAGAGCCTGAAAGAACAGATCTGAGAAGCGGGGATGACTACATTCACCAAATTATGTGAGGTGCTAATTAAAAGAAAAACATGAGAGACTTGGAAAACCTCTGTGGTTCATAGAGACAGAAGCTGAGACAAAGCAGAAAAATGCTAGGAAAACTTTCAGAGAAACAGTGTCCATGATCTGGAAGAAAAGTTTTGGAAAACTTTGACCAAAACCCTAAGTGGCAAAATATTGAAAGTGACAGGGAAACTGAGGCAGAGTAATTTATATAGCTTTTCGTTATTTTTTTCTAGCTATAAATATTTCATACACCAATTTGATTTGATTTTGGGAACTATGCAAAGCCTGTATGTTTTTTTGGTTTGGCTATTGTATACCCCTGAAGAGATGATCAGGTGTCGAAGAGATCATCTGACCTGGAAAAGAGCATCTGTATTTAAGCTATTGTGATAAATCAGTTAGTCTGAAGAAAAACTATTCATGATTGACAGCAGATAGTAGATTCAATTGAGTCTATTTTGCAAATGAAATTCCCAAACGTGTTTGCAATTACGCTGGATTTAGCTACCTAAATAATCTTACTGCATTTCTTGGGACCAGGTTACATATAAGCATCTTGGTTTTTTTACAAGTCATGATAGAAAAACTGCCTTATAACTTACATGTGGCTTAAAATACACAAATAATAAATGTCTTTTTCTATAACAATAATATATAAAATCTAGTTTCTTAAATAAATTTACATTGTTTGTGGCAAACATCATTATTAACAGCCAAAATTAAGAATTCAGCCTCTATTGCCATGTTTGGTTTACGCTGGGTTTAAATGATTTATTTCAGACACCTTGAATCACTTAGTAGGTACCAATCTGTAAGCCTTATGAGTCACTATTGATATTTTGATGGTGTAGGGGTTTTGTTGGTTGGTTTGTTCTGTTGCTGTTGCCACCTCCAGTGTATTCTGCCTGTTCAGCGTTCAGAAAGAGCAAACCCTTGGAAATTAAATGCTTTTGATTTCTCAGCACTGCTTAGAGAATATAGCAGTTAAGGTCATTTCAAAACTACCAGGAAATAAAGCTCAAAGCAAATACGAAGACAGTTCACAGCAGAGAAGGCATTATTAGCCCAGTCCTAGAGCAATGGCCCCACATGCAGCCCTCCTTTGGGTTTCGCAGGTCTAGATCCAGACTGGAACCCACACTGGCTGGATTTGGGAGGCAAGAATTGCTATAAAATCCAGAACTATTCATATTCTAGATAACCACCACTAAAAGGAAGAGCACAGAAAACTGCAGCACTGGAGCATTAACACTATCCTCAGCTGTACAGCCAGAATTTCATTTGATGTCACTTGGAAAAGGAGCTAAGCTGACTTATCCTTGCTGAAGATCTCTTGCTTTAGTGCTTTGCGCTACCCTGGTGAGTTACAGCTACACGCTTATACATATGAGAGGATTTGTTCTACACAAGAGTTATTGACTGGTATTTCATTAACATAAGAAAGAAAGGTATGTTGATGTATTGAATGTAACTCTAAAATCTGGCTCAGAGAAGTTACTGAGATTCCTGGGGGTTTTTTTGCTCTTCATATCAGCTCTACTTAGAGCTGTTCCTTACTCTTGCAGAGGAAAAGACCCTACTCTTGCCATAACTTTGCCTTCCTTAGCACGTAAGTCAGGAAGGAGACCTTGGACTCCTGCAGAGCCTCTTGCCAGAGTTGGTGCATATAGTAATCCTTTTCAAGAACTGTTTTCTTACATCTGAAGTGAGTCACATTGCTCATGCCCTCACTCTGTTCAGACTGGCTCAACGCTCAAAGATTTGAGTGGGAGTCTTGTGGGGTATAAACGCTCAGGGAAATTTATTCGAGTAAGTGGATGACGGCTTGTGCTATAGAGAAGCTCAGATGAGTGCTGGGCTTCTCAACCCGTGAAATGCGAACCACTCATGTCCCACAAGCTACTTCCAAAAAGGAAGAAAAATTTGTTCCTTTTTCCTTCCTGTGAAAAGGAAAAGTTCTCCTTAGCAGCTGCATCCCTGTCAGAGGGCCTGGCGAACCCTGAGGAACATCTCCGCCTACGTGAGCCCAGGGCCTGACAGAAATCTGCTGCCACCGCTGTGGGACAGCACACCTCCCTCTCCACGCTGAGGGTGTCCAAATAAAGCCAGGGCACCAGTGGCCCTAAGGATGTGATGATGGGCCTCTCTGCTTTTCAGATGTATCTGCGAGTCTAAGAGGAAACCTCTGCAGATAAATGTAATTGACCAAAAGGAGTGAGCTTTTGTTATTCACAGCAAAGTGTTCTCCCTCCCTCCATAACAAGTGCCTGTCAGATCAGTCAGACATCCTTGCTGGCTGTCCCCGCTCAGCTATTCAGCCACATTGATTGCTGGAGTCGCTCGTCAGATAGTGTATCATCAGAGCTATTGCCTCCTGGATCCTTTCTATCACACGCACTGACCCAGCACAGTCATCCGGCCTTTCCTTCAGGGAACATGGCTAGAGCCTCTCTGGATACTGGGAGGTACTGTGACATTCTAGATACAGACCAAATAGAGCCAACCTTAGCAGCCAGTCTCATTTGCAAATGCAAGTGAGCCTGCATTTGCATTTCATGCACACAAATGTTGCATGAAAACAATTTACATATTTATAGGTAAAGAAATACCAAGCAGTAACTCTCTGCAACCTACAAAGAAGTTGGACACAACCTTTATATTGGTACTGAGAATGGACGAGCAATGCCATACCAGAAGTACCTACAACTGTGCCTGTATGAGTGGTGCCAGCTCACAGGGTCAGTGAAGGTGGTTTTGCACTGGAGAGGGTGAACAGGGTGCATATTGCATATGTGAGTCTGTGGATTAGAGGCATCTGAAAATGAAGAAAATGACACTCAGTGTAGATATTTATGATTTGTATCGGTGACTTCTTTTCAATCAATGCCAGTTTTTTGAATAAGTTGGATATTGCTTAAATTCTAGTCTTTAATTCAAGGTGTTGTGGGGTTTTTTTAATGGGGAAAAAGCAAATGCTTTATTAAATGAAACACAGAAAATGGATGTGCTTATGTTTTTTAAAAATAGTTGAAGCAGGACTAGAGGGTGAAGATGGAAAAGAAAGATTTGGTAAGGAAAGATTCTCTTCAATAAATTGAGTCCAAACACTACAGCACCGCAAAGCTGTACGTGCTTTCTGGCGTGATATGGTGAGGCTCATTGTTTAAGCTGAACACAGAAGAGTGCATAAGCTGAATGTTAACTATAGTGAAAAGACAATTTTTACTATCAGTCCCTCTTAATAACCTGCAGTGATAGAAATACTGATTAAAAGATTAAGGAAGGTAAGTAAGACTTTTATCCAGACAAATCTTTATATCCAACCAAAAAGCTAATTTAAATTTGTCTAGTATCACTATTCAAATCTTTCTGCAAAGTGTATTGTATTTCATTATTATGTGTTACTATTTTTGGATAACATAAGCCAATTCCCTATATACCAATCTTTCATGACTTTCTTGGGTTCATTAGATACTATTCAAGACATTCATCAAGGATTTTTAACTGACTTGTCTGTGATTGGTAATGTTGTTTTCAAGACCGTCAGGTTCTGTCAGGATGAGGCTTGAATGCTTCTGTATTGCCTGCGTACCACAGTCCTCAGGAAGCAAAGGGGAATACTCTTTAAGACCTTATTAATAACAATACCATGAATGTCTGTTAGTTAAGCACCAAGACTGCTGAAAAAAAAAAATCAAAATCAGCTTCCTGGCTCGATAGCAACATCCCCTTGTTCTTGAAACTCTCTCCCCAGGGGCAGCTATTCCAGCCATCCATATATCTTGATCATATATCTTTCAATTATTTACGTTATTTGCTATAGCTTGCTTTGATATGACTCGGTATTTGCAGGCCGACTTTCTGAAGAGAAAGTTCTCAGCAGAGAACAGGCAGGACACCTGCCCTGTAGTTCAGCCATTTGTCAAGGAACCTATCTCTTGACCAGGCAGTGTAAACCCTTGATTAGGTAGTGTAACACAGTCCACCACACAGTATGTCAATACATCTCAAAATTTGTTTTCAGGCAGTGTTTACCCCAGTGGACTGTCCAAGCAGATAAAATAATGATCTCGCACTCACCCACTGAGCTGAGGGTACCTGGCTGGGACAGTCCACTTGCCCTGAATCCTACCCCACGTCTCCACTGCTTGACTAATTGCTTATTGTGGAGGGGAAACAAAATCTGAATGGTGTAAGGCATTGTAAAAATCCACCAGATTATTTTTGTGGGGTTTTATATTTTCTGGTAAGCAGTTGTGTTTTGGGCTGGCAACTCGAACAGGTGGGAGCCGGGGGGAGCACATGCCGTTTTGCCCCTGCCCCTGCCCCTCATCTGGGGATGAGATGATCTCCACAAAGCTGCATTATACAGCCTGGGTGACACCGCCTGTTTGATGTGTTTATCTACTAAGTGTATAAAACAGGGTTAATTCACATACTTAAATGGCAATAATAAATTCAAATGAGATTTTTCTGTCCAGCCTGAGGAAGTTCTCAGATGTGTGCTCCTCCTCTCTAGCAGATTTTTCCTACTGCTGAGGTTCACTGGTAGGGGTGGTGGCGGGAGCTGTTTAAGGTCTGTGGCTGTTAGGAAGTGGTTTGATGCTAATTCAGCCAGTCTGCGGTCTTCCTCTGAGCCCAGCTTGTGGTACAGTCAGGTGCAAGAGGAGCCTGTAGCCCTGTGCCTGGGTCCTGGAGCTCTCCAAGTGCATCACAGCACTGTGAAATCCGGGGCTAAGCCAACTCCCTCCCTGCCTCCATTCTTCTGAGATTAGCAGACCTCTTGGGAATGAGGGGAATTTGGAATATCCCAGTAGCACCTTCTATGGTATAAATGTGAGAGTGCCTTCTGCATTTGAAAGCTGAGGTATTTGTGAGGATACATTATTACGTCTTGCTATGTCAGAGAAAAATGCCTTGATCAAAACAGTTCCTTCTTTTTTTTCATGTAAAATGGCACAGTATAGAAAAAGGGAAAAAATATATGCTGGAACTGGTCTTTGTGTTAAATTTCAGATCTAGAAACTATTGTGGGGTAAAGAAAAGTGTATGAGCAGAGATGGTTCACTGGGGTACTAACAGTGTAAAAGACAGATAAAAATGCAGAGGTAGTTGCTTTCAGTCTCTTGCCAGAACTGCTCACCCTTCCGAGGGCCATACAGAATACAGCTGCACAGCACTGAGGATCTCAGGTGGTTTTGGTTTTTTTTAATCTTTGAAGACACCAGTGGCCACATGAGGACTGCCCATACATGTTGCTTGAGAAAATACACACTCAAATTCTCTGCTTCCTGGGAAAAGGTGTTATGAAGAAGGTGCCCTTGGTTGGGACTCAGCAGGGGGACTGATTTCAAGCAGAGCCAGAGACTTTTTGCTTGATTTGAGAGTAAACACTTCCTAACTCTCTTCTCCAGTTTATCCATTTAGTTAATAATGGTGGACACCAAATGCTTCCCCAGCCATGGGTACTACAAGAGTAATTTTGGTTTCACTTGTATCCACTTAGAGATTTATGGTGATGGGACCACATAAGTACAGAGATAACAGCTGGGCTAGACATATGCTACAGCATGTGATTCAAAACTGTTTCATATGTGAAGATGCAAAACCACAAAAACAGCTTCCATGAGAGCGCAAATAGGAATTCCACATCCTTCAAGGAAAATCCAAACACTGTGAAAAATAAAGATGGTTCTAGTTCCAGGCTGTGAATTTACTATTTCTCAGTAGTCATTTAAGACATATGTAATTCAAATATTTTTGAGATATTATGTCTTTCCCTTCCCACTTCCTTAAGGTGACAAATTAAACAATTCCAGTCACTTACCGAAAGAAATTTATTTCCTTGCTTGTCCTCATGACACAAGAGCTTCTTCCACACCAAAGAAGGATAAAAAATGTAAAATAAAAATATTATCCATTGCTGTAGGTCTTCAGCATGATGGTCTTGGATACACTGTGAGGAATTTATTATTCACCCTACGAAATTTTTGCTAGCATTTTCTTATGCAAACTCTGGCATTTATGCTCCGTGAACATTGTGGCATTTGTTTTTCATGCACCAGGTGACATTTTTTGACATTTGCACATTTAAATGGTCATTTTTTTTGTGATTTTCGGGTATGTGACACCTTACTGCAGGTAAAAGCTAAAAATACTTCTATTTATTATTCCAAAAGTCATGATGGAAGTTTAGGATAATCTTGAGACTTCAGGGTGGAGGTGTGGATGACAACAGCTGCATGAGCCTTGCTCATGAAGCAATGGGTCAGACCAAACCACAATATTGGCAGGGTTCAAAAAGTATGGTATATGCCAATATGACATAATATTTGTTTTACAGAACTCTGTAGTAGTGACTGTAAGAGCCTTATGGCTCTCACTGGAACCAGAGAATCATGAAGCATTTAACAGTTTAAACAGTTGAACAAACTTCTTGAGAGCCCTTAACATATCCACATTGGACTGGAAGCAAACAGCAAGGAATCAACAGTAGCAAAACTTCAGGAAGAGGAAAAAATCAGAAGTCACTCTGTTATGACAGAGACCATTACCTCACATTTATCATCATTATAACAATATTCTTTCACTCTGTTGAAAATACCATATCCATTACACTGGGCTAAAACTGATCTACCTTCAATGACTACCCATTGTGACAGCCATCAGACTGTGGCTATTCCTTGACTTTTCTAAAAGGACATGTACATTTCCCACTTTGCCAATTAATTTCCATGAAAGAAAAAAAATAAAGAGGTCAGGAAATAAGCTCATTTTGAATAGAAAGGAATGTTATAATCTCATCTACGTTCAGTCTAACTCACGAGTTGCTATCTAAAACGGCATGACGCCAACACACAGCAGGTATACCTGAGTTAAGAATGAGGCACCAGGTGCTTCCAGAAGGACAAGACTGGATTTAACATGAAAAGGTGGTTAAAGCAACCTTTATTTCAGTTTTGGGAGTATCCACTTAGCTATAATTAGAGATGCCAGCTGCTGACAAAAAATGGCTTTGCACAAAATTTCTCCATGGAAACGAAGAAGCCTTGCAAAGAGGGTGTCAAAAAAAAAAAAAAAGACAGATTTTTCTGAGCTTGGGAGCAAGCTGCTTACTCCTCCTTACAATGGAAAATGAGCATAAGATACAAAAGCCAGCTTTGACTGCCAACCAGGCAACAGCGGGACGTGAACACTGCTCTTATCACAGAAGTTTGCGTTTCTGAGCCCTCATTTCTGCTAATAGTATAGATGTAGCTGGAGAGAGAGAGGGACATTCACAGGGAATTTTTATTTTCCAAATTAGGAGAATGTAGGAGGAAAGGGTTTCATTTTGTTTTTTCATTTTCTGCCTTCTGGTGATATAACTGGAAACATGTGAGACTGGAAGATCTCAGTCTGGGCTGCATGTGCTCCTGGAGAGGCTCGGACATCCAAGGGCAGGAGTCTGCCTCAGTGCCTGAGTCACTGACATTTGGATGAGACAAAACACTGTTTTTCCTCTCCTTTCTCCTTAGTTACATTTTTTTAACCTTTTTCTCCTTCTCCAAATTCTTTCTTTCCTCCAGTGCTGGCCTTTTCTTATCCTGTCTTTGCCTTCTGCCCATAAAAATTACGGTGGTTGTGTGATCATAGAATCACAGAACCACAGAATCATAGAATCATAGAATGGCTTGGGTTGGAAGGGACCTTAAAGACCGTCTAGTTCCAACCCCCCTGCCGTGGGCAGGGACACCTTCCACCAGACCAGGTTGCTCAAAGCCCCGTCCAACCTGGCCTTGGACACTTCCAGGGATGGGGCATCCACAGCCTCTCTGGGCAACCTGTGCCAGTGTCTCA
>JAVKLA010000026.1:7653145-7749852 GCA_034782735.1 Sagittarius serpentarius
AGAGGAGAGGAGAGGAGAGGAGAGGAGAGGAGAGGAGAGGAGAGGAGAGGAGAGGAGAGGAGAGGAGAGAGGAGAGAGGAGAGAGGAGAGAGGAGAGAGGAGGGAGGAGAGAGGAGAGAGGAGAGAGAGAGAAAGGTGAGTTTGGGAACCACAGCCTGAGTGGCCACCCACTTTCTGCCTATAGTCAAAGTGTAGTCTTCACCACCAACATTTTTCACAGAAAAGAGCAAGCCCAAGCCCAAAGTATTTGTCTTAAGCATCAATAAATGAAGTCCCAGGGATGCCAGTGCCCTTTTACACAAGAGCATTTCTCAGGATTGCAGGTAGGCACCTAAACCCGTGAGAAAAGTAGGATTTCAGACACATTTGTCCCCTTAACATTTCCTATGGCCTGGTCTCATTTTCTTTCCATCCACTGTGTTTGCCTTTGTTAGATTCACTCTGAAGTGCTGAAGTCTTCTTGGCAGAGGACTTAGTGGCCTACCTTACGTTTTTGAGCCCTTCTCTCTGACACACGTCCTCAGCATTGCAACACTGCAGTATCCCTGGCTACGTCTGCATCAGTAAATTTGGATATGTCCAGAACTAAAGCCCAACACTGAGGCTGACGGATACAGAATGGCCCACATCCGTACTACTAAACTCTCTTACTCACTGTAAATAGGGTGGTCACATGCAGACTGCACTTTGGGAATCCTCCCTACCTGAGCTCCCAAACTCTGCCTAATCTTGCTTGGGAAGATGCTAGTCAGCAGTGCCAACTCATGGCAGAGACCAGTCTCCTGTAAAAGCATTCAAACGGGCTCCAGCAACTGGTCCTCTTTGCTAGAGCTGTGTGATTTAGCAGTACAGGGGTGGCCTGTGTGAATCTGGGCTTTCACTGCTGAGAGCAAAGGTTTTTAGGTGGGACTTCTGTTCTCAGATCTCCAGGACATCTCTGAAAACTGCCCTTGCTTTCAGTGCCTTTTTCTCTGGTGGGAGCTTTGTAATACTTCTGCCATGATTTTATTAATTTCTTATCCTATGCACCAGTGTAAAACAACGTCCTGAAGAAGTATAGCAGGAGCCACTCTGTCTTATGACTGTTGGTGGCATTAATAGCTCCTGCTCAAGTCACTGCTAAAGAGGAAAATGAGCTATCAAGCAAGGACCTGAGACAAATTTATTCTGAAGTGAGATATTGCTTCTGCTTACTCCTCAGTTCATGTTGACATAAATGACCCATAAAATATATTTATTAAGTGTGCTATGAAATACAAGGACCTGGAAGGAAGGCCACAACAGAGATATTCAGCACGGAGGAATACAAACCAGCTCAAACACATCCAATAAGCTATCTTCCCCACCATGTACGGGCCCGAGAAGGTCGGTAGTAGACAAACCATTTACCTTGCCTCACATCAATTCATGTGAAGCAGCTGCCTCCAATCAGTACAATAAAGCCATCTGAAGAGGTAGACAGGAGCGCGGCACAATTACCAGGCAGGCAAATCTGCAGTACTGCCAGCTCCACCCATTTTGAAAATGGCTCTGAAAATTGCAGCAGCTGACAAAGACATAATGACCCTACAGCAAATATAGGCAAAGTTAGTTCTTCTTGGCTTACCGGCATTGATTTGGACAGTCTGTTATTTGAGATGATCAGACGTTGTCCAGTATTGCCTTTACCTTTCTTTTTGATGGGAAGATATGTTGTATTTAAACTTCTTCAGTTGTGATGAGGAGCTGAAAATCATAGCTTGCTCACTTTTCCTTTTTTGTCCCCCAAGATTTTCACCTTAGAAAACAAGTAAAACTGCCAAGACATTGTATTTAATACATTATCACCAAAAAATTCTTACTGTCATCTCTGACATATAAAGTTGTCTGTTTTCTTAATCTGTCTTCCAAACATCACACAGCAATGCAGAATTTTGTTTGGAAAATATCTGTAAAGTGAAGGTCCCCAGTCCTCTGGACCATTTATAAGTGGCAGGAAGAGACCATTCATTATACCACCTCCTTTCTCAAATGACAGGACCGTCTGCTCAGACTCATCTCTGATGATCTACACATGCACACAGATTGACAGCCTCCCTTCAGTGCCAGATTCACTGCTCATGCATTGATCGGCATGGAGGGATGGCTTAGAAAACTTGCATCTAGGGTCTGGCTGTCATTGCCTGAGCTATTCACAGAAACTGGTTTGGCCACCTTTTCCCTGGGGATTCCTACGACCAGCTTAAGAATGAAGCTGGAAGCCATATCAGTTGTTCTGGTAATGACATCCTACTCCCAGCCGTGTTTTTGCTTGGCTGCTTCTCAGTTTTGAGCTATGTTGTGTGATGGACAAAGCCCCATGGGACACTCAGAAAGACGGTAGTCAGAAACGTGGTTCTGATCTCATCAAAGCAATAGGTGCAACCCAAAGCTGACTTCAGGGAGGTTCCTGGGAAACGTAATCACGGGAGCAGGCTCTTGACCAGGTGACTTGTTCTAGGAGACCATACATGGCTCCATAGGCCTTAACTTGATCCCCTTTATTCCGAAGGATGCAAATTCAGCTGGTACTGGAAGAGTTGCCAGACGACGTTAAAAAGACTTATTACAAGAAAATTTGTCTGAACGATAGAACTCTCCAGAGCAGGTAAAATCATAATGGAAATTCAGCCTGTAATATGCCCAAATATCTTCAGCTTTCATTTGGATGCAGAGCCTTCTGCTACCTGGTCCAAATACTCTTTGCAATGTCACAACTGCAGTACTGTGAGACCTCCTAATCCAATTGCTTTTCCTAGACATTTCTGGAGCTCCACCAAGTAGGGTGGCTGCATGGAAGCTGTTACATTTTGCAGAGATTAACTATGCTGAACACTAATGCAGACTTTCTTCCAGAAAATATTTAGAAACTGGTGTATTTGAAAAATTCCCTCCCCTGCTTTTAAAAAAATAATTTGATTGAAGGTTAGAAAGTTCATGTCTGTTATTCAAAGCCATACAGAGGGCATCAAAGCAGATGCCAGTTCGTAAAGGGATCCAGACAACTGTAGCAGGCATCACTGGAAACAATAACATTACACAGAACTGTCTTATGATTTAGTTAATAATAACAGTATAACAGTTTGGAAAGCAAAATTCAGAAACCCCACAAAGCACCTGTTACAAAAGATTAAAAGATTTAGGTCCACTTTTTCCAGCCTCCAGTATAAACCGGTCCATGCCATTTAATGGAAGAATTCTAACAGAGGGTGAGGAAAGCATCTTTTTCTTTTATCACAGAACCATTTTGTACACCGACTGGTGCTGAAGCACGAAGTGTCCACATGCCAATGACTGTATTACATCTTTCTGTGCCAGTTCCAGATCATAACTCTCTCCCTGTTAAAAACTGCACTGTTTACAACTGGAATTTTTTTCTACCTTTAGCACCCAGCCACTGGGTCTTTGCAAGGGAAGGCAAAATAAAAAAAGGTGTCAGCAGTTTAGAATACTATATTCTTAATCAGGTTTGCTCATTGTAATGGACTGAATCACTGCCTCACAGACCATGTAAGTGGCTATACATCGCAAGGTTTTATTATTCAAAGGGAACATTATGTCAACCTTTGGGTCTCCCTGCATTTTGGGAAATTATTGTCCATGTAAGTAGAAAACGAACATGGAGACCAAGTCACAACAAAGTCCTGAAACTTGCCCTACAGGCATAATATTAATTTGTCCATGACGGGGATGAAGGCTAACCTTTCTGCTCACTGTCTCTGTGGGAGGCACAACCCTGCTCTGAGCTCTGGTGACCACATTCTTCACAGATATAATAATGTTTTTTAGCACATCTGCTACAATGTCGGTATATAAATATGCACAATAGCCTGTTGCTATATCGTTGTACCAAAAGAGGGTATCACATTTGCTCCCTTTTCTTCCAGCACAAGGGCAGGTATTTACAGCCAGGACTTTCTTAGACTACAAGTATTCTCACTTTCTGCATGTTGGTAGCACCTATGGCCCCTTTCTCCTGAATGGCAGCTGGAAGTGCAGTCTTCTCTTCAAGGGATCCAGCCTGGGTTTACAATAGGTGCCCAGGACTGGGCATGGATTATACCCAGCACATCAAAAAGCAGAATCAAGCCATCAATGTCTTCTGTGGGACACCCGGCCCTGCAGGTGGGAATCCTGCTAGCCATCAGGATGGCTGTACCTGCACACAGACTCAACCCAGCTCTTCATATCACCATGTAGATACAGCCTGCAATTAACTATTTGCACATCTTTAGTTTTCCTTTCCTCAGAACATATTCTGCGTAAGCTGTAAAGTACAAATAAAGTCTACTTTGTGATTAAAGGAGGGATTTGTTTGCAAAAAAAATTCTTTACAAAAGCAGATATCCTAGTTGTCTGCGCATATTGAATATGACATTTCCAAAGAAAACAACCAGAGCAATAGAAGGAGCATACCATCGAGAACACCTGCACCAGAGAATTTAAAATCAGATCATATGCCACTATAGAGAACATAGTTTGTTTTCCATTATTGCTTAAATATGATGATAACCAATTTGGGGATTGACATAAAACCCATATTGTATTATTCTGAGGCTTTGTTAAGAGCAAAGAATGTGTGACCAAATCAAAGGCTTCACTAAAGCTAATAAACACAGCTTCAGTCATATATGTGGCCTTTATCCACAGCTTGATTAATATCACATTTAACCTAGAATAAGGCTGAGGTTATGGAGTGCTTTAAACAAAAGCCAGATTTGAAATAGGGTAGGGTGAGGGGTGTAATATGTTTAAATTAATAAAGCCATTGATCTGTCCACACACCAAACATTTGGAAATGTTAGCTAATGGCATTAAGGCAGCTGAAAACGTACAATTATTTAAATCCAAGAAAACACCACCTTTCTGGTACAAGAAAAGTCTTCCAAATTGTTCAGAGATTCAGCAAGCACTGAGACATGCTGAAGGAATCATGAAAGAAAATGATTGCAGATTTGAGCTGTAAAAGGGAGATTTCATCCACCCATTTCTTCAAAGGGTAATTAATTGTTTTCAGTACTTCATTAAAATGTATATTTTCAAAAGAGGAAAAGTTGATTATTGATTTTTAAAAAAACAAACAACACAACAAATTAGATTAACTTGACTTCTCAAAGGTCAGAAGGTTTCTAAATCTGTTAACAGACCCAGTGATGATTATTTAATGCCTTAACTATTTGTTATGTCTGTTACAATTTAACCCAAATCTTTAATTCATTAAAATGAGTTGTTCTAGCTCTGCTAAAAAGTCCTTTCATTCCTTTCCAAATGCTCTCAGATTCCTCAGCCTTTTTTAACATGATAATCTAAATAAATTGCAGTTTTTGCTTTTCTCAACTCATCTTTATTTCCATTTCAAAGTTGAGTATAGTACTCGAATCAGCAACACATCTGCTATGTCTATTATTTTTGCCATTTCTTATCTCCCTGCTGAGATACTTCAACTTGTCATGGGTCGTTTGAGGATAACAGTTCCCTGCTTTAACCTGACTAGTTGTTACAAATCTGAACTGACTGGGAATGATCACCATCCAGAAGTTAAGCAGTTACATCCATAGTGAGTAGCTATTAATATGCCAACCAGTCCAACAGCTCGGGGTTGCAGGGCCGATGTGTAATAGGAGAGCAAAGCTTTTCCCACTAAAACAGCAGCTCTCAGAATTGCCATAAGAAAAGTGGCTTCATCCAGAAAATTTCTGTCCTTCAGATAGAGGTGAAGTTAACAGAAGGCTTTAAAATAAGTCAGCCAAAGGAATCTGTAATAAATAGCCAGGGATGGATGGTATTTGCCTAGAAGCTTGAGTACAATATTGCTGGACCAGTAAGGAAAAATAAACTGCTGGGAGACAGCATGGGCCAAAGGGAGACCCTGAGAAGGCACAGACAAGATAGGAGGAGCGTTGCTTGTATCAGCTGCAGAAGAGGGGGCAACTGCAGCCTCTGGAAGGTCAAAACAGGTAAGTTTATCCCCGAAGTGCCCTCTTCATTTGCAGGTGCCTGAAGACACCCAAGAAGGGATACACTTACTCCTGCATGTGATGCATATACTGCACCCAGCCACCCACACACTTCTATATAACCTGCACGGCTCTATAATGACAGGCATTTGTATGCAAAGCCCACTGACTAGGTTTATGTAAAGCTGGTTAAAATCATAACTCAGATGTAATGAAATGGGTAACAACAGTCAAAGTATTCACATGGGACCTAAACATATAGTATAACATCCATTTAAATTCGGTGATGTGACCAGCTGTATAATTTGGGGGCTTTTTTTATTTCTAGTGTCCTTCTGCCACTAACCACTCATTGATTTGGTGCACAAGAAATGAGTAACTGAAAAAAGGCAAAATTCTATGCTTTCAGTCAAATACAAACATCACTGGACAGATTTCATTACTAATGAGAGCCAGCTCAGATAAAATATTAAAAATTTATTAAAAGCATCTCCTCAGAGTTGAAAGCAGAAAATATTTAATCAATCCTGACAATCAAAGCATGATCTAGTGGAAAGATACGCAAGATTCATTCCAGCAAAGAAAAGATGGGTGGGCAAGTCTTCTTAACTTGTGCTGATTTATTTCATATGTTTTGCTATGTGCACAGCTCCATTCCCAGGTCTCTAATTGTACCTGTAGACACACTGGTACACAGATCACCCTGAGTGATTCTCTTTATTCTCCTCTTTGAAAAGTTCTGATTAAAAAGCAACCAGGAAATCCTGTTCAAATGGAGATGCCAGTATTTCACACATACTTCTCTCCCAGATTTGGATGAGAAGACGACATAGCACAGTTCTTGGCGGGGCAGGGAGGGAGGAAGGGGAATGAAAACAAACAATAAAAGTCAGAATGAAAATGCTGTAATATTTAAATTGAACATTTCAGTGTCAATGACTCTTCCACATTTCCGAGCCTCTCACACCAAGTGTGAGAGTACTTCAGGAATTCCCAGGGCTTCAATAGATCCCACATCATCCTGTGCTTCATATGTTAACACCCAGCAGGTTACTGTACATCCAAAACGGTGAGGGAGGCACCACAAAAGCCAGGTGTGAGTTCCTCCAAGCCTTTACCAAACATTCGAAATGTACTTCTCTGATCATCTAATGATTTACCCAGTACCCAGCTGTGTCCACATGTTTTCTCTCAGGTTTTCTTCTCCTAGGAATCCTTTCTTCTGTTGCCCCCTGATCAGCTTTCCCTATCCTTCCCATTCTTACTCCTCCCAATGTACCCTGTTCACCACCCAAAGGGGTGAACCTACAGCAAACCCATGAAGCGGACGTTGCAAGGCCCAAATAAATGGCAGTGGTGGGATGACCGGGGTCTGCAGGACATTATGGCGGCTCACACCAAGTCCTTCCTTACCGTGCACTTTTGGTTGTTGCACTTGGAGAGCTGCACAAGACATCTCTGACCATATCAGTTCCCACTGCCATCTGTGCTCCGGCCATCCCGTACAGGGACTGGCAGCTGAATGGCTTTTCTCTTAAGCCTTCACTTACCCCGTGATCCACCAAACACTGTCATCCTCCAAGACCCTGGTGAGAGCACTGCTCATCAAGAAGCCCCATCAAACCGAGATCAACTACCTTTAACGTCTCTGTAAGCATATTCTTATATTGCAGTATTAGTCAGGCTGCCGCTAAATTATAGCTTTCTATAGTACAGGAGCCTGTCCCATCTATGATTTCTATTTCTGAAAGACGTTTGAGTCACTTTCATTGCCACTGATGTTAAAATATTAAAATACTGATAATACATTTCATAAAAACAAAATTGTCATTTAAAAATATGTAATGTATATGCATGGATTTTCAATGGATCTAGAAAATTAGTGGTGCAAATTATCCTGACTTTCCAAAACAGTTTGATTCCTGAGAATATAATCCCAAATCATTAACTTCAAATACATTTGTGCTATGAACTTCAATGAAAACAGGATTAAGTCTTAAACAGAAATAAAAAATCCTATTTCACACATTGCTTATAGAGACATGTATATAATTTACTCTGAGAACTAGCTTTAAGGTGCAGCTATTAAAATGTTGGGGGGGGTGAATATTCATGTGTCTCTAAAAATGAAAAACAATCAAATTAATTTTATATTTGGAGGAAACAAGACACAATGATGAAAAGCACTACAAAATTCTGCACATGGGAGTAATTGTGGTCACAGGGAAAGTTGGAGAGTATTCTTTGAGAAATAATATGCTAATGGGTAATTAAAGACCCATTGAAGACATGATACATCAAATAATGCACTAAAGGTTTTATGTTAAATCACCATGCCTCAACTTCGTTATTCCCTGGCTTATGAATGACTAAATAGGCAAGTTTAATGCCTTATAGTCTGCTCTAATGCTGTTTTCAAAGAGTATCCATAATAGACTTGGCTCTGCCATGCAACAATTTATTCATGTTGTGTGCTGGCCTGTTTACTGAGATGTTTTGTGTATGACTACGCTGGCCTAACTCACCAAGCCTCAGCCTGGAAAAAAAACTAATACTTAAAAATCTTTAAGAGGCTTAGCCAGAACTGATAGCTTTGATGATGATTCCACCTCTGGCTCTATCTGAGAACAATCAAGGACCCGCAGCCGTCCAAAGACAGAAGAACAAAGGATGCTGGTAACATTTCATGCGAATGCGCCCAGAGACAGTGAGCTGTTGCTTGGGGGAAACAACGGAGCGCGAAAACTCCTTGGCACGTCTCGGAGGTCAGCCTGCTAGCCTAACAAGCACGGCAGGACTATGGGGCTCTAGGTAAGTTAAACATACGTAAAATCCACTATTTCATTTTAATTCCTTTTAGCTTATATCTTTATGCCTACTACTAAACAACTAAATAGTGGGGGAGGGTTTAAACAGGTTCTCGTGACAAAATCCTGACGCAGAATGGCAACCTGCTCCACTATCCCACCTGCCGCAGCAGCAGGTAAGACCCACGGGTGTAGGAACGCTGTATTTAAGATAAGAGTGAATACAATTACATTGTAAAAGTGAAGTCACATAAACGCTGAGTGGGTTATAAAGTAGCTGCTATATATTTTATTTTCTCCAGCTTCTGACCCACACTCTCTCATCTTACTGAAATAAAGCTGTGCAGTGGGATGCACTTGTGAAACACCAAGTTCTGGTCAGAAAAATCTGCATCTGCACTTCATTGCCGAAACCTAAGTGTGTTTGCATCTCTGACTACCTCAGCGGGAATATAAATCAGAGAGTAGAAGTGGCTGAGGTTCACGTCTATAAATCATTTTGTGGCCACAAAAATGTGGGCATACATTTGGCAGGTGCAAATTGCCAGACTTTAAAAACTGTGGGCCTTTTTATTTATCAGTTTCCATGCCATGCACGGGCTAGGTGGGAGCTGGCTCCTGCCCAGCCCACTCGCAGCTCAGCTGAGGTGTCTCGCATCTTTTGTCTCCCCTCAGCACAAGACATGGGATTATAGCACCTTAACAGAAAGCTGGGGCTGACCTTTCTGAAAAGAGACCCCCCAGATGCAGTCCTGTTTTCAGAAAATGTCTTCCTTTTTTTTTTTTTCCTCTTGCACACAGACAGCTATAGGTACGTAATGAAAAAGTCTGGGCAGAACACACAGATAATTAAATATTTCATCATTCTTTTGATTTCAAAGCTTGAAACAAGAAGAGGTTACAGAGGGTTTTATGTAAAATACTTCAGATGGAGTCTAGCTGTATAAGAAAATACTGGGATGGATCCAGATACAGATGTGCTATCTACCCAGAAACTATTTGGCAAGTCAGTGAACTGTGATATTGTAAGAAAGTCTGGGCTTCGGTACAAGTTTTCAAAAAAGTGCCTGTTGGCTGAGCTACGATAGTAAAGCTGTTTATTGGCAGAGAGGTTATATGGGAAGCTGAAATGAAGACCCTGCTTCTTTTCCCACTGTGATGTTTTTCTCACCACAATTAATTTAGTATAGGTAGTTCACTCCAGACCTTCTGCATAGTGGTTGAGGGGCAAAGTCTAGACATAATTTATTGGTCAGTGCTTGGTGAAAACAGAATTGCAGCATCCACATTTTCCCTCTGTTTCTCTTTTTTCTTCTGCCAGACACATGAAGTACACTATATGCTAAGTATCTGGTATGTGAGCCCAAACTGACCGAGGAAAGGTTTCCTTTGCTAGAGCTGTCCTCTATCACATTGTGGTATTTTTCCATCATGCTAAATAGTAAATATCAAACTAAACAATAACAGCAGTAAAATTTTGATTACTTGGCATGTTTTTTTTGTCTTTCACATGAGCCCATAAAAGCAGGCAGCAGTGTTCATCAGGTCCCTCCATTTCACAATTCCTGTTAGCTGGCTAGATGTTTTTATATCCACTGCACGCATTGACAAAGTGAAGCACAGAGCAGTTAAATGACATGAGCACAAGATATCAATGGCAAATTCAGGGACAGAAACCTAAAAACCTACCTGCGTTGTACAGGGGAGTACCTTGGTGTTGCAGAGAAATATCAGAGTAGCAAACACCGTGGTAGGGAAAGAGGCCAAGAACAGCAGAAACCTGGCACTTGGAGGGTCTGCTTCCCATCTTCAGAATGCTTTACAAATATTAATTTGACAATAATCTTTAAAAGAAGGCCTAGTGCAGGTTTGCGCTAAGTGGGAAGACAGCTGGGGTTGAGTCTGCTCCGGGTTTGCCAGTCAAATCAGTGGCACAGATGAAATTAGAATTAAGCCTTCCTGCATCCCAGGGCCACAACGCAGCAGATTAAATATCCCCACTTGCTGCGGGGACAGAAAGGCCCACTCTTTTCCATGCAGCTGGGGCTGTGAAGCCTTGTACCCCCCCACTGCCACACAGAGGTCCCTGGCAGGTCCCTGCTCACTCCAAGCCTTGGGGGTATAGCAGGGACCGAGGTGATGGGTCCCACAGCCTCAATCCAGTCTAGAAGTGAACTCAGGCTTATTCCCTTGAGTGCATTTCCCTGGCTAGTCCAAAGGCAACTCAGCTCCGAGACAGGGCAGTGGTCTCTCTTGCTTTTACGCGTAGCCCGAGCAGTCGCTGGGTGTAACCGCAGGCATGCAGGGAAGCACAGGCGTTACTCCACTGCTCCACCAAACCTCCGCTGTCAGTGATGGTGCCTGGGGCAGGAACGACCCCATTTGACCTCCAGGCTGTGGCGGGGTTGCATGGCTGCCTGTCTGTTATCTGTTCCTTTGTAAAATGGGTGTATGTGGTGTCTAAGCTGCTGCAAAGGGTTAAAGATTGCTGTGATAAGGCTGCTTCATGGGATAACAATACATAGGAATAGGGAGCATCCAGGCTGCTCAGTTCTTAACAGGAACACCTGCAAAGGCTCCCCCCCAAACACGGCTGCTCTCAGCTCAGCTCAGCTCGGCTCAGCATGCCCCCAGGACTGATATTGGCACAGGGTCCCTCTGTCCCACCTGCCTGCCGCATGTGCCCCAAGCTCCTCTCACCTGCTCAACAGCCCTGCCGATCAGTCCAAGCTCCTCTTCAATACCTCCTCCCACCCACCAGCAGCAAGCCATCCTTCCATGCTTTTAAGGTCCTTGTTCTCACCTCTAATGGAATCGTTCCATTGGAAAAAAATACTATGGGGCCACTGTCAGCTGTTCCTAATTCTCACCCAGGCAGAAACTCAGCCTTAATTTGGTGGAAGAGTCATTTGAGCAATAACTTATGGACCAATAATCTAGATGTTTTCATGTGGTGCTTTGACAAAGCTGATGTGGAGATGTCATTAGCATGTTTGTGAATAAAACTCAGGTGAATTTTAAAAAAAAAAGTATAGCTCTAGGAGCAGAATAATAGAGACTCATATAAATATGCACTCAAGTCTAAGTGGTGATACTGAAAACAGTAAAAGTAGCTATTCAAAATAAAACAAAAACCATACAAGGAATTTCTCCTAGCAACCTTTCCCAAGAATCTATAATACTAGCGTATAGTGGCTGCAGTGAAAGATGACCTGAAGGAAATAAGAGTCAAGAATTGTAAATTTACAGAACAGATGATATTTCCCAAATACCCAAGAGTTCATTTACAGTATTAACCTTTTTGCAACTGCTTGAGCACCTCAAGCCTAACTCTTTCATGGAGAATTCAGAAGCAGCAACACGGACTGCAAGAAACATGAGAAAGAAAAGCCCTAGCATTAAGGTGATCCAGACGTAGTTAAGCAGTAAATTTATCAGAAGAAAGTTCATCAAGCTTACTAAATTATTCAGGATAACTGAGGACAAAGGCAGGCTGTGGATAATTGGGAAAAAGAAATCTGACTCAATAAGCAACAAATGGCAGCTGACATTCAGTGTAGGCAATATATAGTGATGCACATCTAAAAAGAAATTATGATTACAATGAAAGAAAAGGGACTTAGGGGCATCATCAACAGCTCAGGAAAACATCAGATCAGTTCTCATTAGCAGTCAAACCCCTCCCCCCCCGAGTTTTGGGAGAGAGAAACCAAAATAGAGAACATTATTATGCTGGTGTAGAAGTTCCCTCATCTGTCCTGAGTGCAGTCCTTGTTCCCTTGTTCCACTACGGCTGTAAGTAAAATAGAGAGGTTCAGAGGAGGGCAACAATTACGATCAAAGCTGTGGGTGGTACAAGGAATGGCTGAGAGGATCAGGAACCTCAGTCTACAGCCACGATGATTTAGGGGGAATATGATTGGAGTTTATAAAACCACGAGTGGCATGAAGAGGGTAGGGATTGAGCTTCATTGTCTTCTTGAATACAAGAACCAGAAGTCTCCAAAGGAGCTAGTAAAAATGTGCTTCACACAGAGGATAGTACTCCTCCGGTGATTTTGTGGTTCCTAGTAGTTTGCATAGTTTGAGAGGAGAACAGGCACATGAAAAAGCAACCCACTGAGGATTAATAAGTACAAACCCACATCCAGTTTAGAAAGCTTCCTGAGCTGGAAAAAGTCAGAGGCTGAGAAAATATTCACACATGCTTGTCCAGACCTTGTTGAAGAGAAGATACTGAGCTAGACAGACCTTTGGGCTGGCAAAGTATTCCTGTGGTTATGATAAGTTAGGATAGGTAAGCACATCTCACAAGGCTTTCTAAGATTTTGGGGCAAAACTACGAAGGGGCAGATTTTCACAGTGACTGAAATGTTTAACCCCGTTTAAAAAAAAAAGTCTGATCCTAAACACTCAAGCGCAAAATCTACATTTTTCTTCTTGAAAAATTCAGTCTGAAGTCGGAACAAAACAATGACGTGACCCAGTGTAAAACAGTGACCCACAATGCAACTGGAAGTGAATGTCATACATCCCAAATGTGTGCTGAGATTTTCTGCTAACTACCGTATTACTCACACATTGGCCATATGTCATATGTATTCCTCTAGACTGCTTCTGCAGAAAGGTGAGACCTTTTAACACAAATAGAAATCTCTTTTGTTGGAAGGCACTGTTCTTGTCCTGCCTTCAGTAACAAATATCCACCTAGCCAATTACAGTGGCAAACACAAAAAGACAAATCTTGCAGTTCCATGGACGTACAAATACGTGATTGCTTCTCTGAAAGCAGCATATAAGTGGGTGTTCAAAGGTGACCTTCCAGTAACAGAAGCCAAGGTATAATATTCTGTCTGTAAATTAATATCTGCCCTGTATTTTACTGTTTTATTCTTCACTTGTATTTGAAGCAATGATTTGGGTAGCCTGACCTGGACAGTAACAGCCTTACAAGTATCCTCATCAGTTGCCTAACCACATCCCCTTTGCTCTGCAAGTGACACAGGAGCTCCACAATGACCCTCCACCTATCCCTGTCTTTGGCTCTCTGGCTGATTTCACGCTCATCAGCCCGGCCTCACAGCGCAATCCTCTATAATTCAGAGGGATTCTCTCCTTGTGTGTTGCCCAAAGTTCCCAGCTGAGCTCCTGAATCATGAAAATCCTGTCCAGTTCCCTCAAAATTTAACCAACCCGTTCTTCTTTAAGACTAAGATCAATGAATCTATTCTGTGTATGTCTTTCTATTTCAGCCACTAAATCTCTGAAAGCTGACAAGGATTTAGATTTTTGGTCAGGCTTTCAGACCTTTTTATTTCTTCCTTCTATATGCCCTAGTCGTATGTACTTCACATTTCTACTGAAGAAATGAAGTCTCATCTTTAGCAGTAGTTTTTATTATTGTTATTTCTGTTGTCAGGAGACTTGGAGTTACTTGTGATTTTCCATTTCTAGCTCTCATATCTTCATCGTTGCTACCAAACACCACAAACTGACCTAGAATTAACAAGCAGCCATGGGTATTTTTCCTAGTCACACACACTTTCTGTTGGGTGATGAAGTGTCATTTGTGATTTCAGCCTTCTGCATTCTGTGAAAATCACCTGCCCAGTCACCAGTTCAGAGGATGCTGCAATTCATTAAGTTTTTTCCTTATAACTTGATTTGCAGTGGTCTAATACATTATCACCAAATCCTTAAATACAGCTCATTAGAAATCATGGAGACATTTCACAGCAGATTTTCTTGAGAAGCTCCACTAGGAGCCCTTGCAATCAGGAAAGCCTGGTCTTGACCAGCCTTAGGGAAACCTAAGAGATGCATACTTGGGTTTCCAGTCCTGCTGAGACCTCTCCAGAATTCCCAAACGGACCTTCTGTGGTCTGAAAGGGGAATCATCTGATTGTCACAAACAATTGTAACCAAGGCACCATGAGAAATTTTACCAGAGAGTTTTGGAAAAACAGAGGCTTTGGCAATTTACCACACACATACTAAAGGGACTTCATTACATGACTTTACAATTAAGGAGAAAACATCAAAACATATTGTCACATTCAAGTTAAAAACAATGGCTTTTATTGAAAAGCATCTGTTTCAGGTTAACTACAGATGTGGACTGTTAATAGAAACCATGACTGTTATCATTGGTGTTTGTTTTAGCTCACTTTGTATCACAGAAAACTTAACTGATTCAGGCATCTTTTAATAAAGTTGATCTTAATCCAATTAGGCAGAAAAATTCTGATATTTAAAAGAAATGGGTATAGTTTGGAGCGCTTTCAAGTACAAAATTTCCCCTAATGTCTTTTGAAATACAAGGCATTTTTATCTGTATAGTATATGAGCTATATGACTGCTGTAGACACTTTGGGTTGATTCAGCTCTCACAAATGCCTTTTCTGTATCTTTCTTACTTTTGGAGCTATTTCACATGCAAACGAGCACGAGAACTGTAGCAGAGCATTTGATATTCCCCCATCAGCAATTTGCAAGAAAAAGAAAAAGAGGAAAAACATTTTACTTCTTAGCTAATGCCAAAATGCACAGTCACTGGGAAGAAGGAGAGAAAACTCACGCAAGACACCGTTGGTCACAAATGAGCACATGGACAAGTTTATGAGTGCACAGAGAACGTAGCAAAAGGGCAAAATGGAGTTGACCAGACGCTTTTAGGAGCCTGTGGCAAGTCTGCAAAATAGCTTGAGAGAACTTAAAGAGAAAATATCTTTTATTGGAACAATAGGACTGCATGCAGCAGCGCGTGTGCGTGGAAAAGAGTCGATCTGGGGCACTGGGTTTTTCATGTGTGGTGTTACTAAAACAGTACTATTTTTACATACTCCAAAGTCCCAGCAAAATGATCTCAGAAGAATAAAAGAACATTAAAAAGTATTCAACTGCAAGAGATGCATCATAAATGTGCAATGTAGTTTTTCTCTTAACGGCTGTAAATTGCTACTTGATAGGCTAAAGAATAAAGGCTGGAGAAAGACTGAGAATGTTTTCCTTTCTGGAAGCAAGGCATGTATGAGGCAAAGCTTTTAATTAATTCTTAAAAGGAGACGAGCAGGGTATTCTGAGAAAATAACAGTATTTTTAGCTAATGTTATTAATGGGCACTTAATTAAAGGAAAGTTGTTCCCCATTTGATTTTTTTTCTAAAACAAATAAAATTCAAGGTTCTTTTTTCCTTTCATTCTAACAGATCAGTAAGTATTCATATTTTTGAAAAAAGTCATCATTTTTAAAATAGTATTTATAAGGTGGTGTGTTTGGTTTGTAGGAATTTCTAAGTTATTTCACTTCTGTTGAAGGCAGCATAGAAAAAGATAGGCAAAGGATAACCTAATTACTTCTGTCACAAACTGCTGTGTATTAATACTAGTAACTGAAACATTTTTAACACCTGGTAAACAGCAATTTCCTACTAATTCATTCCAGGTTGAGGTGGTAGCTTGTAAAACGCTCAAATGTAGGTAACAGCTGACAAGGTTTCATAAACTGTAACACTCTGCGTGTTGGGGGAGTGGATTGCTTGGTTCATCATTGGTAGAGTAGAAATAGTTTCCCTGTACGCTTTCAATGGCAGGACTAGGATGCAAACAAAAATTTTGTTCATCTGAAGCTCCCAAAAGCTTACTGTGAGGATTTCTCTAAGTGTTATACGGCGAAATAATTTCTGCTGATTTCTGCATTTTTAAGCTTCATATTATTACATTGCTTGTCTGCAGCCAACATACAAATCCCAGACATATAATGACATGTGTTTCTCAAGGACCATGATAAAAATTTACATTTTCTGAGCAAACAAGTTATTTCCACGTAAGAAAATGCTTAAACAAAAATCTAATGACTGGATTCAGAAAGTTGCCTTTAGGCCACAGAAAATTACTTTAATCTGTGAATGTAATTTGCATCCATCAGAAGACAAAACTTCTCAGTCAATAGTATAGTTAGCCTAAGATGTGGCTTTTTATTTGTTCTGCTTTAATGGTGCTTGTCTCTGTCCTGCAAGGAAAAATTAATGCCTCTCTCTCTGCTCAAAGAGATGGCTGACTGAACAAAGGTGTTTATTGGCGGAACATTCATTCATTTAACAGTAACTTCAACTAGCCGCACTATATCCCTGATGAAAGGTTAGTCTGAAACTAATACTGTGCAAAAGCACAAATTTAATTCTGTTTTACCAATAAGACCTGGAGTGCTTCACAGAGATAGCTGTGGGGAAGGAGATGTACATTCAAAAAGAGTTAAAAAATAATTTAATAGTCCTATACCTGTTTAACTATTGTACAGTGTGAAAAGTTCCCATGATGAATGCAAGGCAATTGCGGCCAGATGTCTTTCAAGGAGGTAGTGGTAAGTACAAACTCAGCCGGATGGATGCTCCAGAATAGGTGGTAAGGAATGAATAAACCCAATGTACCTAGTTAGCCTGGGTATCTAAAACTATGCCACAGACAGTCTCAGGCATTTCAGAATCTGGCCTAAATAACTTGTCATTAATTTATCTTGTTTAAAATATGCATTGACCAAGCAGAAGGCCGAATGAGCTCTCTAACTTACGAGACTTGTTCTGAACACTTCTTTTATTTATTTTCATGTCAGTATGCTAATAAATGTGTGTTTAGGTAGCACTGCAGCTTTAAAACTTCCTACTGTCACATAGTAAGATTACAGGTTTGTTAAGTTTATATTATAAACAGAACCAGAAGCCAAAAAAATAACCAAACCAACCAAGCCCAAGGAAATGATGACTGTTCCCACCCTTTTCCTCCACATGTGGGGTTTCCACCCGCCTCAGCTGTATCGTATGCTGAGCTGACCGACCGTGTAGCTGAGGAAGGGGCTGGGGGGGGGAATGTGGCTCTGAAGAAGGGGAGAAATAATCTCTGGGAGTGGAGATAAGGAGGTGTTTGACCACAGATGTTCCCATGGAGAGGTCTCTACCTCACAGGGCAGTTCAAGGACTGGATGGCAACAATGTGCAGGGTTTCAGCTGAGACCTTCATTTATCAGACAGAAGAAATACGAGGATAAAAGAATGGGAGGAAAACCACTTTCCTTGAACCCTCTGTTCTTTTCATGCTAATGATCACTTTAAGTTAAGGTGTTTATACTGACTGATTCTATTAAGCAAGCAGTACTCTGCTTTGTTTTGCTCCTGAAATGTAGTTTACGATATAAGACAAACTGACCCCAAACGGAGAGGCCTTCAAGCAGGTAAAACTTGTTGATGTGAGTGAACTGCTCTTTACTTGGTTCTACTCAGGAAAATACGTGTATCCATGACCCAAGTTAAGGTAATACTTAAGTACCTTCCCAAACTGAGATGGAAATACTCAGTACTAAGTACCACAGTTTTTATTACAATGACAATGACAAAGACAAAGGAGCTTCAGAACAGCAAAGTGAACACTTTAAAGTTCACACACACCAAATAGAGTGCACCAAGTGGGACATTTGACAGTAAAATCTTCACTATAGTCACTTTCTGCTCACAGTTCAAGAAAAATGGTCTTACATGATAGGATAAACCAGGAAGCAACTGCGAAGTCTTCACACATGTAAAACCTCTTAGTCTCAATATGTGCTCCTCCAGAGGAGTTCTACTTTAGCAAAGACAACAGCATCGAGCCTAACACCTTGGCCAGGATTTACAAAGGAAAAGGAAAGCTTTTTCCACTTAAAGTTCCTATCAGCTGCAGTGGCAGTGAATTCCTCATCATGGCGGGAATCCTATAATCCTACATAACAAATCTTTTACAAAGTTTAATCTCCATCATGAAAACCATTCATATGTAAAGACTGACCTTCTGCCAGTCTTTAAAGAAATCAAAGTTATGTACTGTAAAATCAAGCTATCTCAAGACAAAACTAATATTAATTCTCTAGCTCTTATCTTTTTCTTCTGAAAGCACAGTAATTATTGTGTGATGGGTCCTTTTGGTATTGTCAAGTTAGTTTTCTCATTCACCTGGAAGCTCTTAGAGTGAACTAGAGCAAAACATCAGGCGGAAAAGATTTCTTTTTCAGTGGTTTGAGTATTTCTTAGCAACTGTGTACTTCCTTCATTTGCAGCATAGCTTTAATGATGAAAATGTAAGGTTCTCCTAATGCAGAAATGAGAGATTCCCATATTAAAACAGTTAAGGGGCTAAAACATGGATCCGATAACCTCTCCTCTAGCAGCATCCACGGTTCAGGTAAGCAGTTAAAAAGGTCTCAGTCTGGCGTATGGCTGCTCCCAGTGCAATTAGCAGCTGAGTAAGAAAACAACAAAAGCTGGAAGTATAACCACCTCCTTTCCCATTTTCTTATTCATTATAAGATTGCAGAAAAAGAGTTGAAACCCGTATCTTCTCCACTGTGCCTCCTCCAGGGAATGCCATGAAGGAAAATCACTGAAATACATGGATTTATTTTCTTCTTTTTATTTGTGCTTCCCATTTTGATTGTTTGATGTATGTTATGATCTGCAAAGTATGATCTTCCTAGTAAAGGACTGAGAGCCAATTTATATCACCAGCATGACAAAATGGAACTTGCAGGAGGAAATCATGGACAGACATTAATTAAAATTACCTCATTAAATCTAGCATGGTCCCTTTACCACTACATGTATTTTAATTCCTTTTTGATAACACAGTATTGATCCAAGAAAGCCCAACACCTTTATGAATATTAGTGCCTCACTGATGGCTTTTAGTCACTTCCTTTGAACTTATATATATTGTACCTATGATCAGAACTTATTTCAGTTTCCAAAGAGGCATTAATCAAGTACCTCCTCAGTGATTCTTAAAATGCTAGGTCACCATCCAGCTGTCACCTGTCAAACTTTTTTGTGGCCATTTTCCACCCCAATGATTGAAATGTGAATTATGGAGCACAGGTGACTCAGAAGCCCGTTTCCCATAGCCTTGCATGCCATCAAGTACGAAAGTTAGAATGCAAAGAGATAAAAATTTCATCATCATACTGATTGTTCCAGATTAAGTACATTCTCCTATCTGTGATACCTCCTAATAAATGGTGTTTATTCAATACCTCCGTAAATATGAAGTATGAAAAATATAAAATAAGTATTTTTTAAAAATCAGAATAGCACTGGATACTCCTGAGTACTCATCACTTCCTCATCACACTCTAATTCCTATAATCATCACACTAAAACATGCTGGAGAGATGAGAGCTTTGGGACCTCAGTGCTTGAATTGTGCTTCTGAGTACCCTCTGCATTAAATACATCATCTTTACTGAACCAACAGCTTAGCTGTATCTATGACCAAAAAAGTAACTTCTGAAGAGCATCTGTTAGCCTGGAGTGGGAATATGTATACTGGTCTTTGTGCTGCAGTTATTTCTAATATTAATGCTGTAAGCCAATTTACTATGCAGTGCAAACATTTGGTAGTCTATTACAGCATCACAGGTCACTCCTGCTGTGAGAATGCAGAATACTAAGGCATACAGAAAGAAAGAAAGATAGACACAATATGGTCAAGTCTACTTTGAAAGGAAGTATGAGGAAAGTGTTCAGCAAAGGTCCTAGCAACTGATATACCCTATAGTGTATGGCTGACTTGTGAATTCGAGCATTTCCACATGTGCTGGGCAGCTGGCACATGTGTCACTCTGTGCCTGCTCAGAATTACTGGACTGGGGAAATTTACCCTGTGAGAAGGGAGCAGAACATAAGCAGAACTCTCTCAACAAATGTAACGATCACTGATTAAACTTAACGTTACTAGGGAACCATAATAAGATGACATTAAATAGTCATTGACTCATTTCCCAATGAGCAATGAAAACTGAAAGGGTTACCATATGCCATTAATTTAAACAGTGTCAGAGGGGCCTCATAAGAATGAGAAATGACTACCACGGATAATTTGTACATATATTAAGTCAGGTTACTTTTGAATCTTGAGATTTTTGCAAACAAGAGGAAAAAATATTTTAGAAATTCTCTTTTGTTACTAAAATGTTACTTTCTTGAACTCTAAGAGCAGAGGAGACAACATTTGTAGTTATCCCAGGTAAGTAATTACCAGGTTAAGACCATAAATATCTGTATGTCAATAATTAAGGGAACTAATATTGACTTTGATTTACATATATGAGGACCAGATTTTTGGCTGGCATAATAATAACCATATCTCTATCCAAGTTGGTGCTATTGAGCTGCATTGATTTACAGCCATTGGAGACTGAGGCAATGTAGACAATAGCTATTTTTAGAAGGTATTCTTTGGAAGAAACAATTATGATGAGGCCAGATTCTACACCCTTTACTCAGATGCACAGTCCCAATGGGATTAAGAGTAAGAAGAGAAAAAGGCAGCCCATCTTCTGAAGGTTATGTCTGAGAGTTGAACATAAATTCTGATGCAGCTTAATAATGATCACATTTGAGCTACATACATACACGTTTAAAATGCCATAGAAGACAGATTAAATTTTAAAAGCAGTGGTGCTTGAAACACAAGCAGTCCTGAGCCGAAAAGATAAGAAACCAATCCAAGGCATAGATGCTAACATTGTTCTCCCTCTCTTACTCGACAGCTGCTTGTCTGAGGATCTGTCATATGGAAAATATGTGAATGCGATGAAACGTCTGTTAATGTATCTCTGCTCCCACCCAGCTCCTTAAAAGCAAAAACTGTAGGCTTGTTACTATTTTCAATAGTGCCCAGACATTTGTTCTGTGCATCGTCGCACAGGGATGGTGATGCGTCAGGGCTGCCTGCCTGCTTGGGGCCGGAGCGGCAGCGCTCTGCAGTCATCTCAGGCATGTGGGGAAATACAAAGACAAGGTCTTAAAGCAGTGTGTAGTCCTAAAAAGTGCCATTCCAGAGGATTTCCATTTAGGAATACTTAGCACGAGGACACCTAAATGCACAAGCAGCTAGTTTAGTTTGCAGTGTGCTCTAGCTAGGGAGATAATTACTAGCCCAGCTGCTTCTGTTGCCTCTTTTCATCTTATTAGACAGCCACTTCCCTGATCTCTTGCATGTTGACGACACATGGCATTCATACCTGCTGGAGACACTGACAAATTATTCCTGGCATTTGTTATTATTACTTTGTTTCTTTATTGGAGAAACTGGGAGAGTGTCAGAAAACTGGGTGCAATTAGGAAAAAAACAAGGAGGCTCCTTTTTCAGATAGAAAAGGGGAATAAAGTAAAGAGTCCAAATGCTTGTTTCTGTTGGCTTTAGCAATAGCCAGGCAGCTTCACAAACTTAATAAAATGTGCTCCCTTCTCCTTAATGCCTATAAAATATATATCCCTGTACAGAAACAGCAATCTCACACCAGACTGAGAATGCAATGAAAAAAGTATATTGGTTCAACTGAGCATTATTTTTCTACTGACAGACGAGGTACTTTGTGTCATTTCAAAATCTAATACTCAGTATATTCTCATTTGTCTGGCTTTTCCCCTGTCTGTAAATGCAGCAGTAGGCAAGTTTAACCACATTAGGAAATTTTAATTTTCAACCTGAAGATGAGATGACAATCTGTCTCAGTTGCTGTCATGATCTTCTATCTCAAGCTGACATGTTTATTCTTGGGCATTTACACTGTGGTAGAGAATGCCATGAAGGAGCTGAGTTATAAATGTTAGTTTTGATTGAATATGACACTGCAAATAAACATGCCAATATGCTCTATATCTTTGTCATCCTCTTTCATCCGCTCAATATCGCAGCTGATGCCCCATGGCACCTGCTGCCAATTAGTCCATAGAATGGTATGGGCATCAGACAGGCATATATGAAAACCACCCATGAATACCAGCTAATAAGAACAGAATTAAGATGTGAAACTATAGCACCATGAAAAACAACATAAAAGCTCTGGAAAAAAAACAGTTGACGTTCACTGCAAAATTCTCTGCTATCCAGCAGTCATACCCTTGTTTAAAGAAGAGACCACATAGCAACAGGAAGAATCACACAAAATGTCCATGATCATCCTCAAATCAGCCAGTGAAAGATTTCTTTTAAGGAGCATTCTTCATTGTGCTACTCCCACTGTAAAATGGGTGTAGAGGCAAATCTCATACAATGACGAAGGTGGAAAAATCATAGTAAATCTCCATGTCAGTGCCTTTTGTTTTTACTGCTTTGGATGTGTATTTTGCAGAGCCATAAAAGCATGGAAAATCCTACCAAACAAGCAAATGCTCTTCTTTAACCCTTTGGCACTGGGCAAGGAGTGTCTGGAAATCTTGACTTTTAGTGTCAAGGGTATCAAAACAAAACAAACCAAACCAAAACAAAAACAGCTCACGACTCTCAAAGTCTGGCAAGAGAACTGGAGAACATAAAAGCTGTGAAAATAAGGCTAGCTAGACAAAAATAAAGAAAACGACTGGCACTAGAAAATATTAGGTCTCTGATTTTTGAACAAATATAAAGAAAGCTTTTTTAAAAAAAGATGCACAGTTTCTGCTTTGTAAAAGTGGTATTTAAAGCAGAAAATTAAGAATTCATCTGATTGCTAACAAAACAGCAGTAAACTAGTCTTCATGAGCTGTTGTCTTATTGTCTTATTCCTCCATTCTAGTCAAAGAAGTTCCAACTAAAGTGACGTGACAAAGTGTTTCTGAGTATTATAAGGTCACTTTCTTTCCCAAGCTTGAAAATCCAGGTTTCAAATAGGTTAGCCACTACGTTTTCAAAATAAGACAAGGTAGAGGTAACTTGTATTTTGACACTAAGTTATGAATAAACAGAAAATTAGCTGGTTATTTCCTTTTAGCTCTGACACACAATCATAATAGTGGTCCAGTTGCTCAAGTGGAATCAATACAATTATGTCAAATAAAACCAGTAGACAATTTGGTGCAATACTGAATATTTACATATTCATAATGTGAATAAATATAGGCATATATTTTTACATGTTCATGTGTGTTCATGCACACACATGTGTAGCTCAGCTCCTTGATTTTACCAACATATTTTGTGCCCTGTATTATCCTTCCCCTTATATTGTCCTGATCCCTGTGATTCCCATTCTAGGAATTTTTCTCCTCCTCTCCCATAGGTTGATGGGGGTTAATTCAAGATTATCAGGGCTACTGGACATGTGGCATTCAAAACAGTAAGTACCCAGCGCTCGAGTGGTTTGACTTGCACCTCGGGCTTGGCTCTGTACCTAACTTGATGGCTCTGACTATGCATGTGGTACTTGTGGGAGCCCCAGTGCTCCAGCAAGTACCACTGCCCTCTTCCCTTCATTTGGAGCACTCAAGCACAAAATGCAGCAAAAGGGTCTGACTTGGCTAAACAGGTCAACCGTCCAGAAGGAAGCTCTTTGCTAGAAGAAAAGGAGAAAGAAGCGAAACTTAGTTCAAGGACCCTGCTGCCACACTGCTGCCCTCATTTCTGAGCTAGCACACATCTTGTGACTTAGTCCTCGGTCCACACCTTCTCCAGCCGTGGCCCTGGGTGAAGGGGGACATACCTGCTGCCCCTCGAACCAACCTCATCCCTTTCTGAGTGCCTTCAGTGTGCTCAGAAAAACTCCATGGGATGAGGTCCCTCGGGAGATGACTGTGTCAGGGGACCTCTCGGTCTGTCCCTGCACTGCTGATGAGTGCGGTGGGCAGTGAAGGGAGCAGGTGGCAACACCCATGGGCCCCATGGGGGTTCTCTGTGGAGCAGAGGGCTTTGGGTTGCTCCCAAAGGTCAAAGTGTCTAAATCAGCATTAAATCGAGCAGTTCAAAATAATGACTGAAGTTCACTGTTTGTGAAATGAGGATAACAAACATAATTACTTGAAAGGACTGTTAGGAGGATTAACATGAATGTTTGAGAGGAGGTCAGATATGGGGACAGAAATCCCCAAACAGGGATCATTTCTCTAAGAACGTTGAAGTACAATTTCTAATGCTCATGGCAAGATTAATCTTCCAGCTCATTCTTCTCTCAGTGCTTTTCCTGTCCAGTGAAGAAAAAGAAAATGTTTGGCCACACTTCCGGATGTAGAGCATCTTCCTTTTTCCCAGGCAGAAGAGTAGGAGTGTTCAGTTCTGTGTTTTCTGTGTCACTAAAAAAAGAAGAAAATACATTACAGGAACTGTGACTACAAGATCTGCAGGTGTGTGTCCCATGATCACAGGCAGAGCAGCTGGGAGGTCAGGAAATTGCTGGTTTCAACTTTGAAGAGGCTGTATAATAAATTCAAACTAAAATTAAACCATCTCTTCCCCTGGGAAAAATCAAAAGCATTTGTCAAACCTGCAAATCAACAGATTGCATATTTTACCTGAACTGATTTTGGGCTATGTGACTCTTCCTTCAAATTACATTTATATTAAAGGACGTACAGCTACTGTGTACCTTTTTGTTCTTTCACCTTTCTGCCTTGATGACTAGTGCAGTTGCTGTAGATACCAAAAGACTAAGAGCCGCAATGTTCTTTAAAGGAGCTGTGTAAAGTTCAGATATAATCCTTATAAAAGTATTTCCAATCCAGCAAGTAAACTAAGAACTCGATAGTGTCAGGAAAGCCAAAGCTCCAATGCAGTTGAGACTTGCAAGGGATGTCAAGTGCAACACAAAGAGCTTTTACTACTATATTAGTAGGAAAAGGCTGAACAAGGAAAACGCGAGCCTGTTGCTGAATGAGGCAGATGATTTAGCGAGAGCAGACATGGATGAGCCTGACATACTCACTGCTTGCTTTGCCTCAGTCTTCACCAACAAGGTCTCCCAGGCCTCCATGCTTATTGAAAGGGTTCAAGAAGGGAAGAACAACCAGCAGCAGATAAGGATCCAGTCACAGAGTGCTTGGGAGCTCTTGACTCACAAGCCCTTGGGAGCAGATGGGCTGCATCCAAGGGTCTGGAGACAACTGGCTGATGTCCTTACAGGGCTGCTCTCTATCATCTTTGAAAGGTTGTGGAGATCAGGCAGATCCCCTGATGACTAGGGAAAGGCAAGCATTGCACATAGCTTTAAAAAAGTTCAAAAGGACAATCCAAAGAATTACAGGCTGGTCAGCCTCACTTTGATTCCTTGGAAAATGATAGAACAAGTCCTCTTGGAGCAAATTCCTGGGCACAGGAAGGAGAAGGTGACTGGGAACAGCCAGCATGGACTTACCAGGAGTAAATCGTGCCTGACCCCATTGCCTTCCATGAAAAAAATCACTGAGCTTGTGGCCAAGGGGAGAGCAGTAGATTTTATTTACCTTGACCTTAGCAGGGCATTTGACAGTGTCTCCCCCCAGTATTCTTGTATCCAAGCTGGGATAAATGGTGGGTGTGGGTGGACAACCAGGTGGATTAAAAAATATGGTTGGGTGATTAGGTTCAGCAGGTAGTGATTACTGGGTTGTAATCAACTTGGAGGCCAGTAGAAGTGGAGTAATGCAAGGGTCTATCCTGGGACCTGTCCTGTTTACCAACTTCATCAATAACCTGGAGGAGGCATCAGAATGTTTGCACATCATGTTTACACCCCAGCCATGCGCATGAACATGAACAGCGATCCTTCTCTTTCAACAAGAAGGAATGTATTTTCAAGGCACCTGATCTAGAGGCAGCAGTCCTTCCTTGTTTCAAGCTCTGTACCCTGTGCCTCCTATCACCATTGCCCCAGCCTGCCCCTGCCCTTATCCCCTCCTCAACCTATCCCAGTTTTCCCTGTTCCCCATTTCATCTTTTCTGCTTTTGCCGCCTTCTCTCCCGGTCCAAACCCACCTCTTGTTTCTGTTCCCTAGCCAGTGCCTCTCCTCCCCTCCCAGCCAGGCTCTCCCTGAAACACTGGCATTTTCTCTTTCTCTCTCTAAGTTTCTGAGCTGCAACCAGGGGAGTGTTGAGAGCACATGACAGGGCAAGCCCTGGGTTTACCCTCACGTCCCCTGAGAGGCACAATGATTTGTCCCAGGGACAGCCCCCAGAGATGCTGCAGCTTCAGCCTGACCCCTGCTTGATGCACATGGAGTCTTCAGAGACGCTAGTGCTGACCTCTGACAAACGTGGAAATGGTGCTTCTGGGAGACTAACAAATTAAGGTTGGGTAGGTTTTCACAAGGATAGCAATTGTCACTCATTTTGGATCTCACTTTCAATGCTTGCCAGATAAAACAATTTTGCCAAAGCTTAGACACAGTAGAGGTACTTAGTGAAAAGTCCGTATAACGTTTTATTATTGCTAGGAAAACATTAAGACACCCCTGACTTCTTTTTGAACAACTTTTAACTTGAAACAGGAAAAGAAAGTAACATCCAAGGTGGAAGTTAATCAGTCTGAGTAATTACAGCCCATGGCAACTGAAAAGGATGCTGAGAGTGGAAAATGGAAAGCAAACTTAACTCCCGTTATCATTTCCCCTTCTTTCCTAAACCAAAGGTACAACCAGTTCAGCCACCTCTGTATGTAATGCTTCTCTGACAGAAAGCAAATATGGACAGAAACAGTCTCTTCTTCCCTAGCACAGGGTAATACAGTGTGGTGCAGTAGTGCAGCACAAAGACGACTGAGAATTCTTAAAAATCATTTGAGCATGATCCTAAGCGTGAGACAGTGGTGCAGCCAAGTGATCTCTGGGAGTGGGAGAGACAAGTAAGTTCTTTCTCTACTTATTAAATGCCAAAGTAATGAAAACAGGACTGTTGTCTCAAATCTAGGCCCTCTTTGTATGTCCACCCACCTTAATCCAAGAAGCAGATATGCTCATTAAGGATACCCAGTGATCTGACCATATTCTACCAGCTTGTAAAGGGGAGCCTTTTAACAGACCTCCAAGAAAAATGCAGAATTTTTATCAAGACCTGAGATTTGTTCATTTAGTATTAATGAAACATGAAATATGCCAGCTGCCAAACTTGCCAGTCTAGGCAGGTTTCCAGATTAGCCTGCTTTAATACTGTGTTTTCTTTCTTCTTTAGTGGTGATATGAAATAAAAATAACATTGGGGATTTTGTTTTGCTTTGCTTATTTTTTGTGAGCATCTGTGGAGGCTTTGTTTTTAATGTTCTTGCTTAATATCATATTCTCCAGAAGATCCAGAAGTAACATAACCAAAGATAGCTTCAATTATCCAATATAGAGCATGCAGGAAAACACAGTATTATGAATCTTTTTTCTTCTTTCTATATTTTGCATCTGTAATCAAGCTCATGTGCAAATAATGACACTTAGACATCCTATTACTTGATTGTGCCTTTAATTCGGGAAGTAAGATAAATAAGTGGTATCAGCTGGGCCAGCAATTAACTATGCATTGAACTGCAGTTTCAAAAATAGAGCCTAAGTCGAGTCTCTTAAAAAGACTGGTCCCAGAGTATCAGTATACCATGTGCATTTGTATATGCACTGTTAGAATATACGCAGCCATTGAACATTTCCTAATATGCATAGGATAATATGAGGTGGACACATACCGCTCAGGATGAAAGAGCATTCAAAAAGACAGGAATGGACTCAGGGGCTTGCAATGAGGGTGACCATCCAACATCTTCAGGTCTCTGGTCATGTCTACATGACAGCCTGTGGTGCTGTGCATGGACACACAAGCTTGCTGAGCACCAAAAGCAGTATTGCTACAGTGCCAGGGTTCCCCCATGGTAGCGTGCAGAGTGGAGCACCCTGAGTGCTTCTGGGCGGGCTCCGCTTGTTCAGAGCTAACTGGGGCTGATAAGCCAAGAAGTGCGTTACATTAACAGCCTTTGCAACGTGAAGGCAGCCCAAGTACAATGCATTCCTCTCTAGTCAAACTGGTGTGGAAAGACCGACCACAACCTACTCCACTTCCAGACAGTAAAATACATACACGTGTATGCTCTAGTTGACCCTGGTCTGAGCAGAGGGTTTGGACTAGACGATCTCCAGAGGTGCCTTCATACCTCAGCTCTTCTGTGATACCTGACATGGGGCAAATGTCAATGCTATCCATCTCCTCATTAAAATGCCAAGATATCACTACTTTGAAAAAAAAACAGAGTGAGTAAATGGAGGAGGAGCTTGGGAGAGGGGTAGATTTAAGTGGGAAGTCTGAATAGAGAGATATACAAACAAAAAAGAAATTTGAATAGAAGAGCTGGATAGTGGCACAGGCAGCTGGTCAAGAAGAAAGCTAAACATTTTTTTAGCAGTCAGATTTTCTGGGAAAGGACTAGACAAAAGACTTACTATGAATAAAGTATCTGAAGGCTTCAGCTGTATTTTTCTGTCAGGGAATTATTGGCAAGTATCTCCTTAATTTTGAGATTTTGCAATAGCTAATTGTCCCCTAATTTATGCAAATCTATTTCCATCATGTACACAGAATACTGGCTATTAGTTATTTATGAGTAGTAGTCAGCTAGCTTCGGGTCACGACTGAAACTGTTCAAGTAGGAGAAAACAAACAATTTAGGAATAATGAGCAATAAATATCCTTTCTTTCCGCATAGTACTATCCCTGTTTCTAGGTGAATGCATACTGAAAGTCACCGTTCACTGAACAGACATTAACAAAAATTCATTTTAAAAAAGTACATAAATAACAAATAGGAAAGGTTTCCATGTAGCACAGTTATCACAATGCAAAGAAGAACTGTAACATATTCCGTGTCAGCTATTGTAGACTGGTGTAAAATCAGCATCATTCTAGTGCCAACAGTGGGATCACTGAAGTTTCATTGATTTATACTAGATACAAGTCTGGACTTCATTTCTTTTTTGTTGTCTTTTTTTTTCCGTTGTTCAACCAGCTTCACTGCAGAAGATGATTTGAAAGAAAGGACTTACTTAGGAAGACCACAGTAGCAGGCAACTGGAGAGATGAGATGCAGATTGTTTAAGGCATGAATAGGTTATTGCAGAGAGGTAGAGGAAACAGAAGCCACATTCTGGCAATGTTACAGTGGTTGTGACAAGTGAACTTAGAGATGATGGAGATGAAGGGTAGAAAAGAAAGTCTGAGGTTAGCGTTGTCTCCAGTTCTGCAGTAATTTGATGTTAACCTTTAAGAGCTGAAAAAACTCTCAACAAAACTCTTCACAAATTTAAGTAAGGAAAAGGTTAGAGAAACAGAAAGACTCATCAACAGATTTCACCCAGAGCATATCTGGAACAAGTTTTCTTCACCAGATTTACTCTGGTGTCAATTTTGGCTAAAATTATTTTATTTTTTTTTATCATTAATTAGGACTATGACTGCCTTTTTCGCACTGCCTGGCTTTATCACCATGATAAGCAACAAGGTATTTTTCTAGAGATATTGGATAGCCTGGACGTGTGAAGCCCTTTCCCAAATTTTCTCACCTCAGTGAAACCATGCAATGAGAAGAAACAAGCTTGCCTGAATTTAAAAAGAGATACTGTCTACAAATACTTACCAGTGACAGACCCAGAGGACCACAACACTTGCTTCACCCATCTCTGCCATAATACAGGCCTACACACATAATACAGCCTACATACAGGCCTGCACCAGCATGTACATACACACATGGTTTTTCTTCACCATCAGAGAAACCTCAAACAAAGAAAGAGGCTAGGTTTGATTTGTAAAATGCTTTAAACCACAACACTACAGAAAACACATGGGAAACAAGAAAAAGCAGAAATTTCGGAAGAATAACCACTTCAAACTCAGTTGCTCATGTGCAAAAAACACATGCTTAGGAACCCACTGTTTAATAAATTGGTACTAGTCATATATAAAAGTTATCTGTCTGAACAAAATACAACCTACCGCAATGCTAATGGGAAGTAATTTACATTGACAGCTTTTCAAAACAGCTAGTTTTCCTTGATCCAAAATAGTATTTTCAAGAATACACCACAGCTGTTTTTAAACCTACACTGCAAGTTCCTGGAGGGCGAAAAGAAACAGGAAGAACAGACAAAAATTACTGTAGAAAGGGAAAGGCTTGGTCCCAACCAGCCCTTTTTCTCCTGTTTCTCCCTGTGACTGGATACTCCATGGTAAAGGAAAAAAATACACAGAATGGGGCAGGACACACACCTGCAACCTGGTACCACAGATCAGGAGAACTGCTGGTGGTTGTGCATGGCCTGGTCTTTGCTGGACAGTAAAAATAAACACAGAGCTAGAGAAAATCAGGATATACCAAGTAAAAGAAACAGCCAGAAATAAAACCAGTAGCCTGTGTGTCTTGGAACAGAGAAGAAATATGAAAAATTCTCCTTTTGCATGGCCTGAAGGGGTAGAACTAGGATATACTTCAAGTAAACTAGGCACAAATACATCCCTGATGATAGAGCCGGTAGCCTGATGGGAACAGCTCTGCTCACAGGAGTACTAAGATCTTGATCTCCTCTCACTGCACCCTCCCAGTTCCTCATAACTTAACGCCAGTTCAATTGCATGATAAACCTCCTTGCAAAGATATAGGGCTAAAGGCCAGCCAAGGCCCACAGAGGAGTGTGTCACTCCTCCCCTAATTAATTCAGGGAGAAGGAACTTGATCAAAGAAGTGCTGACATTCAATCAAAAGTCAGACAATATGCTCATGAGTAATAAGCACCATCATATTGTCAGGATGTGCCAAGACTTCCACTGAAGTACATACTGGAAAAGGGGGAGGAAGGCCAGAAAGGCAATTGCACAACATACGTGACAGAGGCTCAACAAAAATAAATAGCTCCCCAGCCAGAAAATAACCCTCCCTGATTCCCCTGTGCACTGCAGAGGGGACAGACAAAACACCATTCACGCTAAAGCTGTTTCACCTTGTGTAGTAGCTGCATGCAAGGAGACTCATCTAGGTGCAAAACCTAGAGGTGCCATGCAGTTATCCATAAGCTGCGTGACAAAAACTTTTTCCAGCACAGATGAAACCAACTCAGTATGTCAATTAAGCACACCAGAGGTCTAAAGGACAAGGAAAAGGTTGGCAAAGAATTGACCCATTTAGAAAACAAATTTACAAAAGCACAAGTCATCTTTCCGGGCTGCCAGTCCAAGCCATTGGAAAACTGCCTTACCTCATTGGGGTGGAGCAGGGACAGGTCTCCAGGTCTTCACCATCCTGAGCCTGTCCTGATTTTTAAGTAACAAGATCAAAAAGCTTCATTGACAAAAGGATTGCAAAACTTTCTCCCGGATGTTTTCCCCAAAAAGCTGTAGCACCCAGGCTGAGACATGAAGACAAAGCTTATAGGACATTATGGGAAAATTACCAGAGACTGTCTTTCCCTGGAGCTAAGGTGTCTAAGGAAAAAAGTCAAGACCTGAACATGTCCAGCCCTGCTCAAATCTGTTCATTGCCGGTGCTAAACAATGTATGTACCATGTATCACCAATAAAAATATTGAATATTTACTTCTTTCTCCTAATGCCGCAGTTTCCTCAAGCAAAAGCATTACCATCTCTTATAAATGCCAGTCGTCATTAATTAAAGGACTCTTACTTTAGCCATTTGTTCCCATAGTCTAATTCTGCTCATCAGTCAGACACCTCTCATGGCATGACAATACATGCTATGACAACTACAATATGGTAAATGCTAAAAATCATACCTTTCTCCCATAATTTCCCTTTTCACAAGAAAGAATTTTAAAACATCTTCCAGGAAACATCACGCTTCTTGGAGATCAGATCCCATAGACATTTAAAGAGGTGATGTTGTATACAAAAATATTCTCCTGTGAAGACGTTTCTGGCCACGAACACATCAATCAAGCAGAAAATGTCATAGTGAAATAAGATTTATAAAAATTGACAAATCCTTACAAAAAATCAGGTACACAATAGTCGACATTTGTATAACATGCCTAGGGATGTAACAGCCTCCTATTTTGTGGCTATTAAATGCAGGCTCTGGCTTAGACAGTAGCTGCATGGACCTGACACAGAAATGTCTGGTTTCTGTGGCCTGAGAGCAGGGGGACCTCAGGTGAGATGACCAGGGTGGGTGGTCTGTCCCTGCCCAAAACCTGTTTGAACCATGCGGAGTGCTGAGAGTGGAAAGGCCATGCTGAAGGGCAAACATATTATGACCTTGCTCACTGCCAAGGTACCTGGAATATCACCTCCATGCCTGTGCACACCGTTACAACCTTTTTCTTATAAAAAGCTGTTGTTGCCTGGATCTGCCTAATGAGTTGGAAGCACAACTGAGGCAGAATTTGGTGTTTACCAGCTCTCCACCACAGTGCCAAGAATAAAGAGAAAAGAAGCTGCAAGACCAGATGCATAAGAAAAGGAGCTTGGAAGGGAATGCCTGTGAGTTTCTGCCCCCTCTCCAGACAAGGAAAGCATGTGTTTCTAATGGCTTCTTTTTATAAAGTACATTCAGATAAGCTTGGGGGTTTTTTATCAGTGCAAATCCTTATTATAAGCTCTTCCATCTCTGTATCTGGCAAAATAATCAAGGAAAGGTTGTGCTTTCAGTACCTGCAGCTCTAAGTACAAGTCAAAGTACAAGTCATTGCTTGTAATGTTTTACAATCCTGTATTATTTTACCACTTTCAGACACCAGCTACATTATGCGACACACACAGCATATTACTTTCCACAGGTCCTATGAAACCTGTCTCTATTCAAATTTTTAAGCTGATGTTAACAGCTAAGGTCATCCCTACAATATCAAAGTAATTTGGATATGTGATGGACATAAAAGGTCAACATTTTCAAGTATTCAAACACTTTTGAAAATTGAAAAACCATGTTCTATTGAAGTGAGAATTCATCTCTTCAACACAGACTAACAGGAGCTGTGGGCGCACAGCAAGTCTTAAAATTAAGAACCTAAAGTTAATGTGGTCTTTTCACAAATGTGCCTGTAGACCTGTGCAAGTAAATTTTAGGTTCTGCCATTTCAGCAAAGACATAAGGAAGAAGAAAATGTGAACCAATACATCTAACGTGAAGTGCTTGAGTTTTATTATGGGAACTTCTTAATGTTTTAAAAACATTATCCAATGGAAGGAAAGAATGTTTAGAGACACATCCATTCATTCAATTGAAAAATCAAAATATTTGGGGCAGTATTCATCTCACTTAGCTCTGGAAATTTCCATTTACCTATCGAAATCTAAGTCACTTTAGGCTCCTCTGAAGCCAATAGTGGGAAAGAAATGACTTCTGGGGAGATATTATTTTTGTCCTTTGTTGTTGTTACTCTTAGTTTTCCTCTGAAATAAGACAAGTGTATTTTGAAAGTATTTGGTGCTCTGGGAGAACACAGCCTTATGCTGTGCCTACGTTTTGGGGAAGGAGGGGAGATTAACTCCTCTGCTGATGCTCAGAGCAGCTGAGGTGAGAATGCACCTCTAGAGATCCTCTAGTCCAACCCCTGCTCAAAGCAGGGTCACCCACTGGAGATTGCTCCAACAAATCTATGAACCTTTTGGGACACTAATGCCTGGAGGTTTCAAGCAGAAGATCAGTGCTTTACCAGCGCTGTTGTGCTTCACACATGACAAGAAAGCAACAGCAGCAGTGAATTTACCAGGAAATTTCAAGTGGCAGAACAGTTCCCTTGACAAGAAACACAAATATTCAACAACAATGAAAAAGACGTAAAAAATAAAAAGTGGTGGGGTGGGGAGGAGACAGGAAAGGATGCAAAAAAGTCATAAGTCATCCCATGTAATGGCTTGGTAGGAAAATGTTTTCACACTTCAGCCCACTGAAAGTAGACTGAAGCTCCACCCTGTGTAATGTCTGTATTTTAACTGTAGATAATTGAAATGGAACACACCGGCCTTTACTTATCCTGCCTAATGAATGTTATCGTGTGGAAAAGGTAAATCAATAACAGCTGAGATCAAACACACCAATCTCCTTTTGAATGTACAATGCTCTCATTTATATAAATCTTTACAACCTGACTGCCCTTCTCATTTAAGTGCAGCGAGTGAAACATTGCCCAGTACAAAAGACCTTCTCTCTTAAGAATTCTCCATGCTGTTTGAAAGGGTAGCCCAAATGAATTGCTGGAATGACCATTGAAAGGGCTACTCGTTAGCTATGACTGTCCTTGGGAATTAGCCAGACGTGAGGTAATGAGACCACAAAGTGGTGTTGGTATTGGCAGCAAAGCCAAGGTTCATCATAGTACCTCTTGTCTAGACTAGGGATGTAAAAGGAAATAGAAAACAATTCTTCGACTATATGCACTTGATGTTCCAACCCCTTTTTCTATAGAAAAATGTAAGACATTTGGAATTTTTCATTTTTATTTGGGAAAGACAAATTTGGAAACCAGAGTGATTCATACTGGAAAGTGTCTGACTGGCATGTGATAGCCAGCTAGATCCAGAAAGTTAAGGCTGTAGGAAGAGTTTGAGGAAGGCATGTGGATTCAGATCTTAGTGTGATTTAACTCTTAGCATCCTCATCATTCATTTTGCTTTATTCACTGTGTAAATGACAGGGAGGTCCCTTACATGGACAATCTATCTCTTTACAAGCAAGCTGATGTATACGAAGAGGTCCACATACCCTGGGAATAAGAGTTTCCATTTTAGGAATGCATTACGGGTCCATTCCCAAATGCATGGCACAAATCTCCTTTCAGGTAATTCTGCAGCACAGGTACCCTGGAGGGAAAGTTCAGGTCAGACTCCTATTTCTGACTCACTTGGGCAGCTGCAAAACAATTGCTTTTCTCTGCAGAGCATCCCGGTATCCCTGTCTGAATGGAGATCCACCCACCCTTTGCACAAAATTCCTTCTCATTTCTAGCTGCTGCACTTTCATCCCCTAGCCAGCTCAGGTTCCGTTACAGAGGGGATGGCTGACCCAAAACTATAGACTGAAGGAAAATTTATAGTCTTTTCTCAGGATTTTCTCCAGAAGCTGAATCACACCTGTTTGGGGATTTTTTCTGTCTAGTGGCAGCTACTGTCGTCAGCTTAACAGCACCTCTCATTCTTCTTTGCCTCCTTTCCTTGCAGGGTGCTGACATCCTCCTCTTTCACCCATCCCTCATTTCTTTTGGGAAGAGTAGGCACTGAATTTCTTCAGTCACCACATCTATCCTAGCTCTCAGCTGTCAGCTCATTTCCTAGTAATAAACCAAAAGGAAAAATTCACCATCTATGCCCTAGGATCTTTTCAGTGACTCTACTAATGTGGGCTATGGGGAGGGTAAGGGGGCATCACAGTGCCCCATTCTTTACCACTACCTGCTTATAGACATCTTGCCTTCTGTTTCTGTTTCCGTTTCCAAAAGTATGTCTTGTTCCCCACTTTCTCTTCCAGTGTGTGGTACCCACGTGTCCTTCATTGTGCTGACAAGTGTAAAAACTGGTCTTTCCTTATCTATTTATCATTCCAAATAAAATCTGGTGTTCTTGCAGACAGGCATGGTTTTAGCAGCAGGACTGATGGGACTCACAGCACTTTCCTCTAAACCCCCCTACCATTGTGTGCCTGCTCCAGATCGTATGACATTGTAATGAAATTTTGACTGTTTACCACTCTGCATACACACAACACCCTTGAAAAGCCTTTCATTCTCATATTCCCATACTTCAGTCAGCAAGTGCTACCAGTTAGGCACAGAGGTTAGGAAGAGCTTTCTGTGCTGGACACTTGCAAGGTTGGAGTCCTACCAAAGCAGGCCTGCATGCTGCCTTCTGCCTGTTTCTTGGACCTCCCTGCTTTTCTGATCTTTGATTGTCACCTCCTCAAAGAATTGGCACCCTCATGTCCCATCCATGCCAGGCCCCATATTTACAGACATATGGAGCAGACACAGAGACTTCAAGGAGTACCAGGTACCAAACACTCCTTACGCAGAGAAACAACCACACAGATGTGGGCAAAATGGGCATCTGCACCCACTTCTTGCCTCCTTCTCACTCTTCTATTACTATCTGACCTAACAGGGAGGTTCTTAAGGAATCAAGGGCCCTTCCTCTCCCAGCTCATCCTCCTCTGCCAACTTGTCTTCTAAATAACTTTCCAACCGTAAAGCTTCTTCTCAGCTCAGTGCCTTTCCATGTGCTTGTTCAAACTTCTCTTTGCGCGATCTGTGAAAGACCATCTCTTTGACAGCTTCCAGACCTCCTTGTCATGTAAGCGATGATCTCACAAGGTGCTCTACAAGACTGTCCATCACTAAATTCCTCCCGCTCAGATTAAAATTTGTGCTGGATCATAATAAGCTCTTTGCATATGTGCAAGGAACATCATCCAGACTTAAAGATGTCTTGAAATGGTCCTTGAGATTTCAGTCTGACTTAAAGATTACAAATAAAAGAGAAAGGACACATGAAGTCTGATGTCCAACAAGGACATGCAGCATGTCTCCTATGTGAAGCAGAACTGACAAGTCACCTGAATCATCACAAAAACCTTGAAAAACTGGAGTTGACCCTCACGTGACTGTTTTATGAAAAGCAATGGCAGAATAGACAGGGAAAACTTTTGGTAATGACAAGACAAGAGCGGGAATAAAGGCAAGAACAGAGAAGCAGAACAACAATCTGTGTAGCTGCAGCAATGAAATCTTAGTCTGGTTCACAGCTTGCATGTTAACAACTGTGGTGCCAGACATTTTTGTGCTTCACGATTGCCTGGTTTTCACTTAGGGCTTTGCACATGATTGAATCTATTGAGAGACTGTGCCTTGGCCTTATATTTCTAAGATATATTTCATTCCTTTTACATGCACTTTATGCATCCTACTCAGGGCCTGGTGTTGTATTCGACATGCAATCTGTATTTAGGAAGCATTCCTTTTGGTTGACCCAAGTAAGAAATGCAATACCCATCTGGTGTCCTGATCATCCATACATGGAAAATTCATCCATCGTTTAGTCTGCCCTGAAACTAGTCTTCATCTGATACTTTGGAGTGTTCAGGATATTTTTTTCTCTTGCGTGTCTCATTTCTGATTCTTTCTGGATCAGAGCCAGAAGTCTTACAGGGAAAGCATCTCTACATGAGAATAAAAGCACATTTTTAAAGGTTGGAATAGTCTGGGTCCGGTATATGATCTAAAGCCAAAAGCCTCTCTCCAGCAGCCTTATCGTTATTTACACTTGATCACATGTCAAGACCAGAAGTCAGGTCTGCATAACTAACTTTCATTCTCTCTATTACCTACAGAAATGACAGTAAAATAGCTCACTCATCCAGGATTATTCATTGGCTGTTGTCAGGTCAGCCAAATTAAAAAAAAGAGTTGAAAAGCTCTTGAAGAGCTGAAACAAGGGCCAAGCAATGATTTTGGTGTAATTTATTTCTTTACAGTTTAGGATTGACAAACAGATTTTCCAAATTTATGTTGAATTTGGAAAACAGTAAGCCCTAAGAAAAGAGGACTTTGAGATCAAGATGTACTTACCATCCTCTTGACGGCCACACCTGCATAGCTGTTGGTTCTTCTGCCTTCTGAAAAATGGAAGCAGACTCCTTGCTCCCATCTTTTCTGCTCTCCTGACCAATGCATTTGAAGAAAGTCTTAAAAATTATATTTAATTGTTAATACTTGTAATGTTGTCTGATAAATCTTTACCTTAATGTTTTCAGAAGAATGCAAAATTCTACATCTGAACATAGCTTGCTGGTATTTTGTAATGCTTTCCATTCACTTCTCTTTTCTTTGTTTAATCGGGTTATCAGCTGGATCACAGCAGAGGTACTGCTCACATCCTGAATCCTGTTGTGTTAAGCTCTGTGTGCAAATATAAAGGGCAAGTCCTTTCTTACAAAATCTGTACTTGCAAGTATTTTTCAATTTGCTATCACAAATAGTGAGCTGAATTTCAGTGAAAGCAAAGTTTACTAAACACATACATACTTGCAGAACTGAGATGGGAAACAAATTGTTGTGGACAAAAAATTTAATATTAAATCTTAAGATTAAGCCAACTTTGTTTTGCAGTGATCAGCTAACTCCTGTGAGAGAGCTGGGAAGTGCTTCTCTTTAACAAATATTATTTTAGTTATCTAAGATAGAGTAAGTAATCACAAGAGTTCTCTCAGAAGTGAAACAGTCTCTTTTTATATCACAAGAGTGGACATACACTGTATCTTGTATAAATGACATTATTATCACTATAATTATTACTAAAGGCTCTTTTTGCAAGCTGGTATACACAGAAATGAGCTTAGTATAGCTCTTTGTTCAGTATAAGGCATTTGCCATAAGCCTTTATTTCTTGCTGAGTTCCACAAGTGACTTCTCCATCCTAATTCCACAGTAACGAACCTGTGTAACAGTACACAATCACAGAATCACACATCACAAAATAATTTAGGTTGGAAGAGACCTCCGGAGCTCATCTAATCCAACTCCTTTCTCTAAGTGGGGTCAAATAGATCAGATTGCTTAGGGCTAGGTCCAGTTGAGCCCTGAATACTTTCAAAGACAGAGGGTTCACAGCCTCTCTGGGCAACCTGTGTGACCACCCTTATGGTGACACTATTTTCCTAATATCCAACAGGAATTTCCCTGTGTTGCAACTCATGTCTGTTGTGCCTCATCCTCTCACTGTGCACCTCCAAGAAGAGCCTGGCTACATGTCTGCGTGAAGTTGAAGACAGCAGCAAGGTCTCGCTTTTACCTTCTTTCCTGAAAGCTGAACAAGCCCTTTTCCCTCAGCCACAACCTGTATGTCCTTTCTCCCATCTTGGTGGCATCCGATGGACACACTCCAGTTCACTGGAGTCTTTCTTGTCCTGGAGAACTCAGACACAGCACTCCAGATGGGGTCTCAAAAGTGCCAAACAGAGCAGAACAATACTTTCCTTAGCCTGCTTGCTACACTTTTACTTGTGCTGCCCAGGATGTCATTGACTTTCTGTGCTGCAACAGCGCATTGCTGGGTCTTGTTCGATTTACTGCCCACCAGGACCCCCAGGTCCTTTTCTGTAAAGCTAGAGAGCTGGTTTCCAGCCTGAACTGTTGCATGGGCTTATTCCCTCCCAGATGCAAGGCTTAGCATTTTCTTTTGTTTAACTCATTTTGTTCTTGTCAGTCCATTTCTCCGACATGCCAAGAACCCTCTGAACAGCAGACCAACTCTCCAGAATATCTACCACTCTCCCCAGTTTGGTACCACGTGTGAGCTTGTTGAGAGTGCACTCTGTCCCATCACACACATTACAGATGTTAAAAAAAACATTGAACAATACGCATTATACTTATATATACATATATATTGTTACAATATAGGTATATATATTGTTTAACATACTTGCTGTGGTCAATTATCAACAAAACTAGGGTTAAACTGTGACTGTCTTAGCAGAAGCGTTCACACATGTGTCTTCCATCATTACCAGCATTTCTGGAGAACTCAGATGAAGGAGAACTTTGCTGAATTCAGTTAAAGATAATTATTCTGTCAGGACTGGAGGAGCTAAAATACCAGTCAGTATAAACCATTTTTTGCCTCGTTGTTTTCTTGGAGTTTAGCCTGGCCATGCATATAAATCTGTTCTGGGATGTATCATACACACGAGAAATGCTTTTTTATCTTCACCACAGTGGGTGGGAAGAAGCCCTTTTACATGTGACTTGCTTTGGGAAACCTTTAGGCTCCATGTATTTAAATCTCAAGCATGTGCACTCTTCCTCCATCACCTACCTTCTTTGCAAAAGCGATCAGGCTTTAGGTGATCAGGGGAAAATGCCATTTGCAAACACTCTAGTTCTTCACACTGTTCTTCCACAGCTGCAGATGGTCCATAAGCAAATAAACGCACCGTGCAAATCCACTCTTCCTTTCAGGAGAAGATGCACCATATAATGTGTCTTGCAAAGACATTTCTTCCTCAAAATAGGAAGGACCTGATGACTCATCTTTGGTACTACAACTTTGGGGTTGCCAGTGAACATCCAAACTTTCTTTGTGCCAGATATACAGCTGATCCTTCAGGCAGGCTGAATGTTTCCTCTTAGTACATGTCCATGCTGTACCTTCCTCGTTCCACATTCTGCAGTGATAAAATGCATTTCGATTACCTTGTGAATCCTCTTTGAAATGCCTGCCCGCCTTTCCTCATCACTGTGGTTTGTGCTGTGTGATCACTTAGCTATAGGTGACCAGGTGGAGCTCTGTCCTGCTCTCTCCCTAACAATCTTAGCACCTTTGATGTCCCAAGTCCAAATCATGGCTGGCTGTCAGCATGGGGCATTAAGGCCAGAGCCATCTGAATGCGAAGTCTTGTTCCCTTACCTTCATGTCCAAATAAAACCTCTTCCTGAGTCACATGTTAACAAAAACTGGTCACAGCAATTTCTCCAGGAACGCAAACAAAAGGGGTACAAGTGTGACAAGACTGAATTGTGATTTAGGTTTTACAGAATTGGCTGGAAGTTGGCTGTGTTTTAGTATTTACTTACAGAATGGCTCTGCTTGCTATAGTCACTCCAGGTCTAGGAGTGAATGGGCTTTCATGCTGCTTGTCTCACTCTCTGAGTTATAGTTGGGTCAGTAATGCTGTGTTGACTGACAGGTTATGCTGAGACCAAAATGTCATTTGCAACCACACAGCCAGGAAATCTGTCCTGGGGATTAGAGTTTAGTTCCAAAAGTCACTTCATTTCTCCCCTCTTTGCTTTCATTCCTATGCAGCAGATTAATTTGAAAAGTGATGGTGATGCTTTGATAACAAGAATTGTTTATGAATATTAATTCATTTATGCATTGTACCTTGAAACAACAGAATGTAAACAAACAAGTGACATCAGCATATGTAGCAGAGGAAAAACAGTCTATGAGAACATACCCTTTCTTCATATAATGACATGTTTTTGCTGTAGAAAGTCCCTGAGGCCGATTTCTTACTTGCAGTTTCAAAACATCATCATTAGTAGGACACTGGGGAATAAAACTGTTCCGTGAATCCATTTATGTCTTTACTGAAAACCTCACTTTTCTATGCGAAGAACAACAACAACAGTCACTTGCCGTTTTTCCCTCGGAGCTTTTGATGTGGGCCAGAAGACCATTTCAGGTAATATGCGTAACATTCCCTGCTAATCTAAGTTGGCTTACTAGCTACCACAAAGGAAGGAGCCAAACATAAAATCCATTGTTATCCTCATGACTGGCCATATGTTATTTTTACTACCGTAGGGCTTTTTGTTTAAATTTGACTTTTGTTGCCTTCATAGATATTTTGAGCTTATACTGAATTAGAAGACGCATATTTACTAAATAATTCATCGGTGAGGTAGGAAGATAACTTGGCAAGATGGTTTTTCCCCCCTCAGGCTTATAAATTCCAGAATTTTTTTGCCCCACCTATTTGGCACATATTTTCTTTTTTCTTCTTTTTTCTTTTTTTTTTTTTTCAGAAGAGCAGGAATAACAAGATTAACCCTGAAGAACACAAAAACACAAACCAAGGGAAATGCTGTGGCTTTTTTAAATTTTTTTCCCCCTAATCCTTTAATGGGGGCCCAATCCTAACCCCCTGAATCTTTTTACTCAGTTCAGCTGGTTCTGGATCAGGCCCCTACACAGGATTGCTTCTGTTCCTCGGCATGTTTCAGCTGACAGCCAGGACTGCACAAGAATGCATGAGAGAACCCTCTGTCCTTGGCACAAACTGGCTGGGGTGTTAATCATTTCTCACTGACTGACATTTTTTTATGCCTTCTGACTTTCCAGGTCATCTGTTTCTCTCTTCCCGGTGCTCTCAGACACACCACATTCTGGTTGCTTTGGGGACTCCAGCCGCTCTCCGCAGTGTTTCATGTCTCACAGCCTCCCGGTAGCCGGTACCTCCCTGGTAAACAGGGCTCTGACAGCCTTTGACTGGCTCCAGTTTGTGCAGCTGCACTGCACTGGGAGAAGCAAAGAATATATTTCATTAAAAGTGAAAGAAAGGTTAGTTCAGTAATGTGATCTGTTGCAAAACCGCTCTCTCCTCCGAGGGTAGTCAGGTAAAATCCATCACACAAAGAATTCCAAAGATCCTTTTTTCTAAAGTTGTCAGTAACAATGCAGCCCATTGTTTACATTTTAATTAACTTCTGTTTCACTGATTTTTAAATAAGATTAATTAACCTAATGCTTTTAGCTGAATTATTTTGAGCTGAACCTATTCAAGACCTATTTCAGATCTTCAAAGACTACCACAGCTTGTTTATGTAGAGGAAGTCAAATTAGCGATAACTTTATAGTAGTTTAGTAGCTCATGGACATGGCAGTGATGAGAAATATTTCTTGGAGAATCTTTCCTCAGCAGCCTCTAGTCTTAAAGGGGTTTTCTTCTTTACCTGCGTGGTATGTACAACTGTCCCAGCTACCTAGAAAATAAGTAAAGGGAGGTTACTTGTGCAGTACAGTAGAAGGTCAACATTGAAAAAACCAGAATTATCCCTCTGCTTGTGCCAAAAACAAAGACCACACCTGGCCTTGAAGTTACTTCAATGAAAATAAAAGCAGAGAAGGTATGCTGAGTGCCACTGTCCTGTGCTTACTACCCTCTCATCTGCGATTTCGCTGCCAAAATCTTAACTCCGACCAAGAATCTTGTGGCTTTTACACTATGCTTTTCAAATACAGTTTTCAAATACAGTTACTAGCAAATGTGCAACAAATGTATGTAGAATTGGGACCACGCTGTGTAACTGTGTCTCTCTGAGAACAACGTTGCACACCTAAAAGGAAGTGTATGATTGACTCATTTATAGGAAAGATATGTATATATAAAATATGTCTGCATTCATGAATCCCTGATATGAATCAGTATGGTTTCTTGATGATATACATGTAGAGCCCTAGATCTTTGGCTAGGACTACAAAGCATATTACACAACACAGGAAACATGTGAAAAGGGAGTTTCAGGCCAAATTTGCAATGTGCCACTCCCAAACTAGTGACGTGCTGATCTGATCTTCCAACATAAGTTGTTTGCTTTAAATTATCCCTCCTGTCAGAAGCACAAAAGTGCTGTGACAGCAGCTAGGAACTGGCAGGAAGAAAGGAAGTGCCCAGCTGTGCCATCTTTTTTCTAGCCACAGTCCTTACACGTACATTACCTTTTTGCCTGGCTTCTTCACTATCTTCTCCTGATCCTCAGGCCCTTCTTGTCTCTTTCAGTTTTTATTCTTATTTGTGGCATGCATTTTTGTTAACTGAGTCTTCTGACTGTCCATATAATCCATCAGAAGAAACAAGGCAACCAAGGGTTGATCAACCTTTGCCCCATTTCCCAGAGAGCTCCCAGAGAAAAACCCATCCCTTTCCAACAGGATTTCTTGCCCAGCCTGGCAGGCTCTTGACAATTTTCATACACTCATAGGCAAATCTGAAGAATATTTTGGCATCCATTCCCACATAGCAGTGATGAGTTCACAAGGGTAGTTACTAGACTGAACATTAAGGACATAAGAAATTCTTTCCAACTCTGACGGAAGTTGCAGTCTTATGTCCATCCTACCCAGGAAATGACCTACTGAAATTTATTAATGTTGCAAAAAGTTTAATTTTTCATCACACCCTTAGAGGATAAGACAGACAACCACCAGGCTTAACAAGCAATAATTGTCTGGTGACCTCAGACAGCAATGCCTTGTCCCCTTACACTCTCCTCTTTCACAAGCCAAAAGCATCCTCACAGTTCACTGATGCACTTTGACAAATTAGTAAAAAGCTAAATAGGATTGCCTGTGGTACCAAACCCACCATGAATCTATCTGTCATTAGCATGACAATTAAAGGAAACCTTTTACGTAACTGTCATCACATCACAAAACCATCCCAATGAACCAGCTAATCCCATGGACATTATAAAATTCAGTCCTTGTCACTCTTTGGTCTAGTTTGCTAAGAACAGGTGAACTGGAAAGGACTTCCCCAACCATAATAATAATTAAAAAAAGGCTAAGCAATCCCAACAAGTTACTCTGGAGCTTAACATCTAATAGCTTGATCACTGAAGGCCAAAAAGCCTTAATAAATACTGAAGTCGCTATGCCAAGAAGAAACACATGCTTTTGTTCATGAATAAACAGGAAAGCCCATGTTCACTTACTACCTGGAGATATTATGGCCACAAAATACCTCTGCGGTCATCCGGCCTGATTTTCTCCTTAACAGATGCCATATGTCTTCCCATTTTTATGACTAACTTCATTTCTAATAGTTGCATTGCAGTTAGACTCCATCGCTTAAAAGAGGTTATTCCACAAGTACTAGAATGGACGAAACAGGTTTCCTGTGACTCTGAGCCTCCTGGCTAGGTATCTTTAACACATTTGAATTCTCATTAGAGTTTCTCTCTTAAGAATGCACTCTATTTAGAGTGATAATCACAGCAGGAACCAAGTGTTGGAAACCAAAACAAAGTACATTCACTCTAGACTTACCATTCACAGCTTTAGTAGTGAGAGAAATTAACCACCATGTGGATTCTTTGGGGGTAAAAATATGTGAACACACTGCCACGTCATGGCACATCTCTTTCAGGATGCCTTCTTTTCATATCGTTCTAAGAAATGACTGTTCTCTGTAGGAAGCTGCCTATCCTGTCAAATTGATGGAAATTAACCAATAGGTTCAAAACTGGGCAGGGGACACCCCAGCAAACAGACAAGCACAATTAGCATGATCACATAAATATCATTTCTACATCAAATCAAGCATAGATATCTCCATCCTTGATTTAAAACAATGTTCCCTGCACTGGAGAATTCATCACTATGCCTGCTAAATTCCTCTGAAAGTTAATTCATCTCACTGTTAAAGATATGAACCTAAAAACTAAACTGAATTTGTTTTGCTTCACTTTTTACCACCTGATTCATACTGTATGAATGTTACCCTGAACTGTTTTCATCAGATCTGTATTTCACAGTTTAGGTATGTAAAAGACTATGAGCAAGCCACTGTGACTGGCTATATCCAGTAAGCTGAATAGGTTGCACTTCTTGAGTTGTTCTGTAATCCTCTAATCTTTCTTGCGGCTTTTGCCTCTCCAATTTTTCAACATGCTTCTTGAAGACTAGACACCAGAACCAAGCTCTACATCCCAACACCTATCACGTCAGAGCCAGCTGTACAAGTGAAAAAGTTGTCCCCTCCTGACTCTTTTTCTGATGATACACACATCAGCATGTAGCTGTTTTGGCCATGGTTTCATTTTTTGTAGATGACCATGACTCTCAAGTCTTTTAGAGTCCCTTCTTTACAAAATACAGTTGCTTCTGTTCTGTAAGGGCTGTCATTCTATGTTTTTAGATATATGACATTACAGCTGGTCATGTTAAAGGCCATATTATTTGCCTGTGCTTGATTTACTAAGTGATACAGATAAGCCTGTATCAGGGTAAGATCTCTCACCTACCATCAACCACCACAAAGTCCGGCCTTTCATTTATGCTAGCCACATAGGTTCCTTTTTGAGCCGTTGGAGCGTCATAGGTACTTCCAGAGGACACTTCCTCACATCTGTTTTAGATAATGACATGGGATGGATTGTCCCCTGGAGGTGCCAATAACTTTCCTTTGACTCTACAGGACTGTACAACCAGCACAGATTACACACCTGACGTTATGGCTGCTAACGATGGGACAGAAGACAAATCCCATCCCCAGTGATATCTCAGCACCATTATTTAGGTCTAGTCTGATCTTTATGCGCTTTCCATCTGGTTTTCTAAGAGTGGCTTCAGACCTTCATTCAAGCCACGAGTATGAGTTCTGAAATTAAAGAAGGCCAAAGACTTATCTCTATAGGGCTCTGCAGAGATAAACACATACACTAATGATGATTTGCCTGTTTCCAATTACATTTTAAAACCTACCTGTTAGCTTAATGAACTGTTTTATCTTTTTCCCATTTTTTTTTCAAAATGCTGTGTGACATCAAATCAAATTCCTTGTAGAATAAAAATGTCTTATAATAGCCCTGATGACTGACCAGTTACCCATGAGCTCATTGTGACTGACATATACTACAGGTTTTCCTTTCCGGAGTCCCATTCTACTTATTCTTGGGATCAGTGTCAGGCCAGTACATTTAGAAATACCTGATACAATAATAAATTTTCATCCATCCCTCTGAAACTTCCCTATTGTTACAAAACTTATGAAAAATCAGTAGTAACAGTTCAGACAGTTCTCTTTAAACAAATATTTCAAAATATCTAATTCAGTTTCTGTAGTTTAACATTTTCTTCAGTCATTAAACTAAAAAAATTATCATCCACATCTGATATGAATGTCTCCTGGTTTATTCAATACAGAAGAGAAACACTTAATAAATACCTTTTTTGCCTTTTTACTAGTATCTCTGTCATTTTTATCTAGAAATAAATATAATTATTGTGGGTTTTTTTTCTTTTTAAAAGGCTTTAAAAACTCCTAGGTTTTTCTTTCCTGTTTAAAAAAATTTCCATCTCTGAAATCTGCTATTCATAGATTGTCTCATGTCCTTTTGCCTCCTTTCTTAATTTTCTCAGACTCTTCTTTCTTAGTTTATATAGTTTGGTTTCCCCTTCCTCGTTATTAATGTTCCTATCATAATGAATCAAAAACTTACTTTAGACAGGCACCTTAAAAAATGCAACAATCCACCCAGTCTTCAGTAACCCAACGTAATGCAGAAGACCCTTCCAAGTGCCCCATTCCTGACCCACAGCCATCCATAGTCCTTGGCTTCCAGATCCCATAGCAAAGTTCTGCAGCTTGTGGTATCTGCTACTGTGCTGGATTCTTTGCTATTAAGATCCAGAATGGTGTGCAGTTCCTTCTTTCCTGGAAAAAAATGTTTTTAGCATGTCCTCAATCTAACTGTTTTTTAATTCCAAAAATATCAAACTGGATATAGACATCCTAAAGACCTTTTAAACTTCCTTGCTTAGTTACAGTAAGATGGCAATGATCTCATAACATTGCATGCTAAATTTTTGAGGTTCAGATAACCACAGTCCCGTTTTGATCTCTGTACAGCTTTTTAAACCTAAATAAGACCCTGAATAGTTTCAGTTCCGGATAAGAAAGTATCATGAAGTTCCTAAATCTTAGGCTTGAATGGGATGAATGGGGAAATTTGAGGAACTTGGATGTTAAGAGCAGAAGTAGCATAAGAAAAATATTTGCCTAGAAGAATTAAGTGTTCAAGTCTAGGGAATCCAGAATTGTACAGTGTAAAATATGAGAAAAGACAGAGAAATAGAATATTCCTTTTAAACATTTTAAGCCACAACTCTTTTTTTTAACAGAAATAAATCACTTTTTGATTTTCTACGGAATCCCCTTGCACATAGCTCAGAACCTAGCACCAAGAAAAACAGCAAAGTGGACAGATTTCCCAGAAGAAATGACTGAAATGAAGCAGAATTGGAAGATTTACTGTGCTCAGAGTAGCTTCTACACTGAATGTTTTCCAGATCCAGTATTCTGGAGTAGTAAAGTTATCTGAAATTATATCCAGTAAAATGGGATTAAAGGTTAGATAAAATATATATATATATATGCTGTGCAACAATACTTAAAATTTCTCTAAGCTTGGCTATAATGTTAAAGCTTGCATTATAATCTGAAGCTGCGCTCTCTTGGATGTCTTATCTGAGCTATGAAATGTATGTATAACTGTGGTCCGTAAATCAGCATTGTAATACTCCACCCCAGGCCGCTTACTGTTGTCCACCTAAGCACGGCACCACTGCCCCAGCTGTAGAAGCTACGGGCCTCAAAACACTTCATGTACAGGAGCGAAGCATGTCAACATGTCTCTCTGTGAAGTAGGTACGTTACTATTAGTATACTTCAACTTATCTGTAGTTACGAAAACATAAAAGTACCAAAAATTCAGAAATCAATATGGTCTGACCTGAAACTGAACTGCAACTGAAACTGTTCTGAAGGGAAAAGTTTTTGGCAGCAAAGAAACTTCAAAAATCTTGGTTTGAGCCAACCAATGTTTATTTATTTACGATGGCTTGATCACCAAACTGAAAATAAAAACATTACCTATTCACCTAGCTCAACCTCTGAGCCTGAGACAGATCCAGAAGAGACAGGAACAGCCCCCCGGCTGCCCCAGCCCTTCTTTCCTAGCTCCTTTGTATCTTGGCCTCTTGATGAAGCAAAAAAGAAAGCAAAGGAGCTGCTGGGCAGAAAGCAAAGTAACGAACAGCTGGGCCAGAGGAATTCACTTATGAGGAAACATGACAAGTAGATAGCTTGACTGGATGGTGGATTGGAGGTGAACTAAAATCTGCAAATATTTGACGTGAATGATCTCAAAGAACAAAAGAGATAATTTAAAGTAGCATAATCTACTGGGGCAGGGGGGGGGGGGCAGAAGCAGAACAGACATGATAAGATACACAGCAGCTCCAAACGTCCATTGCATGAAATGAGAAAGGAAAAGTAACACTTGTTTTGGCACTGGTTCTGGTGAGTTATTGTGAGGTTAGTTATTTTCTGATGAATTACTGGCATGGAAAATTCATGGTAATCAGCCATCAGCATACAGAGATCCATGAGGGGTAGCAGACTTAACTTCCTAACTAGTTTTAAGAAAACACTTGATAAGTTTATGAGGAGAATACATGACATGGTTGCGCATCATGCCTGTTAGCCATGTACATAACCCAAACTACTTTGAAAGACTTTAGGAGTTCCACAAGTTCATTGACAAGGGCTCATTGTCTCCTCTCTGCCTTAGCAGATATTTATAAAATACTTTTTCACTTGCACCTGAATGCTGAGAAAAATTAGGAAAAGTAAAATAAAAAGGGATGAGTATTCTCTTTCATTATCCCTGTAGTTACAGACAGGTGTTGATTAGCACACCCACCTTTTTTTCCTTTTTTTTTTTAAACTGTTTTTGTATAGATACTTATATTGTATCTTTACTGAGATAAGAATTTCCCCAGTGAGAAAATCAATAGGACTTTGCTATTTAAGTGGGGTCAGAATTTTCCCCACTCTATTTTCAGTCCAGTTTCTGGTCCATCCAGCTACAGCAAAGAGCCTGATAACTGGAGTCAAACCACTGAGAAATCCGTCCTTCAGCAGTCGAGACTCTACCTGCAGATCTGTCCAGCTGCGGGGTGCTCTGAGTACGCCGGTGAGCCATGAAGAGGTCTCTGATGCATACAGATGTGTGACGGGACCACAGGGGAGACTGTGGCTTTGAACCCTGTTCCATGAAGTAGCATCAGTGGCATGTACAATGCACAAAGGTGTTTATTGATTAATTCCTTCGGGAAGAAGGTTCACTGTGACAAGAACAATGATTTCTGTATTGGAATTGACTTACAGTCCTGCTGGTTCAGTATCATGTCTCCAACCACGAGCAACACTCTGACAGAAGAGGGGAAGTATTCCTGGAAGCAAAGGGGATAGTATGTCTCCCGCAAATGTCCCGTCCTAATTTTAAAGATCTGCCAGTACTCTGACACGTATGGTCAATATTCCTTCCAAAGTGTTGTTATATTAACTAGTTTTCTAAGGTACAATTTTTGTAAACCAGGACACCTTCTCTTCCTGCCAGTGCAGTAAGTTCCATAGAGCCAATTCCCTGCCAAAATGCATTCACTTTTGGAGCTTCGACGTGGCCCCAGCAAGCGTCATTGTACATTCCCTTGGTCAGCTGCGGCAAACTGCAGAAAACAGAAGCTCCAAGCCTGCCTTCTCTATATCACTCATACAAATCAGATTTTATTCTCTTGGTTATATTGTTACTGGGACACTCAATCCAGAGGACTATGTAGGAAAAGTCCTACCTACAGCTCGTCCAAAACAGTTCCACTGGAAGTAGCTTCCCTGTAGGAAGGGGAGCAATAGGAGACTTATGACATGGAAGTTGACTTTTAAATTATCCACAGATCTATGCAGGAGATGCCTATGATACCCATGTAGTCTTAATTTCTGCATAACTCAGTCCTTTCAACTTCCTCCAGTAACTCCTGCAGCAGCCCTACAATTTCTAGCTAGGAAAGAAAGATCTGAAGGAAGGATACTCATCCTGACTTTTGGTGCTGCTTTGCCACAACTCAAGACATCTCCGAACTTCAGTCATGAGAAAAAAAATTACATAATGGCAGAAATGTAAACATGGAAAACGAGTTAGTATTTCTAATTCTTTTATACCAGCTCTCTTGAAATGCTGCTGATTAAAACAATAAACTCAGCTGAACCAAAATAATAACAGATGTACTGTAAGTGTTCCCAGACCTAAACACCTTGGAAGGTTTGAGGTCACATTTATTAAAACTGATCCCTGTCTTAAGCAGTTTTGACACATATTCTTAGCCTTGGTGGTAAGCAAATAAGTAAGTCCTTTGAAGCGTTCTGAAGCAGCAAACAAGGATCTGCCATATAGGGCTCTTTTGACCTTATATTTTTGCACAAATTTCTCCAACTTAGTTAAAGTCATGAGGATTTTTCAAGTGATATTTCATGGAAATGACATTTTAAAGCAACAACCTGTCTGCCTGGGCATGTGTGTGTATAAAATGGAAGACAGCACTTACATATTCAAAACTCAAGTGAAGTGATACAATTGGAAGTAAACTGGAGGTGACATATTCCTAAATAACTATAAAAGTATTCTCTAGTAACTCGATTGGAATATATTTTCAACAGAGACACAGTTCCTTACTACTTCATCATTTTCCTGATTATTACTAAACCACTAAATGAGTAAAGGATCTTTTCTAGTTCAGTATATTGTTGAATTCAGCATAGAAAGGCATACCCACTATTGCAATATGACATGGTGCACATGATGAAAGCCATCTGCTTCCAAAGGTTACGGTTCAGAATTTCACTCACAATGTTATGCAATGGTTCCAATTACAAACGCTGACATTCATGTGCCAGTGGCATAAAGAGCATGAAAAGTCACTCTCACCAGATCTGTTCAGAAACAGGTTCATCATAATTTCCCAGATATTTGCAGATAATCCCAGAATCACAGCTGGCCACATCTTAGGCCACCCAAGACATTTCCACACCACTGGCTGGCATTTGTATGTCCAAAGGCATTGATTTTTAACTGTGGCTTTACATTTCTGTTAACCTACATGAAGTTTTAGAAAAAAAAAGCTTTGTTGAGAGTAAATCCTAAGAATCAAAATAAAAGACTGCAGATGGTATAATTAAGTATATGTAAGGTAATGGTAACAGTAAGGCAATATTTTTTTTAATAAATGCATATACAATAAAAAGTTTTAATTATAAAAAAACTATCAGAAAGTACAATAGATAGGTACACTGTCAGAGAACTAGCAGGGTCTCCTTACAGTGATTTGGCGTTCAGCTCAGTATGATGGTTCTTATGTCCGTGTATGTAATAAGTCTGAAAGAAATTGAGGACAATCCACCTTAAATGTGTACTTTCTGGGACTATGTAAACATATCCCTTTTACCCCTTCTTATGTTCCATCTTCCTTAATATTCCTGTTTTCTTGCCCGGCTTCTTCTTTCGTCTTGGCTTCATTAAGCCGTGTTCCTTGTGTTTGGAATCTTCCTCTGTGTTATAGAACAAATAAGACAAATAGGGTTGTGATCTTGACTTCCAAGAGCAGGTGCTATCATAGCATAAATTGTCCTGGCCAGCAGCAGATTAGCATCCCTCATCCCTCACCCTTGCGGGGCACATGATGAGATGTTCTGTGGGAAACACAAAGGCTGGAAAAAAGCTACACTTCCTCCCACTGCTCTCTGGGTTAGCATACAACCCAGCTCTCTCAATTCCATTTATAGCAACTCTGTGGATTAAATAGCTATGGATTTATTTTATAATCCAAAGGTTTCTACTGAGAGGTTTCTAGCTTTTTCTTTAGAAGTCAAAGCTTGCTGGTGAAGTGAAGCCAAGTCTCATTCTAAGACTTGCTTTCGACATGTGTGGAGGATCAGTAATGGGTAGTGAACAGTAATATACCAAAACATACAGAAAGGCAGAATCCTAATTCACATCTAAATTTAAGCACTTAGATTAGGCAGACAGGGTCTCGCTTCAGAGGCATTCACATCATTTACCTCTCTCCATCAGCTGAGGAAGGAAAACTGGGCTCTTATCTGACCAGAGCTGTCTCACTAAGGGCCTACAATTCAGCCTCAAGTTAAGCACCTTACTTAGGGAGACTGGACCTCATCCAAAATCACTTCAGTTAGTCAGGAACAGACAGTTCTAAATGAGCTGCAAGTATCGCTGGTAAATGTGAAGTAAAACACATCAGAGGATAAAAGTGAAATTACTCTTACAAGGCATTAGAGTCTATATAATGGCTCAGTTCAGCGGGGAAATGTAGGTACCACTGCAGACAGCACACTAAGAGCATGCTCATGGTCCAAGAAAAATCTAACAGCATTCAGATTCTGTAGAAGCATAGAGGAGAGGATGGAAACAGCATGGAAAACATCATAATGCCTTTACATATAAAAATGATAGAGCATACTTCAGATACTTCTTGCAGCACCAGACACTGTGTCCCATAAAACAATAAGACAGACTTGGGGAGAGTTCACAGAAAAATGACAGAAATGGAAATGTGGTCATAAGAAGAGAAATTGGAAAGACAGAGTTTTTTCCCCTTGTAAAAGGATGAATGAGAGGCAAAATGAAAACATTTTACAAATTAATGTTATCATATAAAACAGCACAGGGGAAGCAGATCAGGGGCTTCCACTCTGGCTCTGGAAGGAAGAACAACAAGGCATTCACTGAAATTAAAAAGGTGGGCAAGTCAAAACTGATAAAAGGAAATACCTTTTTATATTACGTGTAATTAAGTTGTGGAACTCATTGCCAAAGGAAGTTGTTGAGACCAAAAACTTAACCAGATTCATCAAGAGACTGGATATTATATCAATATCGTGGATATCCAGAGTTATCATAATTAAAGAAAATAAAACTTTTGGAAGAGATATTAAACCTAGTGCTTCAGGGCTTAAGCTAATCTCTGGCAATTAGTGAGTAGGATCGGGAGATCTTTGTGGAGGCAGATTATTCTGCCTCTGCCTCCTGCAGGGTTCTTCTGTCATTCTTTGTAGTGTCTGGTACTGGTTATAGCAGACAGAGTAACAGGCAAAATGGCTCTCCAGTCTGACTTAGTCAAGGAGTCCTCTGTACTTACACTCCTCCGTAAGGAAGCTCTACCCAGAAGCGGGTGTGCGTATGTGTCTTAAACCCTTGTGTGAAAGCACAGGATGGGGCCACAATTTCATCCTTAGTCACGTGTGAAAGATAAGTAAACACATGATTACGAGCTTGCAGGGATTGATTGCCTTCCAGATTTTAGTGTGAGGTTTGCCCTGCGCTTCAGGATTTGTTCTTCTGCACAAAGATGCAAAACAGTCTTGAGAGACAGGTAAAGGAGTTATATTTAACAGCAAGACAATCCAGATAATATATCAACATGTTTGTGGCTCCAAAATAACAACACCTGTGAAAAGAATACATCAATACACAGAGCACTGTAAGAAACATGTTCTGAAGGAGGTCATTAAAAAGATGCCTCTTTTCTCTGTTTCTTTTCACCTTGATTTAGTTTTGCTGAATCTCAATGCAAAGTCTGATCCCCATCCTGGCATGGGGGTATTGGAGCCTGGGCACTCATATAGACCAACTGTGAAGTAAGCAACTCATCGACTTCCTTCACCAGACAGATATCCTATCCACTAGGTGTGGGTTAAACTTAAAAATCATGATCAGCGAACTCCTCTAATCTAGGGCTGGCAACAGGGAGATGCCATTATCATGGTTTGAGAAGACATCCTACAGCGGACTGTCAATGGGAAAAGACATCTTTTGTATTATCTGCATAGTACAAAATGGGGGGGGGGGGGGGGGAGCTGTTGGAATTAATCCAGACATAATTTTTACCTCTTTTTGAACCAACAGTAATTGACCGAGTTTTAGTCCAAACAAGAACTGACCATTACGAACATAGGAAGAGGTCTTTAAAAGCTGCCTTTTCATCTCACCCACCCACCAAAGCACTTTCTTTCTTTGGAGAATTAAATTGCCTCCGTATAAAGAATTCATACTAGATTTAGTTTTAGAAATCTGATCCTACATTTTTTTCCCATGAAGAATAATCTTTGGCACTTTTCCTAATCCTTACAAGCATTCATTATCTATTTTGTTTGGTTGGGTTTTAAGCTACATTTGGAGATATTATTGGCAAGTACTTGCAAATATACAGTAGCCTAGGTAACCCCTTCTTTTGTGTTTACCTTCACCCACAGGGTTAGTTTAAGCTACCTCTGTCAGTGTGGGAGGAATTTAATAAAGTTCATAACTAGATCTTTACTCCATTTGACCATCCTCGAAAGTAATTCCTTTAAAAAGCAGTAACTGCAGATATAAATTGAAAGCACTGCAAAGATTTTTACCCTTTTAGTTGTTATTCTTGCCCTTGTCTGGGTGAATTTAAAGATATAATTCCTCTGCCAGCTCAGGCTTTTATCCTCAAGTGTAGATGTTTTTACTATTTCATTTTAAAAGCATTCTAACAATGGCAGCTAGTTAGAAAATTTCTTCTGCCCCCTTGTAAAATATGCACTATAAAAAAAATTTTGGATCAAAAAAGTCAGGTTTTCTACAGTAGTGTTGTAAGTAAAACACATTTCAAACTCGTATTTGCTTAGTCTTAACTTTCAATGTCTGATTTAAGTTTATGTAAACCACAACAGTTTGGATTTCTATTCTTTACTCCAGGATCTTCAGATTTTTCCCTTTTTTCTCATTTTGTTTTAACCCACTCCACCCCTATACACCCCACTGAAACAAGGGGAGAGGAGGTAAACAGTATGTGAAATGGGGGGAAGAGAACAACTTCTGCACTTATTTGTGTCTCCCAAATGGAGAAATTAAAAATAATATGAGTGAGAAAATGATGTTTGAGATGATAAATAATAGCAGCAGCAATAGCAATGCAACACTACAGCTGAATAAATACATGAATATATAGTTGTGCAAGTACTTTTAATTTATGAATTTAAATGTATTTATACAAACTTCTCTGCAAGCCCCCAGCCTGCCTCCTCTGACCTAAGTATTACTGTCAAATAATGCAAAATTTTAGCCTGGAGTGAATTTTTATAAGTGACTCATAACCCACTGAATATAGGGATATTTTTAATGGGAATGCTGACACGATCTCATCTATTGTAGCTTAGACAGTGCTACTCGGTTTCTTGTACATAAAACTCATTTAAATGCAGTGATGACAAGAGCTTGTTTTTTCACAAGCCCTATAAAGTTCAGTTCAAACAAATACCTGTTATCAGGCTATTCACGAAAAGGAATGTGGGAGGGGGGGTGTTTTAATGTTTTCCTTAGTTTTGAAGTGGTTGAATGGTTCATCAACCCACTGAGTAGTTTCCTTAGTCATTTTCTTTTTAATTAATAGACTTGTGAACAACCACAACTGCCTTGTGGGACATAAGAAACACTAAACAGATGACTAACTTGCAGTGAGCAATCTACTCAATACAGCCTGCCTTAATTTGAGCCATACATGCTGAAAAATAAAAGCGTGGCAAGTATGCAGGTTATTGTATAGTTTTGTGTCTGCTTTAAGTTAAAACAAGTCCCTGGTGAGCAGAAAGTAACAATCATAAAACTGAGAGGAACATTTTAGATTTATTGCCATGTGTTAGCATGATTTTGAGCTGTGTTGGGGACATGCATTATCAGCCAGGTTAGTGTCACCGTGCTGGTGGCAACCATGGCTGCAGAAAGGAACAGCCACGTCAAGTATCAGCTCCCTGGACCAGAGCAGGCATTAGCACCTGATTACAGGAAAGATAGCACGTGTTATCGCTCTGCTTCTTCTGTCCTGTTTCTGGATAGAAACCATCTACTGGGGGTTCATTAGAAACCAGCCTCGAGGCAAGGCAGCTCTGTAAACTACAGCTGTCTAATTGGTTTTGCTTGTGTGCACTGTCTTTGCTTTTATAATGGGGAAAAGCAACACAGCCTTTCTAATTAGATTGTTAAACATAATAGCTGAATGGCACAGCAGTAAAGAATTTGCCCTGCTCTTTGTAATTCCAGAATCAGGCACAGCAAATATCCAGGATTTTTCCAGCCCATTTCCCCCATCATCATATCCAATGGTAATGAGACTGTTTTGTTTTGGTTTTTTTCCTTAAAATAATGCAAACGATTGTAGGCCTTGCTAAAATCCAAAATAAATGTCAAAACAGAATTCCAGGAGCAAACACATCTCTCCCTTTATTCTGTTGTCTCTGCTTTCATTTGCTTCAAATGCTGAGGCTATGCACTAATTGGTCTCTTTGTTGACAGTGAACACAAGGAAAAAAAATGTACAGGCTTGGAAGATGAACTCCTCTCTCTGCCTGGAGGTGGTCCCCTCAACCAGGGCTGAAATGCACTGGTACAGTGGGGAAAGCTCCAAAATCACCATTTGCTGCACCTGTTTTGTGTATTAAGAAAGGAATTTGGTCTGTCAGTTCAGCACCTTTCATAGGCTCTAAATTGATTCAGAAGGAAAAAGAAAGCTCCGTGAAGCCAGTTTTCTTCTCGGTGCCTTAGATTCAAAGTTCTTGCTTCTTTTATAGGTCCTTGCTGGTTTTCACATAAGGACTTCTCCATCAGCATGCTGAGCATATGCTGAAGGATGCAGAGAGGCCTCTGTTTCCATTTGCTTTCTATAGAGTAATTCAACGCATATCCTCATAGACATGATGTGGATACTTGGAAGGATTCCTAATACAGTTGCAGCTTTTCCCTTTTTTAACAATCACATTCTCTTTTTCTTTCAGGAGTCTGTCCTGGTGCAAAGAGATGCTGAGTCTCCTCAGGATAAATGGAGCAGCAGGCAAACAATCAAATAAATATCAAATAACTGTGCAATTTGTATTGATTCTAAGGTTTAAGTCATTCTTGACAACACGACGGTGAAATGTTAGCATATTTTACCACAGTCTTCAAGTCATTCAGTGATGCTTTTGTCAGATACCCTTTCTGATACCCCAGTTAGAAAATGGGGAAAAGGAGAATGGTTTGATAGAATAACTAAAGATGAACTTCCCCATAAATGCTGCATTTGAAAAGGTAAATTCTTCAGTACTCATGCAAAATAATCATTTTTCTGGAATAGCATAGAAACTGATGTTTGTTGTGTATGAAAAAAGTCACGAGAAACAGCAAACTATTCAATGTGCAACTGCAGTAAATAACAGCAACAGGAACCAGCTGTGCAACTTTCATGTGGGTGTCTCAAAGGAAAAAGAAAATGAGTAACAAAAGCTAAGTGCACTGCATTGCACTAGTAGCGTGTATTGCTCTCTACTGCCCTAAGCCATCTGAGTCAAAATGAATTTGATTTCTAAACAGTGGCACTTGCTTATCTCTCAGGGTTGCACCTTGCTCTGCAGAACATCAGAACTAGAAGTCTGAAAGGAACAGGTTGAACCTCATCTTGTAGTCACTCTCTCCATTATGTCATGGACACACATCCCCGTACAAACCCAACTATTCATTTTGTTTTCAAAATCAGAGACTTTTTACTTCTCTTTTATCTGTAAAACTTGAGTTTATATCATACAGCTCTTTTAGCTCTTGAGAAATTGTAATGTTTAGGTAATAACTGTAAATAGGGAATACTGAAAGAAGTGTTTGATTATAACACTAGAGGATCCCAAAAAGCAAGTTTTTTATGTAAAAGATTATCTCTGAATATGAATATGACATCTAGGTACTTTTAAGAAATTTACATTCATTCCTTGACTGACTTTCCCCTAGCTCATCCAATTATGATACAAACATCATTTTAAGAAGTAGATACAGGTCTATCAAAATTGTATTCACCAATCTCATCCGAGATCTCACCAGAATGGTAACACCTGATACCAAAAATTAAGTTTCTAAGATCTCCATTCAGCACCTTCATCATAAAATGGCTTTGAAGAGTCCTTAGGGGGTCATATGTTGGATTTTGTTGTTACACAAGGTTGCTCGTGGCTTTTGGATGTCAAATTTTTAGTAACTCCAGGGATGGAGTTTTCACATCTCTAGGCAACTTGTGCCAGTGTTAGACAACCCTCATGGTGAAAAAATTTTTTCCTGATATTCAGCAGAAATGTTCTTGTGTTGCAGTTTGTGTCTATTCCTTCTCATGCTTTTGCTGTGCACCCCCAAGAGAAGACACCAGTAAGATCTGTCCTTTGCCTTCTCTCCTTCAGAGTGGCAAATCAAGCTTTCTCAGGCACTCCTTGTACATCAAGTACTTGGCAGCTAATCATCTCAGTAACCTTTGGTGGTACACTGTACTCATTCTAGTATGTTGGAGTTAGTCTTGTCTTGAGGAGCCCAAAACTGGACATAGGGCTTCAGATGTCGTCTCCGAAGTGCAGAACAAAGAACAGTCTATTCCCTTGGTTTGGAGACCCTGCTCTCACTAATTCAGGTCATCCACTAGCACTCCCATGTTTTCTCTGCAAAGCTGCCTTCTCTCCAGCCTGTCCCGTCTCACGGGACTGTTCTATACTACATTGGAAGACTTTACATCTGCTTTTGTTGAACTTTATGAGCTTTCTGTAAGCCCACTTCTCCAGCGTCCTGAGATCTTAAGAGTGTGTTTCTTCCTTATTCTTGCCTTATTCTTTCTAAGAAGGAGACTTGCCCTCCCTCTACTGGTTGCCATGGCTGCTGGGGAAAGCCTTCTATCAAAAATAAGTGAAGAGGCTTCTCTTCAGAACCAGTTAGTAACTTTCAAGGAAGTTCAGTAAGACCTTTGACTATGAAACTCTCACCTGTCTGAAGCACAACTCCATAGGAAAGAGTGAGATAGGAACCAGGAGGAGCTGTGGTGCCTACGTGCTGCACTTGGTCTGTAGAGCCTGGGAGGAATGTGTTACTGATGTCGTACTCGACGGGCACAGAGAGGGCAGGAAAATGAGAACTCTTCTCAAGCTGGCCGATCTTGAGAGAGCTACAGCCTGGAAGATGTACAAATGTGCTTGAGCTATTAGACACTACTAGACAGGAATAAAGAAGCTGGTGCCCACTTTCACCTGTTCAGGTAAATATTCATCAAATGGAAGGAAAGTGTGTTTGAAACCTACTGAAGAAATCTTGTTCATTGCCACAGACTATCACAGTTTAGCAGTGAGAGCTTTTTTTTGCAGAGTATAAAGCAGTCAGACTGGAGTGTTTCTTGTGGAAGATGAAGGTGGTATGATAAACAAACAAATGTGTTCTGCTCATTTACATTAAAGTTTACCAAAAAATTTCAGGGAAAAGTAAAAAAGGGAGAGAGAAAAATAGAAGGTTTTGGGGACTGTTGGCCAGAACCTTCCAGCATCATGTTTTTTCATTAGAAAATACCAGTTCTCAAAATGCAAGAATTCTGCAGTACCATGTCTGTTTTAACAAAACTCTGTGAAGAAACTTTCTATACTTAATGAGACAACAACTGAGAGCTGACCTGATAATGTAGTGAGCAAATATTTTTCCATAGGTAAGAGGCCCATCCAGAGGAGACTCCTCAGCCTTGATTCAGGTCCTTTCTTCCTAATCCAATGATATGAAGTGAAACAGGCCCAAAAGCAGATACAAACCCATTTGTTAGGGCACTCACCTACATTAAGTAGCCTTGATTCCTCACTGTGAATCGAGCCAGGCAAGGGCTTGGCTCTCCCCCAAACACTCTTCAGCAAATGCTTTAGCCAGAAGCCTACTGTTCTGGGTAAGATTCTCACAAATTCCAGAATTTCAAAGAATGTTTCTACTTTACTCATAAGTGAAATGTAACCATTGTTCTTTGGCCAGACCCAGACACAGGTTCTGCCAAATACATAGAAGACAACAAGGCTGGAATTAATCTCATTTAACCCCAAGCACACTCTCAGTGCATGGAAAGAATTAAGCTTTTCTGGGGTGTGATACATCTGGTCTTTCTTAGATACCTTAGGTGAGATTTCTCTTACCAGATGTACTTATATCCAAGCTGGTCTCCCAAGCCTGCCTTTAGAGTCAGTGGACAAAAAAAAGCAGCTCCAGAGTAGGATTTGCCTTGTTCTAAGGTAAATGTCTAAAATGATCTAAAAGTGTCTCTTTCCATTGACTATAAGCAGAACCCAGGACAACTCAGGGATAAGCATCTTTCTCATAGATATCTGACACTGGATGTGATGAATTTTATCCTAAGAGGGAAAGCTCATGCCCATTTTTATTTGGAGTTATGACTCATGTCCAGCTTTAATAAAAACAGAGGGGGAAAACAGGGAATTAAGAGGAGTTTGGGGTTATTTTCTTGAGTACGCTATTGGCTTTTGTAGGCTTTGGAAGAAAAATTATACTGTGTTCTTTCTTAAGTTATGTGCTGAAACATGTTTTTATGTTGTCAAAGATTAAATAATTAGTAGAACATGGTCAAGATCAAAAGGCTGTTCTATGTCATAGCTAATTAGAGAGTTACCACAAGTATGACAACTAGTGATTCCTGCTGGTCTGATACCTGCTGTAGCTAACCATGTGGATTCAGAGTGAAATGTAATACACTCACATTGTGTTTTAATTCAAGTTGTCATAAGTTGTTAATTTAAGAACTGAATATATATTTACCACTCCTCATCTCCCAGTTACTATTAACATAAAAATGAACAATTGGCTTCTATTCTAAGCAAGAATAGTAAGACACCTGGCCAGTGACCTCTCAGAGACCAGTTACAAAAAAAGTGTATGCAATAAAAAGCTTTATGCTGATTCTATACACAGCTTTATCAGAAAGCAGTCTCACAATACTGTTACTGCATCCTGGGGGAGGGGTGTTTCTTTCTTTTCCTTCTTTCGTTTCTTTCTTTTCCTTCTTTCTCTTTCTTTCTTTTTCGCTCTTTCTTTCTCTCACACTTTCTCTCTTGTCTTTCTTTCTTCTATCATATTTGGCATATTAAGGACATCCATCTGTGTATTGTCTAAGAAACAGTATCTTTGTTATGCAGGAAACAGAAGATGACTGGTTTAAAGAAGAATCATTTCATTTGGCACTATTCATAGATCTGAAAAGCAGTAAGCAAGAACATCCTATTACTCTGATGCAAAAAAATTAGTCACTCTGTGCCAGTGACTCATGCATCAGTGCTTTGATATACATAAACTGAAACATTCACCCCCAAATTAGCCTTTGTATCTTGCTGTGATCTACCCACCTCCCATCTTACCCACAGAGGTTATTTGTATGGAATACTGTTCCTACGCACTTCCCTGTACACAAATTTGAATGCACATGCTATGAAATACAAACTTAGACTTCTAAAAGACCTCTGCTTGGTGTTTCACTTGCAGAAGGAGAACTGCCATAGCCTGACGGCCGGAAGTGAGAAGCACTCTTAATAGCTACAGCTTTTGTTAATCAATTTTGTTTCGACGTAGTGCTACCAGCCACCATGGGAAGATCTGGACAGCAAAAATCGTAAGTCGCACTACTAGGTACATCAAGTTTGACATGACTTTGAACTATTCAAGGTGAGAATGTCACACTTAGTTTTTCAGAGGCTGTCATGTATCTCATCTCTCTGGGTAAAATCAATCTCTACCAGAGAAGTAGCAGGACCTCATATCACCTGGAAATCGTTGTTTACAGCTTTTCCTTCCTCTTCTTTCTCCCATTCCAAAGCTGTAAGTCTCTTCCTTCTTCCATGTTAACATATTTTTTAAAAATACACCTTTTTTCTACTGGAAGGGGCTTATCCCTGCCTTAAACCTCTCTTTTCTTCCATATTCCTCTTAGATACTATTCTACCACATAGACTTGACACTGACCTCAAGACCTTCCAAAAGACTCTGACTCTCTTTTTACCTTTGTTCCAGCAATGACTCCAGCTAATATTCTGTTCAGGAATTTTTCATTAAATATTTTTTGGCCTTCAACAAATACAGCAAATCTGAAACTTTTCATCAGAATGTCCCAGTAGTGATTGCACATAGTGGACTCAGGGCTGCACGGTGCAAGACATTATCTTTTGTTAGCGGAACTGGGGAAGACATCAGACTGGGTTTGAATTTTAATGGTCACTGAAGGTGAAATAAAGCAACTTGCTTAAATGTCTTGTCTTAGTCTGCAGAGAGATTCAAATTACCTTACATTTGTTAATAATTTGCTATGCTGCTCAAAATTGACTGTATGCCAAAGCATTTTATGAAGAAAATATTCTGAAGGCCAAGAACAAATTTCTGATCAAAATAAGAGATAGAAGAATCCACTCACCAATTGCCACAGCTTAGTGGTTAGGGCACTTGCCTACAGTGCCACAGATCTTGACTCAAGTCCCAGGCTGACTTTGTCTCTCCCTGTTTTAGCAAGAAAAAGATGAAAGATGTTATTTCTGTGTGACCCTGGGACTGAGATATTTGGAAACTTCAGTGGAGAAGAAAACCTTTGCATAGCTCAAAGTAGGAATACTTTTAGGCCCTTCAATCTCTTTTGAAAATTTTTTTCATTTGCATTTTAAACCTCTACATGCATATTTACTTTGTAAACTATGTCCTATTTGTGAAAGAGGTAAGATGTTCTGACAGCTTTTAACACCTAAAACAGCAACTATCCTTATTCTGTCTTCCCAGATGAGCTCTTGTCACCTTCCTATCTCCTCTAGTGTGAATGCAATGGGTATTCAGAGCTTTTGGATTTCACCTTTACCTAGATGTCCTTTAGCTATCTTCATTCAGTTCACGGCCTGCTTTTAACTGAGGTCCAAAGTGCATTGATTAATTTCCTTTTGGATTTTGTTTGCTTGATTGTTTGATTTTGTTGTTGGTTTTTTTTTTAAGAAATATATTACAGATACTGCAGAGGAAGCTCTTCCAGAGACATCCCTTTTTTACTCTTTCATATGTCTAGATTCACATCTCAGTTGTAATGGTGTAATTCCACTGGAGACAATGAAAGTGAAATTAAATTAGTCCTCAGTGAAGAGGATTCAGCATTGCCAGAGATACTGCTGTGAGGGGCTTCTGAACCATGATTTGTCTTGGAGAGCAGGCTTGAAGATGCTGCCCCAGGTCACGGAGTAAGAGAGCTAAGCAAATGTCATAGCCTTGTGCAGAAAGTGTAACCTTTCAAATTCCTGTCAATTTGAAAAACCATGAACTTTATTTTGAAATCATAGGAGAGATTTGTATTATTGGAGTGAGCTCACTTCTGCTCTCTCTTACTCTAGGGATGTGAGATTTTTGTGAAGGGAAAAATTAACAACATGACAACTATTCTAGAGTATATGTAGTTGCTTATATGGGTGAGAAAGTACGCAGACATTCCTTCTCCAGCTTTGTAACTGTAACTCAGTTTTATCAACTTTATCATATAGTCATACTCTTTATTTCATCCAGAGAAAGTTTTTTGTGGTTTTCAAGTTAGGCACAGATGAATGATGGTCAAAAGTAATGGGCTAATTTCTGTTCTCAGTTCCTTAATATCTGCCTGACTGAGGTCAGAATTGGCCCGTTTGGCCCCACTGACATCCATAGGACAAAGCACAGACCCTGGGAGTTGGTAACAGGACAGAGAGAATGGCCTCATCCTGCCCTGAAATTTCCAGGACAACTGTAAGGGGCAGAGGGAAGGGCAGGGGGAGATGGTGTCGTCCAGCATGGCGGCCGCCCAGGCTATACAGCAAGGCCGTCCCAGGCAGCCAGCAGTAGGATCAAGCTGGAGCACAGACACCCTCCACTCCTCACAGGCTTGCCAGCGAGAGGGCGAGGGGGCTGTATGCCTGCCAGTGAGAAGCTGCTCTCTGCTTCTACCCTGTCGATAAAGGAGGATTTAAAGGGGGGAGGATTTAAGGGGGGGGGGGGGGCAGGATTTAAAGGCTCTGCTTGCTGTCACGCCTTCCCTGCAAGAGAAAGCAGAAACAGGCATGGTGACTGGAGGGGCACACCAGCACGGGGCCAAGACCCCAGGGCATGAAGCTGAGGAACAAGCCTTCTCCAAGGGAGAAGGCAAGGGACATTACCCACAGCAAAAGGCTGCAGGGAAGGCTCAGGATGGCCCAGGACCCCATGTCCCCCCCCCAGGGCTGTCAGTCCCCGCCCCAGCAGTGCCACAGCAGGGCCAGTCTCCATCTCCCCACAACACTGCCCTGCCTGGCCGTGGGTCCCACCAAGCCTGACCCACCCATGGGCGGATGGCCCAGCCTGGGCTCGGCCTGTCCCCGTCCCCAGGGAGGTGCCCGGGTGCCTGGGGCTGCCCCAGCTGCCCCGCTGCCCTGCCCCGCTGCCCGGCTCTGCCCTGCTGCCCCAGGGAGGCCCCGCGGCCCCCAGAGCCTGGACCACCAGCCCCTGCGGTGCCCTGTTCATCTCCCAGGCTCCACCTCCTCTCCTGCGGAGGCCCCTGTGGGGTAAAAAGGCCTTTCTGCATGCTTTGGGGTGCTCTGGCACAACGTCTGCTACATAGTGGAGAGCAGGAAAGGAATATCCTCCGCCACCATCTCTGGCCCTGCTTATACTTTGCTGCCAGCCTCATATCCCCTACTGCACGCAGGCAATCAGGAGCCTGGGGAATAGGAAGCATCAGGAACAGAGGGAAACCCGTGCTACACACCTTGGTTTCTCTGCTTGGAGGTCTCCTCTGGCTGCTGGCAGTGGAGGAGGCTACAGACAGGCTGAAGCAGCAAATACCCTCCCCAGGCGAGGAGGGGAGCAGGGGCAGAAGGCCGCGCTGAGAGGTAGCATGTCCTCCGACCTGCTGCTTGGGGTCTGCACGTCCAGGCCAGGGCTCAGCTCAGAGCGGACAGGGCAGCCGAGCGCTCTGCCATGATTTCTCATCACCATTGGTGTTTTAGAGAAAAATGTGCAAACACTCTTGCACACAGTTCATTGCGAAGTATCACTTCGCAATCTAGTCTCATACGAGTTTCCTTCCTCTTGTGTAAGCTATTAAGTATGATTATTTAAGAAAGTTAACTGGAATCATTAAATATTCCTGTCATATGCTTTTGGGGAGACTTGGTTTCTCTAGACCTATGACCGCACATCGGAATTTACAGCATATACTACATATACTCTTGGCAAATGGGACTGTGGGGAAGAAATTACAGCGCAATAATTCGTTTCTGGTTTCCGTCTTGTTTTAGTGATAGCACTGAAACGAATTACAAAGGAAACATGACTTCGCGTAAGCATTTATGTGGTTCAAAATGCTACTTAAAACACTTTCATGTCACCTTTGGGAATGTATTTCCCTGAGGATTTTATTTTGGTTATTACATGTGAGTGTGCATGTGTGCACACAAGCGTTTGCGGCAGTGGAAAGCCCGTGGGGATGTGTTCTAATGCGTTAGGTTGGGATTTATCAAAGCAAAAGCTTGCTAAGGAGCCTCAGTCTTTTGTAATTGAAATGAAACATGATGTTCCCTGGTTTTATTTCACCAACCTTCGTAATGGTTGTTAATAGGGAAACAAGAGGAGTATCTGAGGGGAGAAATGTTTCTATTGCAAAATGTTTTGAAAAATACTAGAAAAGTATTTTTATGAAACTTTTTGAAAAACAGCAGTAATTTCCAAAAGGTGGAAGAAGAGCTGGTGTAATAGCCGACCCAGTTCTGAATGTTACAAGGATATAGAGGTCTAGAGACAGATATCAAGCTGTCATTCTACACCTCACAGAGTACTTTCAACACAATTGTGCTATAAGAAAGTTTCCACTTTTCTCCTGCTTATATTAGTTACAAGACACACAAGAATGAATCTGAGAAAGGGTGGTGGTCAACATGAAACTAGTACCTTGAATCTCTCTCTAGACTCTGCCACTTACTTTTCAATATATAGCTACGTGTTTTCTAACAAACAAAAAATATTTTATCCATTGCCTCACATTAAAAGCTCCAACTCATCATGACACTTTATATTTTTGTTTGTGTGCATGTTTACTTTAGTATCTATCTCATGCCTCAGTAACATGGGATTTCCCTGATTCCTCTAGCTCACTACTCATCTTCTAGCTTAGAACTTGGGTTTTGAACAAAAAATGAACCCACTTAAACACCAAATGTTTCTTTTTTCAAAACACAGATGCATTTGCTTCCATATTATCTTCAGTTTAATAACATCCATCAAAGCTAAATCAGAAGGCCACACTGTTGCTGCAGCTTGCACTGCTCTTCCTGGCTGCGTGGGTTACTGGATACAGGGACATGGTATCCCAGTCCAGCAAAACAACATCTGCTAGAGTGATTAGAATTACATCAATGCTGGTGGAGAAATGTTTGTAAAACACTTTGAAGATGAAAAGTCATATGCACAGGACAGTTGTATGTAAAAATTCTAACAAAATTGCACACAGATTCCATCTTCATACATTTCCTTTGCCGCCAGATACCTTATCAAAATCCCCAACACTTTGATTAGAAATGTAGGGCTAAATGTGTCTTTTTTGCAAAGACAGGTGAATATAAACAAGAGAAATTATGAAGGTGACCATTTCAGTTTACTGAGCTTGGTTCAAATGACAGAGGGTAGATTTGTACAGCTACAAGCCTATGATCATGTGTTGTCACATTAGTCTCCGTTTGTGCATATTTGGTTCCCACAGAATACCACAATGTGTGTCTAGGGACTTTGAAGGCAAATAAAATGCAAGCAGCTCTTTAGAGGTCACATGATATGCTTTCTGTTGTTAATGTTATGTAAATATATAGCTGGACCAGGCGAAGGACCCCATATCTGAACTTTGCGAGTGTCCAGAATGCAGCTTGCAGTCCTTGTGTACTGGCAGTCATAAAGCATGACCACCCAGGCGCTGAGGAGCTACAAACGCAGGCTCCAGCTGGAGAGCCAGCCAAGCTCATCGCAGGAGAAGGAACTGTTCTGAGAACAATTTCATCATGGAACCACTGAAGTCCAGAGACAGCAGTTAGTGACAACTGCCCAAAAAAGCAGAATAATGCTCTCATCTGCCGTGGAGTTCAGATGATGTGCTTTCAGCCTCCATCCTTTACATGCGCGCACAATACTGCATTAGCACATTTAATAACTGAGAGGGAGGGTGCCTGAAATTATGTTTTATTATCCTTATATATTAAAAAAAAAAAAATTGGAGAGGGAAAAAAGAAAGAAGAAGTCTGCGTTTCTGTGGCCAGTGTTTACTGATCCCTGACATGTAACCTTCTTAATATAAAATACAGGTTCTTAACGGTGACCCTGCATATGATAGTGTTATTGCAGAACCAATCCACTGTGAACACAGTAATAGACGAGATGAAGACATTTTTCCAGCTGCCATTTTCGTTATCAGATAAGCAAGGCTTACTATCAACAGAGCACAAAACCTTAACAATTTCCTTGTGCAACACCCTGCACAAAAAACCCAGTCTTTCTTTACTTCTCACACTGGAAAACGTCTATTAAATTTAATCTTCCTCTCATGTGGGGCAACCTCCATCTCAAGATTGGAGTTTAGTATTTAGGATTTGCAAGCAGTGACGAGCGTTCAGGAAGTCTACAGCACGGTTTGGAAGGAAAAACTTTGGACTTTCTAATATTCTCTTCTACTTACATCTTTGTCTCCTTCAGTTACTCATCAGGTTTCAGTACTTCAGTACTAGTCCCAGATTTAGTCATCAGAAATGCAACTGTTTAGTATAAATTAATTGTCTTGGATGGGGAAAGACTGGCATTTCCAGAAGATAACCCGTTCTGCCTATTGAAATAATGTCCCTTCAAACGTAATGAACACTTGATTAAGGTGGCTATCTTTGTCCTTCAGTTATAAAAGAGATTTAGAGAACTAGTCATGCCTAACATCAGGTGAGACGAATGTTACCTTTCCAAATTTATGCTCAGGTTGTAAGCAAACTTCCATACTTTGTAAGTTTACGCTGGCCAAGTAATTCCTCAGACAATGCTCCTTTTGCTTATTCCATTCCACTTTCACCTGAATTATTCACTGTGTTGCACTTTATAAATATTTACAGTTGATATGTTCTGAAGGGAACAAATAACAGTTTGCTTGCTATGAATGTGGGCTTGTCTGCCAACTCCAATACCAGTTGTACAGAGAAAAACTTCTCCATTTTCTCGTTCAGGATATTGATGGGAAATATGTTATAGTTATAGGAAGAACATTTTTCTGCTGAAAAGTAGTATTCAGTGCATAAACAATTCACTTCGCAGAGGAACCCGAAGCTAAGAAAATGTTGTTTGGGGGAAAACATTTATAGCAAACTGTAAAATAACTGTAGCTATTTTTCCCTCTAACTTTTTGTTGTCATGAAAAAATCCTTTTGACTTTTTTTTATATTAGAAATCATTTTCTCAGGGAAAAAAGAAACAGAAATAGAAAACTATAAAAATTAAATGCCTAACTGCAGAAGCTGCTTGTGGAATTATAAGAAATGCTTAAAAATGTTAAAAACTTGGGTTTAATATTGGGAGAGAAGAAAATCTGTGTCAAAATTTCTTATTAAAAAACTGTTTGTTCAAGTTCCTTTGAAATGCTTCGAAAACTGACAAAAAACGCCAAGCAGGTCTGTGCACTTAGGATGACTGATGGCTTTTGGGTTGAAATGGCTGGTTTTTACTCAGTATCATAGTATTGCCATCTGGGATCATTATTCCGTAGGATCCCTTCACAGTTTTGACAAATGTAAGAGCAGATTCCCAGGCCTGAAAGCACCGATGTGCCTTCGAAGCCCACGAGGACTAGTTAATACTGAGGAACAGATAAGCAACCTTGTGCCAGTGGTAAAATAAGGCTGGAGCCCAGGAACTGGCAGGGTTTTTCTATGGCATGGTAGGAAGCTTTCTTTTTTCCCAGTAGACAGAGATGGATTTTAAATCCCCACAAAACGGAATAAAGGCACACACAGAGCACGCACACTGCTTATCACAACTCAGTGTACAATTTGTATCTATACTTCATACTCATCATGTCAGAGATGCTAGTGAGGACTGATACTAAGATCAAACTCAGCCTCCCCTGTTTGAGCTCCATGACCAATTCTTGCAGCAAACTAACTAAAGGGGTCTTCAACCCAAGTCTCCTGAGAGCTATCTTGTAACAAGCAGAACACTTAGCAGGTATCACTGTCGTTACGAGCAGGACAGGTATAAAACCCTTCCCAAGTCAGTGGAAGGAACATCCGTGCTTGCTGCACTTCAGCCAGGCACTGCTTGCACCTGCAGAGCCAGAGAGCTGCCCTTGCACCCCACGAAGGAACGTTATCCTGCAATATTCTAAGTGGGATCCCTCCATCCAGGTCACAAAATGAGATTTAATAATAATGTCCTTCCTCTAACGCAATGGAGATCAGTATCATACAACAAGGGTCATAATATCAGTTATACTCTGTTTCTCTGCATGAAGTCACCACTTTCAAGGTGTCACTAATCTTCTTTCATTTCTTTTTGAGCCCTTGCGCTGATCTGGAAATAGTGTGGCAAAGAAACACAGGTCAACATACATACAGAGCTACAAATAAGGGAAGGCAGCACTAGCTGAGATAACACCTTTGTTCAAGAGCAAAGTCACAAGTAAAACCCTTCTCTCGCTTTGATTTTTTTATGGTTCCCAGAAACTTGATGTTTTTATGGTAAGGGATTTGGCCTGGATGTTGAGCAAGAGGATATGTCAGTTCTGCAGGACAAGGGGCACCTAGTCCAACTTTCACACACAGCTAGCATAAGTTTCGCTCCGTACTGCAACAGCTAGCGCTCCCTGTACTCTAGCTAGCTCAGCAGAAGCAAACTGCGGGAGCCCTACAGTGCCCTCGGTGAAATGCTGAATACACAGCACAGCTGCCATCCTTGCACTCTCTGAGCACGCAGACACCAGCCTCCTGATTGGAGATGGATGTTCGCTCTACTCCCAAAGCACTAAGGTGGTGCGAAGGGTCTGGCGTCTACTGATGAGAGATACCAGCAGCTGTGTTTTCTTTGACAGTGAACTGTCCCGGCAATGAGGCTGCTTGACAATTTGCTTTAGAATGGTGTTTTTAACTAAATATTTTTTTTTTCTGAGAACAAGGCAGTAATCTCAAAAACAAAATCTTGAATAATTGAAACAAAATTTCCCAAAAATCTTCAAATATTGGAGATTGGATTTTTTGACAAAATTTCACTATTTTCTGTTAAGTGCATCAGCAGAAATAAGATAATCTTCACTTTCCATTGTGAGTGTAAAAGATGCAGCCCAAAGTAGTAAATGATATGCTCATTACATGACCTCTCTGGAAAATGAGCTACCAGGAAGAAAAAGCTACTTATGAGCCACAAAGTCCCTGCTTAAACACTCTTCGGGAGTTTAGAAAGAACAAGGCCTTCAGGGCTTGGCTTTGGAACATACGTACCTCCAGTAAGGAGGAAAAACCATCAGGAAAAAACATGTGAGTTTAATGTAAATAATTATATTCAGTCTCCCATGTTTGAACATTTTTTCTAGTGTGAAAGACTTTCTTTAAGCAGAAAGTGACTACCTGGTGTGTTTTGGATCCTAACCCAAGGGAATACACCCCCTCCCATCTACACAGTGAAATCACGTCTCCGCTGTTAATGACTCTGCACAAAGATTAAGAGCCTCTTGCGCGTCTCCTGTTGCACTGCCGGGAGAATGCAGGACTTGCGCACAAAAGCAGATGCTTTCTGTTCCAGGACCATGATCCTTTTTCAGCTGGCTGCTGCGCTGATAGTCACATTTTCTTTGTAACCAAAGTGTGCTGGAAAGCTTCCCCAGTTTGATTATCCCTTCCAGAGCTGGTGAAAGCATGCTTTTTTTTTTTTACCAAGTTATCTTGTTTAATCAGCACTAAGTAAACATATTACACACTAATAATAAAATCACTGGAAATTCTCTACTTAATCTCTCTGATTTTCTTTAAAGCGTTCAAACAAAGACCAGCACGATCTCTAATCTTATGATCAACAAAGTTACATCACCAGCAGCCTCTGTTTTATCTGTTTACAGATCGGGCTAATGTTGTTAGAGGGTGGTGACATTAACTGTTACTGTATCAGTAGATAGTGCAATTGCATTAGGCAGGCCGAACTTTGCTGTCACTTCTGGTTGCAATTGCTCCGAGGAAACTCCAGAGATTATTTTTAACACCACGAGACATGGTTGTGGCTAAGTTTGGAGCAGTAGATCACAGTGTTGCCACTGAAGGAGCTGTAGGAGCCTTTGATGAAGCCTCCAGCCCCGCAGAAGAAGCCCGCCGCAGCCGCGACGCCTTTTGCTAGTGCATGCCCTTCCTCTGGGCCGGGCAACCCCAGCTAACTGGGTATGGAGAGAGGAACCAGGGGCAATGAGTTCGGTCTGCTCCCCACCCCTTTGACATGACGTCCCTCCAGCTAAAACTTGTCCCTCCGCCCTCACACCCTGCCGAGGGGATCCTGGGTGCAGGCAGACAAGGGTGCAACTGGCGGCGCCGGGAGTCAACCACCAGCCCATGGAGAAGGCACCCTGAGATGGGGGCCGCCTGCCATCTCAGCCACTGCACGGCTGCAGCGTCACCTTCCCTGCCCCCTCCCCAGGCCGTGTCCTGGAAAGAGCCACAGCTGATTATCATCATGCCTCCCACATAAGAGGGATGTGCTGGAAGGGGCATTACTCCAAAGAGCCTCCCACAGCTCCGCGCTTGAAGTTAAAAGCCTGATCTAACCCTTAACAAACAGGAATAAAAGTGCTAGGGAAGGAATTTTAATTGGCCAGCACTGTAAACGCTTTGAAGATGCTGTGTCATTATTGACTAACTTTCAGCACACCTGAGCCAGCCAGAGGGCAGTGATGTTGGTTCTGAACCCACGATATTACTGTTATTGTGCCCTAGCACCCCACTGTTAGCCTGTATCATCTCTTTTCATTGAACAGATCCGTTGTGCCTCATAGTGTCAATAAAATCTGCCTTGCTTCTGCACTGAGTTTGCAGGGAGGGTTGATACTGGTCTCTTCTCATACCTCTGCCTGGCACCGTTCCACCAGCAGCACATGGCTCACCCACACGCAATTTTGAGCACCCACAGAGTGCAGCAGCATAGCTAACCACCTCCTCTACCCCACTTCTTCCCAGAAGTCCCCTCCCTGCCCTGAGCTGAACAACACACTGTGAGTTGTTTTTCCTCCCTGCAGCTGCCAATCCAAAAAGAGCAGAGATAGACAAGGAAGGAGAGTTCATCTGGACTGTCATGAAATCACGTCTTTGGTTTGTCATCCAAATGGGAACCTGAAAGGATGCACACTGAGCCCAACAAAATGTTCCATATGGCACTCAGATACTAAGTATTTGTCAGATAAGCTGAAGTTAAATTCATAAAAGACCTATCCATAAGATGCTGGGAGCTTTTTCCCTTTTTCCTTTAGAAAAGGTCCTTTTAATTAAAAGTATATGGCATCTGATATTTGTGTGTCTAATGCCCTTTGGCTCCTATGCGATCATACTAAAACCTTGGGAATACTTCCACTATAAAGTGCAACATATCATGAAGCCCGGAGGAAGAAACCTCTGTGACTATTTTCTCCTCCCATAAGGACATACAGGACTAAATCTGAAGCTTACGCACAAAAGTAAATGAGGCATTATTTATGGGAATTCTGCCGACACTGATAACTAAAAAAGATCACTGCTTGACATTTTTGGTTTGCATGCTACATTGTTCATGCAATGGTGGTGCTTTTTAACAGCCCTTTTTAAACATCTAGGAGAAAACAGCAAGCTTTTATTACACTCATTAGCAGTTTCTTGGGTATTCCAGCCTCCAACAAGAAATTTCTTCTCTGCTTTTAAATCACTAGTTACAAATTTCTGAGAATCATTTTTACTCCCTTCTTCTATCCTAGCCGTGTAGGCAGCGTGCGAGCATGCAGTTGACGTACCCAGGTATAACCAGTGCTGGAGGCAATTGCAATGGGAACGAGAGACTGCCGTGGCAGATGGACAAACATCTGCCCCACGGATGGGGGAAGGGTTCCAGCACCCTCAGTCCAACCAGCAGACTATCCCTGACAGCAGCTCAGTCCGTATGATGGCAACAGTGACAAAACAGCACAAAAACAGTTCTACAGCTACAAGAAAGTCTGTTCATTTGTATATCCACATCTCGGTGAGGGCTTTAGAAACATTAAGCCTATTCTTACAAAGGTCAGTAGGTGGTATATGTGTTACCCTGAGATGCTGAAATGCCTGTGTAAAAATAGACTGTTGAATGAGGGACCTTCTACAAATGAGTTTTCTAATAGGTTTGATATTGTTGTCAGCACAGATTTCATGGATGAGCTGAAACTAGTCTGAACTTGCTGTGCCACCCAAGTTCATCAAAAACTGCAGGAGGAGCTTGGATGGGGAGGGGAAAAAGGCCGTAAAGGTGATTCCCACCACCTTTAAACCTAGACTAGTTGTCCAGAACAACCCCAGTGGTCTCTCTGTGGTTCACCATCATCTGGAAGAAATAATCTGAACCATCACAGTTCCCAGACATGAGACCATGCAAAAGAGGTGAGAGACAAGTACACAGAATCCAGTAACATCAGCCTGAGAAAGTTCAGGTTGGATGTTTCTTTCAGACAAGCACTTCATATACATCCTGACCTTCAGAGACTGTAAACTCTTATCCTTTCGAGGTTATTTTAAATCAAAGGCCAGTGTGCCAGCAGCTGCACAAGCGAGGAATGCCTAGGAAAATAAATACCAGTTAGAGTGCTATTTAATGCCGTTAACTGCAGTGGGTGGAGGCTGGAGGGCAGTAGCTTTTAACAGGTTTTATTTGAAAGACTAACTCAGTGTGGTTGTCACGACAGTTGTCTTTGTGGCTGAAGCTGTATTGCTAACAGATGGAAATCTGGCAGCTTTTTCTAATTTATGCAGATGCTTTGCAGAAGGAGTTACCATCCTAAGTGATTCTAACATTAACCTTACACAAACCTTTCTCCACTGTGTTAATAAACAGAACATTTTAAGGCTGTTCTGCTCAAAACAGTCACAGAAATGTTCAATGGTGGCTCGCTTTTCATCTCTTCAGTTACTCTTACAATTTAGCATGAAAATTCTTTTGCATAAAATCTCTTAGTGAACCGAGAATTGGATATGTAGCAAGTCAGTCTAGTCCTTAAAATATCCATTTTAATTATAAAAGTACCTACCAGGTTGTGTCTTCATTAATGAGCTAAGTTTGTGGACTGTCTTGTTCTTGAAAACTGGCATTCAGTACAATACCTAACAAGAATGATTTAACGAGAGAAGTATCTAAATTGGCAATCATTTAAAAGGACTGAATAATATTCTTAATAGCTGTGTAATGTTTCATCTTTTTGCTTTGATTGGCACTTTTTTAATTGTTAACACTCTTTTCAAACTGGCAACACATTGCCTCATTCTAATCTGCAGTGAGCCCAACTGTATTACACACCATTGCAAGTGCTAAACAGGCTCACGAACAGCACACCACAGAGACATTTTGAGGCATTTTGTGTATTTTATGGATCTGTGTCTGTTCTTTGCAGCAGATTTTAGGAAATCAGGAGACCATATACTTTTGTTTTGCCCTTTGACAGTTGTTTGAAAATGTAGGTGTTGTGGAACTTACTGACCAAAATGTATTTTGTAATCAGTGCCCTGATCAGCTAAGATGAGTAAAAGGGATACTTGCTATTACAGCTGTGTCTCTTTGAGGTGATTGATCATATGCATCCACACTGTAGGTGTCTTAAACAAATGAGAGCAAAACTATTGAAACTATTCACTCTGTCCATGTACATATGTAAGACTTTGACCCTCACTAGCTGAAGGCACTGGTCATATAACTGTAAGGAACACAGAAGAAAATATGTAATTGAGAGAGACACGCAGACCACGGGAGCATTTCAGAGAAGGAGTCAATATTGGCTTTGATTCTTTGAGCATTATCTGCATGACTCATGAGCTGTCTTTTGGGTCTAGGCAATCTAATTGGAATCAAGAAAGATGTCTTCCCTTAAATAAAGCACCCATCCTAGAAACTAAATAGAGGAGTTAGATCCTAAGCTTAGATGCCATATTCAGGCAGGCTAGATCTTTCCATGGAGGCTTTCAAATGCATTTTTTCCTTCGGCTATGGTCTTTCCAGGAAACACACACCCTTCCTTTTGGAGACCTTTTCTATCACTAACTTAAAAGTTAGGCACAAGTCAGTTTTGTTGAGAGGATGATTATCCTTTTTCCCCGTGTTTACAAGGAGCCTGACTTACCTGCAACCCAGAATTGTCTACCTTTTCAGGGTGCAGACCTGAGCGATGGCAGCTTCAACTGTGAAGTAGTCTTCTCAGCAGCCCTAAAGCGTGGCGACACTATGGGCCGAGAAGAGAAATGCATGCTGGTTGCTGTATAGGGAGCAAGTTTGCAGGCATGTGGCTCCGGCTTCAGTGAAGTGGCCTCTGTTTCCTGCCTGGAAAGCTCAGGCAGCTGTTACAAAGAGGAGAGCGGCTGCCCCAGTGGGGCAGGGGTACTTGCTTTCTGCTGCTTTACATCCCAGAGGAAGATCTTGGCTCCATATTAGTCTCTCCTCTTTTTCCCTAGTGATCAAGTGAGAAGAAATCTCAGGTTGTGGTGACTAAACATACCCTGGAACTACTTGTAAGTAAAAATTTCCAGCTCACTCCTGAGGGATCCGTATAATTCTTGTGGATTATGTTGTTGAAGTGACCAGATCATTTGCTACCTCTCATTTATTTATACAGGCTTCTCTGTCAGGATGCTTCACCTGCAGAACATCAAGAAGGTGACAAATTTTCCCTTAAATCACTTAAAGTTTAACATCCAGTGTCCCAGACAACTTCTGCTGGAGCCCTATAAAAGGGATACAGACATTCAGGTGGCAGAACAAGAGCTGTGTTACAATAATGACTGGGGAGGATGAAAAGAGGTGAGGACTGTAGGAATATCTCCCAGTTCTTCTGACTGTGAAATGGCAATTCAACAAAGAAAATAATCACTGCTTGATCATAGATCTTGTTTTTCTAGTACTGGGACTGGAAGATTGCAGGCTTCTTAGAGTGGTTTAGCAGTGTCCCAACTTTCTTTGAATGGGCATAGGACAGTCAGTGGCCACTTCTGAAATCCAGGGCATTTTGAAACAGAAAGGTCTTTCAGTTGCTTGACAAATGTTATGAGAGTCCAGAGGGTTAGACAATATGTCAGGTGGGAAGTACTGTTAGTCCCAAACAGTTTTACAAGAAACCTAAACCATAAAAATCCAAATTCTGTGCATAAGTAATACTACACAATTGAGTCTAGTAAGCATTTATAGCACTTTGTGCCTCAGGCGTCTTGTGAACTAAGAAAGATCAAAGGCTGAGTGCCCTCAGCACTCAGTCAGACCTTCAAGAAGGGGTCCAATATCCCTCCTAGTTGATGACTGCCTCACAGGAAACACTGAGCAGCTCGAAGAATAGGGCCCCAAATGCATATTTTGCACCCAGTTAAATCCTAGAGTAAGTATTTAGTATTTTTTTAATCAGCATTCGTTACATCCCAGCATAAACCACAGCTAAAAGAAATCACATGCACCTGGTTTAAATCTTGGTCATTAATTAATTAGCCTGTCACTAACTAACAAAATTAATTTAAAGTGAGCGTGCATCTATTTTAGTTAACCAGTTACTGTTATTGTTCATATTTCTGTTATTTTTCCTTGAACAGGCTATTTATTGTACATTTCACTTACAAATTCTATTACTTACATAGACAGTAATAATGCATGAAGTATGTCTCCAGCTGTTTTCAACTTTTGTGGCCTATGTAAACACTGAGCTTTGAAATAACTTACGCTAACTTCTACTGAGAATAAGTTAATTCCTAGGCTGACTGATTCTAAGTGTATTAAAGGCTATAAGTACATGTGGTCTCAAGTGAGTTTTACATTTCGTATTTCATCTCAAAACAAAGCTACAACATTCACGTATCTAGAAAGGTGTAAATCAGTACCGTCTCCTTATGATATTGTACTCTCACAGGCTTTATACCCATATTAAAAAGGCATCTCTAACATTTGCAATACATTAAATGACTCGAACTGCAGATTTCCCCAGGTAACAAAAAGTGCCCTGTCAAGTACTGCGCCGTAATTTCACTTGATTCTACACAGAGAAACAGCAAATGCACAGTGTCACGTTCAAATAAACCTACTGTAACTTTAAAAATACATAATGAACATCTGTCAGACACAGTCGTTTCCCCCTTCAAACCCAAGAAATAAAGACCACCAGAAGCAGAATTATGAATCAAATGCTATCCTTTGTAGTAATCAAAATACTAGACAAAGGTCTGTATTCTTGTCTGTTCTCCTCCATATTCTCACTACTTTGGTTTTGTAGGATGCTTTCATTTGGAAATGACATTTTTCTATTTATTCTAAGGTTCAGCAAAACTGGAGTAGCCATTTTAGATCTGTGTGAGTGTGCAAAACAAGCAGCATTTCTTCATACAATCCAGTTTTAAACCTATATAAGCAATTCCTTTTGTTGATTCATATACAGAGGACACCACCTCTGCATGTAGAAACTTTCTGGGAAGCTTTACTTTCTTAATGGGCAAAATCTACTCTTGCACAATGCAGCCATGCAAGGACCTTCAGAGTAAGGCTGGAAGCCATGCAGAAAGTTGCTATGCCAGGAGCATAATGAATGTCATGGGAAGTGGCAGGGGAGACTCTGTTTCAGTTTCCCAGAGGTCTGAGTGAAGCATGAGTGAATGGTAGATGGAGGACTGGAACTTGGTTTTCACTCCAAGACATATGCACTACCCACAGAATCACAGCTCCTCTCTTCTTGTGTTTTCAGTGAGAGATGTTTACTGGACAAAACAAAAATCAGCCTTGAAATATGGATTTCTAAGGCTTTGTTTGTTCCTTTGAATATAGGCCTTGATAAGACAGTTGTAAAAGCATTTTGTAAGAAAAGCATTTAGCAACCAGATTACACATCTTTGACAAATGGCTCTAGAGGATTAATTTCAGCTAGAATTTTCTGAAGTTATTTTTTTGCCCATCTGAAATTGTTATTCCATTTATTCAAGCTAATTGACATTCAGGGCTTCAAGTGCTGGGCTGAATGACATTTAATGTCATGAGCTAACATTTTACAAATCGAACAAAAATTAGCCACGCCCAAGATTTTTCACATTAACTGATAACAAAGGAGCACAGTACATGACACCAGACTGTCAATTCTGATTAAAGAAATGAATCCTGTATGCTTCGGCTGTGAAATCCCAAGTCTGTAAACAGAGCTAAGCGGACTGTAAACCCAGGGTGAGAGGAAAGAAGGGGCTGGTAATGGCAGCATAAGATTTAATGGATCTATGGAATGTATCAAAGTTACAACTGCTACCCAGAAATGTAAGAATTGAAAGCATAATCCACTTCTTTTAAAGTTATTACTGCAAAGAGAGTAACATCATCCGTTTAAGTCTCACCTCGTGGTCTTCAACGAAAGCTTTTTCTTAGGGACACTTGTTAGGGACATAAGCAGGACACTGCATTTGAAGTAGAGGCTGCAACAGAAGTGTGCATCCTCCCTCTTGAGCCCTTGCTACCTCAGCCTGGAACACACCCAGAAGAAGTTATCACAGATCTCATGTCAACCCTTCCAGGAAGATATCGAACCAGGCTTTATTATAGAATGTTTTCCCTTCATACCACCTTGAACATTTGCACAATTTGGAAAAGACACTATTAACCTCTTTTTCTTACTAGAAGAATTAGTGACTGAAGGATTTCTTTTTCTCTGTACATCTAATTGCACATCTAATCAGTTTGCCAGTGAGCTATTTGGTCAGTTAATAAGATTGTAGCAGAAATCATTGCTAAAGCCCATTAACTCAGACCAACCTTAATTTCCAGTATGTGAATTCAAAGGTCAGAAGCATTTTTCCACTGGCATTTTTTGATGCATTTGTACATGAGGGTACAGACCTACCTAGTCTTTAGTCCCGCACTTTTGAGTAAAGTGTTTCTGTTCTTTTGTTATTTGGTCCTACACTGTGTAAAACTAAGCAAATGCAAAACAAAGTCTTTACAGAATGAGGGTCATGTATCTCAGACATGAAAAATCGTTTCAGTGGTCTTCAGCCATTTTTTTCCCTCCTCACAAATCTAATTTTGGCAAATATGTGTATATATGTAGTGTTCATGTTTATTTTTTAACTATCATTTTGTGGTTACTGATTAAGAAAAACAGAAAACCAGGGTTACCTGGTAATAGAAAAACTGGCATTTAGCCATGGCAGCATCAGCTGAATCAGCTGCCCTTGGGAGTCCTGTAAATTCATTGTGATGGTTGATCCTAATATATAGCAGTCACACCTACTGCTGCTCATGCAATCTAGCAGAATGCATTGCTAAATTTAGCACAATATTTACCCCTACCGTGTCTATATGTTCTGATTAACCTGGCTGTTGTCCTTCACCAATTCTAGCAATCAGCTCAAGCCACTGACATTTCTAGTGTGAGACCAACTAAAAGACTCTTTCGGCAGCTGGCAGCTGAAATACTTTGTAAAATTAATAGATGGTTCCAATGCAGTTTAGAAATCTGTGACTCATCTAACTTGTAATTAATTTTCCTCAGTAGAAGAGCCTAAAATGATATTCTGTTCATCGTGTTTCCTCACCTGTTTATGGAAAGGCCCTGGTATTTGCATGTGTGCATTTTCATCATAAAATGGTGGAATTCTTGAAGGAAAGTAAAGAACTATGTACTTGTTATTCATGCACAGCATGGCAGTAACATAAGCACCAAGAGCTGAGGTTACTCTGTTTCCTAACACATCCTGACATTCCACCCATCTTAGTCAAAGACATTTTAGCCTTTTAAATCTATTCACTATCACCTTTTCCTACTGAAGGTATCAATTAGAGTATCATTTGTTCTCTACCAAGCAAAGCTTAACAAACTCATCAAAATGAAGGTAGTTCCTTCCTGAGAAAGCAGTGTGGAAAATTTTCCTACTAACTTCCATAAATGCTGGATCACACATAGAAACCAGCAGAGAGATGAAACAAATGTGCTGGTTGGGAGGATGTAATAACAATAGCAGGAAAGGGAAAAGCAGAAGGCACTGCTTGTTACTGGTATAAGTGGTACCAATCAAAAGTTGTGAGTATTACGGGCATACAACAGCAGACAGAGCAGCAGCACTCTCCGAGCTTTTCAGTGAAGACCTTCAGTACCTCCTGAGCTGAACCAGTGACCTAAAAGTCACGGCCATCATATCACACTGCAGGTCTGTGAGTCAATTTTAGCATGCCTAAAGGATGTAATTTGGCTTGATACAGAGCCATCAGAAGGTGCTCCAAACCAACACGTAAAGAATTTTTTATAATTGGTAACTCTTGTTAATTGAGATTCAAAGGAACAAGGTTATTCCTCTGATTAAAATGATGCAAGTAATTATTATGAAGGTTTAGAGAGGTGATGTTAATTGTGCTGACCTCTAAGAAAGAATTATCTGCTTGCAAGGACTAAGGAAGTAGTCCAGATGTTGTGTATCACCACAATTGCAAATTTATCCTCCACAAATTATATATGCTTCTCCTGCATAATAACGCCATAAATTACTTGGCACATTTAATCTAGAATCTGACTATAGGTCCTTGCCAGAAAGGGCTGTAATCATAAAAAAAGCCCCCCCCAAAATGAGAAAAGAAACAAAATTATGCTAGGTTGGCCAGAACAGATTTTTCTTTGCAAAAATTAGATAGTTAACTATGCAAAGAATACGGGATTGGCATGGGATGCTCTTTGTAAGGAGTGAAGAGGAGTTGCCATCAGGTAATGGCAGAGTGAAAGAACCCCAGCAAGGAGAAGCTTGACACAGATGCTGAAGAAGGTCTGGCAAATGCAGAGATTCAGGAGAGAGAGGGATGAGGTCAGAGCAACGGGAAGGGATTATGTCAGCTGCACCCTGGATTGACTGTGAGTTGTGGGAGACCAGGAGGAGGGGGCAGGAAGGAGGGTACACATATCAGGAGGAGAGGCTAGCTGGTTCATGCATCAATAGCTCTGTAGTTGGAAATAAGAGGGAAAGATGAACGTGAAGATGTGAAAAAAAAGAGCTACTAAGGTAGAACAAGGGCCTGGATGTGAAGGGAGAAGGAAAGAGAAAAATCCAAGAACACTGCCATAAGTAATCACGTAATGCACAGAGGATTATAACAGTGGTGCTGAAAGAGGATAAAATTTGTTCCTGGGCTTGTTCTCCCACAAACAGAGGCCAGCGGAAATCCTTGGTCCTCTGTGTATAGGCAAGTGCCAAGAAGAAAATAATCTGCAAATGGTATAACTGTGCGCTGCTCTCCAGGAGGAAGAAGCAGCTGAATTTTGAATGGGGCTACAGGTGTCTTCCAACTAGCGGGCAAGAATTAGTCTGGTGGCAATAACCGGGAGTATGAGCAAGGGTGGTACGATGTTGCAATAGGCACTTTTGAAGTAACAGCTCTGTAAATGTTTTGAGAGGCATGTGATCACTGCAGGCCTGCACTGCAGCAGAAAGCTGAGCTCTCTCACAGCAAATGCCATTGAAAGATGTTTGGTGCTAACACAGCTGCTCATAAAACTTAGTAGGGTGCTGTTGGGAACATGAAAATTGAAGTAGCAGCTGATGCTGTCAAATTGGAGACTTACCACTTTTAAACTGATACAAGTCCTTTCCCGTTGGAAGATTTCGTTCTGAGCTTTAACATTTATTTTAATAAAGTTGTGGCTAAAAGAGTCATCGCAGAAATAATCTTTCTATGGCTCACCACAGGATGGAAATGGTTCATCACGGCATGTTTTTTAACAATTATATCAGTAGTGTCATCACAAAATACTTTCAGAAATATTGTGTGAGAAGTGCTATATTCAAACAGCCCCAAGAACAAGGAGCTATCTTTTTAAGCCAAATTTCCACCTCTGTATAAAGCTGATGATGAAAACAGGACCTGCCTTGAGTGAAGCTCTGTTTTATGTAGCCTTCTTTCCTCTGAAATGCCAACTAAAAATTGAAAACTAACAATTATAAATCTGTTAATTTACATGAGGCTTGGCTTTTATTTTGGACAGTTTAGAAACGGTGATGTATACAAATGCAGTGAGTGCTAACGGCGACGTGTAAGGTGTGTGTTTCTGATGCCCTGCTTATTACAGAACGTATTTTTTTATTTCATCTTATAAATGAACAAACTTTAAAAATTCCCATTCAAAGTGGCTTGGGTTACCTTTTGGCACAAAAGAAAACCTTCCTAAAACTTGGACTTTCCAACATCCTTTTGAAACTCTTCCAGTCTCTCATTGTGTACCTCCTGGGCCCTGTGAAGTTATAATTAATAAAATCTTGTCATCAGGAGCTTCCCATTGAATTAAATCATTTCACAGACTTTTCTCTCCATTTCATTCTGTTCAGCTGAATGTTTACTGATGAGTCAATTAGCCACTACTTTGTTTGTTCAACTTAATGTCATCACGTCACCATGAGATCACCCCAGCAAACATTCATCAACAACAGCACTGTCATGTCTGGCTGGTTGCTGCAGGCTGGCCTCAGGCTGTCCGCATCCAGGAGGCTGGCTGCAAAGCACCCAGGGGAACCCATACAGGGCATGGGGGTTAGAAATTACTTTGCAGTCGTCGGTGGGGATCACCCCTCCATACGGCGCAACTCCTCAAGCGTGACCTAAGGAGACAGAGCAGTTTGCAAAGGCAGCCATGACAACCAACCAAGTGCAAGTGAGTTGATGTCTGCTGCTGGAACCGGCCGCGTTGTGTGGTGACAGTTACTGCAAGGAGAAGCTATGTTTTTAAAGCAGTGGCAATTATTAGAGAGCAAGATAGTGGATATATCAATGGATATCAATATACCAGCCCAGGAGGTTCCATATATGTATCGATATATCTGGTTAAACATATCTGGGCATCAGATTGTTTTGTGCGCGCTGAGTGGTACTACCATAGACTCCACTATTCTGGCGCTGAACAGAAGACGGTAAATGCATGTTAGTGTCACTCAAACCTAGTGGCTGAACTAATTCTTTAAGTACAGTGCACATCTGCCACGTCCTGTCTTCAGAGATTGTTTTCCCAAATACCTGTAAATGGACACAGTCCAGCTCGGGGTGTACCTAGGTATATCAGGGAGTGATATGTTTCAGAGTTCTTAAAACGAAAGTGCTGTAAAGGTAGAATGCACTGGCTATTATTTTGGCTGCTCTGAGCAGAAGGCACCACACATGTCAGTATGAGGCCAGGCTGGCTATGTTGGCATTCACATTAACATGTAGGTCAGAAACCAATCAAGCTCAGGTGCTGAAGCCAGTACCTTCCACAAAGAGGGACACTAAAAGGTGTTTTGGGCCCCAGAGCAAACCTTTATTGACTCCTGGCACCTCCAGTCCCATTGCTATTTTACTTTGTGACCTGAATGCTGAAGCACCAGCGGTCTGAATTTTGTACAACTCTGGGGATTAAGTAGCTCTTGTTACCTCATTTTTGCTCAAGGTCAGTGGAGCAAATCCCTACCGAAACCAAGTTTTTCAGTTGACTTTCCTCACAAGTCACGTCAGCAACATCCAATAACACAGAGCCACCGCTGATCTTGTCCATCACTGTTCAGTGGAACACTGTAGGACTTCTGTAGATTCATCTACAGGCATCAAAATAAGGGGTGTCTTTTGTTCAGTGAGGATAAGATCCTCTCACGGAGATGCTGAAAATCTAAATCATTCACCAGGAGCGCCTGTTGCCTTTCATGGTTTAAACAAGTAAGACAACTGGGCTCCTAACTGAGGAACTTCATTTGTGAGTGGCCCCTTATAAAGAGTGCTATTTAGCTCCTCTCTGCAAGCCTTTTAAAATCTAGCAGTCCATCCCCAGATTTCAGCCAGGGCATAGGTCGAGCAATAAGCTGTTTCAGGGGGAATAAAAATTCGTGTTGATACCCAGTCATGAAGGGTATCTAAGCTAACATGGTCAGGCCAGTCCTCAAATTCTGTGATTTAGGGAAGTCAGGAGGAGAATCAAGCAGCTGCACAGCACCCATCACATGGTCTGTGTCCTCCATGTAGTGCAGGCTCTAGGTCCTAATAATATTCTGGCACCAATGCATAGTAACAGTGCAATTTCAGTAATCAGCATATTTTGTCAAGTAATTGTTAGGCTGACGGTTATAAGAGGTGACACTGCCAATATCTCATAAAGGCTGAAAGAAATATTTCCCATTTCCACGCTGCATAAACAAAGCATGCCAGACAACCTCAGGAATGCTAATGATCTCCAGTACTGTGGTATATTAAGTATTCATCAATTGAGCACAGACCACAACAACGTTCTGAGAGTCCTTAAACACATGAGAAACACATGAGAAATGATGTAAAGTTTATATGAGCTCATATAATCTTGGTTGGTTATAGAGTCAAGCATAAGATCATAGAAATCAGGTCGTGTGTACCATATCTTTCCTACTAGAAGGTTGTGCCCTACATTATATTTGCTGGTGCCACATCCAGCCCAGATTTAATTGACTCAAGCAATGAGTCATTCATTGCTTCCCCTACGGCATTATTTCCCAATCTAACAGATGACATTGTTGGGATTTTTTTTCCCTGATAATCAGACTTCACTGTCCTTAATTTCATCCCATTATATAATACCTCACACTTATGCCGTAACTGCCATCCAAAAGCTTTGCAAGTGTTAATTGAGTTTCATAACAGCCCCCCATGAAATAGATAAGTTCTGAGTCAGAGATGCAGAAACCTGAGTTACTTGCCGTAGGCCGCATATGGGATCATATCAAGCACAGCTGGGTCTACCTCATTGACTGGGAGCTGTTTGTATGCAGTTTGTGTGATAATCAAGACATAAGAACTCTTTTCGAGGTTGCAGCTCTAACCTCTTTCCTGCCAGTGTCTGTCTGCACTGTGAAAAAACAGTTTACTCCTTTATTAATATTTGTGCCTTTCAAACATTCATATGTATATCTTTCCCTAGTCATTACTTTCACACTGTTGATATTTGCCCTTTCTATAAATAAACCAAGCCCTTTATTATTTTGCTCTTTCCTCATGAGTCTCTAATCTGGAGACATGTCTTTGCAGATTATGTGCCCAGAATGATACGCCGTGGAATTTATGGAGATAAGTCACGCCGTGACTGTTAGCCTCCCAGGCTGTGACACAATAGGAGGGGCATAATCCAGCTGGCTGCTCCGGACTTTGTCAGCTGAGACACAGTAGCTCACTGTGCATGTACTGTTATCCCATTGGGAAGCAAAGTAACGTGGGTTCATGTGAGTCACCATCAACTGACCGTATTTTTCCACACAGTGCAGCAATGTATCTCGCCCAGTTACCACATCTCAAATGAAGGACCCTGTCTAACAGCTGGGGGACAGGAACCTCTACAGGCCAGCACAGGCCTTTGTCTGACAAACCCTTAATTTTCTTTAATTAATGCATTTGGTTTTAGAATACAAAATTAGAAATGGCATTTTATTGCATGCATCAGCATAGGATCTCAGGTTTCTAATTGAAGCAACGCAGGCCATATTCTAGATCATAATGCAAATGCAGGCAAGAACTAGAAATCTGGCTGCTTTGAAAACTAATGTCTCTGGTTTTCATTCCTTTTGCAGAACAGAATTGCTTTCTAAGTATTTCTCTTCAATTTGCTTATTAGATTTTGGGTGATATTTATCTGACAACTGTTTCTCTAAACCAGATTTAGCCTTATCGCTTATCTGTGTTTCTACAGCACCTCCCTCCCAGATTATTTTGTAACATCCTTCTGCTGTCCTCCCTGCTTTTGCTACCCTTTCTTAATGAATTGAAAGGCAGAGTGGATGATGGAGATTCATGCCATGTAAAATTCAAGATGCTGTAACATGGCAGAAGTGCATATATGCAAAAATTTCTGAAGTGATGAATGACTCAACATTTTTCTGTGTTCTGCTACGTACAATATAAGGGCTCATAATACATGCAAAGGTTGTCTCCTGCAAGAAAGTTTTGGTACAGGATCTTCCCTGAAATAATCTTTATACAATACCCATCACTCCTCCACCCTGCCAGCAAAAGCAAACTCACATAAGGAAAACTAGCAGTCCTCCCCTGCCTGGGCAAAACAGCCCTAGAATATGGGAAAGACCTTTCTTTCCAGAGAAAAACAGTAGGAGACAGTTCAGGGTATGAACTTCTGTTTGTCACGCCTGCGTACCTAATGGGTGTTTCTGAGCTATTTTCCTAACTGTGAAATTGCTTTCAAAAAGGTTCACAAAAACTGAGGCTAACATCTTCCATTAGCCAGCCCTGCAGCTCACAGACCTCACCAAAACTTGCTACTTGTGCATAATTAAAGGATCTGCAAACTACCAGTCAAGATAAAAAGATCAAGGGCTATCATAAATCTTGCTGCCTCATGGGATGAGCTCACCAGCAGCAGAAAAAGATGTATATTTTCTTTCTATGAGGATTACTTGCCTAGGTATGGTATAGGAGTTTGATTATTTCCTCTTCAGTATCTGTCATGGAGCTCTACTTTAGGACACAATTGAGTCTTTTTCTAGGACAGCTCCTCTGTCCAAAAATGCTGTCAAATTATTTGCCTATCTGGTCTGACACTTAGTGAGGGATCACACTGAGCAGAGCTAGTGTGGAATTTTATTTATTTACTTCATGAGAAACTGCTTATGGATCAACGTTGAAGTTTTTTCATGGAAATCTGTCGACTCAGATGAAGCTTTTGCTAGGAAAGTTTCCTACTGCCCAGAACCCAAGCTAGAGAGACCTGGGGAAGGGCAGAGGACTCAAGCTGATGGAAGCAGAGAATTCAGTATCTGTCTTCTTCGTATATTTTACTCCTGATGACAGTTGTAATTAGTAGGCCCCAGCCATGCCACTTGCACCTCTTTTGTCATTTTTTAGAAGATGTTGAAAGAAGTTAATATTTTTTCGCTTTGTTTCTTATTTTTACGACAGGAAGGTTTGGGGTTGATCACAGCATGGAACACTGACAAACAGTGAAGCCCGCAAAATGCTTGTTGCTTTCTATCCACTCCTAATATCATGTTTGTAATCAAGAATATTCTTAGGATTCTGTGTAGTCCCAGGGAATCCAGAAGCAAAACTTTGTATCTGTCTTACTCTATGCTCTGCAGAGAAGCATAGATGGTAAAACCATATGATCTCATCAATGCCTTCCTTGACAGTTAACTCCAAATTGCTTCCTTCTTCCACCAAACTCTACTACTCTTTCTCTTCATCTGTGAAAGATCAATAAAATACTGGAAGAATCTGTGTACGGAGGTGCAATTTCTGGAATAAAAATTGAAACTAGTCTGTTCACAAAAGGCTGTTTGGAGTGAAGAATTCATTTCACTGGCAGTGTAGACTGTGCAGAAAACAAGAAACAAGAGAGCGGGAGACCAGGCAACACCAGTTTTCTTTAAGAGAATAAATACCTATTTCTGATCTCTTCTGAACAAGCAAGTTTAACCACCCCTAGTTTTTAGTACAGATGTGAGATAAAAGCTATGTCAAAACCAGATTAGTCTTTGTTGCTGTTTTTTTGTGCTTGATGACATCAATTCCTCTTCTTTCTTCACTTAACGTTAAATTACTGTACTTCCTTTTGAATCTTTTAGGAACAGTAATAATGTCGATTAAAAGTTTTGAGCTCAAGCCCTATACTGGCCTGATCAATCATAAACTGTTTTCAGGTCGATAAATAATCTATCTAACTGGTTTGCAGAGAAAGCAAGCAAAAATTTTTCCCAGTTCAGTGTTATCCTTTTGGTGGGTTTTTGTTTTGTTTTTGTAATATTTTCCTTTCAGTTGTGCTAATGGTTTAGCACTTGATGGACCTTCAAAAATTGGAATCTTTGCTCTAGGAAATATACAAAACCTTGAAAACTCTTCCAGGACTGTTAGTCTCGTAAGTCAGCAAAATTCAGCAGTGGAAATCTAGGAAATTTCCATGTGTCCTACATTTATAGCTGGTTATCAGTTTCACTTCTCTGTGCAGCCTATTAGATTGCATAAAATACCACTTTCACAGGCAGATAGGGAGCCGGAAAGGTAAATGAGGTAGACATCATGCTTTGACCCCTTTCACCTGTGCAGGGTGATTGTCCTGTGACTGTAGTAACCTTTCAGCCCCCTCGCTTGTGCTCATGCCTTTCCCCACCACAGAAGAGAGTGCTTAAAACAGGTTCGATGTAGAAAACAGCCAAGAGCACATGGGATTACCACCCCTTTTAACATTAGAAGGAATGCGGTTGCTGCAGCTAATTATGACTGCTCTTGGGTAATCTCTAGTAATACTCATCCAGACAATCTTAGTTTCTCCATAAGAGCCAAATTTAGACATATTAAAAAGTAAAAGCAATGTACAAGCCAAAGCTGAGAACAGCCAGATGAGTGTTACTACAGGTCATTTCTGTGCCTTTCCTGTTGTTTTTTGCCACACACCTGCAAAACAAAACACATGAATAATGGTACTTACCATGTCTAACCCAACTGGATCCTGCAGCCTTCAGCTACCACGAATTCCCAGGGAAGCATTAAATTGCCTCAACATAGGCCTCTCAGGCCATTTGAGATGCTGTAGAGTGTCTGATACGACCTCCAGCTGTAGCTTTAGACAGGTGTGGGTCTCCCACGGATCCCAAAGTCCTTTCTACTAGCTCCATGTGGGTGGCTTACCTATCTTGGAGCATCTAAAATGGCCTGAGAGGCCTGTATTTTGGCAATGGGCCCCTGCTCCCTGTATTGCAAGCTATGGAAAACATGTATTTTCACTTTCAGGGGAATCCCCAAGTGTGAGAAGACTGGAATGAGGCGAAATCTCATCAGGGGCAGGTTTACTCTCGCAGTTGTGACAGAGGTTTGGTGCACTGCATTTCAGCAAGACACCTGCTGCCCTTTCCGTGCATCTGCTGGGGCAGTCGTAACTGCACCCAGGTAAAGGCCTTCCATGAAACTGCTTACTGTCCAGAGCTTTCTTCACATCCACAGTTAGACTCGTTGGGAGCTACTCTATAAAGCAAACCCACCTCTGTGCCTACTGTGGCCTGGAAGTGCAGCCTGGGACATCCGTTCCTTGGGAGTACATGCACCAACATGCCCTGTCTGTGGCTGCAGAGGGGGCTGAGATACAGTGCATAGGGCTGCATGGGGCTCCCCTGGTGAGAAGGGGGTGCCATGGCCACCGCACACCAGCCCCTGCCCTCTCTGCAGCACCCATGCTGGCCTTCCAACCAAGAAGCCCAAGGAGAAAATCCAGGAGAGCCGTTCCCCCGCCCCGAGCAAATCTGCTGTTCGGGACAGCAGCGGGCTGGCTTTCGGCTGACATCACGGCGAGCCCAGACTGAGCACAGCCCTGTAAGTGGAGCTGTGGGAGCACAGGGGAAAATTCTCACCTAGCAAGCTTTAAAAGAAAGGTGCAATCTCGGCTCCTTTACAGTCAAAGCGGGAATGGGCATAATTTAAAGTTGTTCAGCTTTAAAAAAAGAAAAAAAAAATCACATTCACCCTCTTTTTCCCTCCACACTTTCATCTGGTGGAAAATCTGATTCAAAAGGGAGTTGTGTGCTTCGGAAAATCTGGCTAGTGTATCAGTTCACTTTAAAAAAGAGCGGAGAACAAAAAAGCCAAGCTCCCATGCTCATGATGACCCTTAAGGGAATTTAATTAAAGGTGATGGTGAAAGAAAGGTAAGCAGTTAAGAGTCTACACCAGACAGGGTATAGTAAACCAGACTACTCAATACCTGCAAAGATGTTTGTCTCTTGCTCCCATCTTTTTTTCCTTCCTCACTCCCCGCTCTCTGCCAAAGGTGAGCGGTAGAGCAGGGGAGGAGGTGTGCAGGCAGCCGTGCCATTTCTCAAGTCCTGATTCCCAGTTAACTGCTCTTCCAAAATTTTGATTTCTCTCTGCTGCTTTTTTCTCTCCTATCAGGAATCTGACCCAGAACTAGCCTGTCACTTACCAAAAATGAAAAGAAAAGGAAAGAAAGTAAGAAATCCTGTGCAGACGGGGTCATGTTCCAGTGAACTCATTCTAAACATAACTTTTTCATTTCAGCGCTCCTGCTCTGGCAGCATCTGAATTCCCTGCCCACCTGGTGGCTCAGGGCTTAATGCCTCTATTCCCATCACTCTCCAGCCGTATAAAGAAAAACCTCTACGGCATACAGCAATCAGATAACAGGCTTCATGGGGCTGAGTCATAGGACTTTTCATCTAGGTTGAACAATTAACTTACCATCATTCTGCTTTGCCTCCTGCCATTCCTTTTCTCTGTGCTCCACTACAGAAATTTGCATTTGTTCTCCATTTTCACACTGCTTCATTAAAATCTGTCTCAGGCCACCCTCTCCTACAGCTGCCTGTGGGTCCTCCATACCCTTTCACCAGAGGGACCAGGCGCAGGACCAGGCTGCAACCAGCCCTGCCTCTTCTGGGAGGAGAGAGAGCAGCCCGCAGCCAGAGAAAAGCAACAAGACAACAGGCAGCAACCTCAAAGAGCTTGTTTAAAATTTAGCTTTTCTGTGTTTTGACTAGTGCTAGTTTGGGGAACTGCAAAACAGCATAATATGGCTGTGGGATGATTACAGCTGGTGGAGATGAAATTGTATGGACCTGATGCACCTGGAGCTGGGGGGACATGCCCTGTCTCTTCTATTTTTAGAAGCTCTGGGCTTTTTTGCCTTTCCTTATCTATAAAGGAGTTGATATCTTAATTTTGGTTTTACACATCATAACACACAGGCCAGGGAGTCAGGACTATTCCTGGTACAAGATTTTTGAATGACCTTGATAAGTTACCCTAATGGGATCATGCTGATGCTCAGCAACTCTGAAAATCAGGCCATGGAGGTGCCTAAATATGGATGAGGTGCCCACATTTCAAACGCTGAACTTAACCACTTTGCCTTTCAATTTCCCTACTTACAAGAAATCAAGCTAATAACATTTTATCAGGCTCAATACTTTAGTGAGGAAAGGAACTGCAGTGACTGTCATAAATTTCTAGCAAAAGTATGTTAATTCATTTTTTAAAGGCCATTTAGGGTGGTAAGATGAAGGTGCTCTATAAATGCAAAATATCTCACAAAATTTTTGTTTTTTTCTGCTCTGCCCAAATATATAGTTCATACTTGCAAATGTGTATATCAGATCTCTGTCTTATTAAATATAGAGTCAAGAAAGTATTCCAAAGCAAACGGATTAATATTAGCTTATTTACCTGTCATAAAAGTATTAATATCTGCAGTACAGATAAAGAATGAGGAACAAACAGATGTTACAGAGACCGACTTCCATTTGGAAGACGTGCTTAAAGTCTCACAGTAATGAAATGTCATAGGCTTTCTAAAAATTATAGACCATAAGTTTCTGACACAGAAGGTTACTTTGCTTTGGACTTCATATGATGGATAAAGATGAATTAATCACTGGAGTAGAAGCTGGTCGTTGCCTAGGAACCAATGATCATGACCTCATTGCATTCAATATACCGAAACAAAGGATAGCCCCAAAGAATAAAATATATGTGATGCTTCAGAATGCCTGCTTCCAAAAAATCTAAAGGAAATGCTGAACGACATTAGCTGAAAAGAAGGCACCTACTTTAAAGAAATATTTTAAAGGAACTATGCTTATATAACTTTCTGTTGAGGGTCCTAGAAGAGTTAGCTAGTGTGATCTTTGTGCCAGTGATGCTAATTTTTAATGAATCTCCTGATGATAACGACGTTTCAAAGGACTAGAAGAGACTCAGTTTGTAAAAAAAAATAAATAGACAAGCAGATATCTGGATAACTACAGGCTGATTAGATTAACATTATATCCAGGCAAAATAATGGAAAAGGTAGTATGTACTTCAGAATTAATTCATGGCAATCAAGTAGCTGCTGTAAAACAAACAAAAAACCAAACAGGTCATAGTCTTTCAGATTACAAATTCAGATGGCAAAGCTTATTTAGATGTGACTTACCTGGGATACTGGTAGTCATTTAAAGTAATAAAACATAATATTCCGATTAAAAATAACATTTTTCATCTCTGGAGCACCTATTTAATGGATCTAAGAAATGGCCAAATGACGGCTCTTGAGTAGGGCTCAAGAGAAGGAAAACTCAGTGAAAGCCTGTGTTACTAGTGGGATTCTTTAAGGATTGTTACTATGCCTTACATTATTCAATATTATTGAATTAATGAGGAGTAATAAGAACAAATTTGGTGCTCACTTAGAGATTAGTGGAACAATATAAAATGATGGGGACCAGACATTTATTTGTAGCAATCCATTCGTTCTGTAAACTCAGACCTACTGAAAGAAAATATAATTAAATACAGGGCAGAAGTCTCCTAACTGCTACTAGAAGATGTGGCTATAACATCTGACCTAGCTGCAAGTTGCTGTTAGTTGGAAAGTTGTCAGAGAGGAGGGATCAGCTTTTAGGTTTCCTGTCTTTGTCCTCTGTCCCTAAGCATCTCTGGTAAGGAAGAGGCAGCGGGCTGGCTGAAATTTTCATTTGCCCAAGCACAGCTGTCCTTATATTTTAAGCGGAAAATCATATGTCCAGTGTCAAGGAACAGGTATGGTTCAAGCAATGGCTAACTGGTTCAAATACACAGGAGATCAGACTAGATTTCTAGTTGTTTCTTCTAGTCCTAAACCCTTGTAAAGCATGAGCAGCCTAATGTGTAAAACAGTCAGCAAGGAGGTAGATAAGGATTTTGCTTCGGTATATACATTGTATAAGAGAAAGCAGCACCTTCACCCCAAAGCCTGGCACAAGGGACCATTCTGCGGCTGCACGGGTCCACGGTGCGCAGAGCCCAGGTGCTGAGGTGAGTTGGGTCCCAGACACCAGCCGGACGGAGCAGGGCAAGCTGCGAACCTCCGGAGTGAACAAGGAGTTTTGGATTTCTACTTGAGATTCAGTCCTGTATGTCACCTTCCCCCCATCCACACCTGGATCTGCCCTGGATGCCTTACCAAGTCAGAAATGGTACCTTGTTACTTCCCGGTGGCACTACTGTTCTTCCCTTTCTTCGAGTCAACGCTTTGCAGGTGATCTGAGTGAACTGGGAAGAAGAAAGAGCATGAAGTTAACTTTGAGGACTCTCAGAAAAAAGCTTATAATGCAATCCTTGTTTTGCCACACATCTATCATGTAAGAACACGGTTAATTTGCATATTTATCCCATTCCTTACACATCCTCGATGCTTTATATAAGCACTGTAATGTCCTCATCTTTAGAATATGTATTCTTTGCCACAGTTTCTGTGTCCGTAAAATTTTTGCTTTTTTGGCATTTTTGAAGAGTGGAGATTTTATCAGGTCTGTAAAGTGCTTTCAGATCTTTGTAGTTCAATGAACTGAACTTGTTCTGGAAATCATTTACCATCAACACCTTATTTGCATGACTTTTTCCAATAGGATAGCACTGTTTCCTTGGTAAATACATAGAACTTTTATTAAACTACACTAAAGCAAACTTAGTCTAAATTGTCCTCAGTTCCTCCCTTATTTGGAATAGCTACTCTTGAAACTTTGCCTTCTGTTGCATGCCCCTGCTGCCTTGAATTTTTTAGATTCTTTTGAAATTCCCATGCTTTTGCTTTTCTTTTCACCAGCAATTGATAAAGCTTAGTTGATCATTTGAATCTTAAAATAAATATATTTAGCATTTGAGATTGTCATCAAAAATTTAGATACAAAAAGAGGAAAGATTTCCCCATCTTGAGATGGCACATCTGCTCAGTAAAATTGGCACTAGTCTTTACTGGCTTTGTTCTTTTTTCTCCCCACACCTGCCCCCACCCCAACACCTGTGAAGGCAAGCCAGACATAGCAGCATTAAATGGACATTAGCGATGTGTATTGCCAGTTCTCAAATCCGGGTTGTGTCAGGAAAGAACAGAAAGGAGGGCCTGAAAAGCAAGCTGACCATGAAAAAAACAGGCAAAATGGGCCAAGCCAGCATATGTGCGAGATCTTCCTCTCAGAAAAATGTAATGGCAACACTGAAACATTAAAATGGTCAAAACAGGAAAAAGAGTTCAACTTAAGTGTAATCACGCCACAAGACTTGTCCGAGTAGTTCTTGGATCAATTCTCATGATGCTACTTAGAGTAATGTCAGAGCTTACTGGTCATCTTCCAAAGAATCTGCCAGCTGCCCAGTATCAACACTGCAGCACTCGTACTCTCGTCTTTTCCTCTTCATTACAAATCTGACTGCTATTTCTTTAAAAGCTCTTTCCCCCTAAACAGCAGCGATCCTATTTTTGTGCAGTTATGTTAAGAGCAGCCATTTTATTAGCAAGTACTTGACCTGTTGCACACACTTACAACTATATGAATTCTTAAGTATTTCAAATAAACTATTCTTAATTATCACACTTTCAATATGTTAGGAAAAATAGCCAAGTATGATTTATTGTATCCTGATTACAATATAATAGTACTTGGAAATAACATTTATATGAAACACACATTCTCCGTGGAAATTTTGCATTCATTTTGCACTATTTAAAACCATGTCACGCTGCTACAGCACACCGAGGAGCTGGCATTGAAGGAGGATAAAGGTAAAGATGTGACTAGATGCAGTAAAGCACAGGAGCTATAAATGCTGACAAGGGAGGGTATGGAAAGTACCTCAAGCAATCCATTTAGAACCTGTGTGTCTGGTTCTTGCCCACCTTCCGCTTTCAGAAGTCACTGGAAAGTTGAGCACCAAGACTGCAAAGAAGAAGGCATACCTGTCCAGCTGATGCTTTACTGCACACAGCTCATCTGCGCTTGGAGTCATTGAGCAGCGATAGTGTGAAAGGCACCGTGTCATTTTAACGCTTTTATAGATAAGGCTAAAGAATTAAAAAAATGGTAGACCACCATGGCAGGAAACTCACTGTCCTACAAGTGAACAAAATGCAGGTATTTCTGCAAATTATTTCCCATATCAGTCACTAGATTTAAAGAGAAAAACAGAACTGAAAATCTCGGTAATGGCAAAGGTTGAACTACTTCTGACAATAACTGGCAGTGAAGAAATGCATGTGCTGTGAATGAAGTCCCAGCTTCACTAACTGTGACAGCAGATCTTTTAACTGAGCTCTTTTAGGATTAGAATTTGACCCTAAATAGCTACGCAATGCAAACAAATTAACCATAGACAACCACAGGGACTTATGAAAGAAACTGAAAGCTGAAACAGCGAAAAATAAGCAGGAATGACACAAAACTTACCGTGTTTTATTGTGATTTTTACAAAGCAGCGGTGTCTTCAGCCATACCTCCCTACAAAGTCCAAGGAAAGAAAGAAGTTGGAATCATTTTTTCGATGGAATTGCATTCTTACATATTTATTTTACTCAGTTGCCTTTCAAACACCCTGTGACCCACTGTAGAACTGTGGCACATCAGCACGTATACAACTACCTGGCTGAACAGGGGACTTCTCATGCAAGAAGATTAATTTCACCCATGGAGCAGTGGAAAAGAGTCGCAGAGAGGTACGGATTAATGGGAAGGGTGTCTACAGCTCCATCATCTCTCCACACCACCCTTCACCCCGTCAGTGTCACCCGCTGCTGGTGCATGGGTCTGGTACCACGCCACAATCACGGCCTCGTGTTGCCGTTGTCCCCTCAGTCTGAGCAGGGCAATGTGCCAGTAGATCCTGCCTGAAATGAGAAGTTGCATCTCTTTAGTTTGGGCTTAACAACACTAAAAAAGATACGCAGGAGGTAAGTAGTAAATGCGATCACTTCATTCTAGCAAGTGGAGTTGTTCTACATCAAATATTCTTGGACCTCCCAATGTTCAGCTGATACGTTTTACATTTTCCTCAAATAATTTCAGCTTTTCACTTATATTTAGCAAGAGAGCAAGGGAGGGGTAACCTTCCACAGCCCTGGCTTACAAACTGCACCAAAAAGAGCTCAGTGGAGCTGCGAGCATGATCTGAAACCAAAGATAATTTACTGGGTTATTTCATTACAAAATAAATTGTTTATGATACTTTATGAAACACCCACGCCAGTGTCCATGAAAACAGAATGCTGTATTTATGAGGCAACCCTTA
>JAVKLA010000026.1:7749862-7770291 GCA_034782735.1 Sagittarius serpentarius
TATAATTTTAGTGTCTTATACTTGAACTATGCTAAAAATATATTACTTTGTCATCAGGGAACAGTTATAGTAAAAAAAAAAAAAAAAAAGCAAGATCACAACATTGAAGACTGGATAGTTCTGAGCAGCTGAGAATTAGGCAAGGAGTCACAGCGTGTTGTTCTCTGGTGGTCTGTGGTGCACGGTTAAGCAGCTACAGCAGCTGCCCAGCCTGTTGCCTCTTTGCCCAGCCCAGTCCACAGCAAGCTGCCTTCCCCCTTGTGCTGGGCTCCGCCAGGCTCCTGTAGCTTTTGGAACTCTGAAGCAGCTACAGGGATGGTGGCAGGAAGCAGGGGACACGTGTCAAGCTTGACAAGTCCCTGCGAAACCCTTGGGGTCACAGTTCTGCCTGGTTCCCCGACTGGACGGCAAATGCATCGGGCAGAAGTCCGAGGGAAGCGCCTGCTGCGCGCCGGCGGCGAGGTGATGCGTTCCCCTCTGTCAGATTTCTGGAACACAGCGGTAGCAGCTGAAAACAGTCAGAAGGGTTTAAGTATGTGCACAATCATCAGAAAGCGAGGGAGAGAGCCTCCACTAATGAGAGAGAAGGTAAATAGAGCCTGAGAAACTGGGAATATTCTTCGGTTTGGCTTACAGCGGGGAAAAAAAATCTTAAAATCTTAAACGGCATTGTGCGCAGTGGAGAGGCCATTAATCACAAGAGATGCACTTCCTCAAGTACAGTAGGGACTTGTGGGAACCTGTCATTTTTCAGACCATTACTCAAGAGCTTTCCAGAATTCCAGAATACACAAACTTTCCTGAAGACCTGGGTGACACGGCATGGCAGCAGAGTGACTGGTTTGACAATGGCAGCGTAGAGCTTTGTTGGGCTGGAGACAGACATCATTCCTAGGCTTTAGAAACCCACCACAAATTCGACACAGGTGCCCTGCCTGGCTTGGCAACACCGGCCCTTCCCAAATATCCTGCTGGCCACATGCATGGGATAAGTGACCTGGGAATTTGCTGAACTGTAAATGGGCCTACATTCTGGGCACTTCCCAAACGACCCATCAAATCCTGGAACTGATATATCCTGCTGTGGCAACCGTTCAAAAAATTACAGAAATATTCTAGAACCAGTGGGCAAATTGTCATGCCTTTATCAATATCTGAAAAGAGTCATTTATTTAAACTTGAAAAGCATCTATCATCTGCCTTGGCCTTTGAACCTAAAAACCCAGAGCCAGATGCAGTATTTGCTTTGTACAACCAATGCTGGGCTATAAACTGGGAAGTCCACATGTCTAAAAAAATAATCTCTGCTGACAGTCACATATTAGGGCTTGACAGGTTTTAAAAGTAACAATTTCATACAAAGTGTCCTGGTTTAGTAGTAATACCAGCCCCTTATTTGTCAGTTCACCACATTTGCTAATATTGTTCATGCAAGGTCCTACGCACAAATTTGGTCTTCATAAAAGCCCACTGAACTGAGGCAAATTCACTCTAAACCAAAAATCTTTCACCAAATCCCCAACAAGTCAGTGAAAAGTTCCAGCAAGCATCAAGGAACAGGTCCAGAGTATTTTTTTCCGCCCTGTGGCTTTGCCTCTAACATATAGGTAGCAATCATATGTGTTCCTACATTTTTGGACGACATTTCTCTGTTAGAAGCGCAACAGACCTGTTCTGCTGGAGAAACGGTAGGAGGGAAAGTTTTTCCAAGAAGCTGTACCCATTAAAATGAGCCAACTGCATGCTGCATGAAGTTATGCTAAGCAGGAGCTGGGCTTTTCATTCGTGACACCAGCCGTCAGGGAGGATCCGTGCTATCTTCTGTAACCCCCCGGGTCCGTCCACACGTTGGCATGGGCTGCACGTCGCTGCCTCCCTGCCAGCATGGCTTTCTGTGGCTGCCCGGCTGTCTAAATGAAGAGGAGGCAAATTACAGGGGAGAGCCATCAGCTCTGTATGAAACTGAAAACGCTTTTCCATGTTCATAGCGCTAACACCTTCGTAAAATCCCAGGCACAGAGTGGACGGCGAAAACTCGGTTTTGAAATGAGCAGGCAGAGTTAAGGAAAGTGCTTTTTTAACTGCTGCCACAAACATTGTTGACAGCTAAGTGACACTGGAAATCCAAAAGGAGGGAGGGCACAGCGGAGCTCGTCAGTTTAACTCTTTATTGGAGCATGTTTAATGGGACTTTATGTTCAGCCATGTGAACTTTGAAATACCCAAGTTCAAATTTCACCTTCAGACTTCCCATCTGTTCTTATTTCATCCTCAGACTTTCCATCTGCTCCCATCTAGGCCCTCCTAATGCCATGCCCAGTCAGACGGTATGGTTTTACCAGGTGCTTCTGTCTTGGAAATTTTATGGCATATAAGAAACAATAAAAATTTATGTTGTACATGTTACTTGTGTTAATTAATTCCATTGCACAACAATGTTTTTTAAATGATATTGTCCAGAAAGTCTGTTAAAATCTACTGTAGACAAATATGGCAATATTTTATAGCTCCTAGTGCCAGATGGGTTTAGAGTTCAGACATTTGCACTAATGCATTTTGCACTTAGGTGCTGTGCTGGGAAAAATCGACTCCCAGTGACAAAGAGTTAACATTAAAATATTGCTCTTAGCTAGGGGCAGTGAATGCAAGGTGGAGGTGTGTTTTCCTGTCCTAATTTTTGCTGGAAAGAAGTACATGATAAGCTGTTATTGTGCCATTTTACAGATTTTTTTAAGAAGTGAAAGATGTTATTTCCTAGTACTAGTATGTAAATATTTTCACGTCTGGAAGAGCAAGAATGTGCTGGCTAACCACCAAAGATGTGCTGGATAAAATCCCCTCCACCTGTTCAGAGGGCCATTGTGCTAGAAAAGAAAGATCATTAAATAAGCAGCGTTAAGTCCCATATCATAGCAAGTTTAGTAAGAATAATTAGTGTATTAAAGAAAGATTCACTATCCAAGGGCATTCCTGTAATTTCTTGCTTCAAAAAACTGAACTCAAAGCCAACAGATATTCTGAACTCTGAGTGTAAACAGTGGGTTACACAGTGGGGCTTGTTTTGGACAGTGTTTTTTGTTTGCTTGTTTGTTCCACGAGACTGGGTAAACAAGGCTTTATGCCAAGCGAGAGTTTCCTTCCCTCGATTTTTCTCCCTCCCAAGCACTCTAGCGGCTGTGCCTCCTACACACGAGGAATCCAGAATGAGCCCAGGGATTTCACATTTGAACCCAAATGCTGTTAGATACCAGACAGCCAGGGTTTCTCCCCAACAGCAGATTCAAAAGCAGCGTCCTGCAAAAAGCTCTGTCATCTCCATCGCCGCAGGAAGCTCCCCGATGGCCAAACAGGATTTGTTTTTAAGTGGCAGTTCCATCAACATCACATCATGAGGGTTAAAAGGTGCAGAGCTGTTGATGGGCGAACGGCTCTCAGCAATAAAATTGGAAAGAGCAGCTTGTCTCATTTTCCTCAGAAAAAGAGATGCTCTGGAAGGAGGACAGGGAAAGGACAGGGGGTGCAGACTGCAGTATCTATTCAAGTGAACATAAAGCTCGGATATTATCTTGTCTAAATTTCTGGAAGCTGACAAACAGTTACAATTAATGCTGTTCATTTGCTCAGAGATTCAAACAGGAAATTGTATCATTGTGAGAGCGGGCATTTACAATGATGCTGTGATTCAAGAATACTTTTGTGAATAAAAGAAATAAGTAGAGTTTCCTGCTATTTGTGCTTTATAATATGTCATGCTTATAAATCCTCACACAGCTGTGGGTATTTGTCATGATAATCACGAATCTTCACACTTTCCCCAAATTTTAGTGCATGTGATTTGTTCCTGTAGATGATGCCAACACTGCAATTATCCCTACACTTTTTTCCACATTATTTTGTTTTTAAAGTCACAATCTCATTTCAAGGGAGAAGAGACGATACCTGTGTGAATTATCAACTAATTGTAATGTACAAGTAAAGACTATACAGATATAATAACCATCTTACAAGCAACCCACAGACTAAAATCTGCTTTAATAAACTATTCAATGAATATTTATGCATGAAAAATACATTCATGAACAGAAAAAAAGGTTAAATTTGCAATTAATATTTGTGTTGAATAATTTTGATTTGCGAATGGGGACATTTTGTTTGAGTTTGCTAATTATCGGTTGGGTTGTGTGTCTGTGAACTAGATTTTTCTATTGCAAATTGGGAAAACAAGTTAATATCCACTGCTTCCCATAAGTTTTGAGGCTTTTAATCTGTTTTTTTAATCTTCTAAAGTATCTTAGATAATACCTGTTTACCTAGTTGCAAGTCAGTATCTTTCTGAAACTGGCACATAGTTTAACAGGTATTAATATGATCATGATTCGTTACCATTTCATTCATTGTTTTTTATTTCAACAATGATGAGGCTGAAGGACTTTCAGAATTAGTTGTAGGATAGGGGCCCTTTCTTTTCTGATGGTTTGGGCACATCCCAGGTCCACAGTAGCCAAAAATGGCTACCATCCGTTAGCCATCCAGTAAGTTGCAGCATGTAAAATGAGCTTGTGGTCAAATGCAGGTGTCTCTCACACACTGCAATTAAATATACTGCCATCTTGTCACAAGTGTATTGTGGAATTACTCCCAGAGAAGGTGGTGAAAATTCCATCAGGTTAAGTGTGCCATTGAAGAATCCACTGGCAAAAGCAAGAGACAGTATGTTCCCAGGAGCAGAGGGTTCCCACGCCAAGAGCAAAGGGTTGGAGAAACCTGATGGGCCCGTGCTGTGATTCTGCTGCTAGCTATCAGCAGATGAATCTGGATGGAAACCTAGTACTGAGGCTACTTTTTTTTTCTTTTTTTTTCCCTTTTTTTTTTTTTTTTTTAAATAAATGCAAGTTCTCAATATGGGGCTTTCTTCGGGGTTTTAAAAAGGCATAAGTCCCACTGCAGCTTAATTGCATTTTGCCATAAAGAGATGGTAGAAGCCATGTACCTCTGCCTCCCAGGTGCTTAGTGGGCACCCACCGATTCCCGTCATCCTTTTTAATAAAGGGCCATCCTCACACTCCTTGCCATTTTCCTTCAGCTTTTGCTAGGGGCTACTTCTCTTCCCTCCTGACCCACGCAGTTCTCCTCCCTCTAGCTCTGTGGCAAGCAGCTCGCACGCCTCTGGGCCCTCCTCCGTCCCAAAACAAACAAGATTAAAAGCTCTCTCCTTCTGACATGAGGTCTGGCTTTGTCCGTGTGTAGGAAGGAGAGTGATATTTATACTCACATGTCATAAAATCTTAAATTTTCACACAGGAAATCAAAATCTTGGAAAGTACACGCACACAGCGACACTGCCTAAAATAAGTCATGCTGTAGCTTTGTGTCTTCTACATTCCCTGGCTTGAGACTGGAGAAAACAAATTTGTGAATGCAGGTGGGCACATGAGGGAAAGGAGGCAGCTAGCCTGTCTGGGTAGAAAAGAAGGGTGCCACTGTCCCTTTGGAGGTACCTGGCAGAAGTCCCACGGGTAGCAGACCTCTGCTGAAGCCTCCCAGCCATCAAAAGCTAACAGATCAGCTCCATGCAAAGAAAAGTGGGTTCATAAGGAAGAGTTCATTGGTCAAATCGGTGAAAAACAAGCAAAAACAGAAACACAGATTTGATTACACTCTCTCAGGACTAGGATAAAATTTCTGTTCAAATCCAAAGAATATTCCTCCTGACAAAGCATCAGTGAGAGCAGTGAAGGCAGAGCAGGCCTGGGAACACGGTGAGAGCCTGTGCTGATCGGGGCTGGTTGTCTGCTTGTGCTGCTCCTTCCCACCTCACCTGCATCCTTCTCCTCCTTTCTGTCATGGAAACATTAAAAAGTGTCCATCTTTCTGCAACACGAGGCAAGAGGCACTCCCAACTTCAAGAATTTCCTTGAACTAAATTTTTTTCTTCCAGCCATATCTAATGATCGTGGGATTTTAAAAGTATTTTTGAAGGTTCCTCAATTACTCAGGCAAGCATTTTTGCTTGTTCTGGAAGTCTCATAAACCATAACAAGAATATGCAGTGCTTTTAATCCTGGACAACTTCAATCTTTTCTTCCTTCCTCCAAGTTGTAATTATTCCCTGGGAAACACTTTAAGTTTAGAGAACAACTTGGTCACTAACACGATGTCAATATATTACAGTACTAGATTCAAAATTAATCCAGCAGGAGATACATCAACTGCAATTAGCATTTACTGCATTTTTAATTCAGTACAAAGACTTTCCTGGAATCAAACACATCATCATAATTTTAATAATTCACAGTGACCCTCTGGGACCGAGAAGCGAAGTGAAAAACACAGCAACATTGTCTTTTGTCGCTGTATGTTGTACAAGGATGATGGGCAAAGTCTGGATAATGGCAGTTGTTTTATAACAGAATTCTTTCTTATTGGTTTTTTTTTTTCCTGTTTTCTTTTTTATAAATAGAAGTATTTCGGTTCTTTCTTCTTCCTGGAGGATTTTCGCAGCTGTGGCTCCCTGAGGGACCTGCACTCTGAGCGTCTTTCAGCACTGACCACTTGCAGTTTGTCAGATGGGTAAGAGTCCGACAAGCTTCGTAGGTCATCACGGACTTGTAGGTCTGTGTTGGGCTTTAGCTGGGAATTAACTACTTCAGTTTCATCAACTACACTAAGGATAACTTTCTCCTTAATATTCTGTTCTCTGTTTTTTAACTACTTTAAATGTCTGTTATGAATAAGTCATGATTATAGGAGTGTCCTGGGTAAATAACTGGTTGGGGGAGGATGTTGATTTGGCTGCTAAAGAGAAAAAAAAAGCCTTAGATTCACCCAAAATAACATATTTTCTTTTTCTTCTTGAAAAAAAACCAATGACCATACAAATTAAAAAAAAAAAAAAAAAACCACCAAAACCAAACAAACCCTGACTCATTCAACCCGAGATAATAAATGAAGTTTAGAAGTCTTACTTTCATGTTTCCAAGCAGAGTTTCTCTTTTGCCTGTTGAGCCCCTTGAGGATTTAGATGAAAGTCCAAATGAACTTCTCCTGAGTCTTTCAGGAAAGATCCAGACTGACGCTCTCTAGCAGAGGTTACCCTTCCTGGCCGGTTTGTAGGAAGGGGCTCTTCTGGCATCCCCTTACTCACTGTATGAGCATTGTTAGATATTAAGTGAGTCGAAGAGAACCACAAGGGACTTCACCCCAGTGCAGCAGGAATGGGACATATATGTTCCATAACTGATGCCAGTGAATATTTAAATACATTTGCGGATCAGCCCCTCCAGACCCATTAGCAACACCACAGGTACAGAAAGGGTAAATGCTACTTCCCAAGTTGCAGCTGCCACCTCAACTCCTGGACGGTCTCTCCAGCAGCTCCTTTAGCTCCTTAAGAATCACCTCTCCTTCTGTAGACTAAGTTTTACAGCCAATGGCAAGGTTTTCAGTGCTGTCCCACCTCTCGATTCTAGAAACTATGTGAAGCCGGTGTTGATAGCTCACATTCTGCATGGATAAGCTCTAGCTGGGATGCCTAGCTAGACTGACAAGTCAAATTGTTTGCCATAAAATGATTCTGTGAAATTATGCCTAAAATGAATTAACATGATTTTTAGTCATTGTGGAAAAGCGAGAGTAGCAGTAGCTGTAGTCTTGCAAATGGGAAAGAAAAACACAGAAAAAAGGGGATTTGGATGGCTCCTACAGTTAGTGCAATTTTGAACTCCACCACCACACACTGTGTCTCCTGGAAGAGTCTGACAGGGGCAGGCAAGGTTTCTTCGCTTTGGAAAGCCAGTCCCCAGGAAAAGAAAACTTTACTGTCTTTTGCATCTGTATTGATGATCCAAACAGAACAAAATATATACAGATGAGGGGCAATCACCCACTTGGTATTGTCCACCTCCTGCTTTCCCTGATAACGTCTACCCATGAATTTGCCTCAGGAGAGGGAGCTCCAACAAGCAGCAAGGACTTCTCACTCATGTGAGCTGCCAGATTCTATGCAACCAACAAACTAACCATTTCCATGAGCCAACGGAGCTAAGAATGGGGTACCACTGGCATGTGCTGTCCTCTCCGTGCCAGTCAGAAGCCAAATTATTCCGTGCTTTTTGGTATTAACAGTAATAGCTCATTCCAACATGCCAGCACTACTGGTCTTTCAAGAGCATCCATAAATGACCCTTGATCAAGAAATGTAATATTACAACCCAATCCTAAGTGCACATTTAAGGCTACAAAGGCCAGAAATGGCTTCCTATTCATCCCAGGATGAATAGGAACACACACATGAGTGTAAGCAGAAACTCCTTACTTCGGCCTAGTTCATGCATACCTTTCTTTTTCACATTGGCAAATGAATAACATAGTCCCCAGACTCTGACATTCATCCCTATTCCTGCCTCCACCAGTATTTTGGCAGGATTTATGTCCAAAGAGTTATGTATTCAAAGGCCATGTATCAAACGTCATTATTTATGCTACTGCATCTATTTATTTTACTCTATCCGTGAACCCTGCATATGTTCCCTAACTGTGTCCCCAAAGCCCTGTGAACCTTCAAACCTTTCCTTGAACCCCACAAACTGGTCTCTGCGCTTGCCAAATGAAGCTTTTCAGTTTGCTGTCTCTTGGTCTCTGAAATATCCTGGGTCTTCAAGACCTTTTTCCTCCCTCAGGACTCAGAAACCTCCTCCTGAAGTTTTCTCTGATGGGTAGAAATGGGCGACCTCACTGAACCCAAATATCAAGTCGTAAGCCTCAGTGATCCTATCAATCCGTTTTGTAACTGAATAATAAAATCCTAGATGGACTGAAGAATATGGCGTTTCTTCTGAAACCTGGAGGCATGTTCTGTGTCCAGAGTCTTGTGTCCAGAATCTTAACTAAACTTTAGGGATGAGGCAGAATCCTGTTTCCACAAAAGAGCTCATTCACACACTCCACAGAAATCTGGAGGAGAGATTTGCAGGATTATTGTAGACGGTCCAAACTTCATGGCAATACTTAAATCCAGCCTAAGTGCACTGCCACTTCCCAAATTAGTTTTCACTAACTGCTGGGGCTTTTCTTAACTCCCTACCTCTGCTCCACTCCTGCCTCAAATCCCTGCTCCTGGTACCACCTTGACGTCTCACCTCGGTCCTGCCTTGGGTGCTCCTCCAGTCATCGGAGTGGCTTTTTCTAGCTTGAGCTATAATATCATTGTACCCCTCAGAGGACCTAAATTCTCATACATATTCAGAAGTCCTTGGTGTGGCAAGACAGGTGGAAGCAAGACATCTAACCTCCCGGTATTTCAGAGGTGAGCAAGGCAATCCCACATAAGCCTTCAGAGGAGCCTGATTTATTAGGCTGCTCTTGATTCATTTAGAGAACACCAAATTCAGTACAAAAAAATTGGGCTAACGGAGGTCCATGCCTCTTGGTCAATAAGTTAAAGTGTTCTTTTAGGCAGCGAGTGGGTTGAAATCCACAGCCTGAACCCACATCACACACATCACAGGTCTCGGGGGGTATCCAGCAACTAGGCTATTGAACTGCCTGGAATAGCATCATCCTCCCTTCCCTTCCTCTGAAGCTGAGCCACAGAACACAAAAGCAACCACAATTCGTGGCTGAGAAGAAAAGATGAAATAAAAAGTAAAGCAGAGGAGAAGGTTTAATAATTTTCAAAATTAGAATTGGATTCATAATCTTTCTTTGAATTTCTGAGTAATCCAGTAATATAAATAAAGTAATATAATAAAGTAATCCAGACAATAGTTTAACTCCCTAATACTCATGGAGATGATTCTCATTTATGCTAATGTCCTTTATGTCCTGCATTAACAGTTCGTTTAAACCTTTCTAAGGTCCCTTTACATCTCTGAAGCAGTGTAAAGGAGCCATGCTATAAGTTAGTCTAGGCTGGAAACGTTTTCTCCACTATTATTTTTTCAGCTTTGTGTGAATTTCTTTGGTATGGAAACTATATGAAGCTTTAATTGAATGTGTCCCCACAAGTCTTAAAACATTACTACTATAGATGATCATTTCCAAGAACTATTCTGTAGAATTATTCATGTGCCAGTCTTGCTAAGGACATGCAGATTTTGCAAGTGAATATGAATTATCATACAGAATGCTTGGGCTTTCACCAGGACTTGCATGAAATGAAAGCATTTACACAAATGAAAAGGGTGCCTGATTTTTCTCGTGGCTTTCTTGTATACTTGGAAAATTTTGCCAAAATGTTGCATCCCGGATCGCTTCGTACTTCTATCTAGAGCATGCAGTGTGCAGTTTACCTGTGTGCAGAGAACTAGCAAAGTGTATTTTTCCCAGTGGGCCTTTGGGTATGAGGGACTCCAGTCACTGTGCCTTTTGCACAGTAGTGAATTCAACCGAGCAACTGCCAGCTCTGCACCTTGCTAAGGTCTTTTTAGACTGAGGATAACCCGACCCAACTCCAATAACCAAACTCCATTCCAAAATGGAGTGCTGCAGTAATGGGATTGCATTTCCTATTGCCTGAGCAGATAGTTTGCATGGCGGTCACTCATAAGAGCTTTGCTGGTAAACTGTTGTAAGTGTTTCGTTTGATTGTACCCAAGCAAGTTGATCTTGCTAAGCTTTCATCTTGAATGTAAACTATTTGAGTCACTGTAAATAACAGCATCTATGGGATAAAATAACAATTTCTTTAAAAGGAATATGTGGTATTTGCCTTCATGTAAAAACAATTCATCTGTAAAATCTCTTTATCTCCTTCATTCTTCCTCCACTGGACGTATCCTGCAGCTCCAGCTGCTGAAATGTAGCACACAGTAACAAGGCTTGAAGGTTTTTGAAAAGCAAAACTGTCAAAGGAGGCCATTGATTTTAGTAGTATCTCAAAGGCACATTGTTGATTATTCTGAATTTCCTTCCCAAAGTAACCACTCTGAAAATCAGCTCCTTTTATGTGGCTCAAAGCTATCTCGGAGTCTTACCACTGATCTTTGTGGGGCAAATTTTTCAGATTACCAGTAATTCTTAGAATTAAAACACTGTACCCCACTTCCAGAAATGTTTTGCAACTCCTCTGGCTTCCTTTGAACTAAATGCTCCTTAGGCTCCTGCTTTATACTCCTATTGGGCTCAAATGTCTGAGAGGCTCAGTATACAACCCAGCTGCTTATTATCAAAAGAAGGTAAATGTCTACTATTAGAGACAAATTGGAATTATATGCTGAGCCCTGAATTCATCCCACTTAGCTATAGACAGCAAACTAAGGTGCGTGAATTAGAAGCACAGGTACTCTAGGTTGCCCATAGAGTCAGCAAAGAGAGAAAGGCATTTTCTGGATGCAGAGATCTTTACGTAAGACCTCTGGCTTGGCTGTCTGGGAAAGGTGACAGGGCAGTTGTGTGGCTAAGCTGAGGTGCCTGAGTCTGGCATGAATCTGGATCTGAACCTACAGTGAAATATGGTTAATTCTTAGAATGCTGAGGTACAAGAATTTTAATACATGTTTCTGTCATGTTATCCAGCCTGAAAGAGCGGGTTTTCAGTAATGAGCTAACTGTAGAATCACAGAATAGTTTGAGTTGGAAGGGACCTCTGGAGGACAAGTAGTCCAACCTCCTGCTAAAAACAGGGTCCACATCAACATCCGATGAGACCGGTCAGAGCCTTGTTCATTTGACTTCTGAATAGGTCCAAGGGTACAGACTCCACAATGCTCAGATTTGGTTTTTTTTTTTCCCAGGGGTGGAGGGGGTGATTGCTATTATTGCATAGAAACATCTTGTGACCAGTAAGTTTAAGGTCAAGCAAACCAGCAGAGAAAACCACATGATGAACATTTTTGTACTAGTGAAGGATACACTTTTTAACCAGAATGAATGCAAACTTTTGGCTAGATAAGTATACAGGTGGATGAAGCAGTATGAAGCCACAGTTCACTGCTGAACGTTGCAAAGATTTACTGCATGTAGGATCACACCCAGTGTTTTGAAGATGTTAGCACTTACATAGATTTTCATGGACTGTGATCACGCACACTCCTTTTGGAGCCCCATCTTATTGCCATACCTTCAGGGATAAATCAGAGTTTGTTTACACGCTGAAATCACTTAGCCTTAACTTAGATTTGTTGCATGTGAGGACCTACCTATCAATAGCACTCCCCAAGACATGTATGCCATTATATGAATTAAGTGACAAAACAAAGGGCAAGTTGAACAGTTCTTTCAAGGGTAAAGACTACGTAAGAATTGAAAAGGATCCCAAAATGTAAACATCAAGATCTATGTATCCTGACAGAATTAATTTTCTTATTCCTGTGTGTGATTTTTTTTTTCCTTAAAAAATCTGGGAAATCAACTACCTCTTAATAATCTGCACAAGGGTCTAAGGGTCATTGTTTTAGACATATTGCTGAAAAAAAAAAGTTCTATTTGCAGAGTCATGGGTGCTGTTATAAGAGCTTACGGACAGCAAATATTCCTTGTCAACTTGCAGCATTTGTTTCTGTTTCTTTTCCTAAAAGCTGCCCATGCTGTCTCTTTTACAAATTAATCTGAAATTTCAAAAGACCACACACTTGGCTTTTCCTTTTTTTTTTTTTTCCCAGAAGCCCCTAAAAGGGAGAGGAGCTTTGTTAGAATGTTTTCTTTCCAGGATAGAGTTTGAACTGGAATTCCACTGGTGAAATGTTATTTTGTTCTGGCGAGCATCCATAAGTTCCATCTTCATATTAGAAGTTTATCATCTTGCTTAAGCTGGAACTACGTCCAGCTGGGGAGATGCCATTCACCTCCCTTCATCATCTTACTAAATATTCAGAGAATGAATTCAAACAGCTAAAAATGTGTGGCTCATAATATGCAGCTTGAATTTATAGTTACACTATCCGCACGCTAATAAGGAATTTGCAAGCTATAAAGATGATTATCTTTGTCCTTAAAGATTTATGTCCTTAACCAGGCCAGTTCCATATTAGCAACGATATGCTAAGCAGTCACTTATTTTAGAATTGCCAACATTTTCCCTACCCTCTTTTTTTTCAGCAAAATGCACGAAGCTCAGAAATCTGAAATGAAACTGAGGTAAAGATAGAAGATGGCATAATAGTCATTTAGTCCATAAATTTTCCAAAAATGCAGATGTAAGCTTGTTAGCCCACTAAACAATTTGAAGTAGAAAGTTCTGAATAACCTTATTGCCGTTGCCTGAAAATGGATTAAAAGAAATCTCAGGAAATTACTCTTTTGATCTTAATAATATGTAAATTTTCATCTGATCTCTCCTGACAGTCCACAATTCTTTGAGGTCAAATCCATTCCTCGGTTCAAACTCCTGCATTTCTGTATAAAAAAGGACATTGCTCTGCACGACTTAAGAACTTCCTCATGCAAACGTTTACGAGGAAATATTGCAGTCGTTTTCAGAGACTTTTTTTTTATAAGTGTAGTCCTGTGGGAGCAGTCACTTCACTCTCAGTAGCAGAGGTGGTTTGGCACATTTGACCTGATCCTCCATTAAAAAATGACAATATCTGTTTAATTAGGTCTCACTTTCAGCAAAACTTTATTTGCTAACTTGTCACCCTGTGTGTTTGAGGTTAATTAGCAGGTCAGCCATGCATTTGGAGGATCCAAAATTTCAAGATGTGTTAGAGATCAGAGAAACTAAGGTATGGAGTTCAAGCCCCAGATTTCTTTTTTTACCAGCTGAATGCAAACAGTTAATCTGGGAACATGCCCAGACATCTCCCACCAGCCCACACGGTGCCTGTGGTTTTGGGACAGCAGTGGTGACCTGCAGGATCCCAGGAGTCATCGCCCTCCTCCCCAGTGCCTGTGTGGTGCTACCAGCCATGACCACTGCTCCTCTCAAATCCTCAACAGCCTTCAGGCAGTGAGCACGATGTATGGACATCTCAGATACTTTAGCAAGGGTCAGAAATCTCAGAGGAGATGTCTCTGTCATTCCTAACCCTCTGTTTCTCTCATCATGAGCCCTCATGTGCTTGTATCTGCATCACCTTCATACCTGAGCCTCCAGCAGACAGTGCGAGAGCGTTGTGGTTCCTTCCAAACTAGTCAAACACTGTTTATCACCATAGTTGCCCAGGACAGTATGTTTTATTGTATACACCAAAGGGATATTCAATTTGGCAATACATTTTCTTTAAAAGTCAACCCCTCTGGTGCAGTAAAATACATTAGTTTTGATGTGCTTGGCTATCAAAAACTTTCCTTTTGCCAAGGCTACATTGTCTGAAGTCTCAAAGTAGGAGTTATCACGTTATTTGAGATGAAGGGCAGAGTAATTTGTGGTGGTTGGGCATGACACATGTAATTTTACACTTTATCTGTAGGTGTGATACTGGATTCTGCCAGAGCAGGCACCTGGTATCAATGTTCATTCTGGCATTAGTTCAGCAAAACTCACAAGTCCTGAGAAAAAGCACACATTTCTGTAGAGAAAAACAACCTAAAGTGTCCAGAGATAGGCTAACATTAGAAATGCATGACCTACCCAGCAAGTTGTGGGTGACAGGGAAAAGGAGGGAGGTATTCCTCTGGGGTTTTTTTCGCTTTTGGGGTGATGTGGCGAAAGAAACTGCTATGTATCTCTGTCTATGTCTTAGCAATTGTTTGGATAAATTTGCTCATACTAACATTTTAATGCAGTGCTTATCCTAGAACACATTAAATAAAACTTCATTTTGCTCTTGGGAGGTACTTTTCCTGTTATCTGCCTGCCATAGCTATTTGCTCCTGGCAAAGAGAACCTTGAAGAGAAGGAAGACTTTCATCACAATTGTAGTGGACTGAGAATTGCAGCAGTCTCCAAATAATGGATGTTTCTGTGGGCAGGCTAGGCACTGAGCATCAGGGGAGATCATTATTTAAAATCAGTGCTGAGAAGGCCGTTTCTAGTGTCGATGCTAGGATGAGTCATTTAAAATAATTCCTGGAGCTACCGTAGAACAAGTTTATCAGATTCATACCCCTAACCTGGACCATTAGCATGCAAGTGCGTGCTTCTCACAGAGAGAGCAGTCGCAGAGCCTGGTCCATTTTTCAAGCTGTATTTCCAGAACTGAAATAATCCATTGCAGGAACAGCCACTAGTTTAAAGCTGGGTCAGCTAGTGAAAACTGCCAGACAGCCTCACATTTCCATTGCAGGATATGAACCTTGTTATCCACATATCGGTGTTTTTCAAACTGCAGCTTTTATATAAAAACGGAAGTGTTATGTTGCACATAAATGGAGGTAACTGATTTAACAGCAGGTCTCTATGTACAAACAACTATAAAAGATAGACAACACAGGACTTAGCAGGCCACGGTCAGAGTACTAACCATAGCAGCGTTGTTTCACATCTTTGAATTTATAGAGACAGACCAGTGTAATGAGAGAATCAGTGATTCATTTCACCCACTAAATATAAGAAGTATGTTCCAGCTGTCATGGCTTGCCGTTAACAAAAGCACCTGTGCTTTGAACTAGATAATCAATAACACTCTCAATTTTGGAACAGGTTTTTATACATTTTATACACAGTGATTTTTTTTTCCCCTAACTTTATAGTTTTGTTTCTTTTTCTTCACAAAATCAAGAAGAACCAGACAAACATTGAAATAGCGCATCTGAATCTATCTCTGTTTTTCCACTGCCATAAACTGCACTTTTGAAGATCAAAGCCAGTATCTCAGCAACTGAGGTTTAAGTGTCATTTGGCATACTGAACAAAAGTCAAGAGCTTTCCTTTAAGTAGTAACTTTAAAGCTATGTGTTGAGAAAGCTCTCTCTAATCCTCTCCGCAAATACCCCAAACAGAGCAATAATAAACCATATGTGTCCTGTCACCTTTTCCTGCAACTATTGCAACTGCAGCCATTTCTACTGTAAAAGAAGCTATAAGAAAACTTGACACCCCGTTTGACAAGTCAGAATGAAGCAACGCAATTTGGCTGTGCAGTTCTGAATTTCTGGAGAAAACTTGCAACATGGATTGAAAAATTCTGCAACTGCAAAATGTCACTGGGTAATATTTGAATATTAAACCAATCTGAAAAAGTTATGCCACGTCCATGTACCCTTGTATTGAGGTAGGCAGAGAGAGAGAGAGAGAGGCAGAAAAAACATGCTGTAATTGTTTGCAAATTCCTACAGATGTTTATTCATTTTCTCTGGTTGAAAATGTCTTTGGTATGTGATCAAAAGCAACTATATAAAGGAGCTCGCCTTCTTTAAGAGCATTCCTTCCATTAACCATAGTATTAGAGGGCAGGCCAAAGAGAGGATTTCTGAATGGAAATCTTGTTGACAGTTGTGGTAATCAAGACTACAGTTGGCTATTTTTCCATGCGGTTGTTGGGCTGGGATTTTTGTTTATGGTTCTGGTTGATCACATTTTCATGTTCTCTACAGTCTTTGACAGACAGCTTCAAACTAGAAAAGCACAGCTGTAATCCAAAAATATGTTCATATCCTCAGTTACCACAATCTTCAACTGCTTTCAGGAATTATTATGCTACGTAGTTTACAAAGGCTACAAAAAAGTCCGTAACAGCTATTATCAAATTCAGCTGTAACTTTCCTAGCAACACTACTCAACTGAGTATCTGTAAAGCAAAATTTTGGCAAAATTTTTGTAGATCAGTGTAGTAACGGGAGAGTCCCTCAGAGAAGGCCTAGCACAATAAAAAAGCACGACATTACAGTGAAATATGCTTATGTAGAAGTAGCCTGACTCACATGACTTACCCCCATCTCAGAGATGCAAAGGTTAGAGTGAAAACATTAGATCATCTAGTCTGCCTCTTTAATTCAAACCATAGAATCTCATCCAGTTACTCCTGTATTGAAGTCAGCTGCTTAGGCTTGCCAAGAAAAATCTTCTGAAAAGATTGAGCCCTGATTTGTGAAGAAGTAGTAATTCTTGACAGTCAAGTTATTTACCTATAGTTTTTTCATTATACTCTTTTATGAAACTGAATTTTCGTTCGTGAGCGTGCTAGGGAAATTCCAGGGAAATAAATCTGTTGCTTGCAGCAATGGTAAATTAACCAACTTCATTCTACTCATCCTATATACTTCCAGAAGAAAAATGCCAGAACTGTTTTGCAAATAATCATGTGACAGTTATAAAAGCAACCAATCTTTCCAGGAATTAATGGAAAAATAAGGAAAAAATTGCTAATTAAAATATCATAAACATCCACCCATCTACTCTTCAGTATCTGAGGATCCAGAAATTGCACCTGGGATTTTACATTGATATATAAATTAAGATTGTTTCAAAATGGGTGACTGGAGGGTGATGAGAACGACATGGGGCAGTATAGCCACATTTTCTTATAAAATGTAATCCACAGAATCATGATTGTCTGAAAAACAATAAAATACACACATTTGATTTATAGCTAAAGATCCACGTACAAATAAATGTATGATTCTTTTGTTTCATACTCCAGCTTAAAAGCCTTTGGATTATACTTTGGGGGGGTGTATTTCATTTTTACATGTTTTTAATTGTTGTACCTCACCAGTTCTAGATGGCACACATGCACTGATGCAGAGCTTTGAATTACTGAAGATTTCATAATGCCACCTGTTACAGTCAAGCTTGTAGCAGTCTTGCAGAAAAAATCATACACACACGCACCCATATATGAGTTGTATTTATGCGGGCTGAATCTGCCCTGCTGCTTCTGTACAGGCAAATACTGTGCCTCGCAGACACAGGTGCCAGGTGCTCAGTTCAGAACTGAATTTCACCTAAACCCTTCTCTCAGTTTTTTAAACAATTCTACCAACAGGTCTTGGCCCCCATCAACAAAACTTTGCATATCTAAATAAAGGCCATTGTTTAACTCCTCATGAAATAAACAATCGATCCCAAATTATTTCCCTGGCCAATTTTGTAATTTTAGGGATGTATTTACTCTAAATCAGGCACCAAGCTTCTTTCTCAGCTTTTCTTGTTAAGACTTCCCCTCTCTTACAATTCTTGGAAGAGGAATATGTAAGTTACATACAGCCCTTCTCCCAGTGCCTGCCAAGCAAAGATAGATCAAATGTTCAGTTACACGTATAAAGGTACAGCAATGATTCCAGAATAAAACGCATATCTCCACTGGCTAATGACTTCTGGGAAATTTACTGACACAGACCTTCAGAATAATCAATATTTCACAGAACAGCCAAAAATTATATAAGCCACAGCCGTAACAGTCAGTCACAGAAGTTCACGTACATTGAAGCCAAAGATCAGCAGAGAAGAGGGAGTTTTGTCCCTCCGTTTTGTACCTGACACCTAAGGCTGCATCTGACCTTGACATTCAGTGGTTTTCTTTTCTTTAGTTCCTTTCAATGGTAGAATGATATTTTCCCTACAATGTAATATCAAAATAATTTCTTTTAGGGATATTTTTCCTGGCAAATCCTTCTCCATGAAGATTACAAAGATAAAGTAGAATCTAAAAGTCATGGAAGAGGTCTCACATCAGCAATAGCTGTGCAAATAGGAGGTGACTGTCTTCTCTTTTAAAGTCTTGGGATGAGTAAAGGGAGATGGATACTGTCTATGCTTTCTCTTTCTTCAAATTCCAGACTCTTAGGTCATTAGTAAACAGGTTGATATTGCATCTCTGCCACAGTGGGTAAAGTTTTACAGTCCATGTTTAGAAATTAATGTCCAGGAATATGGACTTGATTTACATTTCTTTAATGGCATATGATCTGAATTGAAGAGTGCAGATGTTAATGATAATAGAAATCAAGGAGACTCTTCCTGGAAAGAATGAAAATCTTTGTCCTCACTAGTCCGCTGTTCTCAACAGCTTTGTTGATTCACTCTTCATACCATTCATCTAGCTAATTGATAGCTTTAAGTATACTTGCAAGCTTTTTATATTTCACAGAAATATTCCTCAAGAGTGCTTACTGACAAATAACAAGTTAAGCTGCTAACTAAAAATGGAGTGAGGACATAGTATCTATGAATAGGCATAACACATCTGGCGAAAATATGTTACAGCTAGAAATGTCAATAGTCCATTCTACATGTATTTTTAAAAAATAGAGTACAGGATGAATATATACATGTATCAATGACTTGTCTACCTATAGGTGCAACACCAAGGACTAAGACAAAGTCAAAAATGGCACCTGACATTAGAAGTGTTATAAATTCTTGTGTTCTCTTACATCAAGGAAAAAAGGCGGGGCGGAACGGGGAAAGAATGCCTCCGTATTCTGGAGTCACTTATTCTGCTAAATCAGAACCTGGACCCTGATGGAGAAATCCTCTCTGACGGGTAGTGGGGTTGTCAGGTCTCCAGGAAGAACGGGCCACAGCTGTGGCTGTGCTATGGGCTTTACCAAAGGGGGTGCAACAAGGTAGATCCCACTTGCAGTGACACAGGACTTCACAGGGTCATCCTTCTCACAGAAAGTTTGCCAGGAACACCTGTAATTTGCTTTGCACGCTGGTCTTTTACTGACTCTGCTCATGTGCTGTCATCCTTTTCAGCCTAGGATGTTTCGTAGAAGTCCTGAATTACAGAAATCAGCCTGGTGAACCTAACATGGTGAAATGCATTTCATAGAGCAAAACTCTAGGCTTAGTCTTTAAATCCTTGATTTAATTGTTATGTGGTGTAGCATGAGTGGACCAGCTTTTCAGATGGCATAAATTAAAGCAAGATTTAAACCAAATGGGGGCCTGGCCCTCGTGACTGGAAGCAATAAAAACCAGGGGGGCTTCGTCTAAGCTGGAACAGACCAGACCTGATGTGGTGCTGCCTTCTCCCGCTCTGCCACTGTTCCCACCATGGTACGGAGTGAATAGGACCTCTCCAGAGCTGCAGAAATTACTCAGTGATTCTACATTTGGGGGGTGCGAGGGTCTACCAACAAGTTGCCATTATCATCCGCAGTACCTGTAGATTACAGAGGGACTGACAGCTGGAGGATCCTTTCCTGACACCTCGCTCCCTCTGGAAAACCAGTAATTTGGGGATTGAAACCAGGCGGATGCTCAGCCATGGCGCTGGAAGCCACACAGCACTCACCGGTAACTACTACCACCTCAGCGTCACAGCACAGTGTGACACCTCACAAGGATCCAATGCTCTTGCAAATGAAATTCCTGCATGTTGGGTCCCCTCACCCCAACATGTTCTAAAGATCAGATGGTACACGTGCTGGTTTTGGCTGGGATAGAGTTCATTTTCTTCACATTAGCTGATATGGGGCTATGCTTTAGATTTTGTGCTCAAAACAGAGTTGATAATGCAGAGATGTTTTAGTTATCGCTGAGCAGGGCTTACACAGAGCCAAGGCCTTTGCTGCTTCTCACCCCACCCCATCAGCGAGGAGGCTGGAGGGGCACAAGGAGCTGGGAGGGGACACAGCCGGGACAGCTGAGCCCAACTGACCCA
>JAVKLA010000026.1:7776258-7796126 GCA_034782735.1 Sagittarius serpentarius
GTTTGCCCAGACAGGGTTCAGCCCTTGGAGGGGTGCCTCTAGCTGTTGCTGTTGCCCCAAACTATGAGGAACAAGCAACCCGGGTCTGCAAATGGATTGTCTGAACTATTCTCAGACAAGCAAAAATTTTAGCTTTTGAGGGGTTTTGTCCCGAAAGACAGAATTCCCCACTTTGGAAGGAAGGGAGGGGAGCGTGGGGAGGAATGGGGAGAGCTGTTTGGGTTTTTTTTTCATGTAAATTGTTTTCTGTGAACTAGTTCTGACTCCCTCATGAAGCAACGCAGACCTGACAGCCATGCGGTTTATCAGCCGTCCCTCTGATAATGCAAGAGGTGTTGTTAATTGAAACAAAGCGACTTTGCAGAACACTAATACCCTCAGAAGACTTCTATCTGCCCTTCACTGATCTAGGTAGGGAGGCAGGGCTGAGGCCCATTGCAGTTAACCCAGTGGAAGCAGAGGTACTGATGTAAACGTGTAAGTTGGACCATAGCAATGGGGTTAACAACTGCACTGGCAAAATAATGCAGTAATGAAAGCTGAGTTGCTGAAAAGGTAGTTTAAATTTCTGCCCTACATTGTCTTCAACAGCCAAAATCTGGTAAATTTTATGACAAAATTGTTCACTGTCTCCTTTCCAACATGGAAGGTAACTACCAGTCTGTGCCACCTCAGACCATGAGGTGCCCTCCCTGCTGTTGTGTCAGCAGCCTGCAAGGAAAAGGACTGGGCAAATACTCACCAAGAATATGGTGTTGATTCAACTACTCGAAATCAAGCTGATCTCGCTCCTGCAGAGGCCGATGACAAGCACAGAACTGCAGTAGCTGGGAGACCGACGATGCTCCCTTTCTCCCAGCTCTCTTAATGCTGATTTCTGACAGTACACCATGGACTGGGTGGTGCATCTGGCCTCCCTCATGGGAGATCCCGCATGGCTGGATCTTCCCCCAAGTTTGTGTGCAGCCCCTTAACAGGCAGGGGAAGGTTCTGTATTCACCTCGCTATACTTGAGGAATCTTTGAAGAATCAGTGACATAGGTTTTAGAGGCAGCAAGAGTCTGGAAGGATGGCTCAAGTCTTCCATCACATGTTTCAATGCACATCCCACTAACAAGAACAGGCTGCCAAATGTCAACCATCCAGCTCTGACCTTCTGAATTTTAATGTCATTCATAAATATCCATGTCATTCCTACTAGCAGGATAAAAAATTCCGGTTAACTTAAACTGCAAATAGACAGTAACTTCTGTCTTCAGAGAAAAAAAAAGTATATTCCCAGATATCCAAAATATAATAGATTCCTGTGATTCTCTCAGAAAGGAGTGTTACACAATCCAGAAGTGTTATACTATTCAGAAGGACTGATATTCAGCCTATATCCTGTCTCAAAGATGTTTCCTGAAGCCATTTCTGAAAACAGTTCGGCCACAGCCATAACACAATGGACAACTGCGGTCCTGCAGCTCACACAAATATGAATCAACCGGGCGGCAGCCCTCGCTCGGTACCACACACGTGCCTTTCGCACTCTTTGTGGACTGCTGCTGTTCACGCACAGCTCCCTTCTTTGGGAGAAAGTGCAGATCACCTTTAACATGGAATGCAGAGCTGTAATTTTTTTTATGCCAGGCTGGTCCTTTCCAGAGGACCGGGAATCATATTTCTACATTGATGAAGAAAGTATTTTTTAACTCTCCCCTTAGTAAGATGCTGGGAGAATGTCCATATTAGCCTTCTTATTTTTCTCATTTTACAGTTGTCTTCATTTATATCAAAATTCCGATTTGTCAACAGTAAAACTGAGTATAGCTAATAAGGCACAGATCCAGGAGAAAGGGCTTTATCATCCCTTCAGTACAAAAGTGCTATTGAAATATAGTGCAGACTCTGATCTGAAACTGTAAAGGTCACTCTTTAAATAACCAGGTCTTTTGGGATCTGACCTATCCAGGAGCATTTTAGCTTTCACTGGACTTTCTTGTTCAAATTCAGCTCTCTGGAAATAGAGCTGTGTCCAAGAGTACATCAGTGGGGCAGGGCTATTCTTAGAATAACGAGTCAAAATCTGCTTGTCTCAATACTCCTCACATTGTCACCAAAACCAAGGACTGCAGCTGTGGATGCTGTTCCCGTTGTGCGGTACTGCAGCACAGCTGGCGTTTCGTTCGCTACGCCCTATGATTTACTCTAACCACATTCAAGACAGGAGGAAGTAGTACAGTTCCCAGAGCCCTCCCACTCTCAAAACACACGAGTTGCCATCCGGCATCAAACACTTGAAACACTGAAGGGGACAGCTGACCACCAAGTTTCCTATTGCCCATAGAAATAGTTTCTTGTTAACCCTGACTTGGATTCTGCCAGGTTCTGACAAAATCTGGGAATGGGATGAATCTATATCTGACACATATGTGCAGGAGGTGAGAGGACAAAGAAGGCAGGGCAGAAATATCCAGGTTCTCAAGTCATTGGAAGAAGTGGGCGCAGCGAGCGAGCAACTGTAGGGATCCCAGGTCACTCGTAAAGGACAGCAGGGAACAGCATGGTTTTCTGAAACTCACACTAGGGCAGCAAGATGTAGAAGAGGCCAAGGGGTCACAGTGTTTTGTTCTGGGAAAGGGGAGGAGGGGTTAATCGCCAGCCCCTGTTTCCTCTCACAACATCACAGGTGTGCCTAAAGAGCAGTGTTGACAAGGTAAGCGCAACACAGCAAAAGGATGAGCTATAATTATTCCTAGGCAGATTGTAGACTTAATTGCCCAGAAAATCATCCAAAAACTCTCTGGACTGTTCACATCTTAAGGCCTAATGCTGAATGGCCCCTTTGTAACTTCAACGTGAAGGTCATGCGTGAAGTCAGCTAATCATGTCCAAGAGGAGGAGGCTCTGACTGCCACATTTGAACCCTATTCCACCCCACAGCCTCTAGAGCCCCAGACAGAAGGCAAAAAAGAACCTGCATCATTACAAAGCAGAATGCTTTGGTTTGTTGTAATTACTAAGACTTTGTCCATAGCGTTTTGAAAATCTGTTATTGTTTTGGATAAACTCAGAGCTAACATACCTGCAAAACATATTCTCATTTGCAGAGGGAGAGTCACTTTAGTCACTTGGCTGACTCTTCTGGAAAAGATACCTATTTTTCTGCGAGGGTGATGTTCTATCCAGTAAGTCCTTAGTAGCATGCTTAACATGCATTCTTTGTAACGTCAGCCTTTAATTGTTAGTTTGTTCATAAATATACAGCAAAATGAGACATACATAGTCTATGTAATCTAGAACCCATTTAAGTCAATGGAAAACCTCCTATTGCCTTTCGTCAGCTTTGGAAGGGCCCCAGCGTTATCCCAGTGAGACCTTCCAAAGCTTTGAGCTTCCATTATTGTCACTGTGGTCCAGTCGTTACCAGAGAGTATATGAAGATAACCCCAAAAGATTTGCTATTTTTATTGTTGCCACATTAAGAAAAGAAAAATAAAAAAATAAACACACCAGAAATATACTGTGCAAAATTGTAGGTCTAGTCCACATAGAAAGATTTCAGAGTAATGAATGCTTTCTTGCCCTTCATTCAAGGCCAAGACTTACTCAGCAGTTCTCATTGCTTTGCATCATTTTTTAAAGGAATTCATCAAAAAGCTTCATATTTTTAACATCACAAAAATAGTCACAATTGTTACCATGCTTCCCTTGGGTCTGCCAGGACAATGAAAATATAGCCATCTATATAGCTGTATTAATTACAGCAGAAAATAATGACCAAGAAAGAGATAACGTACTCAAGGCTGTAGGCAAAGGTGAGAACTATTCCTACGTCCCCTGACTCCCAGGTTAATGTGCTAACCACTGAACCTCACTTTTTCACAAAGCTATAGCTTTAAATTCTCTGTGTGCTTTAAAAGTACACAAAACCTCTATAAAATCATAAAGACTAAAGCAAATTTCAAGGTTTCAAGAAACGTACCTCAAAGCATTTTTATTATCTCAGAGGGGAAGCATTCTTTATGCCAAACAAGTAAGCTTTCTGTTGCCAGTGAATTTATATTTGACCATATCTGAAATAGAAGGTTTTTGCTGTGGTTACAAACCTGAAAGTATTTCAGTGGCTTGCAGTAAACTGCAAATAGTCCCTCAGTTCTACAGCCTAACACTGCAGTATGACATTGACAAATGTTAAACCAAAGCTGGGATTAAATACCATGCTTCATAAACCAGCTCTCAGATCTCCCAGTAGTGGCATTTCAATGGTAAAAACAACATAATCCAACGCAGGGGGTCAGCGCACAGGAGGGTTATCGTGGAAAGCCCAACACTTTCCCATGGTGGCAGTGTGAAATTCCCCATTCCTCCCATCCATTTAGGATTTCTCAGCCACAGTCACAAGCCACTCGCTTAGCTGTGTGCCAGGACTGTGCAGCTGCAAAAGCAAGTGGAAAGCTCAGCCAAGTAGCTCTTCGCAGGGCACTTAGACATACAATATTTTAGACTTGTGAGTGTGGTCTTTTAGTCCAGACGAAACACAGAAGCGGCCTTTGCATACTGTGGCCAGCAGCACACGCTGAAGGTTTCCTGGTACAGGAGATGATGAAAAGTAAAGCACTGCAAATGTCATCAATGACTCCTTCCTGATCCCGATAGCTTATATTTGTAAATGCTATGTATGAAGCATAACTGAGGCCTGAAAAAGATCAGAGCTCCATTTATGCCTTGTTATTCAGACAGACACACACAAACAAAAGAAAAAGAAAGTGGAAAAATCCTGCATGCTTTTTTCTGTGGCTATAACTGTCAGTCTGAGAAGGATCCTATTTTAGTTACTTACTAGGGAAGCAGTTTTATGGTGGAATTTCCAGAGTTTATGAATGGGACTCTATGATGTTGTTGCTTACTGTACCCAGCAAGTTGGAAGGACCTTTCCAGTCCCATGTTCCCTTTGCCCAAGTCAGTTCAGTGTACTCACCGTCCCCGTTCCTCTCCTCCTTCACCTTCACATGGTGTCTGGTCTTTTAGGAACTTGCTGTATTCCCTACTTCTCCTCCATCCTTGAACATACAGTAAATTACTCTCCCATACACTTTTCCACATATTTTAAGCCATCACAGACACCAAGAATAGTTTTATTTGAGGCACAGTTATACTTCTCCAGAAGAAATCCAATTCTCAGTGAGTAATCTGTGATGATGGTTTACTGCATGTGATATAGGACCAAAGAGTCATATACCAAAGAGTCCATATTTTCATAATATGGAAAGTAGTTTGTCTCCTTATGAGAAACCATCTTAATACATGCTTACTGTCATGGTCAGATTGGTTTTGAGTGTGGAAGACCAAGCTGGAATGAAAGAGGGGATAACGAAGATTTCTGGACCTTATAAGACCTAGTAAGGATTTTTACTAATCCCAGTTTGTTCTTCTAAAGTTAGTGAAGCACAACTGAGTGTAAGAACTTGAACATGATCTGTCTCCTTTCCTATAATCACCTTGAACCACAAGACTTAGCTGCATATGATGCAGAATGGGGACTGAGGCCAGTATCTCCAAATAAGGCTTTCTGTTAAGTTCCCTAAATCCTATTCTAGGCAGTTAAATAAATTAGCTCTTTCTAGAGGTGCCAATTCCTGCATATTAAAAGATAACAAACAATCAGCTGTATATTTTTTGAGAGAGGGAATTTTAAACTCCATGTGTATGTTGACTTTATCCTCCCTAATGAGTTAGCATCAAAACAATCTTTCTCATAGAAACATCACTGAATCATTGACTTCAGAGAACATTTAAGTCTTCTGGCAGGAACATGACATGGTTCCCTAAAATTATTTGGTTAAAACAAGCCAAGAGATAATAGATACCACAAAATTTCCAATTCTTGTTATGATTCATAGTCCTCATCTTTTTGTTTTTTTCCCATTAGGAAGCCAAAGGTAGAGAAAGCCAAGATATTATTTCAATGATATAAGTGAATCTGTCAGATTAGCAGCCAGAATATCCTGCTACGGATGTACTGCCTGTTGCTGACACTAAGTATATTGATCTGTGTTTCAAGTATAGGATTTATTGAAAACTTGTCAGGCAGTTTTTCCAAGGTCTGAGCATATCGTACGTCTGGGGTACTGAACTCCTCGCAGGCATCCAGTGGGATTGTACAACTTCCTCCAAAACAAAACTTCTGCAACTTAATTCTCACACCACCTCTCACGGTGAGCTGTACTTTGTTTTGCAAGTTCAGTGTGACAGTGAATGACAGAATTGAAGCAGTGGGGTATGTATTTTGAGATCTTTCCCAGTGAGGCTCACAAGCGTATTTTAAAATAGACAAGTGACATCATTTAACTTGCAGGTCAGCAACCTTTCTCTCTTTCTTTTGGCTTCTGCAGCAAACAGACTTTGTATTTTTTCTCTTCAGATTCAGGGTGTGGAGAATGCTTAGAGAATGCGTATAGTTCCTGCTGGCACACATAAATCTGATGCTTCATACATAAATGTGATGCTTATGAGCACATTCATGGAACGCTATCTATACCTCTATTTTTCAACATTTTATTCTTCGCATAATCAAGTAAAGATTATTGCTGAATTATGTAATGTGAGACTGAGATTCTTCAGTGCCTTTTTGAAGTGCTCAATAGTCTGTATAGTGTATTTCTTGCATCTTTTTAGAGAAGATATATTTATTGAAATTATGTGTTTCACCATCGGAAACCTATAAAAACAGGCATACTTCTGTATGCTACATTTTTATAGGGTGATATATCATTTTCATATGACTTTACAAATATAAATTATACATATATCTATCCATCCATATACATTAGTGTGCGCACATGTAAACAAATATATAGATTTATATAAAACGAGGTAACTCAAGGTTGTGTCCAGACTGAAGAGCCTTAAAAGATAACTCTGCTTTTACCAGAAACACCTCAATTCACCCGTTATTCTGTCTTGTTTGTAACATATACATATGTATGTGTATTAAGGTATATTTTTATATAAGTATATGCATATGCATATACATATATACACACAGCCTATATGGGCTAATCTTATATATTACACATGCTTTTAAAATCCTCAATGTGACGCATGCAGCTTTCTGTTTGCATGAGCAGAGGCTTCATGACAAGCCATGTTAAACTTTATCCTTTCCTCTAGAAAACAGAAGAGTTCACATAAGCCACGTAAACAAAGCGTGTCACTAACACGACCTGTTAGCATAATGTCACACTTATCTGATGTCACCATCCATCTACTTCTGTGTTTAATCTGTCAGCTCTCCAGGACGAAGCGTGTCTGGATGTCCTGTGCCAAGTGCTGCGTGCAGTAAGTCTCTGCACCATCCCATTGTTGGCAGGCGCTGCGGTACACGGGAGCGCTGTCTTCATTTTCTGCCAAGTGCCTCCATGGGAGACATGGGATGGCATTCATTCCTGTTCCTGTTACTCCCTTGAGGCAGTCTTGAATTGTTAACACACCCGAAAGATTAAGTTTCACATCACAGTTTTCTTTTCCTGGGATAGGTTGCTGTAATACATCTCTCAGTGGCATGAGGTTAGCTTGCATCATCACCAGATCACTTCTCAGTCAGCGACTCATTGCATTTGGCAAGTCGCATTTGTTATCATTGTAACTTGCTCCGGGTAGCCCAAGTCCTGCTAACCGCACTGACAGGAGGGTGGGGGAGGTTTTTCATTTGTGATGTTGAGGAGAAGGGGTTCTACCCAAAAGAGGGGGCAAGTTTCCTGAACCAGTGCTCTGGCCACACTATCATTTATTACACAGTCTAATGCCAGCGCAGGTTTTCCCAAGTGGGCAAGTAAGCACATCTTCTGAGCCTTGCCGTTACACTGGATAATTCTCAGATATTCTTCTTTCTTTCCCCCTAAAACTGTCAATAACATATTCAAACACTGGATGCTATAAACTGGGTGCTATAAACTAAGGTGACAGGATATCTTCGGGTCAGTTTATCCCTGTAATATATGCTGAAAATATTTCTTCTGCCTTTTATTATACTATACATGTTCAACTTTTTTTTAATATATACTTTAATTCAAAAGAATAGATATTAGGGCTGGGGATTGTAAAGCTTTTTTAATGCTATTTACACCCAATTCTCTACAAAATAGTAGGCAGAATAAATATTTGTGCCTCGCTATTTAAGAGCAGGCTTGCACAGGTTTTACACTGCACTAGTCTATGCAATGCTGAGAGACAGTCACGGTCACCAAGGTCAGCTTCATTTCATTGCAGGATTTACTGCATTTCTCATTAGATTTAAGATAGCTTGTGGTACCACACGCCATGATTTCCATTGAAAATGGCCTATGTGCAAAGTACTTTTTTCCAGTGATGGGCGAATATCAATTGTTCTCCTAAAAGAAGGTAGCTGGTGTCACTACTAAAAGAAAATGCTTAAGAGCAAGACGAAAATTTAAATGGCAGAACAGAGGAAAGGAAAGGAGGAAGGGAAGAACAGAGCTAGCTCTGACACAGCTTGCTCATAGCTCTCAGCCGAGGATTATCGCTGTCCCTGGGCTGCACTGTGGGACGTGCAGTGTTCCTGCCGTGTTTGCACAACAGGAGCCCATCTTGCGCCGCTGCTGACGCGCAGCACCCTGAGCGGGGGCAGAAGAGCTCGTGCTGCGCTGACCCAGCCGTGACTCTGATCTTCCCACTTCAGAGGAGGAAGACTCTTGCAGAAGTCAGGCTGGGATTTCTAAACTGTTTTTTCACACAACAGATGAGCAGCATTTGATAAACCAGAACTTATAGTATAATTAGGCCTCAAACAGCATACACTAATTGCAAACAGAGAATTATGCACATTTGTAATGAGGGTGCTGGAGAGGGGCATAGGGAGAGGAACTCCAGCGAGCGCAGACGATCCCCAGCAGCCGCAGCCACGGTGCAAAGGAGCTGTGCCTGGAGACGTGATGCTACGGGGGAAGGGGGTACTGAGGAGGAGCAGGACAACCGAGCCGTTTAAAACAAAATTTTACAGTGTTTAGGCATTGTTGCCACCAGGAAGAGGCAAGGGGGAAGGCTAACCAGAACATCGGGCAGCACAGGCAGCACTGGGTCCAGCTCTCTCTAACAGCCTCACAACTTCGCATGCAGAAGATGGCAGAAGGGCTTGCAGTTGAGGGCACAGGCAACGCATCTTCAGCGCAGCCTTTGTCAACAGATAACGTGATCTGTTGAGGCCTGCTGTGGGTTTGCTAGGCACACCACAGAGCCCGTTAGCCCTTGGGAATCAAAGTTTGGGGCCTGTGAAGTGCCCACAAGATGCTCCAGCAAAGCACAAGATGGAAGTATTCAGGGTAGTTCATATCCACCAGTTCTGGTACTGGCCACAGCATGATGGCTTCGGCTGTGGCTTTACAGTACGTGTTGAATAGCACTGAATATCAGCTCAAGTGGAGGCTCTCAGCTGGGGTCCGGAGTGGGACAGCGACCTTCCAAACCACCCCAACATATTGACTGTAGAACAAAAAAGATGAGGATCAGCAAAACTGGGCCTGAACACAAAGTTTTATTCTCCAGCATCCCTGTGAATAGTATTGCTCCATCCAGATCAAGCTGCTCAGAGGGACTCACCTGCTTTCAGGAAACCCTAGAGGTCCCACAACCAGCTATCCAGCACGAGGCATCACGGCGATCCCCTTGCCACACCTGCCCCTTGTACTGGGGGCAGGGGCGTACCGCCAGAAGGCCTTTTCCCCCAACCTTTCACCGCTTTCAGATCCAGAACTAAAACTGGTATTTCTCTTTGTGCTCAGCCTTACTCTCTTCCTTTGCCTTACCCAATAACCTGCTTTCCTGAAGGTCCATTTGCACCCAGTCCTGAGGTCGGTCAGGTGCATGCCTTGCTCTAGCAGGGGCATAAATCCTATGCGTGAATGTGTGGGTGCTGTGACCTCCAGTTATGACCCTCAGAAGTGGGTTTACCCACACAGTGTGAGGAAGAAAATGCAGGAAAACCCACAGGAAAGACAGAGATCAAAGTTAGTGGTAGGGTTACCGGATTTTACAATGACTGTATAGTTTTGGAATACACAGGGGCATTAATAACCTGTATGTATTAATACAGGACACAGAATTTGAGACTGTAATGCAGGAAATCCCATATTACATGGCATGTCTGGCAACCATAATGCTATTCGAGGAAAAGCAAATTTTATGCTTGAGCGTACCACAGAATTCTTCTGTGATGCTGAGTAAGTGGCTCTGAGCAGATTTTCCCCTCATCCTATGTTCCTCGATTTTGCATCCTTCCCGTTCCCCTCAGGTTGCCTCCATCTCCTTATTGCTAGGGCAGCAGAAGGAAGAACAGCAGGAGCAGAGGATATTAGACCTTGCTATTAGATGCTGTGCCATAGCTGTACGTGGTATCAGGAGGAGAAATTACAGGGAAAGTCATGTTCGTCTCCTGTAGCCTTGGGACAGAGGATGCCCAGTGCAGATGGCATCTTCGGAAACCTAAGTGCCAATTTCTGCCAGGTCACTGCTGAGCAAATAAGAACTAAGGTTTCAAGAAATACATAACTCGGCCAAATCTGGGCACCTCTTTAAAGATAGGAAGAAAAATGTACACTGCTTGTGATGAAATTTCCAAAAGACCTCAGGATGAGGTCCCTAGCCCACATGGAAAATGTAAATGTACTCAGGCCATTTGACGTAAGTAGCTGAAAAATGGAGTCTTGTAAAGGAAAACCTTAAAACAAAGAGATTTTTACTTGCCTTGCTCATAATAATTATATTAAAATAGAGACCTTATAGAATGCTTATTATTTGTACTTACGGTTGTGGTCAATTTTTAAGCATCACTAAACTGAATTTAGAGGGGGAAAAAAGCTTTTGTATGAAGTAGTAAAGTAATTTGCACAAGATCCCATGTAAGGATGATGGCAAAACCAGACACAGAAATAATAAGTGGAATCCTGCACTTAGGAAAGTAAAAGGAAATTTTGCCACTGATTTCTGCAGGATCAACCTTTCTGTACATGGTGACCCCTTAAAAGCCCAGATTCATTTTGTCCATCCATGAAAGACAGCTGACTCTCACATGAAATGCAAAGGCTTTTTTAGTAGTATTCCTCAGTTTAGGACAGGTGGGGATAAATAATGCTTTTGTTTAGCTGAAATGTCAAAGGATATTTTATTTAAGCATGTGTAATTATTCAAACTGGAATTCGGCCAGGTCAGTGCAGTTAGTGTCCCTCTTTCATTATGCAAAGACATTTCTCCCTATTTAATGCTGGGTATGAAAACTCCAAATCAGAGGAACTAATTAAACTATTAAGGAAATATAAACCAAAACCTTAAAAAACTAGATTTTCCTGACTTTCCCTTTATAAAAGGGAACCTGCCATGTTTTCAATACATTAAAATGTTTTTCTTGCATTTAGAGGGATAATATTCTTTTTTTTATGGAATTTGTATGAGGTTCTAAAAGAAATGCCCTATGCACAGGAAGTCCATACGGTACGATTACTTTGGCATGGAACCAGAAGGTCTTTCTGGTTTGATCTTTAACTTGTCCTGAGCCTATTAAATAACTGTTAAACTCTATTTCTTGCTAGTTAAACTCCTGTACTGGGTCAGAAGCTATTTCTCACAATAAGAAAAAAAGGTCTGATAATATCTCGTGATGGGCAAGTAGTGAAATACCTCTTTCTTCCACTCTTAGAACTTGTGGGTACCTCCAAAATACTTGGCAAATGCCTGGTAATGAAATCTGTCTAATATCTCAGTGTTCACTCATGTATCTGATATATATGCAAAGCAAAACATTAGAAGATACAGCCAAGACTGCTGCAAGGTGAATGTTATGAACGTACAAAACTTTCACCAAAATAAAAAAAAAAACAAGACACCCTCTCTAGACCACACAGACCTTTTTGATCTCTTCTGCTGCTGCCACAGAGCCAGAAATCTGCGTCTGGTCCCTGCCTGTGTGGGAAGGCAGAGGGCTCAGTGTAGAGCTCTGGGAAGTGCCGTACTGAAATACCTGGTTACCTGCGATCTCCTCCCAGCGCCAGGGATGTGCCCAGGAAGAGGCGGCGGTTGGCGCAAGCAACGTGACTCCAGCATCAGAGGAATTGCAGAGAGGATTTGCTAGCCGGGAATCATTAGGGTGACCCCAAGGACAGCCATGTCCTGAGCCACCTCCCGTCCAAACTTACGGTCCGCACCATCTGCCAGCCGGTCTAAATCTGTGAGAGCAGCAGCATCCCATGGCCTTAATCACCGAGGAAATCCTGCAGGCATCACGAACGACTTCTGAGGAGCAATATTAGCACATGGAAGAGAGGAAGGCTAAACGAAGTAGACACTAACTCTCATGAGTCAAAGATTGTTTAAATAAGCTTGCATAATACTCTATGTTTAAAGGCATTAAAGTGAAATTAGATGAATTTTCTCCATTTGAAAGTCTAGCTGTATGCCTGAAGAGCTGGCAAATGCTTTTACACGTATCCTTCAAAGAGGAACCTGAGTTATTCGTCGATGTTACATGTGAGAACACACGAGGTCGAGATTAGCGCTATGAGGGTTAAAGAAGAGATCATAGTATGAAAAAAGAACAAATATTAGGAGTGTCAAATTTACAGAAGCCTTATGCCTGTCTCTCATTTAAGTATTTCCTGATATTGCTGCAGATTATATGTGAAAAAATAATAATCCTGGTGCAACATCAAGGCTCAATTAATGTGTACACAAACTTGAAAATGACAAAATCAAGGAAGAACTTTCTCCTTTCTAGCTCCAGGTCATCTTAAACCAAAAGAAGCATTATTCAGAAGAAAAGATTTCTGGGGAAAATGGCGGCTGCTTTGAGATGACTGTATCTGACATTGCCAGGAAGTAAATCCTATTGCTGCCTTGGCAGAAAGTTTTCTTCTCCATCTTTGCTGAAGAGCCAAATTTGAATTTTCATGGCCCAGAATACAAACCTTTTGTGGCTTGTGCTCTTCCAAGGAAATCCACTCTGCCATCTCACGCTACTAAGCTGACCTGGACTCTCTGCATGCCAGAGCCCTTTGTGGGCCCATGGAGATAATCTCCTTGACTGATTTTATTACAAGCAGAATGTTCATTCAGGAAAGACATAATTGGCATACAATGATCAAACATTATAAAGCTATTTGCAGTAAAAAAACCTCCATACAGAAACTATGGGAAGATTATGTAAATAATTTATTTTAAGATGAGTCAGCTAATGTTATGGATAAGATCCATGGGGGAAATAAGAATCTAAAAAAGCAAGATGACTAGAGTCAAGAGGGAAATAGTGTATTCTTTCTTATACGTATAAAATGAACAGTAAAGTTTAGTCATAATTGAGCTAATCATGATAATAATATAGCAGATTTGGCAAATAGCGTATCATGTTTTGTAATGCTAAAGAGGCCATGCCGCATTGCCTTTTATTATCCAAAGAAGATCATGGATTTGTTCAGGTTGGAGGGGACTTCAGAAGGTCTCTAGTCCAACCTCCTGCTCAAAGCAGGGTCAAGACTACATTCCGACCAGGCTGCTCAGGGCCTTGTCAGCCCTCTGTAATCCTCCAAAAATGAGTTTTCTCAAACTCGTGAGGCAGCCTGTTCCAGTGACTGACAGTCCTCACGGTATATCTTTGCCCCCTGCCTTATCTCTGGACACCGCCCCAACCCTCTTTCAATTCAATTTCAATTCAACAAATCTCTTCTTCCTCCTTTGTGCACCACTGTGAAGAGTTCAGCTTTGTCCCCTCAGTGACCTTTCCCAGTGACACTGGGAGATGCTGTTGGGTCCCTCCGAAGCCGTCTCTCCTCCAGGCCGAACAAGCCCAGCTCCCCCAGCCTCTTCTCACAGGGTAAGTGCGTGCTCCAAGATCCAAACAGGTAAAAAGAACAGCATCCCAGGCACAATCCTAAGGGCCTTTTCTTCTTTCCCTGTGCCTTCAGAATCCAGGACTACTTCTGTATAGAACAAATGGCTTACACACCTCTGTGTGCATACGTAGCTTGGAGGCTTTTTAATTTTTCTATAAAATAATAAAATATTTTAAGTTACTAAATCACATAGTCCCTATGAAAAATAATTGCATCGCTACTTTGCCTGTCTTCCTATCTTCATAAGTGTTCTGATCACCTCCATGTCAATGTTACACTGGATACAAGACCCCAAAAGATCCATGAGGTTTCTCTTACCTACTTTCAGCTACAATATGCTATACATATGTAGATGAACATTAATTTTAAATGCTGGAAAGCAATCTCTCTGTGTGACACAGCTACTCTCCCTTTTCAGTCAAACTGCCTCCTGCGGACAGCAAGATGTGCAGTTAACAATCCATCTTACTCAAAATAAGAGTAAATAATCAGTAGAAAAGTTCTTGTTACTGTAACAAAAGGTCATAGGGGCATTTTCTGCATCGCATTAGTCCCTTTACATCCAAATAGTACTGGTCAGCCTGTTTCCACTTTCACTTGCAGTAATTACTTCTACGTCATTTCATGCAGCAGGTCCATGCAATTTGCTGTGGAAGGAATGAGCATGACCCACCTTCTCTTTCTCTGTCAAACAATAATCGAACTTTTTCAATCAGCCTTCCTGGCCAGAGAAAAGCTTTTCCAATGTCCAGAAGTTTTCAACTGTATGGAAGGGTCATAGCCACGGAAATTCAGCATCAGTTTCTCACACATCCTGCTCAGTTGGTCATAGGTTATCAAAAGTAATAGATAAGCTAACATCCCCAATGGATTTCTCTCAAAAAAAGGTCAGCAATCCTGACCATAGCTGCCACATTTCCTTGAAACATTCAAAAATAGGTACCAGCAGCTTCCTCTGTATACAATAAGAGCCATCTAAATCAAGGCAGTTTCTTTTACTATAAAATATCTTTTTTAAAAGAATAAGAAACGTCTCTTCAAATTTTTTTTTCTCCGGTCAATTTGGCTTTTTGCAAAAGGCTGACTCCATAAAGACCCGCATTATGTCATCATCATGTCTGATGGCCAAGTCTGCACTGTATACAAGGTGTTTTGGACACAGATTTTTTTTCTCATCCTCACTTAAAGTGAAATCTCATTGTAGTTTACGATCTGTGATTTACAAGTTTGAACTGAGTTAAGATCAATCTCAGCATATCATTTCTGATCCAGTCTAGGTACATGTAAGTCTCCATTGACACGAGGCCAAGGTATGCAATCATTCATTACCTATGCCATTGCCCCACTGGTGGATTACTATGAAAGAAGGTGGCTCCCAGGATCCTAAAAAGGCTCCTCTCTGTCAGGGCACTGTCGGAGCCGGGGACTCCCTGAGGGCCGGGAGTGGTGGGGGCTCCCCAGGGTGGCAGGGCCCAGCAGCCGGAGCCTGTCCCACCGTCCCAGCCAGGAGCCGGCCAGACGGGGGGCAGCCCAAGGAGCTGGCATGGGGTCCTGGGCTGCGGGCAGGTGGGAGGAACTCTGCGGGGGGGCAGGTAGGGCCATTAGAGCCGATGGTGACCTCTGGGCCCCAACAGTCCGATATCATCAGAGACGCTTGTCTACAGTTCAGCTGCTTGTTTTTTCTCTTTTAATGAACATCTCTTGGGAGCACAGGAATTGACGGAAGTCCCACTGCGCTGCCCAAAGCTGCATTGTAAGTGATAAAAGGCGGTGGTGTCCGACACTGGAGCTGTACACGGCTTTCAGATGGCTGATGCTGATTTCTTGAACTTTACCTACCCTGCTTTTTGGCTGCTTCGGTTCCTGAACTACATCTCCCATGGCCAGCACTGGACTTCCTTTACTGACTCCTAACAGAAGAGCCCCTTGGATAGGTCTTACTTGGGCATTTCCTTCCCCATGTCACAGCTATAAGGACACTTAGTTCGTTTCTTTTCCACCTTTTGCACATTCTGCAGAAGGAGCCCAGATCTTGGAGCAGGACATTGGTGGCCACATAACTGCTCCCTGCAGCTGTACCAGAAGTACAGTGCAGGTCCCGGAAACACCATCATTAGGCTGGACTTTTCTTCAGTTTGTTGGGTACGGGATATGTGCGGAGAGAAAAATGAAATGGTAAATACAGGGGTTTTACCCTCCAGAGAACTGGACTGCAGAACCTCTCCTGCACTGAGGGCACCTGTGCCATGATGCCCCAGAGCTGATACAGCAGATCTAACAGCCCCTCAACCATCTCTGCTCTGCAGGAAACATGGAAGAAGACTCTTCAGAGGTGTCGCCAGGCTGCTTCCGTCTTCACCAACACAGACTTACTGGAGAAGTATCAATGTCCATTAACATATCAATGTCCATTCCTTCCTTGTTTAACCACCCCCAAAAGATAACCTTCCCTCCTCTGTACTATACTAAAGAGCAGTCCCAAAGGCTGAGTCTTACCACCTGTATTACTACACTGCAACCCACAGTAGCTACCTGTATCCAGATAGCTGTGAATGGTATCTTTTGCCCAGTCAACTATCTCTTGATTTATAGCAAACCCAAAAGGGGTGGAGAGGAATAATTTCCTATCTAGCTCTTCAGCCAGATGGCAAGTTAAAAGACTAATAGATTAACCAAGAAAATTATTCTTCCATAGACCAGAGCTGCTCTGTACTTAACAGTTAAGCTCCATTTTAAGATGTTAAAAGTGCAAATAGAACTAAATTAATATAAGCAGAATGGAAGGAAGTAAAAGTCCCAACAATATTTAACTCCAGTGTCCATAATGACTGGATACATGCTTCTGAGTGACCATAAGATATGATCATTAATCATTGGAGAAAACATGAGAACATGACTTGACATCAAAATAAAGGAAGCAGAATGGAATGTTCTATGGAAGAATGCAGTAAAAATGCCTCAAAATATCAGAATAAAAAAACACTAGTCCTGCTCACATACACTGATGTGAAGCAGGAATAAGTCTGTCAGGACAGTGGTTTATTAACAGGCTGACACACACAGGTTTTGAGTGGATAAACTGGAGTGTTATTAAGTGCACAGAGTTCACCTATGCCTCAGCATTAGAAACATCGGAAAATGGAACTGGCAAGGTCTGGTGTCGCATGAGCTAGAGATGGGCAGGAAGAGGATAGGGTTTGAACAGAATTACACTGTTCCTATTAAACTTCTGATGAGAAGTGGTGATTTTGGTCTAGCAAGTTCCTCAGTTGAAACCAATGGTTTTATCTATGTCCCAATTTACCCAAATCTTTAGTTTCAAGGGAATTTGATATGTATGACTTTGTCTTTTGCTGTTATTTTTATGTAATCTGTAGCACTCTAACCCATAATATGTGCATGCAATAGTTCTGACAGAGTAACCTTTCAAATTAAAGAGAACTCTATTCTCCATGTGTCTGTACTCCAGAATTTCATCACAGTACTTCCACTGAAGTTCAGGTTCCCACAGTGGATTCCCACTGAAGTTCAAGTCAGTCATTTTTCAGATCCAAAGTCTTCCCCACCAATCAGGTGTACAAAAGCACCAGATCTTGCAGCATTTCAGGGCTCAGGATTTGAATATTACTCCATGGAAAGCTCCCCTTTGTTCTTGCTCCCAGAGAAACGCATCTTCCTCTCAGCAACACTGTGTTGAGATCTAGCAGACACGAGAAGTGGCATGGATTAGGTCAGTATTCTGATAATACTGTCCCTGATTCTGCTTGCTGTCCATGCACCCTACTTTCATGTAATAAACTCTCTGAGCAAGGAGACTATTAGAACCTCTAGACATCTTACATTTCATCTGGTCTTCAACCAGTTACCCCTCTGTTGAGTTTAATATCTTGACTAATGTTTTCCTTTCAGAAAAGCAGTCAATTTCAAACCCACTTAGTCTGGTTTTGTTTAGTCTCCAGCTGAGGGCCCTCGTCTTCTCTCCACCAAAAAGCAGACAGTATTCACCCCTCTGAGGGTGCTAACACACTGACATTGGGGTATCTCACAACATCTATTTTGCCAAATGCTTTGACTTCCAGTCTCTCACCAGCAGGCCCTTTTCGCTGTCGCTCTTTGCTCCAGCCTCTGCAGTCTCACCTTTTCAAATGCAGACAGGCCAAGACAGTACACACTATGCAATTAGCAGTAGTTAATGAGCTAACATGTAGAGAAGTGAAACTCTGTCCCAGCTGAAACCAGGACAACTAGTCATACAGGGAAAACTTACACTGCCACGCTAGAGCTCGTTTTCAGCTACTTTATCGGTCTGGCCCAGAAATCTTTGCCAAGGTGGCAGCTTACCAGGGTATAGTCTTCTTCCTTCACGTAGTACCTGCCCTCTTTATTCCCCTGCTCTCCACCATATCAAAACACTTTTTTGGACTGAATTTACTAGTGGATTCAAGCCACTCTATGTGACTGCAATCTGCAGTAATTAAGAATCGCACATCTTTGTGTCATTTGTAAAATCTAGCAGTTTAGTCCTGACTAATGTCCATTCTGTTACTAAAAGATAACAGATTTTAATGCAACAAGATGACCATTGTAATAATTTAGTGGACTGATATCCTGCATAAAAACACAGGCCATGAAATCTCACCCAGTAATTCTTGCATCGGACCACAAATTTCTTCATTCTTAGAAATATAAACCCAGTTTAAAGCTTTCATTGATGGAGCATCTGCCGTATCCTTTGTTGAGTTTTTCTAAAGGTTTCTTAGGACCATGCTGTTTGGCTCATATTTTGTTAGACCCGTGCTAAAAATATGTGTCTGACCACTATTTTGAATTTTGAATCTTCATCTCTGAGCTGTTTGACATTATAATTCTATGTTCATTGTGCACCCTTACATTTCGTTTTAGAAATACCATGTAATTCTTTCTCGGTGATGATCATATTAAGGACCATAAATTAACACAAAAGAGAGAGAGAGGATATAGTGCACTGTAATATTTCTATTGCTGATAGAAACATTGCTGAAGGAAAAACTATTTTCGTATATATACTTAGCATTTTATAAAACTATAAGGCTAGGCAAAAGCCATTTTTTGTCTCACATTTAGACCAAAGCTCTGTAGCTCAATTTGCAGAAAACAGGATGTTGCTTTATAAGAGTAAGGTAAAAATTATTTCCTTTTTTTCTTTTTTTAAGCTGCAAATAATGGTATTCTTTTTATGAAAGTAGTTTTTATGAAAAAAGTCTGAGATTTGGAGATATAAGCGCATATTTCTTAACTTAGTGCTTCAGTGTCAAGCCAAGGGAGCTGTCAGTATATTGTGGAAATATTCCTGCACAACAGAAGTGAATGGAATTTTTGTCTTTGATTTACATGCATGCAGGATCAGACTCCTTGTGTAAAATTAAGACAGTGGTTGCTATCCCAGATCAACCAAGAAAAGAAAGATCTGAAATTAGAGGCTGGAAACCTAACCATTCTGGCACTTTGACATCAATACATCAACTAGAAAGAAATGATATACCAGCTTATTGAAAAAAACTATCAATTAAAGCCCTGATGCAAGATGTATTAATTTAAGTTCATTATTTAAATACAAGCTTAGTTTGAAACACAGGTCAAAAGCTCTGTAAGCTCTAATAGGATCTAACCAGATATTTAAGAGTCACTTAAAACCCGGTTTGGAATAAAGTTCTGACTCCAAACAAAAATTTTAAACAAGGGTCTTTCCTCCACAAATAGTTCAAGAGTTGCCTTGCCTTGACCATGACAATCAGAAAGATAAGGGGAGATTTCAAATTATTACCCTTAAAGTTAGAAATGTTTAGTTAAACCACAAACAACCATAAATATGGGCTGAAACACGTGACAGACATCATAAAAAGACAGCTTTGAAAAGATTTGACAGATATACCCCTGTCCTGGTTTCAGCTGGGATAGAGTTAATTGTCTTCCTAGTAGCTGGTACAGCGCTGTGTTTTGGGTTTAGTAGGA
>JAVKLA010000026.1:7796226-7835979 GCA_034782735.1 Sagittarius serpentarius
AAGGCTGGAGGGGCACAGGAAAGTTGGGAGGGGACACAGCCAGGACAGCTGACCCAAACTGGCCAGAGGGGTATCCCTTACCTTGTGACATCATGCCCAGTATGCAAACTGGGGGAGTTGGCCAGGGGAGGAGCGCTGCTCGGGCATCGGTCAGCAAGCGGTGAGCAATTGTGCATCACTTGTTTTGTGTATTCCAATCCTTTTGTTATTGTCACTTTATTGTCGTTCGTAGTGTCATTGTTAGTTTCTTCCTTTCTGTTCTATTAAACCTCTGTTCTTACCTCAACTCCAGAGCTTTACCTTTTTGCTGATACTGTCGCCCATCCCACTGGGCAGGGGGAAAGTGAGTGAGCGGCCGCGTGATGCTTAGCTGCTGGCTGGGGTTAAACCATGACAGCCCCCCACCAGAGTCAAAGCAATCTTCTTCTCTGGCTGCACTTATCTTGTGAGTCTCCCCACATATACAAACACACCCACCTCCAAGTGAGATTCTTGGAAAGCCAGTATATGGCATATTTCTAGGCTTTGGTTTCTTTCTGTATTACAGACAAGAGAGGAGCTGTTTACAGAAGGAGGCTTTACCCCATGGAAGAGGGAGCTGCACAGCTGGATGTCTGTGCAACACAAGGAAGCGGTGGTAGGCTGTGGAAAACCAGCTCAGGGGCCAGGGTAGAGGGTGCGTGGGCAGAGCCCATGGGATTTTTGGATTCAAGCCTGAGGAGGTGCAGGTAACAGAAAGAACTGCCCTGAGAGCCAGCAGCAAGGAGCAGAGCTTTGGAGACGTGGTTTATAACAGTAAGGGATGGTGTTTGCTCTGATTTTAACAGCTAGCTGTCCCAATCCTCCCAGCACTGTATGTCCTCTGTCAAAACAGATGTATTTGCTTTATTATGTCTCAGGACATACCTCCATTCTGAGGCTTGATACCCACTTACATGGGCACATTTACTTTTGCATCACTCCAGCCATGGAACAAGGCATTAGATTAAATCATGTAATTCAAAGGTTATTGACTCAACCTGAAGATCCCTTTTACACTGCCAACCTGCGTTAAAGACTTTTCTTATAAACACCAGTCAGGCTCATATTTTGAGGAAACAGGATTGGCTTGCTAGACATTATAGATATATTATAGTCAAACAATTTCAAATCACTTACGTATAGCTATATGCCATTATTATACCATCTATGTAGTCCGCCTCCTGTCCTATTCTTAAAGAAGGTATTAGATACATATCCTTCACCTCTTATGAAACTTCCCATTTAAGAACAATGATGATCATAGAACCATAGAATGGTTTGGGTTGGAAGGAACCTTAAAGATCACCTGGTCCCAACCCCACTGCCGTGGGCAGGGACACCTTCCACTAGACCAGCTCTGCTCAAAGCCCCATCCAGCCTGGCCTTGAACACTGCCAGAGAGGGGGCATCCACAATGCTGAACCTCTTATTAGAATCAAACTTGTAATTCAATGCTCCTGCATTTCCGCTGGAGCATTTCAGATGGCTTCATAGTAGGGGAATACTTTGATCTTGGGATTGGATGAGACCATAATTTCAGGGAAACAAAGAAAAAAAGTTGCACTGGAAATTCATGAGTCATTACTATGATCTCTACAGCTGTGCTTTGCACTGGGGTAATAAATCAGGAGTAAGTAATAATCATTGAAATGAAATATGTACATGTTGGATAATATTTTCTTACTGTCACCCATTAAAATAGTAATCTTCATTTTTGTTTAGCAAATTGTATTAATACCGAATATTTCTACGGTGCAGCTTTCAATTGTCAGGTCCTGTATTTCATTTTAAAATAACACAAAGATTTGTCTGACTTTCCTTTTTAGAAACACAATGCATTTTCCCCCATTGCCTTGCATTTCTAAATATTCGGCTTCCACCATTATGATTACACTGATTCTGTATCTACTGTATGAATTGCTCTGAATATTTTCATCATTCCATTGTTTCAGGCCTTCCCCAATGTAATCAAGTGCAATTCACTCTCTAGCTAAGCCAGCTTCACTGTGTCTCTACTACATGCTGGTCTCACATGGGTCCTTATGCTGCCTTGCACCTATAGTGCATCTGTTCACTTCCTAAGGATAAGCTAGTCAAAGCAAATTAATACCCTTGTGTATGGTTTGTCTTCTTTGTCTTCCCAGGAAGAAATTACCTGGTGGAAGAAGTCTCTTTCAGTCATAACGTGCTGCTCGATTTTTTGTTTGATTGCTTGGCTTTTCATTTTCTAAGGTGCGTGTTATTTTGGGTGGGATTCATGTCACCTAAATTCAGGCTTACAACATAGCTGTCTACATCAGAGATAGTAAGCCAAAGTTCTGCTGGTGGCCTGTGGAAAAAGCATGCACTTTAGGGACATAAATCATCCTATCTGTTTTAAGTACCTATACATGAATTTTACCTTAAGATTTCATTGACCATTCTCTCCATTGACTAGAAGTGTGGCCAGTTCAGTAGCAGACACTTACAGGTATCTGTACTGGCAAAGAGTCCACCCTTCGGTGTACACGGAGAAGACAAGGTTAGAAAACATAACCAATGCAGGAACAAGGATGCAATTTGCCATAGTCCCTAATACCGAAGATGATCCTTTTGACAGCATCCAGCAGGTTCCCAAGAGGCATGTTTTTCTCTCCTGCCTAGAAAACCTTTTGTGCTATGAATGTATTTCTCATTGTGCCACAGGAATGAAGTTTCTAATTCCAGCCTTTACCCCACGCCAGCTCATTTTCGGATGAGCTGGACTGAGCCCACTGAGCCTCTTGAAGGCAGAGCCAAGGCCCTCAGCCTAACCTGCTGTTCCCCAGAAATCATATGTACAGGGCAGGAAAGGGGTCCGTGTGCTCCCAGAGGCTCGTGTTGGGGAAGAAACATGCTCCTGTGTTTCAGGCTTTCCTGTGGGCTGGTGGATTTGTAAGAATGAGGATCAGTGAACTTCTATTTGTAGCTCATATTCCTCACTTGTTAGTTTAAGTTTTGATTTTGTGTAATTAGTAGTTTGTATTATTAGTACTTATCTCAGTTTGACCTACAGGGAATTAGTGCATCACTGGTTATTTTGCTGTCTCTAGAGTGTGTTTTTTCTACTTCTACCACAGCTTGCGTTGATAGAAATATTTTGTAAAGATGGCAAGTCCAAAATCTTGTCTCTCCTTCTGCTGCTGGACTGCTTGAGGAGGGATTGCCACTATATCAGCTTGTTGCCAGCATCAAGAAATTCCTCCAACATGCATGAGATGCTCTGAGTGTCTGATCTATTTAAGTAGAAAAAATAGGGGGAGGAGGGATGAGAGGAAGAATGATAACAAAATTTGACAGTATTTAATGGGCCATGGTAGCTGCTCTTAAATGTGGATATAAGAACTTTCTTTTCTGTCTGCTGTAGCAGGAGTCAAACAGGGGTAAATACTGCATTTATATAACTGACATTCAGCAAACTCCAGGAAATATTTGTTTGTTTCTAAATAAAGTAACACATTAGATGACACACGCATTTTTGGAAAATACTTCTGACATGAAAAGTACAGAGTGGCAATTTAACAGGCTTGAATTAATGCTTTCAGAGCCAGTACAATTTTCTGACCTCTTGTTCTGGACAAAAGGGAAAAAAAGATGGATTTGTTGATATTCAGTAACCAACAGTCACTACCCAGAGTACCATGTCTGAAGGCTAATCAGCAGCCAAGGCAAGCTGCACCCAAAAACAATGACGACCAGTTACCTTTATGGCCATTCAAAAAATCTGAGTAATAGCCCCAAGTTTCTCCTTGCCCTGCAGAGGGTTGTACTCTTTGTCGTCTTTCGCTTGTGCTGGCAGCACCGCAAACTAGCGTGTGACCCAGCCTGGCTTCAGCTGGAAATTTCATGAGAACCAGCTTGTTTCCTCTTGAGGATACCACTGTATGGTCAGAAAAATAGAAGGTATGGTCTTTCCCATGGTGTTTTGGCACTACCGCTTGTAGTCTCAGCTGCAAGTCACAAGTGGACGAGCCAATGGAAATGGAAATTAAAAAACAAAAAACATGCACACAGTTATAGAAGCTTTCTCAAGCCTCAAGAAAGGATTTGATTAAAGTGCAGCCATTGTTTTGGTATCTTTTTTATCTTGTCTATTTCCTGCTCTCTGCTTGTTTGATCTTTGCGTGCAATGGGCCCATGGCTGTGGCAGGAAAGTCCTTTTGCTGAAGTTTCTTGCCCAAACAAACTGGAGGAAAAGAGAAAGAGAGAGAGCAGACAGAAATATAATCTTTCTGATCCAAAAGTGTATTTTTCCATTTAAATACATTCTGACAAAATGCTCAGAAGGTTTTGTTTTCATTCCAGTATAGGAAAAAAATCAATTCTGCAACCTTCAAAGTTATCATGAAGTGGAACCGCTGTTCTCTAGCCAGCTCTAAATGCATCATTAATGGACTTGGTTTTGATCTCGCTGCACAGGTGCTAAGTTGGCAAGACTCCACTGTCATTAGTGAGTTACCCCAGGCTAACACCTGGCTGAAGTGAGATTAAGGCCCACTGCCCTTAGACTTTCCTCCAATGCACTGCATGTGTTAGAGCACACAGTGCCTCTCCCTTGTTTGCAAAGCAGAAACCGAATATATACTGTGTGTGTCACCTCCTAACCTGTACCTAAAGTTTAGGTGTATAAGTAGCCTGTCCCCTGAAAGAAAGTGCCAAATTTCCTATACAGTCAGTGGAGAGAAGCAGGTGTTTGTGAATGCTTCCAGAGGGCAAAAGTGTCTGCCTCTGCCTGGAAATTTTGCAGGCTTTCGGACCCTTTCCATTGACCCGTGGGAGAACTCGGGCAGTAAACTTCAGGACAACTGGTTCACTGGGTGCCTAAATTTAGTCAGAATCAGTTCTTGCTTTCAGTAGATTGGACTACATCTACTATGAATCTGAGGGAAGCAGTACCTTTGCATATTATGTCCATTATTAACACTATCATTAAAATTATCACAGAAGTAAACAACATAAAAGCAATGTAAAAAGATACAATTCCAAAGCCTGCTTAACTGCAGAAGTTTGTTTAAGCATTGGTTCTGTTTCAACGCTTCTGTAACTCATGATATTATGCCAATGTCCATACCTCTGCCTAGGGTGGATTTATGTCATTAGTAAGAGGACATCAAGTTTAGCATAACGCTAAAAAGTCTCTGCAGTTTGCAAAGAGGTACCCGTGATACTGGTTGATGAACAAGTTTTTATCTTTCAAATACAAAAAGAAAATCTCTCAAGCCAGAGGAGCAACAATTCCATGTTCTCTGTGTTTTGCTTGATCCAAGAAATGTCAGAAGGGCCAGTAGGCCAAATAATCAGTAGCCATCTCCTAAAGTACATTGTTTGTTTCTTGACCTAAGTACTTGCTCCTTAATACCATCTTCCTTAAGTCAGAGTCCTACTGGAAAATCAAGCTATTATAAACTTTTGTAAAGCATACCTACCAATAGGATAAATTAAATTTCCATCAGCGGTCTTCATTTCTGTGCTTTGCGAGTTCTGAATGTTTGACTTCGCAACCTTCACACATTTATTTGGTGTGTATATATAATTCTTTTTTTTTTTTTTTTACTGTACAATAACCTGTCCAGCTGTACAACCATTCCCAATCTTAAACACATTCAGGGGTCCTCAGCAGCCTGAGACTGCAGCTGCACAACCCCTTTGACCCCTGATGCTGAGCTAACACCAGCAGGTTCAAGAAGGTGTTCTCTTCCATGGCAGGTTGTAGGTCTACTTGCCAGGGCAGATGGTTAGGTCCTGCTCCCTGAAACATCTGCACAGAGACTAGTTCAAGCATGCCATGGTTCCCAACCAGCCCTTCTGCGTCTTACAGGTTGTCTCTGCTCCCGAGCCTGCCGTAATCCCTTTGCTTCCCCCCACATACCCACAACAGGGTGCCACTTCTCTCGCTGGGGAGGCTTCACTACGCAATCACAGCAGCAGCAGAGAGGTGGATTCCTGGGCCAGGATTTTTGCCTCCCATCCTCTGCTTTTGATATTCTTGTTGCTACTGAAAACAGGAGCATGTAAATACGTTAGGTCACACGCCCATCAAGGGTGTGTAAAAAGTAATTTTGCTACTCGGTATTATGCTGGGAAGGCATTTCAAGTGTGGTCCTACCAGGTTCTGTAATGTTTAGTCTATCTGATATTTTTGTTAATGATTTGGATAATGGAAAAGAGAGAAAATGTGTAGGATTTGCAGCCGATGTCAAGCTGGAGGGAGCTGAAAGCTTTTAAGAGGTTAGGATAAGAATTAAAAATGACCTTGATAAATTGGAGGCATTGTCTAAAATTAAGCAAATGAAATTCAGTGAAGACAAATGCAATGCCCTATACTTAGGAAGGGGAAGTAAAATGCTAGTAAAACCAGGAGTAAAGGAGCAGGCAACACCACCAGGAGAAAGGTCACAATGCAGGACGAATTGAATATGCATTTATAACATGATGCTGATACAAAAAACCTAATATCATTCTGGGTCATATTGGAAGGATTGTTGTATGTGAAGCAGGAGGGGTAATTATTCTGCATTACTGCTCTTGTGTCCAGTTTGGGGCACTGCACAGCAAAAAAAAAGATGTAGATATACTGGAAAACAGCCAGAGGGGGAGTAACAAGAATGATAAGAGGTTTAGAAAACTGGAACTATGAGGAAAGGTTGAAGGAATGGGGTTTGTTTAGTCTAGAAAAGAGAAGACCGAGCAGGGACATGATAACAGTCTTCCAATACATAAAAGGTTATGCTGCAGAGGACAGTGATCAGTTGTTCTTTATGTCCACTCACTGTAGTACAAGAAGAATTTAGCTTACTTTACAGCAAGGAAGATTTTAGCTAGATATTAGGAAAGCCTCTTTCACTCTAACGAGAGTTAAGTACTAGGACAGGCTACTTTAGGAGGCTGCGGAATAGCAGCAGAGGTTTTTAACTGAAGGTTAGGCAAACATCTGTGACCTTGTGATTTGCAGGGGCTCCAAACCGAGCCAAATTTGAACAAATTTTCTCAGGGATAGCATAAGGCACACCCCTGGCAGCAGTGCCTGTTTCCTGACAAAGCCCTGGTCTCTGGCGCAAAGCAGGCAAATGCTAGCATTTGTCAGTGAAACCAGTTCAACTGTTTTCGTGAAAAGTGTTTTCAAATGAGATTTTTCCCTTAGACCTGTTCTGGGTAGCAGCTGAACACTACAGATGAAACTTTACTCAGAAAAAGATTCCATCCCAGGCAAGCACCTGAGTAATTTCAGTCTAAATAGTTAATCTGGCAAATTATATGCAACCAAAAACAGGATCTTAAAATACAGAAGGTTAGGAAACCTTAATTATAGGTGGTGTTACCAAGCTCCACACATAATTTTTATTACAGTATCAACCCAAAGATCTGGCCAGGGTCACCATCTTGAGAACTCAGTGAAGGACTGAGATGAAGGAGATTAAAATAGGCACGTGTGCTAATAACAGTCAATAAACTCACAACGATTCTTTGTCTTTAGAAGCTTGGTAGTCTATTCTGTCCCTTGATATGGTCAGTCCTTAGCTTTCTTCTGGTAAGCTTAGTTCAAAAATCTTATTTTTATTATTATATCTCTTATGTGCTTTTCTTTGCCTCTTGATCCTGCTGGATCAAACTGAAGTTTTGAAGATTTTCCTTATAAATTTAGAAGCTAAAAATACCCCTTTGAAATGAAAAAAAAAGAAAAAAAAAGAGAAAGAAAGAAAAAAAAATAAAAAGGGAAAAAGAAAGCAAGCTGAGACCTTCACCCAAGCACCTGCCCTGAGGAGTTAGGACTTCAAGCGAAATACTGTGAGACTCATAATAATAGCGTAAGAGTTGGCAATCCTACTTAAGGGTATAATTTCTATTTCTTCTAAAACCCCTTTTTACTGGCAAAGACGACTAGACCCCTAATATTAGGAGTAATCCAACACTTTTCCAGTGCAAAGTAAGCTTCTCAGTAGTTTAACCATTTTTCAAATGCAAAACCTGTGTGACAGTGTCTCTGACACATGTAGGGTTGCAGCTGAAACTCCATTCCCAAGCTAAAGGATGGTTGCAGTCATTGAAAAGATTACATAGGATGTTTCTTAAGATATTGGGGGGCTGTAATTAGTGGAAACATATCTCTGTACACTAGAGAAAGGAAGAAGGTGTAATTTTTTTACACGTTAAATTGAAAGGGGTGAAATAAGACAGGGGAGTAATAGAAAGATGTTGATTAAAGAGTAGGAAGAGTCTGAATAGATGGAGTGTGCTTCGTTCCGTATGTTTGAACTCTGGCCACGAAAAGCCAGTTAGTGTTGGAGGCTTGTTAGGGCTTGTACCACAGCAAGACAGTAAACACGAGTAAGTGGATTTCTCTACGGAGGGACTAGCCCTGCTGCAGCAGGTGCACACCTGAGCAGGTAACTGCAGGCACAGGCGCCCGGCTGCACCCTTCCGGCACGGAGCTGGGCACGGCTGCAAGCTCTCTGCAAGGGACTAAAGCCTGTCACTGACTTCTGCAGGCTTTTGATCAGACCCTAGCAAGGCTGTTTGCTCAAGTGAGGCTACTTCGCGAGGGAAGTGTTTTCAGACAAAACCTGGCCTTTCCTTTTACATATATTTTGCCCAATAAAAAGGAACACGGTGCCAGGCAGCATATGATGTATTTCACTGTAAGAGACTTCTGTTCAGACATCACGCCAAAATTTTGATCTAAGCATTGCAGAGGTGGTTTTTCTGCCAGGCCACTCCCTTCCCCTCATGATATTCTTTTGTTATCGAGTCATCTCCTGAATGAACGTGTGAAATGAACTGAAATTTGTTTTCTTGTCATGTTTGCAAAATATCCGTTGAAGACTTAGAGCATTTGTTTTCCCTTAAAATTATTCTCAGTGTGCTTAGACCTTCAATCCATCATCAGAACTCGCAACCACCTGTCTCTCTGTAGTTACAGAGTAGGATGAGTTCAAGGAAATCCAGCCTCCATCTGAAGGATACTTCTACAGCCGACAGTCTTGAACCAGAAGGTAACTACCTTGCCAGCACAACCCATCCCAGGGAAATCAAAGGGTATGAAATCAAGTCATTTTGGAGTTTGATGCACCCTGGACTCCAAGGTTTTTGATGTAATCTGCTCCTAGAACTCAAGTATCTAGCAAGGCGATGAAGAAGGATCAGGCAAGTATTTGATATTTTGATGTCAGTCTGAGTGAGAAAGAACAGTCAGCTCTCCAACTACAAGCAAAGGCGTTTACTCCAGCCAGAAAGCTTTGCCTCTTCTACAGAATCAGGTTTTGGGGTGGGATGAAGCCCCTTAATTCCCAATCACCCCTGAAGGAGCTAAAGCTCCTGGTGTTTGTGTGGAAGCATTTCACAGAGGCAGTTCTGGCACAAGATGGACATACAGGTGCTTTGTAGTTGGGCATTTAGAGAATTTTGCATTTGTCTGGTTTTAGCTTGCTCTGTTCAGCGGCAAGAGGTTCAGAAATCCAAGCCCCTTTACCCACACCTGGATGGAAAATGCCATAGGACAGGACTGGTAGAGAGGATGGTTCCAAAAGCTAAAAGGAGCTACATACTTCTTAAGTAAATGTCTAAATACCTAATTCCAGATGTGTAACTCAATCTTTGCTAGGATAGAAGGGTTTAAAATTAAAACGAGCTTTAAACAAACATTTTAGAGAACATGCCATTGAAATGTTTCGTCTTTTCTGGACATTTTCAAGTTTTCTAGGCCAGGTATAACTTTTTCTGAAAGGCTAAGTTTTCTCAGTGTTCTCTTAACCTCTGAAGGGTTTATTTTAAGTATTCTATAGCTAAGTAGACTGTCCCAGATGGGTAGAATAATATAAAATCTTCTAGTTCTATGTGCTCTCCAGGATTGCAAGCAATCAAATCGCTGTTAAATTTTCAACATAACAGGTATCTTTGCTTGGTGAGAAATTTTTCATCTTTTATTCCTAAGCAGAGACCTGGAAGTTTGCAGGATTTCATACCACTCCTCTGGAATTCTCTCTCAACTCAGTGGTGTGCCTCATCTCCATGCTGATGCTGTGGGATTTGATCCATTTGCACAGGAACAGTGTCTAATTCCTGACGGCATGCAGCTGTATTTTACTTTTAAGGCCATATGTCTTTAGTTCTATATTAATGTTGCCTGAGATCTATCAGCTATTTGCATCATAACAAATTACTTTTTGATAGGAGATGAAATTTATTTGGAAGCACCTGTTCCTGCTATTGCAACACATTATGTTTTCATGTTAGCAACACTTGCCTCATAACCCACCCTTGCACTTGCATGTCAGTTGTGCAAGACTTTTCGCTTAGGACATCTTGTATTGATGTTTCTGTTCTGTACGTAACTCAGTGTGGCTCCCTAAGCATTTTGTAGCCATGAATCCTTTCTGATGTTAAATAGCACCATGGTGGATGGGCAAGTCTATATTGTAGAGTCAAACTATTCCCAAACTAGCCCCCACAAGGTGAGTAAAATCTGTTGATATCCGCTGAGATTCTTCAGTGCTTGAAGATCACACCTGTCTTCTCTCTCAGTGGGCCACTTTATTCAATTAAATGTTGTGTCTTAGAAAATGACCTTCAGTAATGCAGAAGAAAACTACTATGAAATCATGGACACCTTTTGGGTTAAAGGAAACTTTCTGGATTTGGTCAAGAACTACTGAAAAAGTAGAGTGCCTTTTTCACGCTCTTCTCTTTGAGCAAAATTTCCTTCCTCTTCCCCCAGCTCAACCATAGACACAAATCTCAATGACAAGAGTCACCTTCCAGATTCCAGTAAAGTGTCTATATATAGTAAGAGACTAGATTTATATTTTTTTGGGGGGGTGGGGGGGGAATAAGGGCAAGCAAATGTCTGAAATTTGTATATATTTGTCATTCGGTATCTTCAGAGATATCAAATGTTTACTCTCCAGAAGCAAAAAATCAAAGCTTTGTCACAAGTTCACAGATTCTTACAAATTGGTGTAGATTAACTGAACAGGGCTAAAATCACCTCTAGACCATGGAGGTCCCATGCTAGCTTCTGCCTCCTCTGCTGCGTGCTCCAGACAGAGTGGGTATGTGCTGTAAGAGTCAACAGGGAACACTGCTGTTAACTTGTGATGAGGTCCTTTTTGGCCTATTTAAAACACAGAAAAAATCTGGAACATGAAGAAGCCTCCAAAGCATCAAGTGGGGGAATATGCCCACTGAGCAGACCCCATGGGAAGAGGAACATGGTTGCCTTCTGATGACTCCCTCAGAAGCCCTAGGATGAAGCAGATCAGAGGATAGGGCTAGTGACCGGAGGCACATATTGAAGGAAGAGGAGATGTGTAGTACCTACCTTAGAAAGAGAGCAAGTAATTTCAGAGCCCATGCTGGCTGGGCTGACACATCCAGGCTATCTGGGTTCGCTCACATTTAAAATAATGGGCTTTCCAAGACCTGGAGCCGTCCAAGAGCTCTAATACTCAGAGAGGATTACAGTGCCTTCATTTAGCCAAGCATGTATCTGCTGTGCAAGCCTTGGACCTGCAGCATAAGGACATCTTCCTTTTCAGGGCAAAGAGCTGCAATATGGTACTCACAGAATATGAGAACTGAACAAGTTTAGCTAGTTAGCTGGATGAAAAAATTAGCAGTGGAAGTGAAAAGAAGCGTCTTTCTCTTTCACAAGCGCTTGCCTCAGAAGCTCTTTCACTTGTTGTTATACTGCCATCTTAGATAAAATCTCCAAGGCTGATTTCTCACTGACTGCCATCCAGGAATGCTGGATGCTGCAACACAGGATCTGGCCTCACCCTAGCTCTCTCTGAAATTAATAAAATACTTGCTTTCAGTTACTTTGCATACCCTCCCTCTAGTTTCCTTCTAGTGTGGGACTAGGACTTACTTTACTAACTAATAATGGGAAATAGCAACAATTGCCGCAAAAAAGACCCAATGCTGTACGAGTTCCAGTGACATACCTGGGTGAGGTGATTCCTACCTCACCCCCACAGCAAGCACAAGACATGTAGAAAGGATGGAGTAATGTGGTAAGCTTTTAAAATTCCCCTCCTCTCAGTACAACATACAGTGAAAGCATTATATGGGTTTACAGACACCTGCCAAAGCTCTGACTATTCCCTCCTTTACCAGGCTTCTGGGAAATTTCTCTGACTAGGAAAAAAAAACCAAACAGAAAAGCATCCTGTTACTGTACAACCATATTTCCCAGTGGCAGGACTCAGTTGCTGAGAAAGTATCAAGTCTTCTCTCTGCCTCCTCAAGGACTGGCTCTCCCTGCTCTCTCCTTGTATTCTGCATTAATGAACATGCCCTTCTGTTCCTTTCCCTTGTTGCAACCTTTCAACTCATCCGTCTGTCACTTGGCAGTAGCTTCGGGAGGGCTCTTCCCAGGGACGTTTTGTGTTTATTCAAGTGTTGCTGTGCTGTGAGACTAGAGAAGCAGATCTGTTGCTTCCAGCTAGATTTGTTTATTTCCCAACACCACAGCACCACACATTCCCATACCAAAGGTAGGAAGGCAGATACCAAGTTGAAAACAAGTCAGGGGACTATTTTCCTTTCTCATACTCCCTTTAGTTGCATGTGACCTTTCCATTCAGGTAGTACACAGTGAATTCAAGTAGGGTTGGCCGAACCCTTGTGAAAATAGCTTCTCTTTTTCTCCGTGCCATTGTGATTCATTTGCTTTCACCACAAGACTCTGCTGAGCTTAATGTATAGCAAGAAAGTACAAATGTATAGTGAGGCCAGCCCTTAGCCCGTAATGGAGCCCTCAGGGACCTGGTAGACCCACCGACCCCATTTTGTAATAAGCTGGGCTTGGTCCTCACCAATACACTTAAATGAGGTCCAGATGGAGCAGGAGGAGCTGTATGTGCACAGTGTGGGTACCATGGGGTTATCTTGGGATAGAAAAGCTCTTTCTCCCACATTAAACGTAGGTGGTGGTTACTGCTGCGTGATCAGAGGTGGAACACAGGCTTTTTGTTCCTCAGCCTGGCTTGTCCTATTTCCCTTGTGCTTGAAATGAAGTTCCTGGGTAAGGAGCCTTCTTTGAAGTTTGCCTGGCCAGACAGGAGACAAAATGAGACTGTAGATAGCTTAAGAAGTTGCTTCAGAGTTCTTACTTTTTCAGGAGGCTCTGCAAGGGAGCGCACCCAACCCACCACTGGCTAAGCGATACCATGGCAGCTGTGCTACGGGGCACGCAAAGGCTGCTTTTGGCTACACAGAGTAAACACTCTTGGATTACTTTTTGTATTCCACAGGGTAAGAGCCTGTGCAGAAATACCTACTGAAGAGTAGTTTATGTGCTGTGACATGCTGAAACAGCAGTTCCTGCTCTCTCTGAGCCCGCAAAAAAGCTGCATGTGGAATTGCTCACGGTGGCAAATATAGGAAATTAAGATAATGCTTGGCATTCAGAACAAGCTACAAGAATAGCAAAGGATTATAGCTCTCTACACGCATACAGTCCTAGGTGAGCATGTATGGTATGGATACAACAGGATAACAGCAGAACTACCAGCAAAAATGGTAAAAACTACAATCAAAAAATTACTTCTATTAAAATCAGGCTATTAAAAGGTGGATATGCTAAAAGGATGCCAGAAACCATTTCATTAGCATTGCAAGAAAACCCACAAGTTAAACAGGTGAAATTCAAAGCTTGCAATAGTGAGCTATTCTGCATTGTGGGAATACATGAATTAAAGATTTATGTAAATATATTAGAAAAAAATAGACCAAAAGGAAAGCTGCCAAAGAGGGAATAGCCCTTACTCCCTGCAGTGCACGCTCAACAAGGTTACAGCATGATTGCGAATAGGATTGTGATCAACGGAGAACGAAAGGCTGAAGCAGTCCTTGGAACAGAGAGCTTTATCCAGCAGCAAGGACCAGCAACCTGCTAGGGCTCTCCTGCCAGCAACCCAGCGGCAATGGGATGTACAATCATTTGAGAAACTGCAAGAGTTAAAGAATCTCTGTGTCTGAAGTACCAACTCAGAAGTCTCAAAGAGTACTCCAGACTAGATCTAGGTCTAGAGCAGTGAAGACTCTCTTGCTGAATGCTGGATTCATATAAAAGAATCAAAAGGTTGGATTGGTAGATAGAAGGTCAGCTGGATGTGAATGGCTTACCATCAGCTCTAGCTAACAAAAGAGGCTAGATAAACATTGTCTTTTGCTGTGTCTCACAAACATGAAAACTAACTTTCAGCATACAAATTTACAAAAGGAATAAAAACCTGAAAGATCTAGTGATTGCAGACATGGTCCCTCAAGTTTGTGAACCAAAGCTAAAGTTAGATTTTTTATACCACCTCATCTGATTAAGAAAAACCTGTTTGCAAACAAAACAAAGATTGTGGTTGCCATACTACCACTGAGACCATGATAAATTATCAGACAATTAGTATAGGGCCACCCGCAACGCACACTTCCCACCCCGTTATCAGCTAAAGGAGGAGCTCTCAATATTAGATGTGATTTTGTGTACAGGTTGCAGGATAGCAAATTCTCCAGTGTAACATGAAAGGGTATTAAACCTGCCCCTCACCCTTACACACAAAATCAACTGGAATCATTCAAATATTAGAAAATAACTGAGGATGCTTTATATTGGCCCAAATGAACAGTGACATAGGAAAACTGGCATGTTGCAAATGTCAAAAATATAGTCAAGTCAAAGAAAAGAAACAAGTTTAGTGGTTGGTTGAAATACCATCAAAACAAATAAAAATGTTAATACTGTGATTAGCTAATAGCTGGTTTTGAAGCTAGGCACCAGGTAAAGTTAATGCTCAAAGCCAGCGAAGAATCTGGATGAAGACAGATGGCTATGTTTTTTTCTGTGACTTTCATTTTGCATACAAGAATAGGCAATGTATTATCACAGAACCTGAAGGTCTACAGCGCGGTCAAACGAATAATTCTTCTCCCAGTTAGATGCAGTAAAAATTTTGTTTGTTCCCATTGTTTTAGTTCCCAGAATGGCTGTCATATTGCACATCATATTGCACATCATATTGCACTCTACATTCTGCATCTCTCCTGCTACTTGGAACCCACTCTGGGCTGCTGTAGACTGCTCAGAATTGAATGTGAGAGCTGCTTTTTGTCATCTTTTTAGGCAGGAAGACAAAGTTCAAACATGTAGCTACAGTACCTAAGAACAGATATACTGAGTCACACCACAGGTCAATCCAGCCTATTGTCCAGTTCTAGCAATTGACGCATAGGGAAGAGCACAAGAACAAGGCACGCGTGGAGTAAGACTTCATACTCTCTAGGTCTCAGCAACTTGCAGCTGGGATTTCCTTGGCTGGAAACATATCTGTCTATTTAATGGCTCTTGGTAGATCTTTTTCTCCTATGAATAAGCTCAGTTGTGTTTAAACCCATGTAAACCTTTAACAGCCATGGTATTTTTTCACAAGGAGTTCCACAGCTTAACTGTGTTTCTCAGTGAAACCATCTCCATTTGTTTGCTTTGAAACTGCCCCTACTAGTTTCATTTAATGATGTCTCGTCCTTATATTGTAAAAGAAAGTAAACACTTGCTACCTACCTGCAGTATCTGTTTTCTCTATCGTATGCCCCATCCTTTGGTTCATATTTTCAACATCCATCAACAGCTTAGCATCCTCATTACTAAATCTGCTTCTACCCAACTCCACATAATTGAAGGAGAAACGGTACTTCTTACCATCCCCTTAGAGGGCTCAGTTCCCATTGAAGTCAGTACCTTTCAAGACCAAGCTCTGAGGTGAGAAATGCCTTCCACAGCAGGTTCCACCAGGCTCAACATCTACCAGGTACAGTTCAGTCTGACCACAGGCACTGGATCTCATCAAACAGTAACAGTCAGGGGTTTCTGGTCTGCAGGGGAAAACATTTTCCCGTATTTTTTGCTGTATTGGTAGTCAGGCACCAAGGCACAGTAAAGATGTGTCTATGAGTGGTTTAGTAGATACCTTCATGTGTCATCTGATTTGCAATGAAAACAAGTAAATGAAAAGAAAAAAATCTTAAAGTAAAAATACTTCTATTATCTGAAAATAATATTACACAAGTTTCTCTTTTTGGAAATTATCCATTCATTTTCTTCATAAACATTTACTAAGGAGAAAAGTATTTTATGAACATATGGCACTTGTCTCTGTTTTGGACGTAAAAACGTCTGGTATTTTGCTGATTTCATTTCATTGTGAGTCACTGTGTAGCTTTGTATAAACACCAGGGTATTTTCATCAATTAGAAATAACTGAGATTTTCAGCATAACATTCCCATATTTACTTGTGCTTGAATAGTTTTGCTAATATCCTAGACAATACACATATAGATATACATACTGCACACAGAGGATCCCTGTTCCTAAAAAATTCTAGTCAAAGAAATAATGCCTGAGGAGCCATGATTTTGCCCTAAAACCCCACTGTATCTGTTAGAAAAAAAAACCCTACAGATTTTCCCTGTAAGTGGGTGTTCGTCAGTTGCGATGCTGTGGTCAGGAAAAAGAAATAGTCTTTGAAGATCTCATTCTAATGGAAAAAAAAAACCCAACTATTTTCAAGTGAGTGGGCTGTTTCTGAAGATAATTAGAGCACATACAGAATCTCATCTGATTGTTTCAGAGAACTCTTTCATTATAATATATTCCTGAACGTTGTTGGTAACTGGATACCCAGAGTGAGCAAATTAATCGCCCCGTTGATGCTCCGAGAACTAGACTGATCCTGTCCCAGTTCTGGAGCACTGCAGGAGAAAGAGGACACGGGCAGTCCTGCCCGCCCCAGGAAGCTTGGAAAAACACTTCAGTCACGATCCAAATCACTGCCACCACGCAGAACCGAGGCAGCCATGCAAGTCGCTGTGGTGGCATCTCTAGAAGTGGCAAAGATCTGCTCTCATATGGCAGGACAAGCATCAGAAACAGGTTAGAAGCAGAAAGTGCTTGTCCTATTACTGAGGGCACTTTCATGGGAGATGGGCACTGTGGGTTCAAACCCCTTTAGGAAGGAAGAGTGTCTATAGCCCAGGGCTCCAGGGTAACTGCTCCAGCCTTTGAGCTAGCAGGTAGAACAGAGACAAGAGCTGTGTGAAGCTAGCCTGTCCCATGGCTGAAATCACACTTTCTCCTCAATGTACTTCTCAAGGCAAAAGGGGAGCCGCTTCTCTGACCTCGTCATAGCGAAAACAGGCACAACCTTTGCTGTTTGTCCTCCCACAAGGTGACACTAGATGGCAGCAACTGAAGTGGCAGCAGGAGCTGCAGATCTGCCTGGCCCAGGAGGCGACCAGCCGGCGCGGAGGCGTTGGGGCCACCTGAGAGTCACCGCTTCTCTCTCGACCTGACTGGCGCGGAGGGTGCCAGGGGGCCCAGGCAACTTGGGAGATGGGGTGCAGACATGGAAATGAAGTCACCTGTGCCCTGACTTTCCTGCTTTATTACTATTTCATGCTTGTCTCTACGCTGAGTTGCCCATACCTGGTTGGTCCGTTCTGCACCGGAGGCCCCTTTGCCTGCTTTAAAATGACAACTTTTCCCAAACTAATACGATAGAAGGTATTAACCAGTATTGTTCTGATTGCGTCTTTGGAGCTGAATGGGTTAGGGTTTGTACGACGCTGTAGAAATACTCGCAATAACGGCCTTGTTAGTAACAAGCCCAGAATCGACAAGCACGGTGACAGATTGATGATGTCATAACTGCTGCTCAGACAACTTGTTGCATAGCTTCCTATTTCTGAAGGAAGCTGATGGAGGAAAAATCTGAGACTCTCCAAAACACAAGCAGCCCCAATATAGGAAAAAATCCTCTTGTTCTAATAAGACATCATTGCCAGCAAAATCACAGGCTATTCAAAGTTTAACAAAGATGTAGCAAAAGACAATGAGCAGCAACAGCATTAGCCTTTGGAACATTCAGGCGCTTCATGTCCTCTGCATGCCAGTTTTGTTCAATACCTCTGCCACAGTTAAAGCTGTCTCACTGCTTCGTTATACCCGTCTTTCCCCGGTGGTTTATTGCCAAATTCTGAAAATGTGTTTGGGGCTTAAATCTGGAATTCAGCCTCTCAGCCTGGGAAAAGAGCATCCTTTACACAGTAATTCAGATTCTGACTTTGAGCTAGTAAAGATGAAATCCAGAGCTTAGTCACTGATGGAAACTGCAGTCATTTTACTCAAGACCTCAAAACTCAGTTGCTAGCTGCAACTTCTGCTGCTGCCGTGTAGGGTAGTTACCTAAAGATAAGTGCCTTATAAGACAGCCAAACCATTTACATCTTTGGTTGAGCAATTCTGGCAGTGGCCATGCTATCTGTCTGCCAAGCCGCAGGGAAGTAGAAGGGAGAGGTGGCAACATGAATTGTCACTGTATGCATAAGCATACAAGAAGTGGAAGCAGTGGCCGGTGACCTGAGAGGATGACAGAGACACTGCCTGAGTGTGCAGGAACAGCGTTTTGGAAGCCAAAGACCATCAGAAGTTGAATCTGAGGAGAGACATAAAGGGTGAGAAGAAAGGCTTCTACAGGTATATAAGCAGCTAAAGGAAGACTACGGAAAATGTGGGCCTGCTGCGGAAGGGGGCAGGAGACCTGGAGACAAAGGACGTGGAGGTTCTCAATGACTTCTTCGCCTTGATCTTTACCGGTAAGTGCAGCCTTCAGCAATCCCAGACCCTGAGACCAGAGGGAAAGTCTGGAGCAAGGAAGAATTACCCTTAGTAGAGAAGGATCAGGTTAGGAAACATTTAAGCAAACTGGATAAAACAAGCCCATGAGACTTCAAGGACACACACCCAAGTGCTGAGGGAGCTGGTCAATGTCATTGCAAGGCCAATCCCAATTACCTTTGAAAGGTCCGGACAATCAGCAGAAGTTCCTGACAACTGGAAGAGAGCGAATGTCACTGCTATCTTCAAGAAGGACAAGAAGGAGGATCTGTGAAACTACAGGCCAGTCAGCCTCACCTCAGTCCCTGGAGAGGCGAAGGATGCAATCCTTCTGGAAGCCACTGACAAACATGAAGGACAAGAAGGCAATTTGAAGTAGTCAGTATGGATTTACAAAGGGGAAAACATGCCTGACCAACCTGATAGCCTTGTATGATGAAATGACTAGCTTGGTGGATGAGGGGAAAGCAGCGATTGTTGTTTATCTTGATTTTAGCAAAGGTTTCAACACTGTATCACATAACATCCTCATTGGCAAACTGAAGTACTGGCTAGATAAGTGGATAGAGAGACGGATGGGAAACTGGCTGAATTGCCATGCGCAAAGGTTTGTGACCAGTGGCATGAAGTTCAGATGGAGGTTAGTCACTAGTGGAGTACCTCAGGGGTTGGTACTGAGGCTAATATTGTTTAACATCTTCATTAACGACCTGGATAACGGGAAAGAATGCATCCTCAGTAAAATTTTAGACAGTACAAAACTGGGAGGAGCAGCTGATCATAGAATCACAGAACCACAGAACGGTTTGCCTTGGAAGGGACCTTTGAAGATCATCTAGTCCCAACCCCCCTGCCGTGGGCAGGGACACCTTCCACTAGACCAGGTTGCTCAAAGACCCATCCAGCCTGGCCTTGAACACTGCCAGGGAGGGGGCATCCACAACTTCTCTGGGCAGCCTGTCCTCACCACCCTCACATTGAAGAATTTTTTTCCTAGTATCTGATTTAAATCTACCCTCTTTCAGTTTAAAACCGTTACCTCTCATCCTATCACTGCACTCCCTGATAAGGAGTCCCTCCCCACTGCAGGCCCCCTTCCAGTACTGGAAGGCTGCAAGAAGGTCTCCCCAGAGCCTTCTCTTCTCCGGGCTGAACAACCTCTACTCCCTCAGCCTGTCCTCATAGGGGAGGTGCTCCAGCCCTCTGATCATCTTCGTGGCCATCCTCTGGACCTGCTCAAGCAGGTCCATGTCCTTCTTATGGTGGGGGCCCCAGAGCTGAACACAGTACTGCAGGTGGGGTCTCACAGGAGCAGAGCAGAGGGGCAGAATCACCTCCCTGACCTGCTGGTCACGCTTCTTTTGATGCAGCCCCGCATGCAATTGGCTTTGGGCGCTGGAAGTGCACATTGCTGGCTCATATTCAGTTTTCCATCCACTAATACCCCCAAGTCCTTCTCTGCAGGGCTGCTCTCAATCCACTAGTCGCCCAACCTGTGCTTGGGATTTGTGCTTGGGATTGTCCCGACCCATGTGCAGGACCTTGCACTTGGCCTTGTTGAACTTCATGAGGTCCGCACGGGCCCACCTCTCAAGGCTGTCAAGGTCCCTCTGGATGGCATCCCTTCCCTCAGGCGTGTCGACTGCATCACAGCTTGGCGTCATTGAAGTCCCCCACGAGGACCAGGGCTTGTCAACACGAAGCTGCTCCTGTCTCTCTAATCCTGACCCATAGGCTTTCGGTCAGCTCCTCATCCATCCCCAGGCAGAGCTCCATGCACTCCAGGTGGTCATTGACAGAGAGGGTGACACCCCCTCCTCGTCTCCCCTACCTGTCCTTCCTAAAGAGCCTGTATTATTCCATTCCCATACGCCAGTCATAGGAGTCATCCCACCACATCTCCATGACGCCAGTAAGACCACAGCCCTGCAAATGTGCGCACATCTCTGACTCCTCTTGTTTATTCCCCATGCTACGCACATTTGCATAGAGGCATTTAAGCTGGGCCCCTGATGAAGCTGACTTACTGGCCGAAATCCCTTTGTGCTGCTCTGCAGGTGCTCTCCTGCTGGCCTGTGATCCCTCTCCAGGCTCTGGGCATCTATTGCTGGCACTGGCACCAAACTGATAGGAGTGGGACTGAGGTTCCCCTCCCCAGGCAACTTGGTTGTAAAGCCCTCTTCACCAGCTTGGCTGATACAGCAGATGAGCGTGCTGCCATTCAGAGGGACCTTGGCAGGGTGGGGAAAGGGGTCAACAGCAGTTTTACAAAGTTTAACAAAGAGAAATGCCAAGTCCTGTCCCTGGGGAGGAAAAAACCCAGGCCCCAGGACAAGCTGGGGGTTGACCAGCTGGAAAGCAGCTTTGCAGAAAAAGACGTGGGGGTCCTGGTGGACACCAAGTTGAACATAAGCTGCCAGTGGGTCCTTGAAGCCAGTGGCATCTTGCACTGCATTAGGAAAATGTCGCCAGCAGGCTGAGGGAGGTGACACTTCCCCTCTTCTCAGCAAGGGTGAGACACATCTGGAGTGCTGGATCCAGATCTGAGCTCCCAGTACAAAAGAGTCCCTTACATACTGGCGTGACTCCAGCGAAGGACCACAGAGATGATTAAAGCGCAGAAGCATCTGTCATACAAGGAGAGGATGGAAGAGCTGGGACTGTTTAGCCTAGAGAAGAGAAAACTGAGGGGAGCTTATCAATGTATACAAATACCTGATAGGGAGGGGAGGTAAAAAAGATGGAACCAGGCTCTTCTCAGTGGTATCCAGTGAAAGGACAGGGGCGATGGACACAAACTGAAATACAGTTTAAACATGAGAAAAAGGTTTTTTACTGTAAGAGTGGTCAAACATTTGCGCAGAGTGGTTTACCAGAAAGGTTATGGAGTCTCCATCCTTGGAGATACTCAAAGCACAGCTGGGCACAGCCCTGGGCAGCCTGCTCTGAGCAGAGGAGTTGGACTAGGTGATCCCCAGAGCTCCCATCCAACCTCAACCATCCTGTGATTGTGCGAATCTGTGATTCTGTGTCAAACAGCTGAGTCCTCCGATGTCCCTCATTGCCTTCTGCACTGCAGAGGCCACCCAGACTCTGCGAGACGAGCATGGCAGGACTAAAGCAGTGCCTGCCATGATGCGTACAGTAAGCACACACAATCACTTGCATCTTACTGTGCATGCCTGATTTGTTCATGTTGTGATCATTGCACCAAACAGAGCAGGCCCAACAAGAAGTCTGTGCAGAGATACCATCTTTTTAACAGTAGCAGGAAATGAAAAATCATCTTCACAGTCCAGGGACAAAGCATCTTTTCTGGCAGCTCCCTCGGGAGCTGGCTTTGGCTCACTGTCTTCTTTCCTCAGCAGTACAAGACACTGTAGGATCAAGAAAATAACAGGAAAAGATTAGCAGGCACCTTCTGGAGTCCTGTCTGTAAGGTATCTGGTGCTCTGTTGGAGCCGTACATATATGACTTTTTAAAAGAATAATGGTGGTTCTGAGGAAACAATTACTCAAAACTTGCTAAAAATGATAGAAAATTGAGATTAGTCTGAATTTGGAGCTCTCTGCCAGTAAAACACCTTTCAGCATGAATAAACATTTGCTAAACTGGCAGAACCTATTAGCAAACCTAATTATCACCTTCACTGTGATATTAATGGCAGAGAACATCTTGGTGATGACACTGTGCTACTTGAGACTGACAGGGCCCACTTGTGCCAACTGACACAATTTCACCAGGAATACTGCAATATTTGGTGTTTGCCCTCAAAGTCACCACAGCTCCTAAAATACTATGAACGCTGTGAATGTATGAAAACCTCACTGAAATTATCCAAACCTTGTAACTACCGGCAGAATCTTGAAAAGACTTGGAAAGCTCAAAAGTCTAAATGGCAACAATGGTTGGGGTTATTCATGATTTCAGAGAGCCTCATTCATATCATTTGAACACATGGGACCAGCAGCGTTCCTTACAGTTCCTTCTCTCGGGCGTAGAAGAGAAATCATCCACCTTTGCCCCTGTGGGGTTCAATCATCTGTGCAAGGCCACTGTCTTCTTTTTTGTTTTGACAGTCGGGTAAGGGGTGTCCTTTACCTGCAGAGAGATGAAATTTTATGGTCTCCATGAAATGAGGAGGCCAAGGTGTCAAGAAACCTCTTCTTACCATAGCTACACGTCATGTCTTCCTTAAATCAGAGCCTACTGTCACACACTGTCCAGCTTTATAAACTTACTATCATTTTTGCTAATAAATACCCTGTAAGATTTAATAGCAGCTTCAGTGGCTCCGTGTGTTACGACTAGAAAGATTTTCAGCTTTTTGTCAACTCTGAACTTTATGCTTATCATACCTTGTTCAACTTCTTAAGGTTTTAATAAATATCAGGTTGCGCTAGCTGTGCTGAATATATTCTTATTTGTCAGATGGCATTTTTTTTAAAAATTCTGGATAGAGCTCTCAAACAGCATATGCTCATGCCATTTTTCCCTTTTACAAAAAAGTATCCTATTGAATGGTTTTGAGAATATTTTTGACTGCCGATACACTATGAACAACAGGAGACCTTGCTGACCCCACCAGAGATTAATGGGTCGGAATCTGTGTCTTTCTGTGGAATGGAAGACGTCAACACTAAAAGCTCCCTTACCCCACAGATAGCTGGTTCCTGTCCTGTTGTTTTTTCCAGTCTTCAGAAAAAGCCTTGGCAAGAACTGTCATTTTTCCAGTCATCAAATTTCCGAGAATCTTCTCTTCACATCTCTCTCTTTTTCTTTTGATGGACTCTCTCATCATAGTAAATGCAGACCTCTTGCAGGAATGTGGGCCAGACGTGTGTGTAAGCCAAATGGCTTATGCCTGGAACAACAGCAAATGAACAATGAAATCCAGCAACAAGATGAAAAAAAAATATTTACAAAGATTTTTTCTTCCATGAATGTTTCTCACTTTTTAATTGATTTGACTCAACTGTGCAATTCGCTCTGGCCCACTGGATGGCCATCTGATCATGTGGGGATGCTATGTCCTGTGCCACCTTATACAATTTGAAACTGATTTGTCAAAAGTGGCAGCACTGCAGAAGTTTTTTCACACTTTAACCTAAGATAGAACAGGCAGAATAACTTTTTTTTTCCTTTTTTCTCAGTCCAACTGATATATCAAAAAAAAAGCTTGTTTCTTCTAATTGACCACCTGACTTCCTGTAAATGAGTGAGCATGTTGTTGCCTTCTACTGACTGGCCTATATACACTAAAATGGACCTATTACTGAGTTCGATCAGTAGTATTGGTCCTGTTAAAATGGCAGAGAGTTTTGATTTTTTGGCTGTCCTGCAGGTGCCAAGCTCTGATTTATAAAATTAGACTCACATTTTTAGTTTAAAGTCTTGATCCAGCAAAATGCCTTAGTAAGTGTTTAATTTTAAATCAACTGCACTGCACATACTCTTAAACTTGAACACACATCTAACGCTTCAATAGTTAGAGACCTCATTTGGTGTGTACAGTTTTAAGCAACTGTAATCTGATTTTCAGATATACTCATAAATTTTGTCCTATATTAGTCTTCTCAATTTTTCCCCTCCTCTGATGCTGTCCTGCCTTAGGTAAGTTAAGAAATGGAAGACTATCTGTCTTCTACACATAGTTGTATCTCGCTGAACACCCAAAAATCAGAAATGCCAGTTTTTAGTGAATGCAGATGACTCTAAGGAATAGTTAATGAATCCCTTAAGTTCTAGCCCTCATATTTACATCTTAGTCCAGACAACTAAAAATTAAGAGTTCTTATATATGAAGAACATTACAGTCAGGCAAACATAACTTCGAAAAAATGGAGGAGGAGGGGGTACTACAGAATAGTCAGCATCACCTTAGTCCCTATAAAGATTAAGGAGAAATCCTCCCAGGAGCCGTTTTCAGGAAGGAGAGGAAGGTAACTGGCAACAACCAGTGTAAAATTACCAAGGACCCAATCCAATTGCCCTCTACCATAGGATGAGTGATTTTGTGGACAAACAGAGAGCAGCACATGCCATTTGCCTCAACTTTAGCAGAGCTTTTGACATGGTCTCCCATAGGACCCCTAGAGAAAAACTGGGGAGACATGGACCATGGGAAAATTCTGAGATGGGTGAAAGACTTGCTAGACTGGTGGGCTCACAGAGCAACAGTCAACGCCTTGAAGTAATGATGGTTTAAGAGCAACGTTCCTCAGAGATTGATACCGGGGCTGATATTATCCATCATCTTCAACAACTTGGGTGATGGCATGGACGGCACCCTCAGCAGGCTGACATCAGTTTGCACAGGGAACGGTTGATACACTGGAGACTGGGGCCGCTGTTAGAGGGGGCTCAGCGGGCTGGAGGAGCGGGCCAACAAGAACTTCACAAAACGTGACAAACAAATGCAAAGTGTTCTACCTGGGAAAAATAAACCCGATGCATGAGAACAGACTGAAGGCAGCAGCTCTGCAAGAAAGGACTGGGCTGGTCTTGGACAACAAGTTAAATAGAGGCAAGCATTGCACCCTCCAGAGACTAACCGTACATTGGCTACATTAGCAAGACAGTAGCAAGAAGACTGGGGGTTACCCACTCTATATGGCATTTGTGTGGCTCCATCTGGAATACTGAGCCCACCTGGGGACTCCCCACTTTGAGAGAGATTTTGGCAAGCTGGGAATATCTCCAGCAGAGGTCAGGGGGTTGGTGCAGCTGATATTTGAGCAGAGACTGAAGGAGATGAGTTTTTTCAACCTGGAGAAGACTAAGGAGGCATCTAATTGCTGTCTTGAACTACCTAGAGGGAGGTTTCAGAGAAGACAGACTCTCAGTCTTCTCAGAGGAACACAGGAAGGGACAAGAAGCAGTCGTAACAGGCTGTAACACAGGAAAATCTGACCAGACCTGGTGAGGGTGGTGCAACACTGGAGCAAGGGCTCAGAGACGTGGTGGCATCTCCACCCCTTGAGGCATTCAGAATGCATCCGGACTCTGAGCAATCAGACGTAGCTATAAGTTAGAATCACAGAATCGTAGAATCGCAGAATCATAGACTATCTCAAGCTGGAAGGGACGCATACGGATCATCAAGTCCAACTCCCTGCTCCTCGCAGGACTACCTAAAATCAAACCATATGACTAAGAGTGTCATCCAGACACTTCTTGAACTCTCTTGGGCTTGGTGTCATGACCACTTCCCTGGGGAGCCTGTTCCAGTGACCGACCACCCTCTCAGTGAAGAACCTTCTCCTGATGTCCAATCTGAACTTCCCCTGACGCAGCTCCATTCCATTTTCTCATGTCCTCATTAGCCCTGATTTGAGCAGGAGTTTTGCCTGGACGACCTCCAAGGTCCCTTGCAACTGCAGGTACCCTGTATCCATGGCTCTAAGAATGTTTTAGGTCCCATTTCCCATGGTGCAGTATGGAGCAGCAGTTGTCATAGGCAGAACCCCAAGACTATTAAGATACAGGACCTAATATCCTTCCTATCTATAGAAATGTCTCTCTAGTCAGATTTGAAAATACTCCTCCTTCTTTACTGCTCTTGGAAAACAGCCAAAATCCAGTTTAACAGCCTAACTGGGAAGGACTGGGAGGAAGAATTCCTCAGGGTAGAAGGAAGGAGCCTGGGATGTCACAAAGCCAGCAAAATGACATTTTTCTCTTTCCTAGTCTCCCATGGAGGGAGGTATAAGTGCGGTGGAGTGGGGCAGGGCTTGGGCTGCCCCCTGGACCCAGGGGCCAGGGCACCAGCCGGGCCACGAGCAGCCCCCTTCTGCAAAGTCAACCCGTGTCACACCGCCCACAGCCGCGAGCAGGCGATTTAGGTCAACCCGGCCCCTTTCCACCATCACTATGCTCGCTCCCAACGCAATAAATAGAAAGGCTATTTTGTCAAGCCCGGCTGTTTTTATTCAGGAGCTTCTCAGAGGAAGCCTGAGTGCGTAAACAGGAAAGCAGGGGCTGTTTTTACTTCACCCATCTATAGCCGGTACACGCGGGCTGACATCAGGCGAGGGCCAGCTGTACCAAGCACACCCGACAATTTGCTCCTGAGGCAACAGTACCAGTGCTGGGAGAAGCATGGACGGAGGGCATGGAGACAAACAAGCTGCCCCTCCGGAGCCACTGCTGCCCTGACAGCCCTGTGCCTGCCCCGGCGGCCCCTCCAGGTCCTCATCCATGCTGGGGGCAGTGGGGAGGTGAAGGGGTGCCTGGAGGAGCACCCTCCCCCCCTGAAACTCATGAGCAAGATCTGTTTTTTCCTGCAAGAATGCCAGCCTCTTGGTGCAGCTTGCCAATGATTGGGGGGGGGGGGGGGGGGGGCGGGCGCCCGGCCCCCCCCCCCCCCGCCGCAGGCCCCCAGCACCCCCGTGCTCGCATGATGTGAAGCGCTGCAACCGGGGAGCACCGGGTGCCTATTTTTAGCCCCCATGGACTGGAATTGTAGGCTACACTGCGGATCTCCCTGCAGAAACACTGGTGGGAAGGAAAAGCGGCACCACACTGTAATTTTGTCTCTAGTGATGGGGTTTTCTTTCTAAATCCTGAGTATCAGTTTCATTCACTGCTCCAGGCTACAAGAAATACACTTCGCCTACAGCCATAACATCTTCTCTCCTGCTTATGTGTCACCGTATAACAAAACGTGCAGCAGTTTTACAGTCACTGTAGAGTTATTACATGACATGTGTACAAAGCACACTGGCTTATATGACCACCCAAGCGATTAATAAAACTGGTTGCCTGCTAGAAGTGATCTTTAACTAAAGGTTGAACAAAATTGGTCTGGAAACCTTGAGAATAATTCAGAGTGGTTGCTTAAATCACAGAGACGCAAAGTCTGCAGGAGGTGGCTCTTCATGCAGCTTTCATCGTTAATGTTTTTCCCTCCATGGTCTCAGCACCTTTAAATAGACCATCCTACCAAACAATATTTATGTTAATTTGTTTATTTGCTGCCATAGAAAAAAAACAACTGCAACAACAGTGCTAAGGGAACAGGCATGAATAGTAGTGAAGAAGTGCCTTGGTTATGAGTAATTTCTGTCTCTATTTTAAACGTAGTGAATAAATTCTGCTCGGTTACACCAGCCTAAATTGGAGAAAGGTGAATTCTGTGAGAACCGAGGACAAAATTTAGCCCACAAGTTCAGATTACCTCTTCAGAAAATAATGAAATCGAGTTACTAATTTTATTAATCACTCTCAGCTTATCTTATACTTTCCTTGTAGTTCGTTACATGCATAAACTGAACATAAAATTAATTTCCTCGTGTGTTTTACTACTTGTTAGTAACTTGAAAGCCACAATAGTAGTGATCTTAATTTACATCAGAGAGTATAACAACCATTAGCTCTGCAACAGAAAATGACAGGCGGTGTGGAAACAGCAAGCACTGCTCTGTCAGGACAGTACCACCTTATGCTTGATTTTAGTGTACAAATCAGGCTGTAGCGTGGAGTACAGCGAGGGCCCTCAGATAAACAGATTTACCCCACAGCTTTCTGGATCTTTAGTTCACTATAAATAGAACTGCTCTGAGACTTTTGGGGCAACATTAGTTTTTCTGCATTTATCCTGTCAGTAAGGGGGCTTACTCATTTTCCACCCTGCCTTGAATGTGGTAAGGATGAAAAATAAGGAAACGGTAAGTTCAGGCTAGGTTCTTCTCTGCAGTTGACCAGCTGAGTTCATGTCATACTGGCTCCCAGTCAATGCCCAGCTGCCTTTTCTAAACTCCCCTTCTGCTTTAACTCCACACAGTCCATCTGCCAGGCAAGAGTTGTATATGATTCCCAGAGAGTCACTGGATAGACTTCAGCATTTACTAACTTTATTTAAACTCAACAGGGACCACTATAAAGAGCTGTACAGAGCTAACATGAGTCTTGGGTATTTGATCCAGGGTTTAATGTTACAGTTTCCAGCAAACACACAGTTTTGTTGGGGTTTCTTTTACAGCAAAAAGGCAGAAAGTTCTGGGTTTGGCAATGCAAATTGAATAGGTGACAATAGAGGTTGGCTGTTCCAGCTGAGTTTGAATTTGTTGAATTTATGTCATGGAAGTAAGTAGCCTTAGACAACTCCTCCTAGGAGTTTAAGTGCTGTAAATCAAGCATAAACCACACAAAATCAATGGAGTTACTTTGATGCAAATGAGAGTACAGCCAGACTCGGCGTCTCTTACAAGCAACGCAGCAGTGTTCTCCAACACCCTACCAGTACGTAAAGGAGATGGCTCTGTCCATTCACATTGACATCCAACGAGCCTCTGCTAGGTGCTTTTCAGGGCGACTGCTGTGTCACAGCTCTCTCAGCCAGGACAGTGTGATTTAGCCTATTTCCTATTTAGCCGTGTGCACGTGTCAGAGTGCGGGTAGAGAAGGTAAACAAGGTCATGCCTGCTGTGTTGCAGCATCCTCTCCAGCCTCCCTCTGCCTCAGCCTTTCAGAAGTGCAGTTGTTGAGCCTTTTCTCATCCCAGCACAGGGAGACATACTGCAGTGGCAAACTCTCCTTATCCTGTCTTCCAGGATAACATGATACAACAAGATTTCGAGAGTCTCTGCCTTTCTCTCCCCCTGACCTCCACAAGCCTAAGGCAAGGCATCTCATGCCTTGTTTTTCTGAGTATGGAAGGGAGGCAGAAACTGCCATTTTACTGGGAAAAGTCAATATTTCAATTTAAAAAGGAAAACGGTAAGGCAGATCAAAAGTTGGGAGTTTGGGCGGTGAAACCACCGGCTAAGCAGGGGGACTCCAGGACAGAGCCTCTTGCTGCCTCAGCCTGTAAAATTTGAGATTTCATAAAATCCTGCCCTCTCCAGCAAAATCAGCTCACACACAGGTAACTAAGCACATGGCAGGAGAGAGAATCAGCTCCTCCATATTTACACAGGCTGAAATTTGGAGCAGCTCAGTTGTCAGTTCGTGCAGCAGGGAATGAAAGTCACGTGGCTTTTCTGGGTCTGGGAATAAGAGACTTGCCAGTGTGAAAACAAAGGAAGATGTGGTAAAAAGCTAGGAGCTACCGAGAGAGTCCTGAGGTACTTGTTTTCAGAAAACAATCAATTCTAGGATGCAAGGGAAGAATTAAAAATCTCCCTGGAGCTCCACTGCAGCGTTCAGTACTGTTCCTCATGGCACCCAGTGCAAATAAAATGTGAACTAAATAGGCCCAGGTAAAGCATATCGAAGCTCACTTTTTCCTTTCCTTGTAGGTTTCTCTTTCAAGTCTTTTTTCTTTGATTTCTGAATGAAATTTCTGCCTTGCCTCTGTGGTCAACCATGACAGCCATCTAAAGGTCTCTTGAGAAAGAGACTCTTTTCAAGAGTTATTAATCATGTGCAAAGAATTTTGGTCATAAATACTTCAGGCACATTGTCAAGAATAAGATGCAACAGAAATAGGCAAGTTAAAAAAAAACAGAACAGGAGCAGTCTAACAGAGCCAACTGCGCTTCCTTCTGTCACGCTGTCCTTCACGTATCCTCCAGCACACGGCAATTCAGAGGATCCCAACAAATTCATCTGCAGGAATAAGCCGCTGGTCATACCCTCAAGCAACACAAATCTGCCTGTATGTCCTGGTTTTGGCTGGGATAGAGTTAATTGTCTTCCTAGTAGCTGGTACAGCGCTGTGTTTTGGGTTGAGTGGGAAAAGAATGTTGATAACACCCTGATGTTTTCAGTTGTCCCTAAGTGGTGTTTAGACTAAGGCAAGGACTTTTCAGCTTCTCCTGCCCAGCCAGCCAGAAGGCTGGAGGGGCACAAGAAAGTTGGGAGGGGACACAGCCGGGACAGCTGACCCAAACTGGCCAGAGGGGTATTCCATACCGTGGGACGTCATGCCCAGGATATAAACTGGGAGAGTTGGCCTGGGGGTGGATTGCTGCTCGGGAACTAACTGGGCATTGGTCAGCAAGTGGTGAGCAATTGCCTTGTGCATCACTTGTTTTGGGTATTCCAGTCCTTTTATTATTGTTGTCACTTTATTGTTGTTATTAACGTCATTGTTAGTTTCTTTCTTTCTGTTCTATTTCTTTCTTTCTGTTCTATTAAACTGTTCTTATCTCAACCCACGAGTTTTGCCTTTTTTCTGATTCTGCCCCCACCCCAGTGGGTGGGGGGGAAGTGAGTGAGCGGCTGCGTGGTGCTTAGCTGCTGGCTGGGGTTAAACCACGACACTATGCTAATGGACACAATGCTAACATTGACATTTTAAAGACATACAACCCATCTTCCGTGAAGTATCATCAGTACCACAGGTAAGTGCCAAAGAGATTTAAGAGGCAGTGTCTAGCTAGCAAACACCACTGACTTAAGCCTGTACTTACAGTTTCTGAAACTACCATATGCTTTCTCTGTTTGCAATGAAAAGGCATGTCCATCTGCACTGAAAAGGAGACCGTAACTTGGAAGATCACAGCAGCAGTGTGCCCATATGAATGATCACAAAATCAAACGCCCAGCCTGCCTTTGCTAGTAGTCTAGTATTCTGTGCCTCACCCGTCAATATGAACGCTGAAGGCATCCTTAAACAGTCACTTCTCCTGTACCAAACAGGCTGCAGGATTCGTTGTCACTGGGTAGCAATTTTCTCAATGTTTGGAGATTTAAATAGATGTTCTTATTACACATTTATATGAATCATTTGAAATGATTTATTGGTTTGTTTTGTCATTAAAATTACAGTGTCTGAGTATCACTCAGCTTCTGTTGTATGTGTCAAAATTTATCAGTCACATGCACTTTAATTTGGCTCTATTAATGGCTCCAGCTCCTTGAGAATGAAAAGACCATGGGGAATAATGCAAGGATCTATTTTAAGTCTATAGCTATTTTCTATTCTGGCAAAGAAGTAAGTGACATCATTTAGATACAGGTAGATGATTCTTGGTGACCTTACTGAGCCCAACAAAATAGAAAGCAAAAAAAATCAGCAGCCAACATTAGGAAAGTGCAAAGATGAGCATTATACCATTAAACTGCTAGTAAATGGAAGCATGGCTGTATTGAGCTAACTGGAACGAACTATTTGATCGCTTCTTTCTGTGTTACCTTTTCAAACTTGAGTCCAAAATTAGTTTACTGCTGGACTCACTCCAGATCTAGGGCCTGCTTCTTGAAATAAAACCATTCATGATATTTTATTCACAACACAGAAATTAGGCCATTTCTGTATTTTTTTTTCTCATACTTCAGCTACTAACTTCTGAAGTATATAAGGATGCATTTGGAAATCTGGGTCTTTCTGCACCACAGTACACTTCTCTCATTGTCCTGTCCTTTCAGTCTAGAGATGCACAGTGGCCCCATCTCCACCCTCATAGGAAAGAGCAGCCATCCGATAACTCCTTTGCTGCTCATTTTCTGTGCTGCCTCATCAGACCTTAAAAGCAGCCACAGTAGTCGAGGCCTCCAGCAGTGCCCAGGAGTAAATACCTAGGGAAAAATCCAAGAAACAGGGGTAGAGTGCAACCCCCACAAATTATTCTCTTGAATTTAGGAGCCACCACCACCTTAAAGACATCATCCCATCAGGAGGTGGCATTTGGTTCTTGTAAGAAATGCAAACCACTGTGCCATTTTCACCTTGCCCCACCCTTTACGATTGTATAGGGAGTCCCTCCTTTCCCCCCAAGGCCCAGTAATTAGCACTCCTTGAAATACAGAGAGCAGTTCCCACCTCTCAAGCAAAGCCAGCATATGCCATCCCTGCCCTCTCCCTCTCCCCACACCAGCCCTTTGGTCTCACAACACGACAGTGCTGTGCCGACACAGGCATGGCCTTTTCAGGACCACCCTGTAAAATGTATCAGCAGAGTGATCTGTGGTAAAAACGCCCTGCCATCAAAGCCCCTATATGGTGAGACTCCAACCCAGCAACTGGGAGGTTAAATCCTGGTTTACATGAACTAAAGTAGACATCAGTGTGTGTTGGCCATTCTGGCTGAAGATTTCACAGCCCACGAGGCTATGGTTATCCTTTTTTCTGATTAGACCAGTCTACGGTCATCACATGATAATAGATGCATGAGTTAGTTAAAGTGCTGCTTTAGTCTTTGAAAACCTTCTTGTGAAGTGGGACTTTCTTTCCCTTCAGTCCATCCAGCTCCCACTCTACTCATTTCCACAGAGGTCCTGAACCCCTTTTCACCAGGAACCCTCAAAACATGGGAGAGTACAAAGCTGTGAATAAAGACCTTGTTCATCACGTACAGATAACTAAACCAAACTTGATGCTTCATCTCTTCAAAGTTTGCCTCATCTGCGTGCAAAGTAAAAATAATTACAAAACAAAAGTCCTACCTCTTTCCAGGCCACTTTAAGGAACCCATTAGTAGAGAAATAACTGATTTAAAGATGCAGTCTTGCAAGGGTGGATGTAAGAAGGAGCACATTAGATGGGGTGTGGGGGAGTGAATTTATTCTGTTGCAGGGTTTCTCTTTCACCCATTTCCCAGCTTGTCCTTATCGTCACCAAGATTACATAAGTCCTTTCCCTACTAGGATCTGGGCTTGCTTTAGCTGGTAGCGCTCCAATTCATGTTATCGTTATCTCTAGAATTGCTAGAATACTTTAGAAATCCTATGTGGGACGATATTAGCTTATGTGGCCAACACTTTTAGGATATTTGTTTGTTTTCTCGCAGACAAAAATATTCAGGCCATTATGCTGTCTAGTGCATTAGAGCTGAGCTCACCACCCCAGCTCCAGAAGACATCAGGACTGGCAAGGTTTACCCACAGGACAAACTACCTCCTCCCGGGCTCTGCTGGTGACCTGCCCAGCACAGCCGTCACTGCTGTCACTGATGGTGCCACACAGTTCCCTCCCCATGACAGCGCAAGCTGTAGAGATACCTGAGCAAACAAAGGTCAGCTCTCGGTTACGTGAGATTGTCCGATGATAAATGCAGAAGCCGCTTACACTTTCGTTCTTGTGCTCAGTTCTCCCACACATTTTCTTTGCTCTATTTCTCTACTTAGAGGTATTTTACTGTATCCATTGCTATGTCACACCACAGAGAAAATCAATGTTTGGCAGTGGTCCTAAGAGCCGAAGCTCTTGAATACAAATCAAGAGTTAAACCTGCAGTAGGTACAAATTGATATATCGCCATTGATTCCTTTGGATATATGCCACTACTCTGGTTTTCATCAGGACATCTAGCGGGAAAATTTTCAGATGGGTGGTTTTCTAATACTAAGACATAGCAAAATAGTCCAGCCATAGATCTCTTCCATGGAACAGTCTTCATTTTGAAACACAGATTGTCAGCTTACTTTTAAAAAAACAGTTTAACAGCCTTTAAGTTCACTCACGAGTTACGTTTTTTTGCTACTGAGGTTTTGGGTCATTGGGTGGGTTTTTATTTGTGGGATTTTTTCAGAAATCTTGTAATTCAGATATATATCCACAACTTCCAAAAATCAGTCCGTTGCTCTTAAGGAACTTGCTTTCAAAATACTCATCCACATGTCCCGTCCTGGTGCTGGAGTTGCTGGAGTGGAAATCAGAGCCGTAGCCAGTACACTTTAAATCTTTTTTCACTTAACAGACCACTTAGTTTACACAAATTGCATACTTGCTGGTTTCACCTGTCCAAATTGCAAAAACAAGTATCCACAAAAGAGCCAAAGTAAAGTCCAAGCACACATTCAGAAGATGAATGGCACCAAAATGTAGCTGTTTGTGAATGGAGAGCATTTATACTTGCATTCAGCGCAGAGTTCTCAATGTGACAGCTTCCTTTTGTTACTGTTATGAATTGGCTTCGATTACAAACCACCGCAGAGCCGAGGACAAAGAAAAACTTCCACATTTCCCAAATTATTTCTGGAACACGTGAAGGTCTAAAGGGCAGATCCTGCTCCACACCCGCCAGCCTGACACCAGTGGAGTGGCTCTGCTGCGGGAAAGCAGGCTGGCCTGTGCAGGATTCAGAGAGATTTTGAAGGAAACTTTTTGATAGCCAGGTTACACCAGTTTACCTAAGATGCTACAGGGAAAGAAAAAAAAAAACAAATTCTGCTTTTACTGGGTAAAATCTTCCAGTTCAGTCGTTACAGGCTTGAGTGCTACAGGAGATCTTTTTAACAACAGGCGTGGCTGTACTTCCTCTATCTCTTTCCTCCCATGAAGCTGCATCTCCTCCCTAGTCTCAAAGGACCACGTGTTCTTCCTCTTTAGCCTCCACCGCCTTGTTGCAAATATTCCTCTCCTGCTGTAACCGTGGCTATCAAAGCAACTCCACAGCAGGCATGCCATCAGCAGCCAGGGGAACATCGCAGCTCTGGAACCCCTCCTGATGCTACACATGCGGTTTCCCCAGTCCCGCTGCATTTATTTTTTTTTTTTATCTTTCTCCTCCCCACCTTTCCCCAGGCTCTCTCCCTTTGTATTTATTGCAAAACACCAGACTTTCTACAATAAAGCAGGAAGAAAACAGAGCCCATCACTAAATGCAAGCACTGGCATTATTCCTTCTGCCACTGGACCCCATATGCGCCTTGCATTTCACGCTCTCACGTAATGGAGGGTTCAGGTGTTTCTGACGTTGCTGCCAGGCACTAAAAGCAAAGTGATACAAATGTGAGCTGAAAAGGATCCTTCGATCCCTAACTGCAATCGTGGATAAAGCTGGGAATTCTCCAGCACATGCCGAGCAGCTGCTGCTGTGAGCAGGCTCCAGGGATGTACTTTGGTGCATTCCTGGCCTGACTTATTGCCTCACACTAACTCAGTTTTCAACCACGGTCATTCTTGTACTGGCTCATTATTATAGCACTGTAAAAATAAAATGTTTGGACAGTTCTGAAACTTCCTCCTAGCTGCTGCTCTCGTTTGCATAGCAGGCTACTATTCTGTAGAGTGGGGTGGCGGTTGTTTCCATCCTACCACTTCTCTCATTTTCCTGTCAGATTATGTTTCCATCTAATGCCCTTCATACACCTCTAGTACAATTAACAAGGTGGTTACTTGACCTCTGAATAGCAAAAGTCATACTCAACTCAGCAGGAGTTGAGTAAAAGGAGCATAAGATCTTCTGGACTTGATCTTGTTAACTGACTTGCTAAGTGAGAGAACCTTGAATTTTAATACTAACAATGTTCCTAAGTATTTTTCTTGCATTTTTATGTTTCTAGAAAAAAAATTCATATTATTATATTGTAACAGTTAGGAAAATATATGTTTCCACATGATTAACAACTTTGCAGTTATTTATGCACCTAAAGGGAATGAATTTGATATGTGTTTTAATTTGGGTATTAACAGACTTTTCAGCATTTAATGGAGTGAGTTTTATCTGCTCTTGACACAGATATTTTTATGGAGTGTCACACATTTTTGTTTTCTTTCCATTTCTGAATAAAATGGATGGGAAAAGAAACAGCTACAAGCAAGACATTACAGTCATTACAGCTACATAACTCTCTGGCTTGTGAAAATGCTCAGCAAATGTGGATTCCTCATTCTGATACCTGCTCAGCAGCACACTTCCAAAATATGTTCGTTCTTGTTAAAGCCACTGATTCTAGTCACTCCAGTGAAGGCCTTCTGACTAAAATATTAAGGAAAATTTATTCCTTCATCTTTACGTGATGTTTGCATTACAGTTTTGGGCCCCAATGGCACCTTTCAAGCAACTGACACTTTCCCAAATCACCTTTAAGCAAAGACCAACAAAAAAGCTTCTGCAAACAGAAACTAAAATACAGAGTTAGATGAGAGCCTATGAGGGAACCATGGAGGTCTTCTGCAATACACAAGCTTTTAGGAACAGCCCTCAGAGTTTTCCAAGCTGCGTATAAGACTGAGAGCCTCTAGCCCTGGAAAAGGTTTGACATATTAATTATGTCTGCTACGTCTAAACTGGGGGATGCAGGAACACTTCCAAGCTGAGTTTGACCTTGCTGTTCCAATCTGACTTATATCAAGGTCAATCTAAGGTATGCACAAGCCGCCCTGCCTGGATGTTCAGTTCCCATACAAAGGACACCGGGGATGCGTATGTTGGAAGACACTCCCACCACCCTGCTCTGACCAGCCCTGGACAACTACGACCCAGGCCTTGGGTCAGCCTGTCCATTCTTGATAAGGATTTCAGGCAACGTCCTCAATAGCATCATGATATTAATCCTCCAAAGATGCTGCAGTACAGTAAAATTTTGATTTTGTCATCCTTATTGATCCAGAACAAAAGACATTTTACATATTATCCATATTGTCTTGGGCAGTCCATATCTATAAATAAATAAAGCAATGAAGATGCTTACAAAAACAGTATTGAAAAGATCAGGAGCAAGCTGGTTTTCACAGTGACCAAAACCAGACTGTAATGGAATTAACTGTATTTAAAAAGAGAAATATTGGTGAGAGTTCAAGGGAGATACTGTCTGAGCTTTTTGGCCTTGACTGCTTTTGTTTTCAAAGAATTGTGTTTGCTTCCCAGAACAGGTGAGGAATAGGAATGCGGAGAAGAGTGATCAAATTTCATCAGAAAAAGTACTGAGGAATAAAAGCAGCCATTACATTAATCCTCATCTTCAGACAAATTCTACTTCATGTCAGCAGTTGGTAAAGGGAGTGGGCAAAAGGTGACAACAGAGTAATCTGCCCTTTCCATGTCCTTAAGCCTCTTGAAAAATCCACTATCCTTGTCTCCGCAAGACATTTAACCCTTCAGCAGATGTACAGGAGTTACACTCTTTTTCATAAAAGGAGAAAACCATGCTTTCCCCACCTGGAAGCTGCCTTGGCACCCTGTTAGCATCCTGATGGCCATTTGTGTCAACGATTGCACTCACCCTCGCTTTTGACTTGCAGGTCAAACCTCTGAGTCTCTGGCCAGAGTCAATTTTCTTTTATCTTGGTGGGAAGATTTCTGTCAGACATCTAGAAGTTAGGCACCTCATCCAAAAAGGTAGCCCAGGTATATGTGATGGGGTTCATCCCACCCCAACCTAAATGTCTAACCTGGCTTAACTCCAGAGAGGCCTCCCTCTTTGCACTGATTATAGAGTAGGCTGGATCACTAGCTTAAACCAGACCTGCAGGTTTTAGACAGCTAATGCAAGATTAAATGAATCCCACCTCCCTGACTTGTGTGGTCTTCAGACAGCCTCCAGCTGCTGTAGCTCCATTTTGACTTGAGTGTCCTGACCACTGTACACTGGAGGCAGATTGTACCTACATTTTTTAAGAAGATGCCACGCACTACACACCAGTGTGGCAACAGTAGCATCTGCCTATTGAACCATGCTTGAAGTGGTCCTGAGGCAATTTACAAATCCCTGTTCCCTTTTTAGGCTATTTCTAGACAAAAACTTACATCAGAGTAACTCTAACACCTTCATTAATATTATCTCGGGTGTTGAGGTTGCTCCTGACCTTTAGTAAAAGGAGCATAAAGCCGACAAATTTTTGAAAGAGAAGCTCAGCAGAGCCTGTTTTCATGCAAGTCATATCTATAAAATCTCTACTAAAAACAGAGCACTCACTGACTTGAAAGGCATTTGATTCTTAAACAATATCCCAATCCAAACAAACTGATCTTTAAATTGGACCTTGTAATTCCTTTTGCAAAAACCAGCCCTACCATTGATGTACATCTGTTGAGCATGGAGTCAGATTATTTTTTCTGTGCATGAGTATTCAGTAAATTTGCAGATGAACTCTGTAAGCTCTGATGCAATTTAAAAGCTGTACACTGAATATGCTCTTTTCAGCCCCTGCCGAACTCCAGCTCGCTGCAAGATTAACATATACATAGCATTCAAGCCATAGGATGCCTCTGAAAGGACAGTTCAGCATAGTCCTTAGACCACAGTAGTGCCATAACACACCTTCTAGTCACATCTAAACCGCCTCAACCTGGCCCACAATTAAGCACAAGTGAACGAAGGCTGGAGAGGGAGTGGGCTAGTGCCCTAGTGTGTCTAGACCCTCCCCAGAGACAACAGGGGAAGACAAGCCCTGCCCCAGGGTAACACATCTTGGATGGGACAGGCTGGGATGGGAAGAATCACCTTCTCAAAGTGCCTATTCTCTGTCCCCTGTGCAGGGATTGAAGATGACTGTTTCAGGATAAACCTCTGACTTTCAGATGGCTGAAGTCTGTCAAGATGAAACCTATCCATCCCTGGACAGGAGAAGCTCACATTCCTGTTTTTTTCAGCCAGCTTTTTTGTCCTTACTCTGAAATGAACTCCCATTAATCTCAGAGTAAGTCATGGCTGAGAAGTAGTTTGTGAATCTGCTTTTTATCTTTACCACCTTTCAGCTTTCGTTTACCAGCTTCCAGCTCTGCCCGAGTCCCCGGCCATGACCATGCCCGTAGGCGTGCTACCAGTCACGCCAGGACTGTTCCCGAGATATGGAGCTCAGCCACCGAGCTGCATAGTCACAGCCTTTGGCATCTCACTAAAGAAAGGGCAATAGAAACTTTATATTCCTGGAATGGCCTGCCTTCCTTATACGAATATCTCAAGTGGTACTTATTTTCTTGGGATTTTCTTCCTGGGAGACTACTCGCTCTGTTTTTATTCACTCATGAGAAAGGGAAGATAAATAAATGCCATAGCGATAGGACATGAAGAAGTGTATGCAATTTGGTGAAGACTGTCTGAGTGCTGAACTCAGGTACTACTGGAGCCATAACATTTACTAAGCTTTATATTCAGGGCAGTACCCCAAGCTCTATTTTCTCTGTATTATGTTCGTCCTGGCTATTAATAGCCTATACGACACCCGTATGACCAAATAAATCTGCCCACTGTGGAGGACCCCATGGAAGTGGCTTGGTTGTGCTGTGTGTGGGCTGAGTTTATGAGCAGGTTTTGAGGAAGCTGTTCAGGGGTTTCACCACCCTCCAGGGAAGCATCTCACACAGCAGCTTTTGGGGTAGGAGTGAGAGGAGAAGGAGAAGGAGAAGGAGAAGGAGAAGGAGAAGGAGAAAGAGACGGAGAAGGAGAAGGAGAAGGAGGAGGAGAAGGAGGAGGAGGAGGAGAAGGAGACGAAGG